>CAWUFW010002778.1:1200000-1800000 GCA_963921515.1 Calotriton arnoldi | reverse complement strand
CTGGCGGTTGCCAGTAGATAGTTATAGTTAGGACCTACTTACCCTAGGAAAAGTGTTTTTGGTTTTGCTAATAACTTTGGCGCCATTTGACGATTCTTCCCGAAAAATTTCTAATCTAGTTTGCCAATCACTTCAGCTGCTGTTTGGAAAGTTTCGAGGTGATTCGTCAAGCGGGGGGCCAAGAAAAAGGGGTTCTCAAAAAGCATTTTCCCCATGCAATTTTCTATAGGGATTTTGAACACTACTACAGCCTGAACCACTGAACGGAATTACATCAAATTCAGCAGTAAGCTAGATCTTGGTCCAGAAAGAAATCCGTTCAGTAGTTTTGGCGTTTTTAAAGAAAAAAGATTTAGGTACATCTAGGGACTCGGAGCCTCCATGGATCACACAGATCTTAGGATGAAATCTGATTGGCTGCTACCACTTTAACCAGGAAGTGGTGGCAGCCATCTTGAAATTCGGACTCAGCCGGGTCCCAAGAAAAAACGACAAAATAAATCATAAGGGGGCAGGGTAGGGATACTCTGACCCACTAGGCCTAGTAGTGGGGTCCCAGAGGAACCCTGCCGGGGATCAACATTTTTTTTAAAATTTTCCCATGAATCCGCGGCGGATTCATGGTAAAATTTTAAAACAAACCAAGCGCAGTTACCTACACTTGCTTTTTTTGGCCTCACAAATGGACCACGTCCGGAGGGAATTTAAAAAATGCTTTTGGGGGAAGCGGGCGCATGTGGCCAATTATGGCCCCGGTGACCAACACCCCCGGGCATGAAATATGGGGAGTGGGGCAGGTGCCCCCCCACCCTCCCGGGACCCTTTTCGGCTCTATAGACCCCAACAGTCTGGCGTTTTCAGCCCCGGGGATGCGATCCCGGGGCCCAGCTGTGTAGACAAATGGGAGGGGGCCGTCCAGCTCCCCTCCCAGAGCCATTAATGGCACTTGGAATCCCATCCCCCAGGGCTGGCTCCAGCTATGTCCCGGGGTGCCCACCCTCGACACATAGCGGTTTCCCTTCTGGTGCGGGCAGGGAAACCTGTGTTTGCTCTAGCTTGGTGGGAGCAATTTCAAAGCTACCGCCAAGCGAGAGCAAATACTAAGTCCGCTCCCAGCGGACTGTTCATCTTTTTCCCTGCTCGCGGGTAGGGAAACGGATGACAATATTGCTACTGCCCACAGGGAGCAGTGTTTTTAGCTGCTCCCTGCTGGTGCGAACAATGCCGGCTCCCGCTGGAGGCGGGGGCTGGCTGGGGCCACGGGGGCTTTGGGGCTCCCCCGCAGGGCCCAACAAGGATGCAGTCTGTGCCCTTGGTAGGCTTCAGAGCACCCACCCTTTAATGGCTTGGCGCCGTGGGATGGGGTCCCCGGGGCCAAAATCGGCCCGGGAAGGGGGGGCTACGTGTCCCCCTCCCAGGTTGGCTGCCTTTGGTGGGGTTGGCTGCAGGGCCCCGATGCGCATGGCCAAAGGCCATTAGTGGTGTCGGGTTGGCTGTGTGTGATGGGTTGGGCGAGGGCCTGGCCACTGGCCAGGCCCTGTGGCCTACCCCCGCCGCGCAGAACATTGGCACGGAGGTTGGATTAACATATGGTAATTAAATATTACTTTACATTAAAAAAAACTTAGAATTCACTGAAAAAAACCAAAGGTTACATGAACATTTTAGTTAGGTTCAGATTTTACGCACACGAAACCATAGAAATTCTGCAGTTTCGTTCTACTTATCTCAAGAAACTATAACTAGTGTCCTAAAGTAACTTCAACTTGCGCCGTCGCCATGCACTGCTAATTACCCCACATATTACATCAGTCATGACATCATTGATAATATCACTATAACATTTGCTGTAAAATCATTGATGAGAAAACTGTGCATGGCGGGGGCTCGAGTTATAGTTACCACAGGTAGCAGAAAGTAAAATTCCCTATGCTAGTCAAAATGGGAAACAATAATTTTTCTGACAGCCACCCCATCTTTAGTTCTTCTTTCTCCTTGATGGATCTGTAGTTAACATGTCAAAAGTTAGCCACTTTCGTAATGGATTGGAAAGTTTTGTGCAGATTATAATAAGTAAAGCAAAAATCTCCATTTTCAGTGGAAACCCAGGCCCAACAATAATTACAGATATAGGTACTGGAACTAGGGGTACATGGGGTCCTGCAGCACCCCTAAAATAACCATGTTGAAGTTCAGAAGATGAATGGACAGTAAAGATGCCTTTAAATTTGTTTTTTTATCTCATCATGTTTGCTGTGCCTTCAAAAACAGAGGTCAAATGGCAGGCCATGTCTTCTGACGAATTCCTGCTTACTCTTTTAACATGGAGACTGAAGTTTTCTTTTATTATTCTGACTGCAAAGTGAGAGGAGTTTGTAAAGTGAGCTATGTGATAATCTTGCTGAAGTATAGAAGGGTGAAAGGAAAGCCCGTTTTTTTCTAACACACAGCAAATTTAAATACCTGGAAATAATCTACAAACATCTCAAAATATATCAACAGTTAAGAAAGCATAATTGAAGCACATTTTACTCGTAACTCTCAATTGTAATGGAAAGAAAGATTTTAGTATTATCAAACCAAATCAAGACCCTTTTTTTTATTGAGTTTCCAAAAGAAAACAGGAAAATCATACAATCAAGATTTCAGCAGTTGCAATAAATTTACATTTGCATCAGGAACAGTAAGAATGCAGAATTAATCAAAAGACACCAATAATAATAAGAACGAATGACAGCAATCAATAGGGATAAATAGCTGTTGCCAGGGAACAGTGAGGGGACACGTGAAGGGGTAGGGAAGTAGCTCACAGAGTGTATCGGACGGATAACGGTGCATGTGGGAGGTCAGGGGAATTAAGCACAGGGTATCCAGGATAGGGGGGAGAGGGGATGTATTCCACTTGGTCAGTGTCAGCAAAGGCCGCGGCGCGTACACTTGTGATTGTGTTCGAGGGGTAGTGCGAGCAGGTCTCAAGGTTCGTCCGCGTCGGTGGGCGTGTGCTCCAGCAGGTATGTCTGTAGCGGGCCCCATATGTCACGGGGGCGTGAGGTGTGAGGAAGTAGTTCAGCATATGTACAGATTTGTTCCTGCCAAAGAATTAGGTCTCCCAGCCAATCCTTAAATGTAGGTGCCCGGCCCGACCCCATCTGCAAGCCACCCGCCGCTTTGCCAGTACCAGACAAAAGGACACGAACTTCCGATGCTTGGCAGGAATGTGTTCAGTGTACCCAAGGAGAGTTATGAGTGGCGACCGGGAGATAGATGCAGACGTCATAGAGTCCAGGGCCAAGAGGACCTGACGCCAGTAGGTAAGTATCTCAGGGCAGCCCCAGGCAAGGTGTAGGAAGTCGGCATGTTCTACTTTACATCTGTCGCAGCTATGTGTGTCCCGTAAACCAAGCCTGTGGAGCCTAGCTGGTGTGTAGTAGCTGCGGTGTAGGAATCTATAATGGATAATGCGGAGTCTGCTATTAGAGGAGACCTGCTCCGTCTGTCTGCAGCAAAACGACCACTGCTCGTCAGTGAGATCCCGACCGAGTTCCGCCTCCCAGTTGGCACGGGCTGCGCACGGGGGGTACGCGGCATCCGTATATAAAGTATGATAAAGTGTGGACACTAAATGTGAGGCAGAGGATGTGCGTAAGATTTGGTGCAGCGGGGTCAATGCCGCAGGTTCAGAGGGGTATGTAGGGTGAGATGCCTGGAGGCCGTGGCGTAGGCGGGCATATAAGAAGGTTTCCATGGTGGATGGTGGTGGGTCGTGACATAACTGTTGTAGCGTGCGGAACTTGCCACCCAGATACAGATCACCCCAGCAGTGAATATTCCTTGCTCGTGTAACTTTCCTAAATATCCCCTCCTGCAACAGCGGCATCTCTGGATGATAGGTGAGTGGTAAAAGTGGGGAATAGAGGCAGGACTCAGGTGTGCGATCTACAATTCGGGACCAGGCTCGAAGCATGCACTCCACAGAAGTGGGGCATCGGCCACGAGGCTCCACTCTAGAGAGAATGATGCCATCCAAGGGAATGGGATCCGCGAGCCAATGTTTGGTAGCAACGTGTGGAGTGTAGCGGGGGGGAGTTAAACCAGAAATGGGCAAAGTGTGCCTGTGCACTTATGTAATATAGTTCGAAGTTGGGCACGTCAAGGCCACCATGTGCATAAGGCCGCATTAGCGTGTCCCATCGGATGCGAGGCTGCTTTCCGCCCCATACCAATCTAATCAATCCCGATCGGAGAGTGGCGAAAAAATGCCTTCCCGGATCGTAGGGAATGTTGAGAAATAAATATAAGAATTTGGGAAGTATGATCATTTTGATAAGGGAAATGCGCCCAGCCATGGTTAGGGGAAGTGTTATCCATCGATTAATGCAGCCCGTGACGTGGTCCATTGCACATCCATAGTTAAGGCGCATCAGCTCCTCTCGATCCGTCGCGATACGTATCCCCAGGTATTTAACATTATCGTCACACCACACGATGGGAAAGTCAGGCTCAAAGGGGGTGGCGGAGTCGGTCAACGGGAAAATTTGTGATTTGGACCAGTTTATATGTATACCGGATTGCCCTCCAAATTTGACGATTTCGCGTAATACGGGGTTTAGATTTTGGCAGGGGTCTTTAATGTAGAGGGTGACATCGTCTGCATATAAAGAAATTAAGATCGGGCGGAGGAAACAGCGTAGGCCGGCATGTTGATAGTGTTGCCTAATCTTGGCTGCCAAGGGCTCCATGGCTAGGGCAAAAAGGATCGGGGAGAGTGGACAGCCCTGGCGAGTGCCGCGCGAGAGAGAGATAGCAGATGAAGTATGCCCATTGATCAAGACCCTAGCCGTTGGGAAGGTATACAAAAGTTTGATCCACAATAAAAAACACGTGGGGATCCCATGGATTGTAGAATGGTGAAGAGATAGTCCCATTCCACCGAATCGAAAGCCTTACAGGCGTCTAGGAATACAGCTACTAGTGCTAGTTTGGGGTCTACCACTTGTAATATGGAAAACAGCGTCCTGAGGTTGTGTGATGTCGCCCTTCCGGGGATAAACCCTGCCTGGTCCGGGAGAACTAGTCTGTCCAATAGGAGACTGAGGCGATTCGCTATTAATTTTGCAAGTATTTTTGTATCTGTATTGATAAGAGAGAGAGGTCTATAGGATTCACACCGATCTGCAGCTTTACCCGGTTTTAACAGTGATGTGATTAGTGCTTCTCTCATCGTGGTGGGCAGTGTTTGCGCCTCCCAGGCTTGTAATTGTAATTGTAATTGTAATTTACATTTATCGAGCGCGTTATCACCAGCAGGTCTCTAAGCGCTACCAGAGGGGACACCTATCCATGTTGGTGGGGGAGTAGCAGATGTTAAATGATGCCCCAAGCTTCTAAGAAAAGTACTGTCTTCAGCTTCTTCCTAAAGGGGAGGAGGTTCAGTTCCTTGCGTAGATTTATCGGGAGAAATGAAATGAAATGAAATTTGTAAAGCGCACTTATACCCCCAAAGGGGTGTCCCGGCGCTGTACGCATACCGCTGTGGAACCCTTCCTGGCTTTTCCCTGTGAAATGTCCACTCCTGGGCACCTCCAAGGTGAAGCCAGGCATCCCAGCGCTGTTGGGGCCGTTGTGGAGATTAAGCAAGCTATTGCCCAGAGTTGCAGAGTGGGACCCATGATTAGAATAGGCACCGAGGCGAGAATTATCAGGTCCGAGGAAATTGAGCCCAAGACCCGCCGAGGCGGGAATTGAACCCTGGTCCCAGGCCAGATCTCTGCATCAGGGTCTGCCGCTCTAACCATTGAGCCACACTTCTCCACTCTAGAGAGAATGATGCCATCCAAGGGAATGGGAGACTATTCCAAAGCCGAGGAATTGATGCTGAGAAGGCTCTTCCTCCAACAGAAGACAGGTTGAAACGGGGGCAGACCAGTAGGCAGGCCTCAGCTGACCGAAGCATCCTACTAGGGACGTAGTTAGCTAAACGGTCTTTGATATAGCTTGGGGCTTGGCCGTACATGGTTTTGTGAGCAATACAGAGACCCTTAAACTTTATTCTCTGCCTGACCGGGAGCCAATGTAGCTCATATAGCAGAGAAGTGGCATGCACTCGTCTCGGCTTTCTGAAGATTAATCTAGCCGCGTCGTTCATAACAACCTGAAGTCTGGCCAACAGTTGTTGCGGCAGGCCAATATACAGGGAGTTACCATAGTCCAGACGCGACAGTATCATTGCTGAGACTGCCCGTCTGAGTGTAGAAAAGGTGAGGAGTGGGGCCAGTTTCCGCAACTGTCTTAGTAAGCCAACACAGGTTCCCACTACTGCCGACACCTGTTGTAACATGGATAACTTAGCATCCATTTTGATGCCCAGACTTTTCACGGCACCAGCCGGTTCCGGAAAAGGGCCAAGTTCTTGTGGCCAAAAAAGATCGTTCCATGGATTGGATGCTGTGGTGACGGCCAGTACCTCAGACTTATCTGGATTAATTTTAAGGGAATTTGCCGTCATCCAATTAACAGTGAATTTTAAGATGTTTTGCATCCTTAGATGGGCCGTCGGCGAGCTGTCGATCTGGATGATGATTTGGGTGTCGTCGGCATAGTTAAAGATCCTGCACTCCATCTGGTTTAGTGCTGATATCAAGGGCTGAAGGTAGGCATTAAAAAGGAGGGGTGACAATGCCGAGCCCTGAGGTACCCCACATGAAAGTGTGCCTAGGTCGGATACTAGATCAGCTAGCTGAACTCTCTGTGAGCGATCCTTAAGAAAGGATGAAAGCCAGGCCAGGGCCAAACCCTGGATTCCCAGATCCGAGATCCGCGACAGTAATTGATCATGATTGACTGTGTCAAATGCCGCGGATAGGTCCAGTAAAACCAGGGCACAAGGCTTTTTCTTATCTGCCCTTAGTCTTAATTCATCCAGCACGGATAGCATAACCAATTCCGTGCTGTGGTGAGCCCTAAACCCTGCCTGGTTAAATTCAAGAAGGTGATTGTTTTCAAGGTGGCATGAAAAGGAATGAAGTACATGCTGTTCTAGTACTTTAGCAAGGAAAGGTAACTGCGAAATTGGCCTAAACTTTTTTAGATTCTTGGTGTCTGCCCCAGGTTTTTTTAGGAGCGGGATGACCCGGGCCTCCTTAAAGCTAGCAGGGACAAGCCCTACTTCCAGGGACCGATTGAGCAGCGAGAGCACCTCGCTGTCAATTCCGGGGAGGGCCATCTTAAAGATCTTTGGCGGGCAAGGGTCTGCCGGTGAGCCTGATTTCACCCGGCCCATTAGGAGTGTCAGTGAATCCTTCGTGAGTAGTGGCAGAGAAATTAGAGGGTCCGTGAATGAAGGGGACGGGCAGGTGAGACCTGCAAAGCAGGGAAAGGTCGGGATGCGATGAATTTCCGTCAGGAGGTCCTCTATTTTCTTAGTAAAAAGGACTGGAATTTGTGACAGTCTTCCTGGCAGAAGGAGGGCATCTGTCCCTTATTCTTTCTTAACTCATTCAGGATCCGGAAGGTCTCCTTCTGAGGATTGGTTGCTACAACAATCCTTGCTTCGTAGTATTCTGCCTTCCTTGACAGAATAGACTTCTTGTAGGAGGCCAACATTGACACATATTCTGTCCGGGCGCTGGCTTCATACGCTTTTCGCCAGGCTCTCTCACATTGGCGGAGTGTTTGTTTCAGTTTCCTAAGTACCTCATTGAACCCTCTTTGTCCCTAGTTCTTACTCTATGCGCTGGGGCTACCACGTCAATGGCATTCCTAAGCCTTATCGATAGAGTGGAATTAATACCATCGAGGTCTCCTTGTAGAGTCGTTGGTGGGGCAGAGAGTCGTAGGGTGGCTACCAGATCATCTGCTCTGATCTTGTTCCAGCTTCGCAGTATTTTCCACTCTGGAGGAGGATTCGCTCTTAGGTTGGTACAAGGGATTCGGCCATGGATTAAATAATGGTCCGACCAGGAGCAGGGAGAGATAACTATAGGGCTGGTCAGCGGGTGAGACGACCAGACCCGATCCAGTGTGTGGCCCTTCTCATGCGTGGGCCCATCCACTAGTTGGCAGAGTTCTAAGGAGGTCAATGCCTCTTCTAGCTGTTTTGCCTGGCTATCTTTGGGAGTTTGCTCCCAGTGGAAGTTAAAATTCCCCATCACCACCAGCCTTAGGTAACGTGAGCGAAGATCGTGGACTAATTCCAGAAACATTTCTTTCAGTACCGGGAGTAGCTGATCAATATAGGTCTTGTAGAACTCGATGGGGAGACCATCGGATCCTGGTGCTTTCCCCGACTTCATTTGCATGATGGCTGCCCTCAGTTCATCGTCTTCAAATGGCGCTGCCAAGAAGTCGCGCTGTGAGTCTCCCAGCCACCAAGGAGCTATATCTTCCAGATAGGGAGCAAAATCAGGGGCAGAGCCACGCTGCGAACCATAGAGATCTGCATAATAAGAGGTAAAGGTATTTAGAATTCCGAGACTATCTCTATGGCGTGACCCATCCCCATCGACCACAACACATAGTTGGAGAACCGCGGTTGTTTGATGGTGCTCGCCAAGGCTCGGCCGGGCCTCTCACCCTCCCCGTATCGACGGGCAACAAAGTATTTGCCTCTAAATTTCACTTCGCGGTCGGCAGTAGTTGTGTAGTCCGTGAGCTTCTCACGAAGCGCAGCGCGCCGAGTACCCGATTCGTCAGACCACATGACCCTCTCCAGCTGCTTTATCTCTGTCTCTAGACGGCGCAAGCGCCTTCTGATGTCACGGAGTACCCCAAAACTCTTGGACATACATATACCCCGGACAGTGACCTTGAAGGCCTCCCACATCGTGCCCACCTGGTCGACAGAGCCTGTATTCCTGGCGAAGAAGCCCGCAATTTCCTCCCCTAGTTCGGCTTGAAAAACGGTGTCCAGCAATGCCTCAGGCACCAATCTCCAGTAGCGGGGAGTGTTGACGGAAGCGGGGGGAAGGATTTCTAAGTAGACCGGGGCATGGTCGGAGTACGTGCGGGCCAAATGTTTAACCGAGTGGATCCAGGGAGCCACTCCCCGTGAACAGAGCCAGTAGTCTAGTCGGGACCACGTGGCGTGTCCTGCTGTATAAAAAGTGCCTTCCCTGTCAGTGGGGTGGACATATCGCCAGGCGTCTACCAACCCCTGTTCTGCGATTATCCCCGATAGGGCCTCCCGAGTGTTGGTGTAGTGGTGAGGGAGAGGATTAGAGCGGTCCAATGTAGGGCATAGAGCTGTATTAAGGTCGCCTCCCCATATAACGTGTGTGGAGCCAATTTTTAGCACTTGTCCCCAGAGTGAAGTGAAATAATCGGGATCATCTAAATTGGGACCATAGCTACAGACGAATGTGACCGATTGCGTACCCAAAATGCCCCAGATCATGCAACTGCGACCCGTCGTGTCACTGTATGTGCCGCCCAATACAAATGGTGTGTTCTTTTTGACCAGTATGAGTGTGCCGCGCGAGTAGGTCGAGTAGGAAGAAAATGCGCGCGCAGAGGCCCATCTGCTACCATAGCAGGAAGGGCGACTAGGGTCCATATGGGTTTCTTGGAGCATGGCGATTTGTATGTGGTGCCTGTCGAGATAGGCAAAAACTTGCCTCCGCTTACGCGGATCTCGGAGTCCCCTGACGTTCCATGTGAGCATTTTTATACCTGAGTGATCAGATTGTGTCGCCATCAAGTAGGGTGAAGTTGTACTTGGCATAGGTGTTGGTATTGGTATGTGTCGTGTCCTGTCCCGTGTGGGTAAGCACTTTGAGCAACCGCTGTCTGGTGTGCTAGAGAACAATAAAGAACATTCCCATCCCCTCCCTCCCCCCAACAGAGAAAGAAAAAAAAAAAACATCAGGCTGACATCAGAACTCATGTCAATTATCGAAACCTCCCCCAACGGCACCCCAAACGTGCCGGCATTCTGCTGCCCACCCAATACCACCCTAAAGTTCAACCAGCTTCTCAGAGCCCGATAAGGCCGGTGAAGCAACATAAAAAAACAACAAACAGCAATATAACAACAGAAAAAGCAAGGGGGATCTCCCATAGGGGGGGCGCCAGCAGGGCACAGAAACCCTTCCCATGTCCCAACTCTAACTGCTAAGCAGCCCCCTGGGCATCAGCCCATGAAGGGGAAAAGAGTAGTATGGGGGGGGGGGAGGGGTGCTCGACGTTGTGTAAGTTGAATCTGCCGATTCTTACATTTAAACATTAATAAACAATTATTGATAGCGCAATCAATGAGCAAAGTTACTATGACACTTATCTGTCCATGACATTTCTGCAGGAGTATGAGGTCCTCTGGAAGAAGATTACCAGGAGGATTGTCAGGAATCAGCGAAGGAGGGAAAAAATATCAACTACTCGCATCAGGTGGGTGCAGTCGGAATAGGGACAAGTGGGCAATGCAATGGACGTCACCATGCGTGTCCTCTGCTGTCTCTTAGTCCCCGGACGGTGTAGGGGATCTGGAGGCACGGTCTCTCCTCGGCGAGCGCCTTGAAACAGATTTTAAGAAGTCTTCCACTTGCTGCGGGTTCACGCAAAAGGTGTGTTTGCCCTCATGTGTAATCCTGAGTTTTGCTGGGTAGAGAAGGGCATATTTCATCTGTGCTTTCCGTAATTTTTGCTTGACTGGGAGGAATTTCCGGTGCGCTTCCTGCACTGCTACGGTAAAGTCTGGGTAGATGGTAAACGTGTTACCTTCAAACTGCAGTGGTTTCAGTTCATGGGCCTTCTGGAGTGCGACATCCCGGTCACGATAATTTAGTAGTCTGGCGATGATGGGTCTTGGATTTTCGCCTGGCGGAGGTCGCGGTCCCAGGGAGCGATGTGCCCGTTCGACCACTAGATGGGGCGAGAAAGACTCCGCACCGAGGGAGCTTTTCAGGAGCCGTTCGACGTAATCTTCCATGCGCCCTGTATTGGTGCTCTCCGGTATGCCTACTAAGCGGATGTTGTTGCGGCGGCTTCTGGCTTCAATGTCCTCATTTTTTGCCGCAATGACTTTTAGGAGTTTGTCCATTTGTACTACTTGAGTTTGTAGCAGCGAGGTGGTATCTTCGTTCTCAGATATTCGACGTTCCGCCTCTTTCAGTTGCCCATCGTGTTTGTCTACTTTTTGCACGAGGAAATCTAGACGAGTATTCATAGTGTCCATCTTCCCCGACAGGCCTGACAGACTATGCTGGACAGCCAGAAGCATTGTCTTAACATCATCCTGAGCAGAGGGGGAGGGTGTTTGTACCTGCTCCATAGTAGTGGGGTCAGTGTCCACAGATGATGACCGCGTCGCAGCTTTCTTGGCGTCAAAGGTTAGTCGAGGTTGGCGGCTGTCAGGCTTCCCCATTGCTCCTCGCCGCGTGTCCAGGTTGTACAGCAGAGCGCGCTAGTAGGGTTCGCACAGTCTCCCAGTCGCTTTGTTTATGGAGGCGCCGCAGGCCCAGGTAGGGATGCAGTTATTCACGATGTTCTGTTCCGTCTTCACAGCATAGTTGGAGCCCCCAGCGGGGGGGGGGGAACCCGCCAAGTGAATGGTGTAGGCACAGCCGCTGCAGGATAGAGTATGAAGCAAGAGGCGTGTGTCTAAGGCCTGCGGATGAGCTATACGGGTACAAGCAAGTAAAGGGTAGCCAGAGCGTGGCGCTTATTACCTGCACGTCAATAGCTGTGGGTTGGTAGAGGCCGATACGAGCATCAGGGGGCTCCCAGTATCTGCCGAGCTGTCCAGGCGAAGCGATTGCAGGCCTCAGTGGCACCAGAGGATAGCAGGCAAGGTATGCGTCCAGTGTAGGGTTCCCCGCTCCGCTCAGAAGTGGCGTGGACGCACCTCACCTAACCCAGAAGAGTGGGTGCCAGTCGCATGACAGGGCTACCAGACAGGTCCCCGCGGTGGCACAATGCTCAATGTTCCCCCGGCGCTCCACCGGCCACAAGGAGTAAGTATAGCGCGACCATTCAGGTCAGGAAGTTGACACGTACCTCGCTGGGGAGGGAAGGACACCGCAGCGGGCAGCCCCACCTCCAACACGGCGTGAGCAGGAGCCTGGCGTCTGTGTTGATGTGCGCAGATAGCAGGTACACAGGGGGTCGGTGTATCACGGGGGGTTGTAGCAGAAACGGTAGTCTCACGGGATCCTCGGTGCTCAAGTGAAGTCAGCGGCCTGGCAGGGTTCCAATCGCAGCATCCACCCCGCATGCAGGTTTTTAAAACACATAAATAAAAGGCATTGTCATTTATAATGCAAATAGCTCAAACTCTCGCAAATGCAAGACCTACTGCATTGCAAATGCTTGTTTAAAAATAGCCACCTATCTACCCCCCCCCCCGCAATACTAAGTGACAGAAGAACTTTGCACACTGAGGGACAGATGAACAATGCACACTGAGGGACATATGAACCAAGCACACTGAGGGACTGATGAACCCTGCACACTGAGGGACAGACGAACCATGCACACTAAGGAACAGACCAACCAAGCACACTGAGGGACAGATCAACCAAGCACACTGAGGAACAGATCAACCATGCACACTGAGGGACAGGTGAACCCTGCACACTGAGGGACAGATGAATCCTGCACACTGAGCGACAGATGAACCATGTACACTGAGGGAGAGACGAACCCTGCAAAACCAAGGGACAGAAGAACCCTGCAATACTAAGGGACAGATGGACCTTGCACAGAGGGACAGACTAATGATGCACACCGAGGGACAGACAAACCCTGCACAATAAGGGACAGACGAACCTTGCACCCCCAGGGACAGATGAACCTTGCACACTGAGGGACAGACACAATGAAACACTTTCAAAATGTTTTACACCTCTGCAGAGCTTAAGATCTCTGGCTATGATACAGCAAGGATTTTTGATGTAAACCTCTTAAACATAACTTCAAACCAGACAAAATGTTTTACGCACTTTCAGAGTTGAAACTAATCAAAATAAACCAATAACTATTTGTTGCATTGCCTTGGCTCATTCAATGTATTCTTTATATGATTAGTCTGAAACGATCACTGAAGTTGTTTTCACTCGAACCCCTAATTAATTTGATTTGATTTCGCGCTGGAAAAGAAGCAGGCAGATGCAGCACCAAGGAGGCATTTCGATGCTAATAATATCGACCCTAAAGTCATCGTTATTATGTAACCTTTGCAAGACTGCATGTGCATCAGTTACATTTAATTTCAAATATAGACATCACATGGAGGGAAAATGTGTAAAGAATATAGGAGTGCTTCTTCGAAAGTATTAAAAAATAGTATCATGTATTGAAAATACTCAACTGGCCCCTACGAACAGGAACACACGCTTGCTTTACATCCCCATGAAGCAACAGGCATTGGCTGCGCACAGCTAAAAACATTTTTTATCGAAAAAGAAGAGACAATGTTCCTGCTTTCAATGCAAGCTTACCACCCCATATGCAGCAATTCTGATCCACAGTGCCACTTTTTCCGACTCTAATACCTGAAGAAAGGCCACGTTCTTGTTTGAACGCATATCGCAAATAATGCATTCAAGAGCAATATTATGCAAATATTCTCTTCAGCAGCCTCTGGTTAGAGTGTGTTTGTTTAGCCAAAGTGCTGCAATATCTTCAGGTTGAGTTTGCGGTATTTAACAAATAAAAAAAAAAATTGAAACAAAAAGCCTGCAGAACGAGCTGCAACGCTCCTAATGTGTTCTTTAATCTGAAAGGGAAAGAACCTCCACTTTGCAACAGGGGTGAAGTACCAGCACTCCTCTGCACCACACAGGTGCTTTGGGATAGTGTCTACTTGCACTTCTGTATTTCCATTTTAAGCCTTGAAGTACTATTTATGTACGAAACTAGTTTTTGAGCTGCCAAAGCACGTGGCATAAGAGAACTGCACGCAGTATACATTAAATACAGTAACATGGGTGTAAAGGAGCATGGAATAACCTCTGGCAGGATGATTGTTCACTTCACAGGTCTTTCAGTAAGCCATTCCAGGCAGGCTGCTCCAACTTTCTGGTCGATAATCATGCTTCGTTTTAAGTTGGATGTGGGTGTTTTAGGATTTCTGAATGGTGGACTGGTTAACTCCTTGCAAAGCAAGAGCTCTAGGAAGACAAGACGAGAGCGTGAATGACACTATCGTTTGCAGAGGGAGCCAGTGTTTAGAAATGTCACCAAGGGGAAAGCCCTCCTGGAGGAGCGAGCATAGCG
Source organism: Calotriton arnoldi (assembly GCA_963921515.1). Taxonomy (NCBI): domain Eukaryota; kingdom Metazoa; phylum Chordata; class Amphibia; order Caudata; family Salamandridae; genus Calotriton; species Calotriton arnoldi. Next base: position 1,785,792 of record CAWUFW010002778.1, on the reverse strand, counting down.
ATGGACAGACCGACACGGATGGAGTTCTTTCCATCCACATCAGATGTTACATTGACCTCAACTCCCTACCAGAAATGTGCAGGTGGAATGGACAGTGTGATTCTCTTCTGTAGGCGAAGGTGATGTGGTGCAGTTTGGGCGGAAAAATGGCAGGCTGTTTATGTTGTTCTCATTATTGATTTGACAGATTAGACGAGTTAGTTTGATTCGTTGTTTAAATATTTTATAGGGATTAATTCCAAACATAAACAATAGTCGTACCAATTGTCAGGCAGGGAAACAATGTGGACAAGTACCTCTATGCATCATTAAGATTTTGGGAAAGAAAAAGACAAATTACTAATACAGAAAACATGAATTATTAATAACGCACTATTAAGCTAGCCACCATATTATTTTCTCACTCTTAGTATGCCATAAAAATATCACCAAGTTCCTCGAATATCTGTTCATCCAAATGATGGTTGAGTGTCAGCGATAAAGTAACCGAAAAATAATTATCTTGTTAGTCTCACAATGCGGGTCTCTGATCTGATTGATAGGGAGAGATATGTTTTCTCTGTATTCTAGGCATCATTATATTAAGGTACCAAGTTTCAGCCAATAATCATTATTCAATTGGATAGGAATTGCCCCAGTGTATGGATGAATGTCTGTTGTTGGTCATTAACTTTGTAGCTCAGTCTCTAGTGTGACATCATTGCCGCCACTGATTCCAACCATTATTCTATCGTGGGTGACGTTTTTGTCTCCCCTCGTCTAAGGCAGGGGTCTTCAACTTGTCAGTAACAAGAGCTACTTACATTCACTGAAAATCATCCCGAGCTACTAATATCATCAGTGTTGTACACATCAGACAAGATTACATTAGAGACCACCTTATGCAAGATTACCTGCTGTGCAGTGGCCGCCGGCATGACTCGTGGGTGGTGGGGTGGGGTTCGTGGGGTGAGGTTGAACAATGTAAAACAAAGACCCAAAAATCATTATACACTTACCTTGCCGCCGGGTCTCGCGTCTCTACTCCTTGCTCCTGCTCTCCTCGTGGGACAGGAAGAACAGCCAGGCTCCCCTGACCAATCACAACGCTGCAATGCAGCGTTTGGATTGGTTTTGAGCGTCCTGGGTTGAGGCTCAACCATGGAATGGGGGCCTGGGCATGTTCTCCATGCAGGCTATAATGCACCCTGCATGTAGAACGGGGAATGTGCGTATGACTGGTTTGGGCAGCCCGAGAGGGCCGACCAAACAGTCATTGTGCACTTAGGAGTGGGCAACCCACTCCTCCCCTGCCCTGCTCCGTGAGCATAGCAGCGCTGCCCACCTGCCTGCCCGCAAAGGAAACATAAAATGATAATAACTAGAAGTTATTTTCATTTTATATTTCTTTTCCTTTACACTGCTCAAAAGCAGTGGGGCAACGCTCCTCAGTCATAGCGGAGGAGCCGCCACTGCTGCTGTGCTCATCTCAGTGCAGAATTGCCTGCAGTAATGTAAAAAGGGCTTTATCAATTTGGAATGGCTCTACAATCGTAATAGAGAACAGCCACAGCTGAAATGCCTCTGGCGCCAAGGTAATATTAGTAAAATTAGTAACAAGTTTACCAATGCTGCATGATTTATCATTCAATATCAGCTTTAAATCTATTTTGGAAATTATGGGTCCTGAAAATACACACATTTACCTTTCGAGTACACACTTTTACATTTTGGTACACATATATTCATTTAACCAAGCCAATGCTTTTAATTTAGTTGTCCGGGCTGCACATTGGCGCGCTAACTCACAGGTAGTTGGAGAGCTACCAGAAGTTCGCGAGCTACTCGCTGGAGAAGCCTCGTCTAAGGATGCAAAAGTGTGCAGCTGCCAGTCATTCCATAATCTCCACCAATGCTAGATTTAAATATGTCCAGTTCAACTGTCTCCACCATACTTACCTTACACCTACGCGTATAGTGTGTTTGTATCAAGGTACTAGCGACACCTTCACCCGCTGCTCTTTCACAGAGGCGGATTTCGTACACATGGTGTGGTCCTGTCCCTGCATCAGCTCGAATATACTTCTCAAGTCATGGGTTACCCCCTTCCGAAGAACACGTCCTATTGCCTGTTAGGCCTCACCACATATACATGCAAACAGAAACCCTTCTACAAATTCGTAGACTTGGCCCTGATCCTCGCCAAACGCAGAATAGCCATGAGCTGGAAATTGGCCCTCACCCCACCCATATCATTGTGGCTCGCTGATCTCTGTTCTGGGATATTGACTGAGAAAGACACATTGCACAAGCTAGGCGCGGGGCGTGCTGGTCCAACTACACCCCCAGACTAAGTTTGCTACTTGGCTGCTACTTGGCTGCTGTGGAGACTAAATCTGATGAACTCCCATGTTCTTAAAGGACATTACCAAGTGGAAATTCCATGCCACCCCCTCGCCCCCACCCTGCCCTGCTTGTACTGCTATCACGACCAGGGCAGGTCAAGACACAGTGGAGATTCTGGGAGGGGGAACCCCTGCTCATACTGCCCACTGTCTAGACTACCAAGCTTGTTCCCTACCACCATCTCACTTTCTAACCTCCTACCCCTACACACCCACCGGCACACATGTCGGCCCGACCCCACGTGCCGACATGTGTGCTAACTCCCACGCACCCTGATTTGTTTGTTTGTTAATATTGTTATTATCATTATGCCATAGTTGGCTGGACATCGCAAGACCACATGATAAGAATGTAGACCAATGCAATGGTCATATGGGGTTGAGTATCTGTACATCTATTGATAAAGTATTACGAATGTGATTGTTCTTACATGCCAAGTAACACTTGCACCCTGACAGCGCTTGATCCTGTTAGGATCTACAACTGTGTTTTGCATGTTATATATTCAAATAAAGGCTTATTAAAAAAAGTAGGACCTTTTGCAAAGAGTCAAGAGGGGTGAGGTATTGATAGACCAGTATTCCATTGGAGAGTTTGAGACATAGTTTCCCAGGTAAGTAAAACCGGCCAGTTCCAATTGTAAATCCAGGGCCCAGATTGTCTTCAAAGGGTCCCTGCACTGGTTAAATAATGAATTTGCACCAGTTCAGTTTTAGACCCAAGACCCGATTGGGGTCTGAAATATGTGGCTGACCAAAGAAGACCTTAAGGTCATCGGCTTATAGAGACAAACAATCTACAAACTCTTCTGACTGGCCTATATCTCGAACAGAGTCGTTCTTACGAAGCCACTTTGCTAGGGCTTTGAGGCAACTGCCGTAACATGGGGAGAGTGGGCATCCCTGCACCTCTAGTCTCCCTCAACCAATGGAAAATGCACTCAACAACAACACTGCACTTACTCTGGCCTTGATTCTCTTGCCGCCAGGTGACACCTGGATGTGCTCATGGAAAGCGGATGCTGCCCAAAGGTCCCTTCTGATGCATCTGTCCTTCTCTGGATCAAAACGTTTTGGGGCTCAGCTGGAAGATATTGTTAAAAATAAGGCAGGAAACTAATGTCTCCTTAACAGCCTCCAGGTAGAGGGCGTACTTTGGGCTCAAGAAGGGCATTTGGTCCTGTATTAATTTCTAAGGCCGCTAACCAGCCCTTTAATGGAAGCCATCATGGCTGGGGGAGGAGGAGGATGCTTCAGACAAATCCTAAGTCCAGTCTCTTGTTAAAGCATATGTAACACTCCCTTTCCCAAAAAGTATGACTAAGGGCCCATGTTTCTAGGTCTTCCAGTAGGAGGAAGACTATCTCACTTCTTGACGGTATGGAAATCATCGTTCATAGACAGATGGGTTCTTGACAGCAGATCCTACTTTCCTACAGTCATTATAGAATCAGAATGTAGAATACAATTCAGATCTCCTCCAAAAGACCTTTTTCAGCACACTCCTCTTCTGCCTAGTTTTCTTCTACAGCATGCATTTGTGAAAGAGTCTAGGACTTTTTAAACAAGGTTGCAATCATTCCAATTCCACCATTGCAGAGGTGACTGGGAGGCTATTCAATTCTGTTCCAGGTACAGAAGGTATTAAGGGACTTTAGACTAGTATTGGGCCTAAAGTGTATGAACTTCTTTATTTCACATCGAGCCTTCAAGATTTTGTCTCTTTAAGTCCTACTACTGATCATAAAGATGGATTTTCTGGCATCTATAGGCTGGCTATACGCATATCTTTATAGCAAAAGTACATTTGGTTCTGTATGGAGGGACAGTGCTTACATTTCCAGTTCCAGTTTTTTGGCCTGTCTTCAGCCCCAAGAGTTTTTACTAACATCTTGGCACCTTTGGTGGGTATGATTCATTCTAAAGGTACACAAGTCTTCCCATATTTGGACGACTGGCTAATTTGTTCCTCTCATTTTTCTAAGGCATGTGAGAAGATGTACAGATTTGAATCGATGGCGATAGGGCCGATAAAGTTGGGGACAGCATTGTCCGTGGTGGTAGAGCATTTGAGGTTCTCTCCGTAGATGATGGCGATGCTGCCGCCGTTTCTGTTGGATTGGTCTTGGTGTGCGATCTTGTATCAGTCAGGTGTGGCTGTGGCGATGTCTGGGGCGGATGCGGGGTTCAGCCAAGTCTCTGTGATGAAGACGGCGTCCAAGGCGTGGGTCGTGATGGGCCCCAGATTTCCATGGCGTGTTTTCAGAGTGAGCGTGCCTTGATCAACAAGCAGTGGATCATTTTCGAGGTGTTGGCGTCGGCCTTGTTGGTGGGTGTGATGCGGTGTGGCTGATGGGCGTGGAGTGGGTGGTATCCTCGGTGATGCAGGTGAAGTGGCAGTTCCAGCAGGAAAAAGAGCCTTTGGTTGTCCTGGGGGAGGCATTGGCGCCGTGGTTGTTGTCCTGACGTCCGGGGTTCAGGGCTTAAAGTTCGCCCGAGGTGAAGCAGTAGCAGTCCTTGGGGGTTGGGGTCCTAGTGCTGGGTGTGTTCCAGGCCAATGCGCAGTGAGCCCTCTGCATGCATCCACTAAGTGGTTGCGCTGTGGTCTCCATGCCGGAAGGAATTGGAGCACAGGGAGAAGGGGGTAGCGTAGGACTTAGCGTGGGAGGTACCTGGCACGGTGGAGAGAGGAGCAGGAGGTGAGAGTGCAGGGGACTACTGGCTCCTCAGATGAAACGAACTCTCACATGGTGGCTTCAATGCAAGAACACATCAGTCATCCTGTCTTTTCTGCAGAAAGAGACTCAGTTTGTCATAACAATGGGCAGGTCATTTGAAGGTTGGGGCGCCCACTTACATGAATTACAAGTCAGGGGCAGATGGTCAGACAAAGAAACAAAGATGCATATCAACATTCTAGAGTTGAGGGCAATTGCATTATGGCTCTATTCCTTTCTTCCTCAATTGCGAAATTCATCAGTGTTGATAAGAACAAACAACACAACAAGCATGTATTATATCAACAAACAAGAAGTAACACGATCCCTCATATTGTCCAAAGGAGCACAAAAAATATGAACATCGCATACAGATAAAGGCGGAACATCTCCCAGGTCTGTCGACCGTCTGGGCATGCAGTCTCAGCAGGACAACAAAAGAATGTCACGAATAAAAACTCAAAAAGTACAAATTAGTGAAGGTATTTCGACTATGGGGTCAACCAACACTAGACTTGTTTGCTACCAACCAGAACAAAAGATGCGAGTTTTACACCAGCAGGCACCACCTGAAAAGATTGTGGAGGAATGCCTTTTGATAAACAGGTCTTGGACCTATGGCTGCGCATTTCCTCTGATTCCAATGAAACTGAGGGTACTATTGAAAATGCAACACAGAGCCATGTTGAATAATTCTTATAGCTCCTTGGTGGCCAAGACAGTATTGGTTCATGGAATTGCTTCTCCTGTCAGAACAGCAACAAATATGATTGGAACCAACACTGAATCTACTGTCTCGCCTCAATGGACAAATTGTAACCCTGACTCTCACTTTCTCAGTTTGTCAGCCTAGCTCCTGAATTCAGTGAATTCCATCTACTAAACATTCCAAAAGTCTGTAAAGAAATACTATCTAAAGCCAGAGAGAATGCCACCAATAAAATGTAATCAGCAAACTGGAAACGCTTTTGCAGTTGGTGTATTCAGAACAAATTAAACCCAATATCTTCCTTTCCTCAACAAATACTACAATATCTGCTGCATCTATCGAATTCAGGTATCAGTCATGCTTCGGTTAGGGTTCATTTTGCAGCTCTTTCTTGCATTAAAAGAGCATGGAATCAACCATCTCCATGGTCTACTACACTAATAAGGGAATTTCTTAAAGGGCTTTTTAGAACCTTTTCTCCTATACAACGTCCTTCTCCATTGTGGACGCTTAATGTGATATTGGCTCAATTAATGAAGAAACACTTTGAGCCCATTCAGAGGGCGAAACTGAAATATACCTTTTGGAAAGTAGTGCTTTTGTTGGCTCTCACTTCAGCTAGAAGAATAGGAAGGATTCAAGCCTTCACAATAGAAGAGACTTTCCTTCAATTTGGAGAAGATAGAGCTATTCTGAGAATGAATCCACTTTTCATACCTCACGTATCATTAGAAATGTATTTGAACAAACTAGTTGTGAAAACCTTTTCCCCAAGTTCAACTAAAGCAGCTGAAAGAGCACTTCACTCTTTAGTTATTGGAAGATGTGTAAAATTTTACATTGAGAAAACTAAATGCATCCGAAAGTCTGATCAGTAACTCATATATCATTTGGTCACTCTTGTAAAGGACCACCACTGACAAAACAGAATATGGCTCACTAGGTGTCCCCTGCAATAATGTTTTGTCCTAAAGAAGCAGATCACCCATTACAAGGAAATGTGAAAGCTTGTTCTATGAGAAGTGTGTCTAGGCCTACAGTACTTTCTGCTGGTGTATCTATCGCTGACATATGTAGAGCAGCGACGTGGAAAAATAGACATACATTTATGCAACACTACTGCCTGGATTGAGCATCACAGAGAGATGCAATAGTAGGTCAAATGGTCCTGCATTATTTATTGCAATAAAGTAAGACTATTTAGCCTTTGTTTTCCTCCTACCGCTTTTAATCATTAATAACTTTTAACTGTTTGCTATTCTGATTTGAGCATGTGAATCTATGAAAGCTCCAATACTGCAAAAGAAAAGTTTTACATACCTGTAATGGAAGTTACGCAGTATTGGTATCTTTCATAGATTCGCATGCTACCCACCCTCCTCCCCAACTCAGGCTTAAAAAAAACTACTTTACTCCTGTGCTATGAAGTCTGACTTTGCTAGCCTGGCCGAGGAGAGGTGAAAACTGTGCTTGGCTCTGATTGGCTGAGTTTGGTGTATTATAATTATGTGGATAGGCTACTGTTGTGTCTATCTTAAGGCTATTCTTTGTGTGTTCAACATCGTACTCCCAAGAGGCGGAGATTGAAGATGAGTGGGGGGATAAAAGATCCAATGGGCTCTGAAGCAAGGAGGTCTTATATTCAGTTTTTGAAATATTGTGGCCATATGGAATGATGTGTAAATGCTTCATAAGAAGTGACGTTGAGTATAACTAGGAGGTGATGGTGCCCACAGAGATGAACGTACAGAGGGTTTTAAATGGTGGGAGTGAAAGTGTGTTATGAAGGCAGTGCGGATCTGGACAAAAACAAATATCAAGCATGCTATTAGGTGGCCATTTGTGACATATGAGCCACTAAGGGATACAAGTATGCTTGGAACCTCGGTTAGAGAGACAGATGATAATTCATACCATTTCAGTGACTATAATGTATGGATAGATGTTGCGACAGATAAAGGTAGGGCCAGGGAAAAGTTTCCCCTGAGCGGATGATGGTGCTGTTTTACTCTGCATGCCAGTTTTCCCAGAAGATTGGAGTATGTTGCTTTTTGGGGGGCCACTTGGCCTTTTTAGTTGGATACTTTTTTCTAGCTTTTGTATGGGGCTCGGTGCGAAGCTGGGAGGGAGGGGGGAAACAGCTCTCAAAGGGTAATTTGCAAAACGAATGAATCATTTGAATGGTAGTCGTATAAAGCATATGACTGGGAACAAACTGGGACATTTAAAGTCTTAACTTGGCATCTGAAGAGGTTGCATTGTCCAGCTAAGAGGTCAAAAGCATTTTCTTTCTTAAAAGAAGAGTGTGCTGATATTGTAGTGCTCCGGGAAACCCTTTTGTTGAGATGGGATGCGTGGAGATTCTCTTTGCCGCTCTATAATCAATGTTATCTTGCAACTGTTCTCACTAAGACCAAATTGACAGCTCTTTTGATAAACAAGCATATGGCATTTGCAACATTTAGTAGCCAACAAGATGAACAAGGACATTATGTACTGATCAGAGGTAAACTAGCGGGCAAGGATTTGCCCATGGTGCTAGTATATGCCCCTAATCAGGGGCAAGAGGGTTTTCTGGAAAAGTTTCTATGGATGATCAAGAGTTTTTCAGAGGAGCATGTAGCGCTGATGGGTGACTTTAATCTCCCTTTACAAATTCATGTGGATAGATCCAGGAAACCTTCAGCTCCATGAAGGTGGTGTCTGCAGACAGAATATCTAAAGGATCTGAGGTGTCTGATGACAGAATAGCTCAAGAATCTGGGTCTTCAAGATGTCTGGAGAGAGGGACACGATGAGTGTGATTACACTTTTTGATTACATGTTCATAGGACTTATTTCAGAATTGACTATGCCATGATCACACTGGGATTGACAGATAGTTTGTGTATTCTCAAAATTAACATATAGCAATTTTGGACCATGCTTCGGTCTCAGTGTCTTAAGACTTGATGATATCTACTACTAGAGATAGGAGACAGAAACTGGAACAGTACATCTTAAGAGATGCTGCCACAGGGTCGACATAAGGCACTGCAATGAGGAATACATGCAAAATATACGGATTCGGGCACTCCAGTGCCTTTTATCTATCTTCGCACTATACAGATGCCACATACATAATGTGAGCCCTCAGTTGCTTTGGACGCAATGAAAGCAGTGACAAGGGGACAGCGGGTCTCTTTAGCAACATCTGTGGGAATAGGTTGGATAATGAACTGAGAGAAAAAGAGGCCAGACTGAAGATAAGCAGGTTGAAACAGGCTTTCAGGGACGTGCAGAGAATCATTGAGAACATTGAAATAATTGAGAACCTTATTGGTTAATGTTAGAAATTGGGTTGTTGGTTGACTTGGCTGTGACCCCTGGTCAAGCACCAGCCACAATCCCTTGCAGGGTGAACCACAAAAGTCACTAAATTAATCTGTGCTTAACCCTATTGTGACATAGAGCAAGGATCGAGTCCCACACAAGGTCTAGTTAAGCTGGGTTTTATTTTTCTGTATACACGTCTTTTATGAGAAGCCAGAGTTCAAGGGTATGGATAATACTTCTTATCCTGTCTTGATCTTGACTCGTGGGTGTTTCTCCCCTTCTTCTTCTTTCAGTCTTCCTGACGATTTCAGGTCACTCGGGCAAGAGAAGAGAAGGTGTAATAAACGTGAGTACTACTGTGAATGTCTAGCCTTGGGGGGAAAAAGGAGTGAGGGACCACCAGTGTTGTGTTGGACGTCTAAGGACGTGATAGTGCAGGGGAACCGGGTAAAAGCAGCCAAGAGACAAGCGCCCCTAGTCGCCGGCTTTCTCCCTCCTCCCGACTCACCCCGCAAAGCGTCCTGTACCTGGGTGAGCCCCGCTCCTCCGGGAGCGTGGCTGGGCGCAGCACGGAATTGTTGGCCTCCTGGTTCTCCCGGTGTTCCTGGTTCCGCAGGCTTCGCCGTCAGGAGCAGTCGTTCGTCTTCTGGCGTCTCCGTCCGTTTCCTCGAGGCGTCTACGAACACTCCTCCTTCGCGTCTTCCGGCATTTGGGCTCTCCACGTCCCAACTTCTGCCTTCCGCTATTGGCCCAGGGAGGATGACGTCAGGATCCAGGGCGGCGCCTTCTAAGGACGAATCCCGGTTAAAGGGACCATGACCTGTAAAGGGGATGTCCGCTGCATGCATGGGGTATCGTGTGACAGACCAGTCCTCCGGCTGAAAAGAGAGGAGAGGACCGGTATCAAGAGGTACAGTCCACCAGTCCTCCGCATGATCGGTTCCCTCCCGGGATATGCTGGAATCGCGACACCCCCCCCCCTAGGATTCTCCCGATCGGGGAGAGGGAATACCCGGGATAGAAAGTCAGCGCTCCCGTTTTCGGTCCCCCTCCGATGTTTCACCTCGAATGAAAAGGGTTGTAGGGACAGTAACCATCGCAGGAACCGTGGGTTATGGCCCATGTTTCTGCTCATCCATTGGAGGGGTGCGTGGTCAGTATATAGGGTGAAGTGATTCCCTTCTAGATAATATCTCAACTTATCAATAGCCCACTTAACTGCGAGGCATTCCTTTTCTATCGTAGGGTATTTCATTTCGCGGGGGAACAGCTTCCTACTGATGTAAAGGATGGGGTGGTCTATACCATCAGGTGAGAGTTGTGACAGCACCGCTCCTAGTCCATAGTCTGAGGCATCAGTGTGGAGGCTGAAGGGTTTGGCGAAGTCTGGAGAGGAGAGTACAGGGCTGGTGGTAATGGCCCTTTTTAGTCGAAAAAAGGCGTCTACCATACTGTCTGTGGGGTTTAGTAGTGTCTGTGATTTTACGTCCTTACGTAGGATGTCTGTGAGGGGACCCGCTATCTCTGAATACTGGGGTATAAATCGTCTATAATACCCTAATAACCCTAGAAAGGCTCTCATCTCTCTTTTGGTTGAGGGGAAAGGGGTCTCTACAATGGCCCTTACCTTCTCCTCTTGTGGGGCTATCACCCCATGCCCCAGTACATATCCTAGGTATCGGACCTTCTGGAATCCCACCCTGGACTTTTTAGAGTTTATATGGAGCCCGGCTTGTTGTAGGGCTTGTAGGATTTGCTGTAAGTGTCTTAAGTGGTCCTCCCATGTGGGGCTAAATACCACAATATCGTCTAGATAAGCCGACAAGAAAACCTGGTGTTCACGGAGCATCGCATTCATCAAGCGTTGGAAAGTTGCTGGGGCTCCGTGAAGACCGAAGGGTAGTACGGTGAATTCATACAGCCCATCGGGCGTAACAAAGGCGGTTTTTTCTCTGTCTGTCTCTTTTAGGGGACCTGCCAGTACCCTTTCGTAAGGTCCAGAGTGGTTATATACCGTGCATCTCCCAGTTTTTCTATCAACTCGTCTATCCTAGGTATAGGGTAGGAATCGAACTTGGAGATGGAATTGAGAGCCCTAAAATCCATGCAAAATCTGGTGGACCCGTCCGGTTTGGGGACCATTACGATAGGGGACGACCACTCACTCCGGGAAGGGCGGATGACCCCCATTTCCAACATGCTTTTGACCTCATTCCGGACAGCCTGCCTCCGGGCTGCCGGTATCCGGTAGGGCCGCTGTTTTACGACCTTGCCCGGAATGGTATCAATAGTATGTTCTATTAAGGACGTTTTCCCGGGGTGGTCTGAGAACATAGACGAGAAGGGACCTAATACAGCATCCAGTGACTGTTTCTCTTGGTCTGAAAGAGCGTTGTTAAGTACTAGTTGGTCTAGAGTACAGGAGGGTGTTTTCGCTGTCGGTAAGGTTATGATGGGCTGACGTAGGCAAAGGTCCTAACCATTTTTTAAGTAAGTTTATGTGATAGGTCTGTATACGGGAGGGTCTTATCTGAACCTTATAGCTGGTTTTCCCCACGGTACCCACTATTTTGTAGGGGCCCAGCCATTCTGACCTGAATTTACTTGAGGAAGAGGGCAGTAGCACCAAGACCCAATCGTTGATGGCCAACCACCTCCATTTCTTCCCTTTATCATAGAAATGTTTATGTCTTTCTTGTTTTCCCTCTATGTGTGAATAAGCAAGATCTCGTAACTTCCCTATCCGTGACTTGAGATTCTGGGTGTATTCGAGAAACCCCCGGGCCTCATCCGCTTCTTCTTTTTCCCAGGCCTCCTTTGTCATTTCCAGGAGGGACCTCGGCTGTCTCCCATACAACATCTCGAATGAGGAACATCCGAGACTACTCTGGACCTGACTCCGGATCACATACAAGGCCAGGGGGAGAAGTTGGTCCCACTCTTTCCCTTCGGTGTTCAGCATCTTCTTAAGGATTAACTTCAGGGTCCTGTTATACCTTTCCACCAGCCCATCGGTTTGTGGGTGGTACACCGATGTTTTGATGTGGTTGAGATTTAGGGTTTTACAAACCTCTTTCATAAGCCGGGAGACAAACGGGGTGCCTTGATCAGTTAAGATATCCCGTGGGAATCCTACTCTAGAGAAGAGCTCGATGAGTCTATCTGAGATGTTGTGGGTGGTAGGGGCTTTTAACGGAAACGCCTCGGGGTACCGGGTCGAGTAATCAACGACTACCAGGGCATATTGGTGTCCCTTCCGGGTTTTTGGTAGAGGTCCAATAAGGTCCATACCCACTCTTTCAAATGGTGTACCTATCACCGGTAACGGTTGTAGAGGCACTGGGGGAGGACGGTATGGGTTTCTTTTCTGGCACGTCTCGCATTCTTGACAGTACTTTTTTATGTCAGCATATATCTCTGGCCAGTAGAAATATCTCAACACGTTTTGGGTGGTTTTCTCAGAACCGATGTGACCAGCGGTGAGATGAGAGTGGGAAAAGAAAAGGATCTGGTCCCTAAAGGCTAGCGGGACCAGTAACTGCGGTGCTTCTTCCCTTGTACCTTTCCGATATAACAACTCGTTCTTGATGGCAAACTGGGGATAAGATGTGGGTGGGGTAGCGTTATTGTTTTGGGCACTCTGCCAAGCATTTTGGAGGGTCGGGACATTGACCTGAGCGAATTTGAAATTTCTGTCACTGGGTGACAAGGGCTGGTAGGCTTTTTCTTCCGGGGACATCCCACCCTTCCCTCTCCTGCTGGTTGTGGTCGTGGAGAGGAACATCCAGAGAAAACCCGGATTGTCCGTCCCGATTATTAGGTCTTTAGGGAGTTCTGCCAACACACCCACCCTGATAGTATAGGGGGACCCACCGAGAGGGGTAAGGACTACAGTGGCTATGGGATAAGGCTTTACGTCTCCGTGTACACATCTAATGTGCACCAAGGCCTCTGGTATGATCTGGGTGGGATGTACTAGATCCCCCTGAATGACTGTCTACACCCCGAGTCCAAAAGGGCCCTCACTGTTCGCCCATTCACCTCTAGACTTACATAGAATGCACTCCCCAGTTCTGCTGTATACAGTATGGACTTCGGGATGTAGCCAACTTCCAAGGGCTCCTCGGTGGATTTCTTCCGGGGACATAATCGGGCTATGTGTTCCCAGTCGCCGCAGTCAAAGCACTGTGGGCCTCCATATGGAGGGACTTCAGGCCTCTGGGGTCTGGGCTTTGGAGGATCTGGTGGGGGACTGCTATTCCGTTTATCACATTTCCCTGGTATGAGGCGGGTTGGGTTTTCGGGTTCCCATATGAGAGTACGCGGTTGGGCATGGGAGAAAGTGGTTGCCATCTCGACCGCTTCTTCAGTGGTAAGGTGTTTGTTGACGTAACTACCGTTGGGTGTTATATGGAAGAGCCTCTAGGTATTGCTCTAGGTAAATACGGTCCATTGTCTCTTCTTTGGTACTCTCTAGGGGCTTCAGCCACTTGTCTGCCGCGGATTTGAGGCGGAAGAACAGCGTTTTGGGGTTCTCCCCAGGGTTCCCCTTCTCTCTCCGGAACCGGACCCTGGTGTCTCGGCGTCCATCCCCAGATGATCCAGGATGATAGTTTTGATCTCTGCATATGGGGTGTTACCGGTGGAATTCGCTACCTGGTAGGCAGCCTGGGCTTCCCCCGTCAGCAAGGGCACCAGGAAGAAGGGCCACTTCTCAACGGGCCAACCACAGGCTCTGGCTGCCCTTTCAAAATTAAGGAGGAAGGCATCCGGGTCCTCCCCTGCTATATACTTCTGTAGGGAAACGCCTGTGGGTGACTCCTGGTTTCCCGGGTTCCAGTCGCGGTTTGTTCTGCTGCTACTTTCTGTAGCCCTTCCATTTGAGCTGCTATGGTATCCTTGAAAATGTTCCGGTCGGCCTAGGCCGACGTCATTTGCCGCTCCACGGCCCATCCCAGCTTCTCTTGTCCTTTTACCAAATGTTGAATTAGGGCGTCCATTATGTCGGTACTAACGGACAGGGTGCCTGCATTCTCCACCAATTGTGACGTAGAGCAAGGATCGAGTCCCACACAAGGACTAGTTAAGCTGTGTTTTATTTTTCTGTATACACGTCATTTATGAGAAGCCAGAGTTCAAGGGTATGGATAATACTTCTTATCCTGTCTTGATCTTGACTTGTGGGTGTTTCTCCCCTTCTTCTTCTTCTTTCAGTCTTCCTGACGATTTCAGGTCACTCGGGCAAGAGAAGAGAAGGTGTAATAAACGTGAGTACTACTGTGAACGTCTAGCCTTGGGGAAAAAGGAGTGAGGGACCACCAGTGTCGTGTCGGCCGTCTAAGGACGTGATAGTGCAGGGGAACCGGGTAAAAGCAGGCAAGAGAGAAGCGCCCCTAGTCGCCGGCTTTCTCCCTCCTCCCGACTCACTCCGCAAAGCGGTCCTGTACCTGGGTGAGCCACGCTCCTCCAGGAGCGTGGCTGGGCGCAGTACGGAATCGTTGGCCTCCTGGCTCTCCCGGTGTTCCTGGTGCCGCAGGCTTCGCCGTCAGGAGCAGTCGTTCGTCTTCTGGCGTCTCCGTCCGTTTCCTCGAGGCGTCTACGAACACTCCTCCTTCGCGTCTTCCGGCATTTGGGCTCTCCACGTCCCAACTTCTGCCTTCCGCTATTGGCCCAGGGAGGATGACGTCAGGATCCAGGGCGGCGTCTTCTAAGGACGAATCCCGGTTAAAGGGACCATGACCTGTAAAGGGGATGTCCGCTGCGTGCGTGGGGTATCGTGTGACAGTCCAGTCCTCCGGCTGAAAAGAGAGGAGAGGACCGGTATCAAGAGGTACAGTCCACCAGTCCTCTGCATGATCGGTTCCCTCCTGGGAGTTTCTGGAATCGCGACACCTGGGTAGCTTAGCACAAAAAAACATTCAGGCTTAAGTTAGAGGCAATGTGTAAAGTATTTATGTAGCACGCAAGCAGTAATAAAGTGAAAAGCTAACACAAGAAAAATCCTAAACCAATTTAGGAAAATAGAGTACATTTTAATAAATTATTTGACACCAAAAATTACAAAAATCCATTCAGTAGAACTGGAGTTAGGAATGTTTAAGGTTTTTAGTGAAAACTAGTGCCTAAAAGATCAGAGTGCCAACCGTGGACATCTAGTCACGCGAGACAGAGACAGAGTCAAAGTCGAAAAATATGTCTGACCGTGATGGAGCGCGGTTCGGATATAAGAAGTGGATTGGGCCTGGTCAGCGCTTACCTTAGGACTTAGAAGAAATTCTGAGAAAATGTCTGAGAAGGTAAAATTCAGGGGGGCAAGGCTGCAGGAGGTGTCCAAGGAGGGAGCGTCGTCATCTGATGGCCTTGGGTCGAAGCCTCGGTGAAGATTTTTACATCTGGATTTAGTCGTCGAGATGGAAGTCGAAAATCTCCAGTGGGATGAGGCAGAGGGCTGTAGCCGAAGACAGTTCCATGAGGTTGGATACTCCTTTGGCGAAGGACTACTGAAAAGGATTTGCTGTTGCGAAGAAGAATGTAGCGGAACAGTCCGAAAGTCAATCCGACCATCGATGCATCTCAGGCGGATAGGCAAGCAGGTAGCTCCCACTCTCCTCCTGGATCTCAGAGCAGTTTTTGACCCACATTTTTCTGAGTCCCCAGTTTTGGATTTGGCCATCTGGGAACCTTTAGCACCACAATCAAGGGTCCAGGACTGATGGAACATCTCTTAGGGGTTTGCTACTTACTCAGGCTGGGTCCAGGTGTGGGTTCAAGATGGTGGTAGCCGTTTATGTCTCTGTGGCTCTGAACAGTAGTCAAAGAAGAAGATAAATTCCCTTCGGTAACCAAATAAAAGAATTGTTCAACCAATCATCTCAAATATACCGCAAACCATTCATATCAATTATACAAAAAACCCATATACCTATATTTGCAATGCCACAAGACAACCACTGACTAATAATGGAATGCCACCTATATTTTATTAAAGAACTGTTAGAGCCATTAAAAAATGTTCATTATACAGAATTCATAAATCTTCACATTATAAAAAACATATATCATTATACAATTTCATTACAATTTCATGTATTACATAGAGAGCATATCAATTAATCAAGAGGGAGATGCAAAAATTCATCTAGTATCAAAAACAAATATTATATCACATATATAAATCCTACAAATAGTACATACACTATAACCACGTATTAAAAACAATAAAAAATGTATATAGTCTAAAAGAAAGATAAAACAAAAGAGGAAGAGAGACAGACAGACAGCAGATACGACAGTACACTTATTAGTGGTTCGTGGACTAATCCAGGTAAAAAAACTCAAATGCCAGACATGTATGCAGTCCAAGTGTTTTTATCACAATGACTGGCCGGTACACTGGATTTAGTTTATCCCAAGTGTCGATGCGTTTCGGTGGTGCTCGCAGAGTAATGGCCACCTTTATCAAGACAAATATAATGTGCCTCTCCTTTTAGAATCTTCAAACAAATACCTATGTATAAATAAACAGTCATTACTAGTTATACACATAGTGCTAAAGTTATCAGTTCCTTAATTTCTCTCAATGTTAGGAACTCCCACAGTGAAGATACATAAAGATACCATGTATTGTCACATCGCCAAAGCAGTGTGTTGTGGCACTAACAAATATAAATGGTGCGGACACCAAATCACCAAAATGTGATCGCTCTCATACATGTTTGCCTGTTATTGACGCCTCACATAGCCGTTGTGTCCCCCACACTGTTCAATTCAACCGACCCAATTATGCCTTAAGCCCATTCATTCATACATATATACCAGCTCACTACCAGTATTCTATTTTATATATCGAGATTGCAATTCACCCAAGCAACTGTGGCGAGTATCCTAAAGGTGTAAATAGTCCTTGTAGGGAAAAGGGTCCACCGTTTACTATAGGGATACCATCATTCCAATTGAAAAATCCCGTCGTGAATGTTCTGTATTTTTAAGAAATATAAAAACGATAGGGAAATATATTAAGTCCACCCGACCTTCCGTGTCAGGACTGTTACCAAATTGGTAGAATTACAGTTTGTATTAAATACAAAGTTTACAAAGTGTGCGCGGCTGTTAGCTCACCGCAATATGTTACTTGGCGATTACCCCAAGAAACATCACATTGCAATTATTGTCGTTTGACTACTAAGAAGAAAACTGAGCATGAATCACACTATAACTGTACCTATTCAATTGTGCTCAAGGATTCCAGGTCAATCTGTTTACACTGTCCCTCCTTATAAGTGGATATTCCAGGATCTCAAACCGCGGTACCAACAATCTCCCGAAAGCATTTAGATCCTGGATAAACAATATAAGATAAATATTTAGGGTTGCTAGGGGCTGCTACCAAAATTCCCTATTTTACAAATGGTGTAAAGGTCAGGGCAGTGTCGCATACTCTCACCTATAGTCTTTTCCAGTCCTTCGGCGTCCGTGCGTCCGATCTGCTAGTGTTGTAGATCACGCACTGGTCGCGTCCTGGGTTTAAATATCCTGCTATGGGTGGACAACCCCCTGAGTTCCTGTCACATGTTTCAAAAGAAACAAGCCATATGCCCGTCGTTTTATGGCGGCCATTTTGGAATGGAGTTTCTACTCCTATATAGATACGATTAATACTATGTGTGGACACCTAAAATGTCTACATGTCAATTGATTAAATTTAAAGTGACACTTTTTAATATAAAACCAATATAAAACTTAAAATTATAATTAAAATAGGATGCCGATATAATCTCATATCTATTATTTGCACACTGATATAACATTATTGACAATAAACAGAGTTTTTTAAATTTACTAGTTAAAAAGGTTAGAACGAATCATATGGAATAATATCCCTTGTGAATGGACATGGTCCAACCTCCTACGTTCTTGTCACGTGTTTCAAGAAGGACCAGCCATATGCCCATCGTTTCACGGCGGCCATTTTGGAGTGGAGTATCTAATCCTATATAGGCACAATTAATATTATATATGGACCCCTAGAGTGTCTACAATCTCATTCATTAAATATCTAGGATGACACCCTTTATGTGAAAACTAAAACTTTACTATATGAAATAGGATGCAGGTATATTCACATATCTTTTGTTTATAAACTCATATAGCATTATTAAAAAAATGGTTTTAGTTGTTAGAGAAAACGTTATAACGAATCACAGGAAGCGAACTATTACAATTTTAGGGTCTTAAAAAGGCCTTGGGGACTGGATACTGATTACAAAAATTTGTCCCATTCTTCCCTAGTGTTTAACCCATTTCTGACCATATTGAGATGTGAAATATACCACTGCTTTCTCAGTTTTCTCTTTTCATCTAAATTGCATCCACGTTTGTTACCCACTTTTTTTTTTTTTTTTTTAAATCTCTTATTTAATTTGTACATTTCTATCCGCAATTGCATACATACACAATGTCTCATTTATGATAGATGAAGGTGATATAACTTCGACAGCTTAACAGAGCATTCGTGTAGTACTAGAGTTACTATTATCAGCTTAGTCTCTGTAACTGTTGTCTAGTTTGCCGTAACAACAGCTACGAACTGAAGATCATTTGTATTGCGTAGCTTTTAGTCGTCATTTCACATTATGCAATGTACAGAACTAGGTGTTTTTAGGCACAAATACAGTCGACATAAACTTATGTCATAGTATGTTCAGTTTTAACAAGCGGAACAAAAGGTAAAAGAAAACCATAAAGAACATTGACCCCTCCCGCAGCCCCCCTCCGCTTCCCTCTATACATTAGTGTATTGTTGCCCTGCTAATGCATTTCCCGGTTCCTCCCAGTTGTGTTGCATTTGCCTGTGTAGTATCATGATTGACACATATTTGCTATTATGGTAGCATGGAATATACGTAAGTGACACGCCTGTGTATGTCGGTCACCCATGCGTCCCTCAGCCCATGGGGCCTCCCGAGTCCCTGTTTGTGTTCTGCTGCAGCTCGGTTAAACACGCATTCCAGCATGGTGCTATGGGAACCTGTCTCAGACCCAATGTTTCCTCACGCCTGATGGTGAGGCTTTCTGCCTTGGCCCAAGCCAGTAATGAGTGGCGCCATGCCTGTACATGCAGCGGATCTGCTGTTTTTCACCATTTAGTGAGCAATCTCTTGGCCACCACTATCCCCAAATCCAGAAACCTGGATGTCACTTTGGTGGCTGCCGTTCTCCGGAATTTGTGTAATAATTATACCGGCCAATCAAATGGTAATTCGCGTCCCGTGCAGATGTGCAACAGATGGACTATTTAATTCCAGTACACACCAAGTCGGGGGCAGCTCCATAACATATCTATTAGGTCAGCTCCCACCTCAGCACATCTCGGGCACGCTGCGTCCGCTCTATTGAAATATCTATTAATGTTAGCAGGTGTAAGGTAGGCCCTGTGGATTATATATAGTGGAATTTGTCTGAACCACATGTTTCTGGGTATGTGTGTTGAACTTTCTAATGTCTGAGTCCACTCCTTGTCAGTGAGTGGGCACCCTAGGTCTAGTTCCCATTTTTTGCAGAGGGAGTCAAGATTAAACGCTGCATGAACTCTAAATGACGCTGCAAACTAGCGTATGAGATGCTTTGCCACGCCCCATGACATGCAAATATTGCACGACGAGGTGTGTCTGCGGTTCCGTAGTCATGTCTCCCCATCTAGTCGTTAGTGTGGCTATCAGAGAGCGGTGTACGAGAAATTGCCCCGGCGGAAACCCCTCATCTTCTACTAGGGACGTATATGGTATAAGCTTTCCTTCTCGATATAGATCCCCAAGAGTCTGGACACCTCTCTCCTGCCACCCCTCAATTGCTTGTGCCGTAATCACTGCATGGCCACTAGGGGACCCCTCCAGCGGTATTGCCAGCGCATAGGGAGTCACGGCCCGGGTGATATATAAACTCCTGCGGAAACATTTGGATGCCACTGCAAGCAGCAATGGTCTTGGTGACTTCGCCTTCGTCCCAGGGTGAAAGAGCCCAACAATCTGATTCAGTGAGTAGGGTGGCTGTGTGGTTGACGTATCTGTGCGGTGTCTATCAGCCAACCACCGGGCTATCCACTGCAATTGAGCAGCTAGGTAGTAGTGTTCAAAACAGGGTGCTGCTAACCCCCCTTGGTCTGTTGGTAAGTAGAGCTTATGCAGCGCCAATCTTTGTCGAGCGTTGCCCCATATGAAGTCTGTAACTTGGTTCTCCAGTGTAGCAAAGAAGGAAGCCGGAATATACATAGGTAGGTTCGCAAAATAATACAGAAGTCTTGGGAGGACTACCATTTTGGCCAGTGCCACCCTTCCTGTTACGGCAAGTGGGAGTGTGCCCCAGAATTGCATTTGTGATCAGATTGCCGTCAAAGCTCTTCCCAAGTTTCCGTCAAACAGGTCTTTTGGATGATGATAGACCCGGATGCCTAGGTAGCGAAAGGTATCTTCTCTCCACTGCACTGTTCTACCATTTATGGTGAAACGTGGGTCGCGACTCCCTTCGTTAAATGCGTATATACAGGACTTTTCAACGTTGACCCGGAGCCCGGAGATGGTGGCAAAGCTCTGCAATAAGTGCGCCAGCTGGTTAGGGACACTCTCAATATCCCTTATATAAACTAGGAGATCGTCAGCGTAAAGTGATACTTGGTGCACGGCATCACCTAGAGGTATACCGTCTCCCAATGTGGTACGCAACGCTTCTGCCAGCGGCTCTATTGCGAGCGCAAAAAGGAGGGGGGACAAAGGGCATCCCTGCCTAGTTCCTCTATGCACTGGGATAGCATCCGATAGGTAAGGCCCAATTCGGACCCTGACGGTAGGGTCAATGTAAAGTAGGTTGACTAGTTGTAGGAACCCTGGGCCTAAGTTCTATTTCTGCAGCGTCGCCGCTAGGTAGTCCCATTCCAGGGAGTCGAAGGCCTTTTCCAGGTCTAATATGAGGCATCCTGCTCTTGGCCATTCCTGTCAGCGTCCGTCGCTACTCTGAAAAAGCGCCTCAGGTTAAGGGAAGTGCTCCGGGACGGCACAAAACCATTTTAGTCGGCGTGGACCAGTGTGGGGACCACTGGCGCTAGTCTATCCGCTAACACCTTTGCCAGTATTTTGTAGTCCGTGTTGAGCAGGGCTAGGGGCCTATAAGAACCAAGCTCTATGGGGTCTTTGTCCGGTTTTAGTAATGACACCAGGTACGCTTCTCGCATTGAGGGAGGAAGCTTTCGCTCCTCTAAGGCGATGGTGTACAGGGTAAGGAGATGTGGTGTGAGTAAGTCTCTATATGCCTTATAAAATTCTGCCGGTAAGCCATCTGGCCCAGGTGTCTTCCCGGAGGCTAGGGATCCGATGGCGTCCCCAATCTCCTCTAATGAAAGTTGCTCATTAAGCATTGCCCAGTGTTCATCTGTTGCTGCGGGCAATTGTATGGAACTCAGGAACTCCTCCAACTTCTGCACGTCGCAGCGCCCTCGAGTCTGATATAGCAGAGTGTAATGCTGTGTCATCTCTTGGTGTATTTCATGTTGCGTATATAATACATGCCCTGCGTCCGTGCGTAGCGCCCCGATTGGAGCACGGGCGTACTCCTGCTTTATCAGCCAGGCGAGCAGTCGGCCTGCCCGATCCGCCGAGGCATGTGTGCGGGCTGTGTGTGCGGTATAGTTGTGACATTTAAGGCGCTCTAGCAAATCAGCATGCTCAGCTCGTAGTTGCTCTAGGCGCCGCATGTCTCTACCTTCCCCCTCTCCGTCCTGCTCCTGACGCAGCAAGTGAGATTCTATTTTCTTAAGGGAGGTGGACAGTTGTTTGTGGATATTCCATGTGGCTCCCATACAGTGTCCTCTGATCGTTGTTTTAAAAGCTTCCCATTCTATTGCTGCACTCGCTGTGTCTTCATTGAGCTCAAAATATGTAAGAGTGGCCGTCCCTAATGATGTGCGGAACTCTGGGTCCTCCAACACGCTAGTCTGAAGGCGCCACGTCAGTATTGGGGGACGGTCCACCTCCCACCCAAGCTGCATCCACAGCGGGTTATGATCGGAATGGGTCCGGCCTAGATAGTCTGCTTTTTTAATTAACGGGAGTAGTGAGGGTGAGCCCACTAGCCTGTCAAGTCGCACATGCAGCCCATGGACCGCTGAGTAGTGCGAGTAGACTCGCGCAACAGGGTTGAGAGTACGCCAAAGGTCTACCAGTGTCCAGTGCTTAAGCCAGTCTGTAAGAGCCTGAGCGTTGGACGTGGCAGGGGTTCTGTTAAGAGGTGGAAACGACCTATCTAGGTCTATGTTAAGTACTGAATTAAAATCCCCTCCCACCAACCAGGGGTGTCCGGCCCATGGAGCTAGTTTCTCTGAGAGGCGCACAAGGAAAGATGCTTGGTCCACATTGGGGGCGTATATGGAACCCAATAACTTCGGTTGACCATTGAGGCGCCCCCCCAGACAAAGGTGTATCGACCATCAGCATCAGTGATGTCTTCCTCCTGTACAAACGGGATTCCTGCCCTTACCCAGATCAGCGTGCCACGCGTGTGGGCCGAATATGTGGTGCCAAAAACCTGGCCTCTCCATCGCCTGTGCAGCTTTTCTAGTTCTGTGCGTGCCACGTGTGTTTCTTGTAGCAGGGCAATGCCGATCGAGTTGCGCTGTAAGTAGGCAAATATCGCATATCTACGCGTGGGTGTGTGCATTCCACGTATATTCCACGTGATTGTGTTGATGTGTGTCATGTCAGATTCGTATGCCTGTCAGGGGGTGTCTGAGGCGGGCAGCATGATTCTGGGCATGCGGTGTAGGTGGGGGACCTTGGGGTGGTCTTGTGTAACCAAAACTTCAGCTCAAACATTAACATTCGTAACTTTTAGGGGCGAACTCTTCGGATATGTCCGTCCAAACTTTTGTCCAACAATGACAGAAATTAGTCCAGTATAGTGCCTGGTAGTGGCTGTGCTTGACTACTATGCGCGCATTCCCTTCATATCCCTATGTCGCCACCCGCCATCCAAGCCGGTGTGCATGGCGCGCATTCCCTAAGCGTTGGTGCCATTAGTCTCGGGCATAGGTGTGAGGTGGGCTCACAACCTACCCATATGCCATATTGCGTGAGCTCAGCCTTGTGCAACCCACATCGTAACTAAGTATGTGACAGTGTCTCATTTTGTATGCGCCGGTTTCAGCGTGCAACGGGAGCCTATTGGGGCCATGGACTGTTTGAGAACGCTAACCTGTTGAGGCGTGTGTTGATGGCGTCTAATTGTATTGGTACTGGCAGCGTGTGTGTCCCTCCTCGGCGGCGCCCCCCTCCCAGCGAGTCGGCGGGTTCTGCTGCGTTAGTGCCTAGCTTTGCCACCCACCCATCCAGTCGGCCTGTAGGGATGTATTTTGCCCTAGCTGCGTGTTACGCCTGTGCGTAGGTTCCCCATATGAGGTGTGCGCGCCTTTATCTAAAATGTCGGCAATACATACAGTACCTACTAGTGAACATTATCACATTTAAACATTTCAAGTAAGTCTCTACTTGCGTGGGTGGCCCTTGGCTCAGTTTATGGTATCGGTAGTCCTTCATATAATGTCATCGGCAGTTTGTGGCGTGACTGTCGGCAGCTGCGTGCCATCCAGGTCATCGGGCCTGGGGGTCGAAGAGCCGCTGACCGTCGCTGATTCAGAAGAGCACGCCTCCTGGCGCTCCCGGTACATTGTGGTAGCAAGCACCGCAATGACCTCCAAGGCGCCTTGACGTTCCTTTCTGCTATGTTCTGGGCTCGGCGCCGCTGCTACTGATTTTGTGCGCTCTAGCCTCTCACGCCTCCCACTCCAGCGTGTCCTCTGACCAGCAGCCCTTGTTGATTCCGCGTCTGAGGGCCGAGGCCCCGTCCACAATCCTGACTCCTCCAACCAGTCCCACACCTCCGCAGGCGATTCGAAGAAGCGGACCACACCCTTTGCCACTACCCTTAGCTTGGCAGGGAACAGGAGGGAGTAGGCGATTTTGAGTTCGCGGAGTTGGCGTTTCACGGCCGTGTAAGTACTTCTGCGCCTCTGCACTTGTGCCGTGTAATCCGGAAACACCATAATCGAGCTCCGCCAACTTTGAGATCAGTAATCTTTCGTGTTTCACGCAGGACTGCGTCCCTATCCCGGTATTTTAGGAGTCTGAAAAGGAACGGACGCGGCCGGGCTCCTGGGGGTGGTTTATGGGCCGGCACTTGATGCGCCCGTTTAACCGCAAAGTGTGTCGACAGTGTTCCCGGGGGTAGTATGTCTTGGAGCCAAGCTCGACATATTGTTCAGGATTCCGTCCTTCCTCCCCTTCCGGGAGCCCGACGACGCGGACATTATTGCGGCGGGAGCGCCCTGCCGCATCTTTGACCCTGTCCTCCAGTGCATGCATGCGGTTCAAGATGTCCTGTAGCGCCGCAGTGTGGCTCTGGGTGATGGGTTTTAGCTCCGTCAGCGACTGATCCTGTTGGTGAACCTTTTCCGTCAGTTTATGGTGATCGGCGCGCAGAAGGGTAAAGTCTGACGTGACCTAATCGATCCTGGATTCAAGGGATGACCTTGTCTGATCCAGCGTGGTCCCGATTTTTTCTACTGCTGCCAGCACTGAATCTAGTTTGGCTGCGAGTGATGTGTTCCGAGGATCTCCGGTCACTGCTCCTCCAGCGTGTGTTGTCTCCGGGTTGCCGGCACGCATGGCGCCCTGTTGCGTATTCATGCACAGACGGCCCATTGCTAGCTGTTGCGCGGTAGGCATTCACTTGCACCGGACAGTTCCTACTCAGCAGCACTCGAAACGCCATAGCGTAGTCGTTAGAACAGGTTCAAGTATCGCACGCATGGGAGTTGAACCAGTGGCGGGCGCCCTGGGCACAACAGGGAAGGCCCAGGCCCGTCCTGCAGGTCTAGAATAGTCTCCTCGTCCCCAGATGGTAGGTGCCTGTTTCAGGTGTGACAGGGACTGACAGTGTAGCCGTCTGCTTGCGTCCGGCGTCTGATCGCCTCCAGAGAGCGTTCTTAGGCCAAAGGGCAGTGCTACCGCTGCCTACTGAGCGGTCTCGTGGGCGCTTTTGTGCGTCAGCCTGCAAGATACTAGGCCCAGTCCGTCCCCCCCGAGCTCGTTGGGTCACACAGTTGCTGATGACTTGGGCAGGCTCCCGACCTGTTTCGCGGCCTATTGTGGCTTAACTGGTAGTCTTTGTCAGGCCCCCCCAGCCCTGTCGCAATGCCAGCCAGTGGGCCGCGCCAGGCCCAAAGCGTATCTCGAAGGGTACCTCTCCCCTGGGCCCCGGTTGGTTGCACTGCTTACGACAGTGGCTTCCTGCTGGGCTATCCGCGTAGGTCTCAAAGTTCTTGCTGTGTGCTCATACGGCCTGCCCAGGTAATGACGCCGCCTGCACGGAGCTCACGGGGCCTCCTGGCCTTCCCTCTGGTTCTCAGCCGCAGCCTCCTTCGAGTCGGATCCCGTCAGACCCAGCCGAGCCACCCCAGTCTTGTCTCAGCGTCGGTCGGCTGGAGGGCTACACCAAGTCCAGAGTGCTTCTCGGGAGGGAGGGGGAGGCTACCCTAGCGCCAGACACCCCACTCCCGGGCCCCTTGCTTTGCGCATTGCTCACAGTGACTGCTCTCTGCCAGCCCAGCCGCGTATGTCCCAGAGTACTTGCTACACTTTCATGCGGCTCGCCCACTGGGTAACGCTGCCCGTCCAGGCCTCTCCCTTGTTGCGCAGTTACGGTCGCCCACCAGTCGGGTCCTCTCCGGTCAGGGCCCCAGCGGGGAGCGCGCCGCACCACCAATCGCTGGGCCCCTGCCTGCACACAGCGCAGTCCTGCCCACGGCCAGGCACGTACCTTCACGGCCCTTGGTGCCGGTGCTACCATTCGTCGCCCACCGCTCAGATTTCGGCCAGTGTGCAGATCGCGGCGCGGGTTTCCCGCCAGCTGCTTCTCCGGTGCAGGTGGGCCCAGCGGGTCCCAGATCGCCGGTCACTGCATCTCAAGGCTCCTCTATGCAGCGGGACATTCCGTGTTGTTCCAGCTGGACTGTGTTACCGTCCGCTCGAATCGCTGGCGAAACGAGGCGCCAGTCGGGCGGGGCCTCCTCCCCGGTGCAGGAGGAGCTCAAGTTTCCGGCGGCCTCCACGTATGCTCACCCCCGACCGGGGCACCATCGTTATCAGGTGGGTGCCCTCTTTCTCCAGTATTGGCACGCCCTCCGACTGCAGGTATGCCCCAACCAGGCCGGTGGTGTCGCCTGCGACGGCAACGGTTTCCGTCTGGCAGCCGCTACGTTACCGCGCTTGTCGCCCAGTAGTCTAGGCCGCAAAGTGCTCCACAGCTATATCTCGGTCTATAGTCGGCCCTCAGACCACTGCGGGTTCTCGTTGGTGACCGCAGGTCTGTGTTGATCTGCGCCTGTACTTTCCAGGCTTGGATGGCTCAGGTGCTGGGTAATTTGCAGGAGAATTAAGGGATTGCTGGCGGAGCACTAGCTGCTCGCGTCCGCCATGATGGCTCGCTAGCCACGCCCCTCCACGTTTGTTACCCACTATTTTCTCCAAAATAAACCATCGAAAATCTAGATGGCTATGTTTAGCCTTGATGAAATGCTCAACTAGCGGGTCATTGGTTTTATTAGTCCTCAGGGCTGACTTAATTTCCGTTAGACGCAATCTCAGTTCGCGTCCAGTATCTCCCACATATCCTAGTCCGCACGGACATAATATGATATAAATAATGTTGCTGCTGCGACAGTTGTTGAGGCTTTTAGATACTATTTTAGCCTCGTGATATTCAAATGTTTTGCTAACAATACACTGGTCGCAAATGGCGCAGTTCCCACATTTGTAGTTGCCTACCGCCTTACATTTAGCAAGGGTGGACTGTTGAGTTCTTGTAGTTTCTCTGTATGTATGTACGAGATTATTGCGTAAATTCTGATTGCGTCTAAAGGCAAAAATGGGTTTATTTAATTGAGTCTCTTCCCCATCATTAAGAAGATCCCAATTTTTGTTAATGATCTTAATTTGGTTACTCACATTGGAGAATTGACTCACAAAGATGTTTTTTGTTTCTTTCTTGTCCTTCTTGAACATGCTATCTCTATTGTAAAATCTTGCTCTCTTGAATGAGTGGTTAATCAACTTTTTAGGATAGCCCCTGTCTTTCAATTTCTTTTTCAAGATCTCACAATGTTTATAGAAGTCATTCAGGGTTGAACAATTCCTGCGGAGCCGGAATGTCCAAATGGTATATTGTCTTTCTGTGTTTTCGGATGAAAACTAGAATAGTGTAATAAGGTGTTTTTATCCGCGGGCTTTGTATACAATTCTACTTCAAGAATGCCACCAATGTTTTATATCATAAGAGGGCTCTGAACAGTAGGCCAGCAGACTAGCCATTGGAGTCACTCTGGTTGTCCTGGGTGCAGGTGAAGATGTAGGGCTCAAAAGCAGGGCTGGCCTCTGACTGTTCAAGGCAGGCTCCAAGCAGAAATGTAGTCTGGCAGCAGCAGTCTGGCAGAGTGCACAGCAGGTCATAGCAGCAGGCACTCATCTGAGAGTCCTTCTGCAGGTCCAGTATTATTGAAGAGTTGGTGTCTGAGATCCCCTTTTTATACCCTGGTTTCCTGGTTATGGAGGGTGGTAAAAGCTTCTAGACAATGGCTTTGAAGTGCATGGAATTTCCTGACTCCCCTGCCTGTTTCCAAGCTGGCTGCACTGACAATGTGAGGTCGTTAAGTCCTTCGTCTTTTTTTCCCGTTTTTTTTGGTGTCTTCATATCACCAAAACTGCTGCAACCTCAGGCTTAAATACAATGGAAACTGACCACAAGCCTGATGCATGTACTTAACCCCTCCAAACAAGGACAGGTTGTAAGGCTCAGATCATGTTGGTGCATTGGTTTAATCATAGGACTACTCGATTTTACAGAACAGACATACCATTCCACCTCAGAAAAACGGCCCAGATTGTATCAGCGCTACCTGGAGTACTCTCTAGGCCTAACCTACAGTTCCCACGGGAAACCATCAGCCATGCCTCTGGGTAGGAAGGAGTTGGATTTAGCCGATTTCTGCAGATCGCCCTTCTAGCGAGGAATAATTAGTAAAATAACAGCCACCGCGGAGATCTATCCATGAGGTTGTATGATACAGTGTCTACACCAAAAAAGACAAGCGAAGAGCTTACCTTAATTGTGATTCCCAAGATTCCAGTAATGCTATTACTCGCAATTTCCCAGTAGCTGAAAATCGAAGAGTAAGTAAAGAATATGTGTTTATCATTTGCTTCAGGGAGGCCACATCTTCTGCATCCTGGGATCTGATTTTTTGCAAATTTTGCTATTCTTTGAGGGGTCCAAAATATCCTGTTGAGGGTGAAAAAATGATTCCTTCTCAGATTTTCAGGCTTAACCGTGTAGTACAATAATTTAAGGATACTTGCTACAGATATGATGACTGTCTCAGGCATCATCTCTTCCCAGATCAAGTGAGGGGCCTTCAGATTTCCACAATCTGTGTCCAGTTGCTTTCAATACCATATAGAGACCTCTTTTTTCATAGGCAGCACAACCTGCAATTTTGTCTCAACCTCCCAGGTATCCCTGATCTCCTGTTTACCTCTTGCATACGAGTAGGAAAGCTGCAGATATTTAAATCTGTATAGCAGACCACCAGTCCTAATCTTAAGTGCCTCACTGGGTACTAACGCCTGTGCTGTTAATAATTCCCCAAGTTGTTATTCCGGCGTTCCTCAAGGGATAGTTCAAGCTGTCTAAAAGACACTCTGGGGTGCCCTGGGAGTCCTAAATAGGTGAAAATTCGGAGTAGTAATTGATACCCATGGTCTTCCCGAATGTATACCAAAAACTGAGTGTGGCCTTCAAAACTTTTAATCTGACTTTTTAAATGTATTTTGGGGCACAAATGTATATAGAAAACCAGTAGATCCCAGGTCCTTAGTCATTTCTGTTAGTATCCTACCCCAGGTTGAATTATCTGGGTTCCATATGCAGATCCTACGATTCTTAGATTGGAAAGCTTACATAGCACCCTGCCCTATCGGCTACTTTGGGTCTACGTTAGGGGTAACTTATATGTAATAAAAGGGGAGTTTAAGGTTTGGCAAGGGGGTTGTAATGCCAAGACAACATGGCAGTTTAAAACTGCATTCAGGTTGTAATGACAGGCCTTTGACGTGTTTTAAGGTGCTACTTAAGTGGGTTGCACAATAAGTGCTACAGGCCCACTTGTAGCATTTAGTTTACAGGACCAGTGTATATTGTATACCACTCTACAGGGGACTTATAGGTAAATTAAATATTCCAATTGAGTATGAGCCAATTAAATCAGTGCTATATAAAACTCTTAAATAAATAACTGTTTAGGGGAGAGAGCACAAGCACTTTAGTGCTGGTTAGCAGTAGTAACGTACACAGAGTCCTAAGACCAACTAAAACTAATTCAGCAAAAAGTGGAGGGTAAAAGGCAAAAACTTTGGGGGTGACCCTGCAGAGAGGGCCAGGTCCAACAGTTAACAAATGGGATAGAGCCCTGTTGGTCTTTAAGCAAAAATATTATGGAATGGAGGACAATGTGGACAGATTGTTTGACAAGAAGCTTAAAATGACGGTCAATAGATACAGAAGAGGCAACATGACAACCAACTGAGGTGTGACCATCAGGGAGACAGAGCAGCAGCTGTCCTATTCCAGTCCTGCTCTGAAAAACTCTACTGAATTGGTGAAGGTTTGGTTGTAGCCTGTATGGGATTCTAGACTGATTACACTTTTAAATGTGGATGTAAAGATATAGCTGTATGCCAGAATATCATATACTGAAACATTGTTTGACAAATATTTCATCCTAAATATTGTTTCCCAAAATATTATATGATTTGGTGCAGATGTTTTATTATTCACTTTAATGAGGCAACATTTTAGTAGACAATATTAAGGACCCAATATTTATGTCAGACAAAATTCTGGTACCATAAACAAAGTTAGAAATGGAAGTTCCGGACAGACGTTTGGGAAGATATTCTGCCTGATCTGGTGCACTCGGATTAATCAGGGTTCATGGGGCATGCATTCTGTCATAGCAAAAGAATCATACGCTTGGTCGAAAACATCATCTAAGAAAGGAAAATAACTTTTTTATGTCGCTCAGTGCCAAGTAGGTTTTTGATCATGTGGGATGGACGTACCCGATGGCGATGACAAATAAGTTTGGGCCGGGAGAAGATAATATTGATATGATGCTGGCAATACACGCTCAACCTGCAGCACAGGTGCTAGTTTACAAGATATGCTTGCAACCTATCAATCTACATAAGATAAGCAGGCAGGAGATGTCTTTTTTCTCCACTCTTATTTGTTCTGGCTATGGAGCCGTATTGCAATGAGTGTATGCCATCATCCGTCGATCAAAGACTTATCCTTTAGGAGTCGAGAATATAAGAATTCCTTTTTTAGTGAGTGTGTCCTGCTGTCTCTCTGTAGAGGAGTAATCTCTTCCTTTACTGTTAAGGAATACAGTAAGGCATCAGGCTTTAGAGTTAACACTGACTATTAATGCTTCTATCCATCAATACAAAAGGCCAGAAGTTGGAAGATTTGAAGAAGCCAATCCCCTTTAAGATAGCAGAGAAAGTGATAGAGTACTTGGGCAGTTGCTAGAGGAGATTTGACCTGACCTGTTTCACTGGCAGACTCCCTGTGCGGTCTGGTGGGGTCGATTAGAGACAGTAAAGATTAATTTGCTTCTAAAAGTGCTTTTTATGTCCTCTGGTTGCTACTTGGCATTATCTGTTGCATTCTAGCTGCGCTGCAGCAAGACATGTTGAAATGTATGTGGCAGAGGAAATGGTCCTATTGGCGACTTCCCTGGATAGTCACCTAAACCGGAAGAGGGCTGGGTTTCCCTGACATTCCGGCATATTATTGGGCAGTGCATTTGCGTATAATCAGTGTTGTCTACAGGATTTTTGGGGCTTCTGG
Organism: Calotriton arnoldi; assembly: GCA_963921515.1. Classification (NCBI taxonomy): domain Eukaryota; kingdom Metazoa; phylum Chordata; class Amphibia; order Caudata; family Salamandridae; genus Calotriton; species Calotriton arnoldi. The sequence continues at coordinate 1,754,659 of CAWUFW010002778.1, read as the reverse complement.
CAATACGTATTTTGGGCCCCCTGTTGGTAACAACTTTTAATTTTATTACGAATTTTCTGCTAAGTGAAACCAAATTATGCCATACAACCTTTCAGAAACAGTCTTCACACAAATATAATTGCAATATGTCTTTACGGCCTCCCAAAACTCCCTAAGACGCCCCTGGGCAAAGAAAAACAGAGTCAGAAGTAGAGAAAGGCAGAGAGGAGAGAAGTTGAGATATGGAAATAGACAGAGGTGAGCTAGATAGAGAGAAAGCAGGGGCTTAACAGAGGCCACCGCAGCCCCTACACCGTTCACCTAAAAGGGGGCCCCCTTGGGCTGGCCAGCTAAAAACAAATAGGAATTCAGAAGCAGCAAGGCAGTTAGGTAATGGGGGCCCCCTCACCTTACCTTGCAAGGGGGCCCAGTGAGGTTTTATTACGCCACTGAGAGAAAGTTTACTTTCCCAGAGGGCCTTTTGGAAGGTGGGGGACCTGGGCAAATGGCCACTTTGCCCATGTCTTAAAATGTCTGTGTATAATAGCTGAATGGGCTCAAACAGAATCATTGTAGCCTTGGGCCCAAATGGATAGGGCAGTGGCAGGCTGGAAGATATAGGGCGTGCTGAAAATCCCCAGATGGGGCAGACTGCAGAACCTGTACTGTAGCCACTTCACAGGAACAGTTCTGGAGAGATGGAACCAGTTAACATTGAGGAAGTCTCTGAAAAACTATTCATCACTTCTGACCACTATTCACTTCAACCTCCCGATTCTTCCAGCTTGCCAGAGGCAGGTATTTGAGAGATGCAGAATTCTAGCTGACGTGTAATGGACCTTAAAACCACTCCTTTGAAGACTGTAAGGCGTGTTTTAAACTAGGAAATCGCAAAATGTATGCCAACAGTTTGTGGTCCAATGTGTAGGCACAAAAGTGTGGAGGTCAGAATTTGGCAGAGCGAGAGCACTGTCAAACTCACAGTTTGTCCTTCCTGCTAAGAGCTGGGGATGCAGCAGGTTTACACCAGTGGAGACTCTGCTGGTTCCACTAGTGTAAACCTCTGACATGGCAACCCTTCCAGTATGGGGCGGCTTCGTCAGAGGAATGGTGGTCTTGCTCTGTTGAGAGAGGGGCGGCTATCATTCGTTTTCCCTGCCCTCCATGTGGTGCTTGGTGGACACAGGCACAGAAAATAAAGAATAGAACCCAGGTGCATGGAGAAAACTTCCTGTGCATCGGGTGGGCATTTGGTTTTATTTAGGTAAATCAAGCTCCTGCTTTAGGAATTTGTTTTCTCCAGACAAAAAGTTTGCTTTAAACATGCGCATGCTCAACAAACCTTCAGTGCCTCCCCCCTTTGTGCTGCCCCAGAGGCAGGCCCCTTCACAGCACAGAGATCCACTCCAGGCAGGTGGGATCTCTGAATAGGATCGATGGTCCTCCTCCCCTTGGCCGACTGGTGGACCCTCCATCAGGGTCTAAATAACCATTTTGGGCTCTACACTCTGTATAGACTTTTGACTGTTGACTATGACGGTCAAAATGGTTGTATGTGCCATGATGAGCAGGTGCGTTAGAGAGCATCATTAATGAGGAAGAGAGGGTGATCCTGTGGAAGAATGTAAGTAAAAATAACCTAGAGGTTTCCAAAACAGTGAATGTGCTTGTAAACTGATGACGGGATTGCACATGACATACTCAAAGTAATGCACTTAGTGACAAAATGGAAATGTAGGAGAGGGCTTTGGGAAGATTGCACCGTAATACATATATGGTATCAAGTTAAGAATATTTTGGAACAAGGTGTTGGTGGTGATAAAGAAAGTAGTGGTATATTTCATTGCAAAAAACCCTAATCTAGCAATATTGCGCAGAAAACCTGAGGAGTGGACCGAAATGGCCAGACTGACCGAGCAGGAAAATAATATACCATTAATTGCTGTCCACCAGACTGGTGATTGCCAGACACTTCGACTGATTGCTATGATCCTGTATTTACATGGCTAACCTTACTAGAGTTCTCAGACTCGGTTTGCAGAGACTCGGGTGATATATAAGCCACAGGAGTTATTGCAGTGGCCCTAGGCTATACTGTGGGGGGTAGAAGGGAAGGTGAGGTGGGGGTGTTAAAATGGAGTGTTGGAGTATTACAGTGTACTTTGAGAAGTGTAGTATTTTGTTACCCATGGACACTGGAGGAGTACCCGATTGTAAACTCAGTTCCTAATAATTGTGTTTTTGCAAATAAATCCTACCAACAGCAAAATAAATACATCATCTCACCAAGCGTTTGCCCAACAACAGTCATACGGATCCAACGCAGTACTCTAGACAAACCATCCCTTTTAACCAACATAGCTCCAAGGACAAAACATATGTCAATGTGTTGAAGAAACTGAACATTGAAGAAATTCAACTCCTGAATGCCCTTTCCTCAGCACCTAGTACTACAACCACATCATAACACAACTTTCAGCAACAACCATATGCTTAGCAATATCCATCACCACAACAAATCAAAACAGCACAAAATGGCCATTTGGTTGCCAAAACAAAGTTCTCTGTGGCCACGTGACCCAATAATCTTGCAATTCTGGAAGTGTCAATACAGAAACCACTGCAGAACATCACATCCGATGGGTCACCACCATCAGGCAAAGAAACAGGCTACCAGATAGTGTTGCCTTAGGTGCCCGGCAACTGAAAGGCTACGCTGCAAGGGCAATGTTCTCTAATCTAGAGGAATGCTGATAACAGTGTATTACATAGTATTTTGCCAAGCCTTTGTACACTAACCCAAATGAATTATCACTTCTGACCCCCTTGAGCCCTCGAACATATAACCACCAGAACTTTGAAGCTGCTAGATTGTGGTATCAAGCTCTAGATTAAAACAGTCTATTTCTAAATGATTGGTCATTGGAGTAGGGTTCTGATTTTTAAAAAGGTTTCTCCATTTTTTGTTGATGGCAAAAGCACTTCATTGATCTTGACAGTTACGTTTCATATGAGCAGATACATGACTTATATGTTGCAGTGTTCATAAACGCCGTCACATTTTTTTAATGAAAAACTTGAATGAATTGTACACTCTTAATTTAAACCGTATAATGCAATTGATCTGTTAATGTCTCTTTCCTCAATAGCATGTTTGTAGTTAAATAGGGCCTCACCCTAGGGATGCTTAGCATCAGTCTAAAAGGGTCTGTTGAAGTTTTTTGTAATGTCTGGGTATCATTTTACCTTTTATTTTCTATTGCATCGCCACAGAAAATGTTCACAATCAGTTTGATTGTTTACAGTAAAATGTGTTTGGCTGTTGCACAGCGTGCATATTTTGAAAATAGGGTATTTTCCGTGTGACTGTAAAGAAATGTTAATAAATTGGATTCTCACATATAATTTATCATGGCTTAATAGTCCTTTGTAGGACGCTGAGCCTGTTATTTTCTTTTATTGTGATTTCATTCGAATTGCACTCAAATGACACAACATGGGCCTCCATTACAGTAGCTGGTTAATTTCGATGGGCCTGATAATGAGCCCATCGGAACTGTGAGTTGTGGTGTCTCACACAGACTTCAGCTGATAAGAGTAGAATCTCCATGTGAAGCACCAGCGTAAGCCTGCAGGAATCTGCACAAAACATTAATACATACATGGTATTACCCGAATACTTTAATTCTCGTTATTTCCATGCTCCCCAAATTGTATTTCTGGGCCAAGAAATAAGGGCATTTGTAATCGAAGCTGAGGAGTATAAGATAAATGGATATCACTGAGCATGACTTGATACCGTTAGATGGGCAAAATGCCTATTAAACTTTCTTTTAATACACATAAATAGATTTTTGACAGTACTTAGACTGAAAATTAGAAAGAATATGATAGGAAGAGAACGATTGTAAGTTTGAAGCTGAAACTGCAACGTATATCTAGAGGAATTGCATTAAATTGCCGGCGAGAGTATAAATATTTGTTTAAAACCAAGAAACACAGTGGGCAGAGTTAAAAGAGAGCACATATACCAGGGGCGGCTGGTGCCATTTGAAAATGGTGAGGCGTAAAATTCAAAATTCATTAAAATTACTATTACCTGCCGCCCAAGCCATTCTTATAGCTTTAAGGGGCTGGAAAAGTCCTTATTATCACACTTGTAGGAGTGTGATGGTTAGTAGTTGTGTTGTTACTATCATTGGCAGCGCTGGCAGGGGCAATGTGGGGTGCAAGCTGCAGTGGACTCCTTAGGAGAACCCTGCCACTTATTTTATTTTTATTTTGAACAAATTAAGCACTGGAAGGGATAAAAGCAACAAATAGGAGCGGTAGAACTGCTTACTGGAAGGTTGTTGTCTAGGTAAATTATTCACTTAACTTTATGGCGCACAGTCATTTTTTAAAAAGGATGTTTTTCACATTAAACAATTTCACATTTGTCCTTCAATTACAAATGGGAAGAAAATGGCACCTTTAAGTTTTCACACATTTACAACCCCAGTTAGAAGATTGGAATGGTAAACAGCCAAGGATATAAACAAAATTAAAAGGAGAACTATGTCAACACTGCGAAATGTTGTACATATAAATACGGTAAGTAACTGGGTATTTTACTGCACTCTTATAACGATGCACTAATTTCACAACAGCACATTCACAGCATTTATTACTCAAATATGTTATCTAAAATACAACTGGTCACTACCTTATAGCACGAAATTAGTAGCAGTAGCCTAATATGGCGTCATTTGCCTCAGAGCACCACACATGCAGAGGCGCAGCCAGAGCGTCACGGGTGCAAGGAAGGAAATGGGTCCACGGGCGATGTTTGCGAACACTTTAAGATGTTTAGTTTCACTTCTGAAATATTTCATTTGGCTTTAATTTGTCAACAGAAAATGTCAAATGCTTGTAATTCCCTACCCGTGCATAGTTCCCTTCTATTATCTCCTCATCCATTAGGCGCGATGCAATGCATCCCTAGTCAATTTTACAGCAAGAGCCGTAAGTGCTGTAACTTAGGTGGCAGTAAAGTTATCCAGGCCGATTTTGCATGCACCCAAGCGCCTGGTCTCCACCACTTCCCTTGGTGGCTCCCTCGCAGCTTTATCACCCACAATAAAAAATTTTTTTTTACTTCTTTGTACAATTCTTCTCGCAGGAAGCCCTGGGCACGCTGTGTCAATGGTGCTCCCTGGGCAGAAAACGACTCATCAAAGGGAACGTTTATTTAAGGGAGCATATTAAAAGAAACGGCTCCCGGGCATGGGACGGGGTGCAGGCTATGTATCCATAAACAGAACAGTGCCCCACAGAAACACTGACCTGAAAACACTGGACGCTCACACGCACGGTTTACTGTTCACCGACGAAGATCCTCCAGTCCCGCCCCCACCTCCTAAGCCAATCCTCGCGCTGCCATGTTGCTGATGACAGCAGTACAAGGATTGGCTGGGTCAGAGGCTTGCAACGCTCCTTTGGACAATTGTGGGCTGTGGATGCAATCCACTCTGTGCTCCTATCATTGAAGATAGGAGAGGGTTCAAGTGCGCATGTTAGGGCTGGGCGGAGGAAGGCACCCATCCAACCCGACATGCGTTCTTCACCCCTAAGGAGCCTCCGCTGTGCATGTCACTCAACCATTTAAGCCACACCCCCACCCACGTCGGACTCTGCTGTCCTCACCTCTCTGACTAGTGCAGAACGGCAAACTTTGCCCACACTACACCGCGCACTGCTGCAGCAAATAAAAACATTTAAAGTGGTGCCTGGGGGCAGGGGGGGAAAAGGGGCAACACCCCCACGCCCACGTGAAGAAACCGCCCGACATATACAAAAAACACCAAAAGATTCTGGGAAACTGTTACTTGCGGAGAGAGGGCAGTAAACAAGCAAGAGTGTCACATTGCCCCAAAAGTATGGGTTAAACACTTTGGCGACCTATATAAAGACAACATTAAAGGTGCATGCGACCTACAGCCACTCAGTGAGGATAAGTGTGGAAAGCATATTACACTGAATGTTTTAGTGCCGGAAGTAAAAAGGGCATTGGCCAGCATGAAGAAACATAAAGCACCAGGTACGGACCTAGTGACAATTCATCTCTACCTGGAAGACCCTCAGTTGTAGGCCAGAGTACTCACAAAAGTATTTAACTCAGCCGATTGCTTCACCCTCTCTTGGCGTTCAATGACTTTAGTATACTTATTCAGTAAGGACAACCGTGGCTGCCTTTCTAACTACCAGCCAGTTTCTCGTGTGGACGGGGCTGGAAACATTACTGGTAAAGTTGTGCTAAATTGAATACAAAGTTGGGTGATTAAGGTGAATATTTTAACTGAGGCACAAGCTGGTTTCAGATCAAGGCCAGGAACCATAGATCAGTCAATTCGTTTGTATGTGATTTGTTATAAATACATAATAATAAGGAAGTCATCACTGTATTTAATCTTTGTTGATCTGAAATCAGCATTTGACCTTGTGGGTCGAACAAGGTTATGAAGATCTTTGGCAGAGCAAGCGGTAGATGGCTTCATTGTGCGAGCAGTAATGGCACTCCACACCAATAATACAGCTTGGGTTAGGTATGGACCGGCAGGTGAATGTAGTGAAACATTCCCTGTCAAAAGAGGTGTACGGCAGGGATGTGTGCTAGCCCCCCTTCTTTCAAGTCTCTTCTTAAATGATGTTGTAGGCTACTTATTGGAAAAACCCATCGATGCCCCTATAATTACTGGGCGAAAAGTCATGATCTTCACTGACGATGCAGTTCTGCTGGCACAAATAGAAAATGCAACGCACAGATTGTTAAAAAGGTTTACAGATTACTGTTATAGGAAGGCTCTGACCAACAGTTTTAGTAAGACAGAGAGTATGGTATTAAACCCGTCCCCCAGTTAAGGAGAAGGCTAATGATAAACAGTGAGTACATTGAATGTGTTAACTATTATGACTACCTGGGATGTGGTTTACAGAACAACTTAGTTGGAAGGACCAGATATCGAAGGCAAGCACAGTTCTATTGCAGACCTCGGGCGGTATTAAAATTTAGACAAAATGTAGGTGCGCAAAGCATTTGTACCATCCTTCAAATCTACTAAGAGAAAGCAGTGGCAGGCTGCGTTTTATGTGGCGAGCTTTGGGGATACGGAAGACTACAGCCACTGCAAGTAGCCCAAACTATCTCCTAAGGGCTTTGCTAAGGCTGGGGTCTGGCACTCCTTTATTAGCATTCTATGTGGAGCTCAGCCTTGCACCAATTGCTGAATTAGCAGTACTAAAAGCAGTGTTGTGCTGCATTAGGTTGGGAGGAACCCGAAAGCGACAATCTACTTAAAATGATTGGAATCATTGGAGTTGGTTGGCTTATGTGAAGAGTATATTGAGAGGTTTACAACTGGGGTTCCTTTGGACCGACCCAAGTAAGGTAGGGTGGGATACCTCAGAGCTTGTGAAGGAGCGTTATCATATGCGAAGGTGGGAGCTGAAGCGTTCAACAATAATACCGGGTAGCATACTGGGAGACTATTTCAAAAGCAGGCAAGATCCTAGTGGTAGGTTGTATCTGGTTTTGATTTATCCCGAACTGAAATATGTTATCCGGTTCAGATTTGGAACCTTGCCGACCAGGGAATATCTTGTTAGGTACTCAAGGCTCTTAATAGGAAGTGAATTCTGTGATTGCGTGTTTGGCGGAAGGATAATATATTACGCTTTCTGAACTTTTGCACAACATTTGTTTCTGCACACAAAAGATGGCTCCTGTCTCTTTTTAGATCGTATGGAGTCAGATTTATCATGTCTGTGTTACCTTTCTGTTTTTAGAACGGATGATGAATCTGTTTTTAATTCTATAGTCTCGTATTTAGGGGCAGTCTGGCCACGTGTGAAAGAGCTGTTAGCAACTGGCAGCAAATGATCGGGGTATGCTGAAAATACTCACCTGTACAGTGGTCGCCAAGATTTCACCAATTAAATTGTTTTTGGATGAACCGATATGCATGTTATTGTTTCTGCTGCTTAATTGCAAAATGGCTTGTGTGGGAGGCTCCGTTTAAATTGTGCACATTTTAACTAAGCTGTGCTGTTGTTACTACCGTAAAATAATTGTATTTGTCTCCTGTCATCCTGGAGGTATATAATCATTGATGGCCAAAACATGTATTGAACAGAAGGACAGGGGAACAACGATTCTATTGTTTATAAGGCCAAATTTTATTGGAATCAACCCAGATGTAATTTAAATTGTGTCCTTTTCTATTTTGTATATGCACAAGCACCTACACTTTGCTAAGACGCTGGTAGTCAGATGTTTCTTGACAGATGTTGTTATAAATGTAACCTACCCCCTTTTTAGATTTTATTACGTGAAATGTGTACTTAGATTTTAGGCCGTTGTTTTACGTGTTCTTAAAATGTAACACATAAAACATAAACATTAAAAAAAGAAGCATTTTTGTGAATCAATTGTAAGTCTAATGGCCTAAACAATAATAAAGATTGCCACTGTAGTGCAAGCAAAAAAAAAAAATCGCACTTTAAGAAAAAAATATTTTTAATGCACATAAATATTTAATAATAATTATTAAAAAAAGAGCGCTAACTTAGAACTGTAGCCCTCTGTCTGCTCCCACTGTCTCCCTCCTGTGTGTATCTCTCTAATGTTGCTCACACTGCATGTGTTATCACGTTAAACTCAGACCTATTGGCTTTGCTAGTGCTTGTTTTAAAGATTCATTGAAATGTGAAGAGAACATGTAAGCTAGTGCAGATGCAAGAAGTGAACTGAGGGACTAGAGAAGCGAGAAGATTCATACGAAAAGTACAGCAGCGTTTTGGACAACCTAAAGGTGAGTGAAGGAATAGACAACCCTCCCCCCCCCACAACCCGTCTCTGATTAGGTTCCATATGACCAGTGCCATACAATACCCTATCACGTGCAAAATTGGCTTTTCACTTCTAGGTAGCATTATTTTCCCTTTTGCAGTATGCCTTAAGTTTACATTGTTGAGTTTTAACGTTTAAATAGTTTAAAGCTGTTAGGTTCTGCAGTGGTATGAATCTTGAATGAATGTATTAACACTATCCCTGTTGGAGCAAGAACAGTTTGTCATTTGCCAAAATCATCGGACTAGTAGAAGTTGCATCCCATACCATTTGACTCTCTATGGTATCCAGTGGCGGCTGGTATTTAATGGCGGTGGGGGGGGGGCAGGTCACGGGGCCGGGGGAGGGAGGCAATGATAAATAAAATAAACACTTACCTGTCTGCTGTCTGCCGCCGCCGCCTCCTCTCCCTCTTTGCCCGCTTCCAGGGCAGAAAGCACCCGGCTCCCAGCCTCCCGATAGCCAATCACAACTCTGCGGCGCAGCATTGTGATTGGTCTGAGCGCCGTGGATCGGCGCTCAGCCAGATAATGGGAGGCTGGGCATGTTCTCCATACAAGCTATAATGCAGTCTGCATGGAGAACATGCAAAGTGCGCATGACGGTATGACTGGCCTAAGACGGCCGGCCAATGCGTCCTGCGCACTTGGAGTGGGCAAACCACTCCTCCCCTGCCCTGTAAGCAGAGTAGCCTCGCTCCTACCCAGCTGAGCAAGGGGAAAAATAAAATGATAATAGCAATGAGTTATTATCATTTTATTTTTTCCTCTTTGACCTGCTCAGTGGGGCGACGCTCCTCCGCCTTAGCGGAAGAGCAGTCGGTATCACCGGAAGTAAAATTGATTGGCCTTTGATTCCAATGGCAAATCATTGTACTTTTAGTTAAACAAGCTTTATGTAAACTCAAGAGGGTGGCATGATAATAAAAGCAAATTGGAGGATGTAGTCGGTCACTAACACTAGCAGGAACTACTGGTGAGAATGCTTTTAAAAGCTGAATGTTCATGTTTTTATATGGGGTTTGTAGTACTCATGATCCTGCTTATTCCATAACAAGTTCAGGAATGCAAATACCAGAATGCAAAAGAAAACCTGGATTGCATGAGCATCTCCGTAGGAAGCTTGCTCTGTATATACTATACCAAAGTAAGGTATAGTGTGCACAGAGTCCAGTGGAACCCCAAAGGTAGGCAGAGGTAAAAGTAGATAGCACCGTACTCTCCATTTGTGGTAGTGTGGGTGAGCAGTAAGGCTTTATCAGAGGGTAGTGTTAGCATTTGTTGTACACACTCAGGCAGCAAATGATGTCACACACTCAAAGACTGAACTCAGACCAATTTTGTTTGTATAAAAATATTATTTAGTTATATTTATTTTCTAGAACCAAGCAAGCCTGGTACAGGTAAGTGTAAATGGTACTTTTCAAGGCAGGTTGCACAATACAAGCAAGCTGGATGAAAATGACTTTGTTACAGGTTTGTAAATCTTTTCAATACAGTGGAAATTACTGTTAGATTACTTTCCAGATTACTTTCTGGATTACTTTTTCTACTCAGTGTGATATGCCTAGATATCTCTCTGGGACATTTCCTAGAGAAAAGGTAAGTAAATCAGTTTTTAGTTATTTGCAGTTTCTCGACTTCTCCTACAAAACCAACTCCACACAACAATTTTCAGGGAAAAACAGTCAATGTATTCCTATGGAGAAAAATGAAGTTAACGGTTTGTAGGTAAGTACAAGTTTGTGGGAGTTGGTATTCTGGGGTTAGAACCAGGGTTCCGCCAGGGTCGAGGATGCACCCTCAGCGGCACTAGGGCGGCCGAGTGCAGAGTGCTGAGGCCCAATGTTATCCAATGGGGGATAGGGGGACTCCGGTTGGTGGCTGCTCACAAGCAGGCCACAAGGTTGTGGGAGCAAAGCTCCTGGTTTTAGGCTCAGAGCAAAGGGGGATCCGGGTTAGCACACAAGGTGCACTTGTAGCGGCGCAGGGGCGGCTGGGTGCAGGGTGCTGTTTTGGCATCGGGTGCCCTGTTGTTTTCAATGAGGGTTGCTGGTTTTGGTTTTTAGCTGCAGGCTCTGTACAGGAAGACTTCCGGGAGGAACCAACAGCTGGGCAGGTAAGTTGGAGGGCTCAGGGACGTAGGTGCACCTCGGGTTCTCTTCTCCAGAGCGCAGGGCGGCTGGATGCAGGGGTGTCTTTTGAGGTCGGATTTCACCTTACCGGCCACTTGCGGTTGGGGGAGTCTCCGTGCAGAGGCTGCAGGCGACATCGGGGAGTCCTGGAGGGGTCAACCCATGGTGGACTCGGACTCTGGAGCGCTGGGGGACCTCGCTGGGACCAGTGGGCCACTCAAACTCGGCCCATAGGCGACGGCTGCAGTGCTGGTTCCAGGCGTCCGGTTTCTTTGTCCTCAGCAGGCTCAGAGTCTGTCTTGAGAGTTTCTTTTGAACAGAGCTGCTGTTCAGAGGATATCCGGTCTTTGTTGAAGGCAGTCAGTCCTCCCAGGGTTTCTGGAGGTCGCTGGTTGAAGGACAAGGCGACTTTTGGCGCAGGATCTCTGGAATCTGCAGAAGGGCTGATAGGGCTGGTGCAAAGTCAGTTGTTCTCTGCAGTCTCCTCTGCTGGGGGTCTTATTTCGCCCTTCTTCTTCTTAGGTTGCGGAAATCTGACTTCTTGGTTCAGGGCTGCCCCCTAAATACTGTATTTAGGGGGCATTTTAGGGGTCTCGAGGTCAGTAGCCAATGGGTTACTGAACTTAGGGTGACTACACCCTTTGTGTGCTCACCCCACGTGGGGGAGTGGGCACAATCCCTAATCCTAATTGGAGAGTGCCTGCCATCTGCAAGATGGCGGGCACTGAAGAGTGGGCTTCACCTCGCCTCCCCCACCTGAGGGGTGTGGTTGGCAGAGGTGGGCACACCTTCTGGGCTGTGCTAATTTTTCCCGCCTGTCTTCCCGCCAAAAAGGAGGGGAGACAGGAAGGGGGCCGGCTCCTTAAAGCAGGAGATGCTGGGGGTCGCAATACAAAGGCAGCAAGGCCTTTGAAGCTCCCCTGCCACAGATGGCTCTTCCTGGCCTGGGGGAGGTGTGACCACCTCCGCCCAGGAAAGGCTTTGTTTCTGGGCTCAGGGAGCGAAGGCTCCCACCCCAGGTGTCCAGAAACATGTCTTGTGGTGGCAGGCTGGTGTGTACCAGTCAGGGACCCCCCAGAGGCAGGTCGTTTTTCAGGGGGCATCTCTAAGATGACCTCTGAGTGCATTTTTCATTAAATCCCACACTGGCATCAGTGTGGGTTTAATGTGCTGAGAAGTTTGATACCAAACTTCCCAGTTTTTAGTAAAGCCATTATGGTGCTGTGGAGTTCGTAATGACAAACTCCCAACACCATATACTCTTAATGGCATTACTGCACTTACAATGCCTAAGAATTGGTCTAGACACTGTAGGGGTACAGGGCTCATGCACCTGTATCCTCATCACTGGTATAGTGCACCCAGCTAGAGGGGTGGCTGACCTATGCCAGGGCAGTGGGTTCTGTGTGCCATGTCGACTTTTCACTTTGTTCTGCACCAAAATACGCAGCCTGCAATAGCAGTGTGTGTGTGTGTGTGTGTAAAGGTACAGGGCCTCTAAGGGTAACACAATAAGTGCTGCAGCCCTTAGAGGCTTTCCCTGGCCACAGTGTCCTTGGTACCCATGGTACCTTTTACAAGGGACTGATGTGGCCAGAGAGGTGCCAATTGGGGGTACAAGGTACAGTTTTGAGAAAGAACACAGTCCCTGGGAACCTAATTGGCAGGGACCCAGGGCACATCAAGTCAAAGTGCATCAGTAGTCTGGCAAAACGTGTGTGGGGGGGGGGGTTACTGCAACAGAAACCCAGCTTCCTACAGAAGCCTCCCCCCCCCCCGCCCAAAGGCCAGGAGACTCAGCCAAACCTGGGAGAGTCTTCCTAGTCTTTCAGGCGAGGAAGAGTAGAGGAAGTGGTTTGAAAGTTGCAGGGCCTACTCTGCCTTACATCCTTCTGTCCAGGTCAGTCCCTTTGGGGAGCTGGCCTACCTCAACAGTTTCAGGACCTAATTCCCAATGATCTTTTCCTAGCTCTTTAGTGTCTTTACCCCATCTTTTTAGTTTGGATTCAGAGGGGCAAATTCTAACTTAGCTAGGGCAAAACCCAGCTTACCCACAGCTTGAGTAACCCCACCATGACCAATAGGGCCAGTGGGACTAACTTGCTATTTGGCAGGGGGCTAGGCCACCATGCCAAGGACCATGCTGCCATGATGGCTAACACCCAGCAGAGGCTACTGACAGCTGTCAGTGCCCAGAACCACACCTTTAGCTCTTCACTGGTAGGTGAAGTGGCTACCTTACAGGCTTCTTTTGGTTCTGGTGGCCTGTCTGCTGTTTTAGGGTAGGGGGCCACTACTCTTTGTAGTGAACACCCTTCTTCTCTTCCAGGGGATACTCATCAATAGTCATAAGCACTGAATAGTCCCGCCCACGTGCGGGGACCCCGGAGCATTAACAATAATATATGCATATATAACCATATATATAGGATATATATATAATAATATGCATATATCTAGAATATACACACATGTATATACATATGGAGCCCCAAATTCAAAACTAGGCTCAAATATGCCAATATCGCATTGTATTTTTCACTTGAAAAAACATCATATAAATAACATTTCCACGATACAGAGAAAATGTACTCTCAACTTGTTTGAAAAAAACAGCCTTTATTTTCAGGGAAAAGGGCAAGGTGATAGCAGGCAGATTAACCTAGAAGGCTGCATATAGAACACTCAAAGAAAAAACTGGTGCCATGCCTTTAAGACCTCCAGGACCTCCAGGCTCCCATCATGCCCCACAGGTGACAGGTCAGTTCTTTTTTCCGGCTCCTTCTGTGAGGATCCTGGAGCATTAAGCTCGTCAGTTAGTGTTTTTTTGTCACTAATTGGTCTTTCCAAGTGAGATTTTCTGTCTTCACTCGACGTTTTTAGTACTTATTGTACTAGTTCCATAATTTTTTGCTGACTTTACAGGTATTTTTCCTGTCAGAATGCCAGCCTTATTTAATACGTGCCCTTCCTGTGGGAAGAAAATGGCTAAGTCAGATCCGCACTCGGTCTGTATTGTGTGCTTGCCATCTACACACAGGCCTGATAAGTGCTATTACTGCCAGCAGTTGTCGAAAAGAACCCTTCGTGAAAGGGAGAAGATTAAACTGCATGCCATGCAGGAGAGAGGAAAGGAGTCAGTAAGTGGCAGAGAAGGACATCCCTCTAAAGAGCCCTCATCTCAAAGAAGACCAGAGCACAAGAAAAAGGGAGAAAAACAACAACATCGGTCGAATTCGCTGTCGAGGGAACGGTCGGCGTTGAAAATACCCTTGTGCTCTTCTTCAGCGTCTGAATCTCCAGTGCCGAGATCGACGTCGAAGGCTGTATCGCCGTCGAAGTGGGCTCCAGGTACGACTAAGACGTCTCACCGACCGACGTCGACACCCTCTCGCAGCCGGTCTGGCTCGCCTACAATGGTGGAAGGCAGACGCTCGATGTCGAAGAAACATCGACGACAGGTGAGGTCGCCGTCGAGAACCTCGGCACCGACGTCGATAACACTACCGACGTCGAAGGTACCTAGAACATCGACGCCAAGCCCGACGCAGAAGACTCCGGTGTCGGTAAGCATGGCGCATGGCCGCTCAACTGCTTCGTCGCCGACGGCAAGGCGAGCATCGCCATCGAGGAGATTGACATCGAGGAAATCGCCGGCAAGGAAGTCACCTCCGACGTCGAGAAGAAGGTCATCTTCGACGTCGAGGAGGTCACCGGCAAGGGGGTCGCCGTCGAGGAGGTCGATGTCGAGACCTGCTTCCACCCATAGGTCTCCACCGACAAAGAGACTGAGAACAGATCGGTCACCAGAGTCGACGTCGAGGGATCCGCCAACGTCGAGGGAGATCCGCGATCTGACTGCAAAAGGCCACACGTCGAGGAGTGCCTCATCCTCTCTGGAACTACGAATTGTTCAGGTCACGCCGGAGGGCTCTCTGGCTCCAGAACACCATACGCCTCCTACGAACCTCTCCCCAAGATGGTTAGAGAGTGTAAAAGACTGGAGGATGCGGAAAGTTACCTCTGGATTGGAGTATTCTCAGATATACTCGCCTTCCCATTCTCCTGAAAGACAAGTGCGACATTCCACTCGTCAGAAGTCTACAACCTCAAGGAGACACAGATCAAGATCTCCTCTTCGTCGATCTAGGTCAAAATCTAGACATCGTTCGCCTAGATACAGGTCTCCTTCATGGTCTTCAGAATCTACTTCTTCGAAGGCTGATTACTCTCCAACTCTGTCATCCACCCCACCAATTAGAGTATCGCCGGTGGATAATATTGTCACATTCAATGAGGTACTGTGTAGAGGGGCTTCGAAGCTCAACATCGAAATGCCTACAGCTGCCCCCTCGACATCTGTGATTTTTGAGACTCTGCATCACAGGGCCTCCACTAGACCTCTTCTTACTTTGGTGCCTAGGCTGCTAGAACCGGCTCTGCATACCTTCCTGACGCCGGCCTCAGTGGGAGTGGCGCCTTCGAGGATACTAAAGAAGTACAGAGCCCCAGAACAGGACCCTCTTTTTCTGAGGTCTGACCCACCACCAGACTCTGTAATTGTATCAGCAGCCAGGAAGGGTCACATGGGGGCTTCCTCATCTGATGTTCCCCCTGACAAAGACAGCAAAGCCATGGACTCCATTGGGAAGAGAATGTGCAACACCTCGGCATCCTATATGAAGGTGGCCAGCGCCTCCGGACATTGTACATATGCTCTGGTCCTGCCATAAGCTTCAACAATTTTGGGATGCGGTGATTGAACACCTGGAGGGGTGCACTGATAGGCAGCTTCCGCGCTCGTGGGAGTCATGTTTACTGGGATTGATTCCCCGGGGGAAAACACACAGGGCCACGAACAGGTTTATTACTCTTGGCTATGCGGTGGCTAAAAGACTCATCACGAGGTGTTGGAAGGCAGCAGAGCCCCCTGCCTTTTTGGCATGGGCCCGTTCTATGCTGAACTGGGCAACAGCTGAGGATGCGTCCCTCAGGAGGGAGGACGCTCTAGGGCTGCGGAAGTTTCCGCTGTCGGAAAGCTGGGGCACAATCCTTACGGCACTGCAGCACAAGATACAACTTGATCCTGATAGCTCATCCACGCAGCAGGATGGGCCAGGGGTGGGTCAGGGCTAGGGCTGGACAATAGATGAGGCCGAGATGGGAAGGCTAGTGCCAAACTAGTGACACTTCAGTGGAATGGGGAACGATTTGAACCAGGAATAAATACTACATATGACACTTTATATATGTGCGTGGTATGAACATGGGGGAGACCTTCGACTACTGATGTAACATGTGGCAGTTTAAATTGTTGGTTTAATATACGTATTTATCTACGAATTACACTTGAGTTAATGTAATGACAGAGTGGCAAAGGGAGCAAGGAACAGAGGATACTGTAGAGTTAATGTAACAGGAGAAGACAAAGGCGAATGTTTATTCTCACTATAAACGTTACAATTTTTTTATGTTTTTGGATGTACTAATCCATGGAACGTGTTGCTTAACTTGATTATAACTGATTGCAGAATTTTTAACTGTGCAATGTACACAGCAAAAGCATACAGCTGTATTAAACATTACTGTAATGAATAATATAAAATGTCAATAAAAAGATCAAACAAAAAAATGAAGGTGGCCAGCGCCTCTGCTTTGCTAGGTCGATATGACCGTTCACTGTGGGACTCTCTTTCTCGTTTTACAGAAAAATTTCCAAAAGAAGATCGGCAAGATTTTCAGGAGATTCTGCACGAAGGAGGGCTTGTGGCGAATCAGGTCATCAGTGCGGCAGCTGATGCATCAGACCTTGCTGCCCATGGTTATTCCCATGGCATCTGCGCTAGGAGATCCTCATGGCTGAGACTCACGGACTTGAAACCAGAAGCCCAGCATAGGATTCTCAACCTCCCCTTCAATGGATCATCTCTCTTTGGCTCTCATGCGGACGATGAGATGTTCAGGATGAAATCCGAACTGAACACCTTGAAGGCGGTTGGTCTGGAGAAAAGAAAGGATTTCCGACGCCGCTACTGACCCTACGATCGTCATCAGTACCAGCAGAGGGTTCAAGCCCCTCATTGGTCCTCGCAGCAACACCATGCGAGATCGCATTTCCACCAGCGACGACCTAGTAGAGGAAGAGGGGGCTCTAGGCAAACCCCCCCTGCGGCTAAACAACAGCCTAAACAGTGAGGGCCCGATTCACAGAACTAACTTAAGACAAAATCCAAAACTTACTACCATTTTGGTATTCACAGAAGGCACTTACTCATTTTGGTATTCACAGAAGGCACTTACTTACTCATTTTGAGTAACTTACTCATTTTGTGTAACTTACTCATTTTGGTATTCACAGAAGGCACTTACTCATTGATGAGTAAGTGCCTTCTGTGAATACCAAAATGAGTGAGTTACACAAAATGAGTAAGTTACTCAAAATGAGTAAGTTACTCATTTGGTATTCACAGAAGGCACTTACTCATCAATGAGTAAGTGCCTTCTGTGAATACCAAAATAGTAAGTTACACAAAATGAGTAAGTTACTCAAAATGAGTAAGTAAGTGCCTTCTGTGAATACCAAAATGAGTAAGTGCCTTCTGTGAATACCAAAATGGTAGGATTTTGTCTTAAGTTAGTTCTGTGAATCGGGCCCTGAGTTCTTGCTTTCCCCAACTCTGTTTCCCACTCCGGTGGGAGGAAGTATATGTTTTCATTTGGAAGAGTGGATAAAAATAACGAAGGACGACTGGGTGCTCAATATTGTGCAGAATGGGTACTCAACCAGATTCAAGTCTCCGCCACCATCTGTACCTCCTCGGAAAATCTCAATCAGTCGGATAGAGCTGCTGCGAGAGGAGGTCTCCATACTGCTACAAAAACATGCCATCGAAAAGGTTCCCTGGCACCAACATCGACAGGGAATCTATTCCCGCTACTTCTTGGTCCCAAAGAAAGGTACAAGCAAGGAGTTCAGGCCCATACTAGATCTCAGGCTCTTAAACAAATACGTTCTCAGAGAGAGATTCAGGATGTTAGCCTTACACCAAATCATTCCACACATCCACCAAGGGGACTGGATGTGCTCTATAGACCTTCAGGATGCGTACTTTTACATCCCAATTTCTCCGAAGCACCGGAAGTTTCTTCGATTCAGGATAGAATCAGATCACTTCCAGTTCAAGGTCCTGCCTTTCGGACTCAAGTCTGCTCCTTGCACCTTTTCAAAATGCATGGCGGTGGTGGATGCCTTCCTGAGAAAACAAAAAATCTTCGTCTATCCTTACCTAGACGACTGGTTACTCAAGAGTGCCTCTCCCATTCTCTTGCAGGATCACCTGAATTACTGCATCCAAATCTTGAATCGATTGGGACTGTGTGTAAACTTAAAAAAATCTATCCTCAACCCTACTCAGAGGATTCACTACTTGGGCGCTACGCTAGACGCGGCAAAATGAAGAGCGTTTCCTTCGGAGGAGAGACTATTATCAATACTCCACAAAGGTCGCACTCTCCTGAGAACACCTCATCCAACGGCCAGGCAGGTGTCCTCTCTGCTAGGCTCGATGGCGTCATGCATATTCATTGTTCCGAATGCCTGGTTACACATGAGACCCTTACAACAAGCTCTAGAGGACCAGTGGTCTCAGGTGTCCAACTGCTGGGAGGACACCATAACTCTTCCTCACGCAGTTCAGGTCTCAATAAAATGGTGGATGCAATGGTCTCATCTTCTGAAAGGTGTTCCTTTCCACCAGGACATTCCCAAACAGAGTCACAGATGTGTCTCTTCAAGGCTGGGGCGCTCACATGGGATCTCTTCAGATACAAGGGCTGTGGTCGGAAAAGGAGAAAACCTACCACATCAACATGCTAGAACTCAGAGCTGTGTATCTGGCTCTCAAAGCGTTCTTTCCCTCCATAGAGTCACGCTCCCTGTTGGTTCAGACGGACAACACCACGACAATGTACTACCTGAACAAACAAGGAGGGACCAGATCCAGACCCCTGTCTCTGAAGGCTCAAGCAATATGGAAATGGCTACTGGTGAGGAACATGTCCATTTCG
The DNA here is from genome assembly GCA_963921515.1 of Calotriton arnoldi. Lineage (NCBI taxonomy): Eukaryota > Metazoa > Chordata > Amphibia > Caudata > Salamandridae > Calotriton > Calotriton arnoldi. The sequence goes on along the minus strand of CAWUFW010002778.1, from coordinate 1,735,592 downwards.
GCAGTTCACCTTCCAGGCACCCTCAATGCACAGGAGGGACGAACTAAGCCGACACTTCACCGAAGCACACGATTGGGTGCTAAAAGACGAAGATGGGGTTCTCCAAACATTGATTTATTCGCATACGCGGCAAACACAAAATGCTGCGCCTTCGCATCCAGGTACCCTCAACCAGGCTCCAGGGGGAATGCTCTGTTGATCAGCTGGTCAGAGAAATTACTCTACGCTTTTCCACCAGTCCCTCTCATACCACTGGTGATCAGCAAGCTCTACAAATCCAGGACAGAGATGATCCTAATTGCACCAGAGTGGCCTCGCCAGTGGTGGTACACGGACCTGTTACACCTCTCCAAGACACCGCAGAGGAGGTTGCCATGCCTTCCGGATCTGCTAACCAAGGCAGGGGAGAAGGTTTTTCATCCCAACCTCCCTTCGCTGAGATTGACTGCATGGCTCCTGAGTTCTTACAATACGGTCACCTAGGCCACTCGCAGGACTGTATGCAGATATTAAAAGAAGCAAGAAGGCCTTCAACGAGAAAGTCCTATGCTTTCAAATGGAAGCGTTTTTATCTATGGTGTACAGCTAATGGTCATGACCCCATCACGGGTCAAGAACAGGTTATTTTGCCATATCTTCTATACTAAGCTAAAGCAGGCTTAAAGTTTTCCTCTATCAGAGTACATCTGGCAGCAATTACAGCTTATAGGAAGTCTCCTACTCAGGCTTCTTTCTTTCAAATGCCAGTTGTTAAAGACTTCCTGGAAGGGCTAAGAAAGGTCTACCCACCAATTTGGTTACCTTCCCCTGCCTGGGAACGTAATGTGGTCCTTTCTTAAATTAATGGGTCCCCCCTTTGAACCCATTCACAAAGCTTCTCTACAGCACCTCTCTTGGAAGGCCGCTTTTTTAGTGGCTATTACCTCTGCTCGCAGGGTAAGCGAGATTCAGGCCTTATGTTCTGCAGAGCCTTATCTCGTTTTCCATGCGAATCGAGTGGTTATGAGGACTCACCCGAGTTTCTTACCTAAAGTGATCTCAGATTTTCATATTAATGAATCAATCACTCTTCCTACATTTTTTCCAAATCCTACCACGCCTCCTGAGAGGGCATTGCATTCACTTGATCTGAAAAGAGTGTTAAAATTCTATCTAGATAGAACGAAGGGCATACGAAAGTCGGACCGTCTATTCGTTGACTATGGTCCAATGCACACTGGTTTTCCTTTTTCTAAAAGATCCATCGCGAGATGGATAGTATCTTGCATCACATTATCCTATCAGCTAGCTCACAAACAGCTCCCTGGCAAGCCAAGGGCTCACTCTACAAGGGGTAAAACCGCTACTACGGCTATGCTTAAAAATGTACCTATTCAAGAGATATGTAAAGCAGCTACATGGCGGTCGGTCCACACCTTTGCCCGCCATTACTGCTTAGATTCTGATACTCAAGCGGATGCTCGGTTAGGGCTAGCATCCTTGAGGAATTTATTTGGATGAGTGTACTGTTCAATATTTGCTATGCAGGTATTCGTCCGCAGGGTTCAGGGATGGGCTTGCTACTCTATTCAGTGCTTATGACTATTGATGAGTATCCCCTGGAAGAGAAGGATAAGTTACTTACCTATAATCCTAGTTCTCTTCCAGGGGTATACTCATCAAAGTCATAAGCAACCCTCCCTCCTCCCCGGACGAATACCATGTTTATTACAGAATATAATGTCACAATGTAATACGCCGTCAAAAAGACCTGACCTAACTGTCACCTGTGGGGCATGATGGGAGCCTGGAGGTCCTGGAGGTCTTAAAGGCACGGCACCAGTTTTTTCTTTGAGTGTTCTATATGCAGCCTTCTAGGCTTATCTGCCTGCTATCACCTTGCCTTTTTCCCTGAAAATAAAGGTTGTGGTTTTTTCAAACAAGTTGAGAGTACATTTTCTCTGCATCTTGGAAATGTTATTTATATGATGTTTTTTCAAGTGAAAAATACAATGCAATATTGGCATATTTGAGCCTAGTTTTGAATTTGCGGCTGCATATGTATATACATGTGTGTATATTCTAGATATATGCAGATTATTGTATATATATCCTATATATATGGTTATATATGCATATATTATTGTTACTGCTCCGGGGTCCCCGCACATGGGCGGGACTATTCAGTGCTTATGACTTTGATGAGTATACCCCTGGAAGAGAACTAGGATTACAGGTAAGTAACCTATCCTTCCACCCTCTGTTCTGTCAGCTGAGGATCCACCAACTCAGGCTGGACAGTTGCCTGACTAGTTAGGTCTTTTTGTTGGCTAGGGAGGACTTCAACTGTGCCAATTTTGGAGTTCTCCCTTACTGGGATAGAATCTCGCTGGCCCACTGGAACTGTGGCTAACAGTTGTCCACCTTTCCTACACTGTCTCTTCTTTTTCTTTTGGGGCTTATTGGCAGGTTCAGCCCCCCAGGTTCCTTGGATGAGTTCTGGCGCTGGACCAGTACCTCTCTTTGGTTCAGACCGACCTCTCGGTGGTCATTCCCAAGGAGACAATCAAGGGGGAGGTCTTTATTAACTACCACCTTTCTCCAACTAAGGGACCCAGCTATTTCTAGGGGCACTACAGCCACAGGCCTAACAGTGACCTCCCCTGGGATAGCCCTTACTCTTTTTGTTTCCCCTGGGACATACTGGTTTGAGAGTACCAACCTGTCATGCACCACAGTGTGACTGGCACAGGTATCTCTCAGGGCAGTGGCTGGGATTCCTTTCACCAGTAGGTGGTGGAAGTGTCTACTCCCCTCTGGAATCTCCAACTCACCTTTTGGGCCCATCTTCCAGTTGAAGGCTAGTAGGACTTTCTCATCTGAGGAACCATCCTCCAAAGCTACACCGGCAACCCCTGCAGCTACACTAGGGGCTTGGTTTTTAGGACAGCTAGAGTCCTTTGTGTGGTGTCCTGTCTTTTGACAGTTGTGACACCATACCTTTTTGGGATCCCAACTCTTACCCTGGTACCCAGTTTTAGTTTGTGAGGTGTCTTTGGGCCCACCCTCCTGGACAGGTGTCATGACTTGCCTGCTCAGGTCGAGGATGAGGAAGAGAATGAGGATGTGTTCCCCCCTTACGTCTCTCCTCTCCTCTATTTTCAGTCTCCCATTGACCTGGCTTTGGATACACTCGACGGTGCCTTTAACCGGCTTGACTTCCTGGAACCCAACCCGACCCACGTGACAGGGTCACGTGGGCCAATCGGAACCAAATAGGACTCGGAAAAGGACTACATATACGCCTTCCCTGGGCGGAAGGTTGGATTTCCGAGTACAGAGGAGAATTCAAGCCCGGACGAGCAGAGGAGCAGGAGCACCCAGCCCACACCAGACCCGAAACCGGTAACCGGACAGAGGAATAGCCCGAGGGCCCCGCAGAGCAGACTCCAGCGTCGGACCTGGGACGGAAGAGACCCGACAGGAGAGCTAGAAGGGAGCCGGACCCACTCCGGCAACACGAGACATCCAGCCACGTTCCTGGAGGAGCATGGCTCACTGAGGTACGTGGCTGCCTCAGGGGTTGGTTTAACCGGGGCGCTTCAGACGCCGACAGTTCTGTAATAGAGAAGGGAGGGGTTGAAGGTGCTTGGCGGGGAAGCGGCTCAAGTGGCTCGGAGGACGTCGAACTGGCATATTTTTGTGTGCTATAGCGCGACACTGGTGCTGCTGAAACTGGGTGTTTAGTTCGCCCCTCCAGTACTTAATTTGTAAAATATGAAGTGCAGGTGCTCACATTTTGTTAAGAGGCCACACCCACTTCCCGGCTTCGCCCACTTCCTCCAGTGGCAAGCAGAGATTGAGAGTGCAAGATTGGAGTGTAACATGATTAGAATGAAAAGTGGAAATCGGAGAAAGGCAAAGGAAGAAGAGCAGACAGTTTGGAGCGTGTGAAAGTAGAGTGGAAGGGAAAGGTGAACAATGAGAAGCATTTAATGAGGGGAGGCGGTGATTAAGAGGAAACGCAGACGTAGGGCAGAAAGTTAAAGAAGAATGGAGAGAAGGGAAGGAGTGAGAAGTGAAAGGGAGGAAGAAAAGCAGATACTGAGGGACAGCAAGAAAAGAGTACACCTCTGCTTGATTAAATATACAGTTATTAATTATGTAAAGTTGAGGGTGACAGGGCAGTATCATTCATGGCCTGTCTCACCAGATGATAGCTGTGCTGTCCAAGACACAGAATAGGGATTCTTTAACTGTGTTAAGGTTTTATGCCATCAAAAGATGTTTTGTGGCATCACAATAAGTATTCCTAATAAAAGATAATAAAGTGTCAGTTATACCATTGGGATTAAGCTTTGATGGAGAATCAGGCTCTCATGCTTCAAACAAATAGTTCTATTACATGATCAGGCTACAAGTCACAAAATCCCACTTCCACCGATTTTCAAATGAAGTCAGACATTCAACTCCATTCAGAGAGGCTTCCACAAGCACTTTTGAACTAATTCAATTGAGTCTGCCGTCTGTGCTATAGTAGGATTGTAATTTATGAAGAGCAAGTAACAAAAGGATCTCTATGACAAAAACAGAAACCCACTGAGCTATCCGCATAAATACAGTTCTGTCATCTGCATGGTACATGTTCTTTACAGAAGGCACATTAACTCTCTGTGCTGCAGTTAAAACTACTACTAGACAAAACACTGATCTCTCTCCAGCAGGGACATAACATTTAATCCCCAGTGTGCAGCATTATCTTCACATTTTTATTGTAGCCTGAATCTTGCTGGAACACACAAGGAACTCTGTAGCAGGCGCTTTCAATCCAAGTTATTTCCTAACACAGTGCCCCTGGCCTCAACTCAGCGCCCCCAAACTCAATGCCAGGTGCTCACCACCCTAAAAGCTGCCCGTCTGATGCCCAGCTGCTGGTCACCCAAAACAACATGATCACGTTTTAGAATCCATATGCACATTGCCAGAATCATGTAAGAATTAACTTTTTATTGTCTGACTTTCTTACACTGCTGCTGATAACTGGAAACTGCTTCAAAGCTCAGGACAATATATACGTACATGAAACTCGTGCATCAGAGTTTCCAAACAAGTTGAGTACATAAACATGGCAGGTGCACATGGGGCCTGTGGTAGACAAAAATTTAAAAAAATGCAGACCTGAAGAGCGTTAGACTTCCCCGCGAGCCTAGTCCCCCTGCCTTCTCATGAGCAAGCAAAGCACTCAGTGGTGTAAAAAAACAAACTTGAGGGGCCCCCCTGCAAAGACATGGAGGCGCCCCTTTTGTCTTTGGGCTCGGTCAGGAGATATCAGGCCAGAGGCCTGCCGCCTGTGCACAGTGCTGGGCAGTGTGCGGTGCGTGATTGCGTGCTGCAGGGTGGACAGAGGCTCACAGCGCCTACTCCTCCATGTGTGCACTGTGCTCGTGTAACACAAGGGTGGAGCTCTGTGCCTTGGGATTACTCTCCCACGCGGGTGGACAGATGCCCCTGTCAAGCGAGAGGATTGTCAGAATGTAATAAAAACACCCTCTGGGGGCCCGGCGGGCTGGTAACCTCGCAGCCTCTGCAGTTTGTCACTTGGCCGCGTCTCCGAGCTGTCCGGGCTTATTTTTAAACGCTGGACACAATTATTGTGCGCGCACGAGATGTGTGAGCTGGCGCGAGCTATTCCCAAACCAGCCAGAATCGCATAAAACCATTTCCAGGAATTAGATTCAACACGGAGGGAGCTCCTGGCCCCGAAGGCCGAGACCTCCCTTCAAACAACGATGCCTATTTTTAAGTTATCATAAGTTAAACTGATATTTTTGCTGGGGCTGGGCAGTTTTCTTAGCGCGCTGCTAATCTGTCCTCCCGTGTGTTTGTTCCGCCGGCCGGTGCCTACAGTACTCACCTAACCTTGCAGCTTCGTTGGCACTGGCAAGCAAAGACTGCTGTCTGGCGCCACATAAATGAAGTTCCCAGCTCATCGTACGTGCAAGTTTAAACTGCGCATGACACAACACATCCGCCCTGCCCCACCCTGAAGACCACGCATCAGCGCGCGCCAAAGCAAGCACACTAGTATGCACCATGATGCATCTGCACAAGCCTCGCTCCGAGGAGCGTTTAATGGCCCGTGCACAGTGCAGGCCAGTGCACCAACTATGTGCATGGGAGAAAAATTCAATAGACCCGGCCCTGAGAAAGAAGTGCCGGTGCTTAGCACCGGAAAGCACCGGCACAAATTAAGCACTGCGCCCCTCACTCCTAATCCCCTTAAACCTTTATTCTTAGGACGGTTGTCCTAAATAGTCTCTCTGTGTTTTCTTTTTTGAGGGACGTCCCCCGTTTCCTTTTTGAGTTGGACAAGAAGGACCCAAGATCCCTTACCCCCGGATCAAAGAGCTTGGAGCAAAGACTGCAGCCTATTTGTTGTGGAGCAATAAAGATCTTTGTTCAGCCTTATACAGCCCATTGTACTTATTCAAGTGTCACATCAGGTTTTTGGGGGGCTACCAGGGACTCTTACTTCAATCTTTAGGATGCTCACTGTCTTTCCTCTGGGGAGGTTTTGTAACCCCTTTCTTTTGGTCACCCCCAGTGGACATCCTGGTCACCCTTGTCTTGACTCAGTGGTCCGCCTTCTTTCCCAATTCTTGGGGAGAAATTGGACCTTAGTCTACCAGATACTGATGCAACTTTTCATCAATGCAATTACTTAATATGTGTTCTTTCATAAACAAATTATGAAGACCATCATAATCTTGCACTTTACTTCCAGTCAACCAGCGACCTAGTGTTTTCATTGAGTAGTCTACAAATTCCACCCATTGCTGACTCTAGGTTTTCTGAGCCCCCCTGAATCTAATTATATACTTCTCAGTAGTGAGTCCAAATCCCTTAATCAGGGTGCCCTTCATGAGTTCACAGGACTCGGCTTCTGCCCCACTAAGGGTCAGGAGCCTGTCTTTGCACTTACGAGAGAACAGTTCCCAAAGGAGTGCCCCCCAGTGAGTTTTCTTCACTCTTCTGGCTTCACAAGCCCTCTCAAAGGCTGTGAACCACTTGGTGATATCATCACCATGCTCAAATTTAGGGACAATCCCTTTGGGGATTTTGGGATCATAAGATTGCTCTCTGACCCTATTTATTAAGTTGCTGCCACCATTGATGGTTGCTAGGTCCATCTCTGCTCTTTCTTTTTCTAGAGCCAGGAATCTGGTCTCTAGGTCTAATCTTTTAGCCAACCTTACTAAAAGGTTGGTCTCTTCATTGAGGCTGTTCTCAATGTCCTCAGAAGCACCTGGCCCACCTGTGTAGGCTCTAGGTGCTGAGAAGTGTATTCTTGGAGTCAGGGCCACTGGGGCTCTTTTCTCCCTAAGAAGTGGGGGGTGGAAGATATCCTCATCCCCTCCATCCTCTTCCCCATCTGAGAGGTCTTCACCTTGCTCAGAGGGGTGGTCCTTAGCATACCCTGCCAACAGCTCCTGGACCTTTTGTTTGGAGGGATGGGACCCCATGGTTATGTTTTTAAGTTTACATAGAGACCTTAACTCCCTAAATTCTAAGTGGAGATAAGGGGTGAGGTCGAGCTCCTCAATCATATTCTCTATGCCATTAGTTTTATTTTCACTAACAGTTGGGTTCTTGACAAGAGACATTCTAACAAAAATTCTAACCCCTGTTACCCCTAACTAAAGTGAGCTTTTTTGTTTTTCTAAAATTCTAAAGGGACTTAACCAAGGCCCTAACAAGACTTTTAGTAATTTGGAAAACTTTTGTCAATTCAAAAATTCAGAATTTCTAAAGACAATTTAGGAGTTCTGTCATGTGATCAGGTGTTGACCAAGTCAGTCCAACAAATGCAAAGTTGTATATCCCACCGCTGATCCACCAATGTAGGAAGCTGGCTCTGTATATATTATGCCAAAGTAAGGTATAGTGTGCACAGAGTCCAGTGGAACCCCAAAGGTAGGCAGAGGTAAAAGTAGATAGCACCTTACTCTCTATTTGCGGTAGTGTGGGCGAGCAGTAAGGCTTTATCAGAGGGTAGTGTTAAGCATTTGTTGTACACACTCAGGCAGCAAATGATGTCACACACTCGAAGACTGAACTCAGACCAATTTTGTTTGTATAAAAATATTATTTAGTTATATTTATTTTCTAGAATCAAGCAAGCCTGGTACAGGTAAGTGTAAATGGTACTTTTCAAGGCAGGTTGAACAATACAAGCAACCCGAATGAAAATGACTTTGTTACAGGTTTGTAAATCTTTTCAATACAGTGGAAATTACTGTTAGATTACTTTTGATTACTTTTCAGATTACTTTCTGGATTACTTTTTCTACTCAGTGTGATATGCCTAGATATCACACTGGGACATTTCCTAGAGAAAAGGTAAGTAAATCAGTTTTTAGTTATTTGCAGTTTCTCAAGCTCTCATACAAAACCAACTCCACACGCAAGGAAAAACAGTCAATGTATTCCTATGGAGAAAAATGAAGTTAACGGTTTGCAGGTAAGTACAAGTTTGTGGGTGTTGGTATTCTGGGGTTAGAACCCTCAGCGGCACTAGGGCGGCCGGGTGCAGAGTGCTGAGGCCCAATGTTATCCAATGGGGGATAGGGGGCCTCCGGTTGGTGGCTGCTCACGAGCAAGCCACAAGGTTGTGGGAGCAAAGCTCCTGGTTTTAGGCTCAGGGCAAAGGGGGATCCGAGTTAGCACACAAGGTGCACCTGTAGCGGCGCAGGGGCGGCTGGGTGCAGGGTGCTGTTTTGGCATCGGGTACCCTGTTGTTTTCAATGGGGATTGCCGGTTTTGGTTTTTAGCTGCAGGCTCGGTTCAGGAGGAACGAATAGCTGGGCAGGTAAGTTGGAGGGCTCGGAGATGTAGGTGCACCTCAGGTTCTCTTCTCCAGAGCGCAGGGCGGCTGGATGCAGGGATGTCTTTTGAGGTCGGATTTCACCTTACCGGCCACTTGCGGTTGGGGGGGTCTCCGTGCAGAGGCTCCAGGTGACGTCGGGGAGTCCTGGAGGGGTCAACCCATGGTGGACTCGGACTCTGGAGCACTGGGGGACCTCGCTGGGACCGGTGGGCCACTCTAACTCGGGCCGTAGGCGACGGGTGCAGTGGTGGTTCCAGGCGTCGGGTTTCTTTGTCCTCAGCAGGCTCAGAGTCTGTCTTGGGAGCTGCTGTTCACAGGAGATCCGATCTTTGTTGAAGGCAGTCAGTCCTCCCAGGGGTTCTGGAGGTCGCCGGCTGCAGGACAAGGCGACTTTTGGCGCAGGATCTCTGGAAACTGCAGACGGGCCGATAGGGCTGGGGCCATGTCAGTTGTTCTTTGCAGTCTCCTCAGCTGGGCGTCTTATTTCGTCCTTCTTCTTCTTTTGTTGCAGGAATGTGACTTCTTGGTTCAGGGCTGCCCCCTAAATACCTAATTTAGGGGGCATTTTAGGGGTCTTGAGGTCAGTAGCCAGTGGGCTACTGACCTTAGGGTGACTACACCCTTTGTGTGCTCACCCCACATGGGGGAGTGGGCACAATCCCTAATCCTGATTGGAGAGTGCCTGCCATCTGCTAGATGGCGGGCACTGAAGAGTGGGCTTCACCTCGCCTCCCCCACCTGAGGGGTGGGGTTGGCAGAGGTGGGCACACCTTCTGGGCAGTGCAAATGTTTTCCGCCTGTCTTCCCGCCGAAAAGGAGGGGAGACAGGAAGGGGGCCTGCTCCTGATAGCAGGAGAGGCTGGGGGTCGCATTACAAAGACGGCAAGGCCTTTGAAGCTCCCTTGCCACAGATGGATCTTCCTGGCCTGGGGAGGGTGACCACCTCCGCCCAGGAAAGGCTTTGTTTCTGGGCTCAGGGAGCGAAGGCTCCCGATGCCAGGGGTCCAGAAACATGTCTTGTGGTGGCAGGCTGGGGTGTACCAGTCAGGGAACCCACCAGAGGCTGGTCGTTTTTCAGTGGACATCTCTAAGATGCCCTCTGAGTGCATGTTTCATTAAATCCCCCACTGGCGTCAGTGTGGGTTTAATGTGCTGAGAAGTTTGATACCAAACTTCCCAGTTTTCAGTAAAGCCATTATGGTGCTGTGGAGTTCGTAATGGCGAACTCCCAGCACCATATACTCTTAATGGCATTACTACACTTACAATGTCTAAGAATTGATCTAGACACTGTAGGGGTACAGGGCTCATGCATCTGTACCCTCACCACTGGTATAGTGCACCCAGCTAGAGGGGTGGCTGACCTATGCCAGGGCAGTGGGTTGTAGGCATGGCATACAGGGATGTGTGCCATGTCGAATCTTCACTTTGTTCTGCACCAAAACACGCAGTCTGCAATGTGTGTGTAAAGGTACAGGGCCTCTAAGGGTGGCACATTAAGTACTGCAGCCCTTAGAGGCCTTCCCTGGCCACAGTGCCTTGGTACCCATGGTACCTTTTACAAGGGACTGACATGTGGCCAGAGAGGTGCAAATTGGTGGTACAAGGTACAGTTTTGGGAAAGAACACAGGCCCTGGGAACCTGATTGGCAGGGACCCAGGGCACATCATGTCAAAGTGCATTAGTAGTCTGGCAAAATGTGGGGGGGTTACTGCAACAAAAACCCAGCTTCCTACAATCTCACACAATGAATATGGAAGCCTGAGACTGTGGAGTACTCAGACTGGTGAAATTACAAGGACACTGCATCTATCAAATTGTTGTTGCAGTTTATGCACTAAGTGCGATGGGTATGCCCAGACTTGGGTCCCGTGCTCCCTGTTCCATAGGACCCAAGCTATACCTCACTGATTAGACCTAGTGGGTCGAAACCGGTCTGGGGTTGCTTGTGCTCCCTTCTGGAAGAGGGCCTGCCTGGCAGTTAGGGACAGATTGTTCCCATGAGGAGCTGGGTCTGTACAGATTTGCACAAGTGACCTTTGTTTAGAGTGCATGGTGGGAGAAAAACAATTGACTAGAAAGTGTCCCCAAGTGCTTGACAGTGGCTGAGATTATTTAAGCATTCCATCCATCACCTTGTTGTTGAAATTACAAGGGCAACAAAGCATTCTACTGTGGTTTTAGGGAACAACCTCCAAGTTGCACCTGGTACTCTAAGCTACCCATAAAAGATGCTTTTGGTCTCGAATCTTCTACTTTCAGGTCAAAGTACTTTGTATCTGTCTTATTCTTTCAAATATAATCCTAGATTCTTAGGGACCGATTCTCAAACATTTGTACACACCTGAGTATAACTTAAGAACACAAAAGCAGCCACTATAAATGCAAAATTCAGTTATTGAGAATACTCATATTTTCTATTCGTAAGTGGGCTAGTTAGTTATCATTTCCAATCATTTATTATATTGTATTATATTGCAGCATATACATAGTGCTTACTACCACTATTTGGGGCCCTGGAGTGCTTGCCTGCATGAATAGCACTACAGGCTGTTTCTACGCTGAGCATGCACACAAACAGTGGTCAAAGTGCACTAAAAAAGCATGGGAACTGTGATGCTGTGTGCAATGGCGGCAGGGTGAGTGAGCGTGGAGGCGTGGTCAAAGGTGTGACTAAAAATACAAAATATTCTGTAACTTTTTCCGGCCTTTCACCTTCAGGTAACTACATATAAAATAAAACACAGCTTAAATGAAAATTAAATAAGAAATAAATGCAAGTTATGTTAATTAGTGGGAAATGCACTATCCTACATTATGAAACCTCTATTAGTTAATACACTGCACCAGAGAGCCACACAATTGAATCCTGGCTGGTGCAGTGGAGAATAGTGACTTGTGTATGTATAGTGCTACAAGGTCCCAGTCTGTGACCGAAAGCATTGTGAACATGCTAGTCAATATTTTAAACTTGCATTATACCCAGTATAAGATAGGCTACTAAAAAATGCGTAAAAAGGTTTAAGATCAAAAAAGTGTTTCCAAAATATAGATTATAGTAATACCTAGACTGTACATAGTGCAGTTTTTGTTTCTATAACTGTCTTGTAAAAGTTCACTCTTCACAACTTAGCTGGTAGCTCCCTTACAATACCTCTCAAAAAGAATAAATGTGTGTCATCATGAAGCTTCAGGTGAGCTTATCAATTAATGCCAATACCGGCTTCCAAATAAGTAAAACCAGTTACCCTGGCCTCGCCCAGACCTTTCAGCCCAAGGTGGTGGAGGGCTGAGCTTCACTCAACGCAACGTTGCTAGGACTCGCATCTGCTAGGGTGAGGGACCCCGGTATTTCCTCGTCACTATACTGCTAGTATAAATCTGCTTAAGCAGAAAACCGTTGGCCTGCTCATGTCAGATCTGAGTATACGGAGGACATGGTAATAATGCTGGAACCCTAGATTCCGACAGTAAACAGAACATGCTCAATAGTTTCCACCCGATCCAGACAAGCAGTACAACATTTGTTGCCGGAGCACTCCCCACTCCATTTGCAAGTATAACTGTTGAGTGCCAGGGTACAAACCTGAACTTAATAAAAAAGTGTTCTGGCCCAGTAAGGATTAACCTCATTGAGGTATACTTCAAACTGCAGATATGACTTTTTGGTCAAAAACCTACCCATAAGGCTATCGCTGTCCGAAACCCGATTGTATTAAGATTTGGTAAACCCCCAGAATAGTTTCTTCAGAAGTGCTTTTGATGAGCGGTTAATTGAGAGAGGGTTGGACCACATGGCATCCAGCCCCAAAATATGAAGCCATTTTTTGACATGCGACAGCCATGGGATAGTTTAATTCCTATCCAACTGCACCAATTCCCTGAGGCCCTGTCTAATTTCCAGTTCCAGCGTGGACCAAACCCTGATCCATCATCATGGTCTGAGCCCAACTATAATCTCTTTGACAAATCAGAATACAGTGAAAATACACGTCAACCTTAACAATAAGAACCATTCTATAAAAAAATATATATATTGTTCAGCACCCTCAATGCTAATCCCATTCAGAGATGTTCTAACAAATGTGAAGCATTTAAACAATGGAACTTTCAGCTAATAAATGGACTAGTATGCACAATGGGGGCAGCAGAAGAGACCTTGATAATGTTTCAAATCATAGGGAACAGGCGAAAGTTCATCAAAAGAAATGTAATCATAACAGTGGAAATAAACCATTACACGTCAGCTTGACTGTACTCTGTGAAGCCTTTGGATAGAAAATGCATGCAGGGGAGGGACAGGGGGACAGGAGTGAGTGACAGAAATGGCATCCATCTTATCCAAGATGGCATGTAACAGAAAAATGTGGCCTAACTATAACAAATTTATATAATCACAGTTCTATGCATTATATAAAATGTGCTTCAACTGTAATCATGTTGATTGAGCCTATATATGCAACATCAATCCTAAAAAGCACATTAATCGTCAATATTAATGTACAAAATTTAAACCTGAAAAACAATCGAATGATTCCCCCCTCTAATTATTTTATAAACACCAAAATAATTAATAAACTTTATTAATCAGGAGCTCATTATCTACCACCAACTTTAACTGGTTGTAAACACAATCCTTGATATTCTCCATCTCAAGGCTTTCAGAACTTTTTCTCTTAAGTGATTTCGATTTGCAATTTTTATTTAGGCATCTAGAAACGTTTAACAAGAGAAACAAAATGATTGTGCAAATCATTTTAATTATTACTGGGGTTAGTAATAGGGAAATAGTTCCCCCTCTCAAATTATCAACCCATCCGCCAACCTTACTAAAACCATTCCCTATCGCACTTATGCATGATGGTGTAGCTTCCCATAAGCCATGTTCTTCAAAAGATTGAACCTCGTGAGAAATATTAGTTAGATTCATGTTATAAGTGTTAATGACAGGACTGTTATTAGGTATGAAGGTACAGCGCCTCTTAACTTTGAGTACTTTGCAAACATCACCTTCCTTCGCAAGAAGGATATTTAATGCTAAGCAGTTTTGCATAGCCATAGCCCTAATATCCATTAGTTCTGAATTTCGAGTTAGTGCCCATGCTGTACTTAAAGCAGGTTATCCACTAAAGTAGACAATTAACTTAGTTTCACACCATCCATTGCCTCACCTACAGGAAGAATAACGGAGCTTAATATATCTTAAAACTACCTGTCCAAAACCACGCTTCACTCTCTTTAAACCTACTGCATCATCCATTTTACTCATGTAATAGACTCTGGGAAACATCAAAGCAAGATAACAAGATGCAACCCAATTTTGTGGCAGATTAAAATAAGCAGTCTTACCACACACATAATAAATACCTGTCAGAATCTTCTCTTCACCAACTAATCACTGCTCAAAACATAACTTCTTTCACACACATACTCTCCCAATCAAATTTAACCTTGCTAGCTTTCACAATGAACCATACATATTTCACCTATTCTTTCTTTTCCATTCTCAGTCTAGGATGCAAATTCGACATTCTGAATTCCTCCTCTTCCTTAATCTGCTCTCGCCTATAGCCTCTTCATCTATCCAATCTCTTGCACTCTTTCATTCTTCTCTCATTATATTTCCTAACAAATTCATGTACTTCTAAACTCAGACTACACACATACTCCCATTTAATAGTTTTAGTTTCATGCTTAATTTGTGCAACTGTTCTCAAACATTTACCATATTTAATAGCATGGTTGGGCTCTCCACTCTTTGAAAAATGTAAATTCTCCAACGACACATTGAAATCCGACAGGTAAGGAGACAAAAAAAATCATTGTTATTAAATATGCTGACAAATACTGTGCATGATAGGCCATACAAGATTGGAAGCTGTGAATTGGTGACACCTTCACCTGCAAAAAACAATTCTTAACTCATATTACCTCAGACTATTCATGTACCATTTTAGTATAAATATTATTTTGAAATCCACTAACTCAACTTTTCCTATGTTATGTTTCAATTCATTATGTACTGTAGTTAATTGAACCCTAGTGGAAACATGTCCTGCCCGAGATAGTAAGCATAACAGGCTAACTAGACTCAGTAATGTTATTAATAATACTATAGAACTAATAATTTTACAGTAACTGCTGTGCACCATGTTCTACTAAGATAAAAATGTGACGTGCAACTCAAAAACTCAAAATTTACAAAAACATTCTTTAAAATAATAATGCATTTCTTTTTTCTTATTTCTTTTAAAACAATAATCAAAAACAAGATTTCAAAAATAGGCTCTTCTTTTAAAACTGTTTCAGTTCATGCGCTCAACAAGTTTTCTTTCATTTGGTTTATTTGGGCAAAACTCAAACTTCACAGTCTTTGTATTTCTCAAGGTGGTTCTTGTTAATTTTTCTGATTTGATTTTGAAACTCACTTTCAAACTGTACTGGCAACGATTCACTGGGCTGTAGTTCTCTTCCTCTGATTCTTCTTCTGGTACTGTAGCTAGATCTACCCATTCAGGCAAAGCATACTTTTTATATGGTCCTCCCTTCCTCACTGGTCATTTAGCAACAGATTATTTGCTCTCCCTATTTTCTGAGTCCAATTCAATTATTTCCAGATTTTCCTTGATCCCTCTGGTTTCTCTGGCTGGCAGTGTTTTCTTTTGCAGGTTCTTTTCAGTGATTTATTTTCCTCTGTATTTTCTGTTTCACCTGCTCTTTCACTCGTTGACAAACTTGAACCTCAATTAAATTCAACTGTACGACTCACTGTGAACTGTTGTCTTCCTCTGAGCGGTCTTGTGACTCGAACTTTCAACTGCAACTTTTCATTGTTAGGATCAGAGAGTACTTCTTCTTGCTGCCACTTAAGCCTTTGACTTTGACATTGCAACAGCTCTTCACTCTGATCCCTGCTTTGAAACTGGATTGTATCACCCCTGGTAAAGGTACCAAGTTCTTCACCAGAACTCTCACTTTCACTGATCTGGACTTTTATGACTCAATTTTCACCAATTTCAAAATTTTCTGACCCTCCAGATCCTCGCTGCGAATTTCAGCTTGACTCTGTGAACCAATGGTTGTTTTCACCACTTCTTCATCTGGTACCTTCACTCTTTTCGTGTGAGCAGCGTGGATCTAATGTGGGATGCCTGCACACTTTACCTCAGTGTTCATTGTCAATATCATCTGATAGGGTCCAAGCCAGAGCTCTTCAAGACAACTCTTCCTGATGTGGTTTCAGACCACTATCCAGTCTCCTGGGTTCAATCCGTGGCATAATATGTCTTTCATTGCTTCTGTTGCCACATTCACCTGCTGAGAGACAGATATAAACCAGACCTATGCAGTAATCTAGCACAATGTCATCAATTGTTGACACTAAACAGCTGAAGGAATACAAGCCAATCTCATTGCTCGACCCATGATCACTTCATGGGAAAGCAGACCAGTCTTTTCGTTGGGTGTACATCTGATGTTGAATGAAACTAGGAGAAGCGTACCAGACCACATTAAACCAGTTAAAGAACAGGCTATAATAGATTTGTTCTTGAGGGTGCCATTTACTTTCTCTACCACATCCGAAGACTGTGGACGATAACCACAATAAAACTTCAGATTTATTTGAAAGGCAGTGCAGATTATTGCAAAGCGTAATTTCTGAAGTGTGAGCCACAGTGTGTCTCAATAGAAGATGGAAGACCGAATCTAAGAATCAATTCTCTCAACAAAAGTTTAGCAACTGTAACTGATGGGGTATGCTTCAACCCATTTAGAAAACATGCAGACAGAGACCAAGATCTATTTGAAACCATTGCAAACTGGCATCCCTACAAGTCTGCTTTGCCAATATGATTCCTCACAGTTAATGTCTTCTTTCCCTGGTGTTTAAGTTGACATGTCAGATACCTGAAACACAAATCTTCAGCAACATCTCGAAAATTTCTATTTTTCCAATATTTTCTAAATGTACGAATCATACTGTCTTGTCCTGAGTGTGAAATATTGTGAAAGTACCATCCAATAGTTTACAACATGGCATCAGGGAGAATATACATATTTCCAGGAGTAACATACAAATGTTGTTGATTTTTATTGTAATCCAATTTCTCCCATTATCTTTTCTTATCTTCTATAGCATGAGTACTCGAAAACATTTTCCCAGGGGACAAAAAGTTTGGTCTGTGATGTGGCCAAGGGCCGCATTGAAGCCATCAGCGTGGCTTCTGAGGGTGCAGGGGGAGGTAAGGTAGGTGAAAGGGAGGCGGAACATGTATATCTAGTAGCTGAACTGTACAATGTGAAACCAGAAAATCTGGATCAATCCCGGCTTCCCCAGCCGATCAAATTATGTGATCTTACGCAATTGTTTTATTTCATTTTTCCCTCCTTTTGCTTCATTAGCACATATAAGAGGACCTCCAAATACAAGACTTCAGGATTTGCTCTGTACAAAACCTTATGTTTTTGATTTAATAATGGGGAGAGGATGTAGCCTTACGGCTAGAGCGGTAGACCTTGAAGCTGGGAAACCGGGTTCGAGTCTCGGCAACGACGCTCAACATCCTGTGATTCTGGGCAAATCACTTAATCTCCCTGTGCCTAACAAAAATGAATGTGTCCTTCTGTAACGAAACGGGTGCTATGTAAAGCGCTCTGATACCCGATGTCTCGGGTCTAGTTTGCGCTATGTAAAACTAAAAAACAAAAACAAACTATAAGATTGTTTCTGCATAATAGCAGCCCAGGCTGCCCAAAGGGTGCACATAACAACTGACTTGCCTCTTAGTTCACTACTGGAATTGTTGTCAGGGTGGGTAGAAGCACAAATGTTTCTAGATTCATATTTGAAAACTGTCACTTTTAAAAAATACTACTCAATGCACTGATATAACCTCGTACTAAGGTGAAACGGCTCTGCAGGTTAATGAAATACAGTTTAAATTCACTTTATCATGTTTTACACATTTGCTTCAAGATTCAATTAACATTTAAATAAATGCTTGCCCGTTTATTTAACATCTTTTTTAAGTTTAGTGGAGTCGAGTTAACAGCAGCCCAGTGCTTCTGTGAGCAAGAGGGCCACATGTAAAGGTCAGGAGGGCCGCATGCGGCCCACGGGCCGTACGTTGAGTATCAAGTGTATAGAGAATGTTTTTTTTATGGGGACTTCAGAAGATGTCATGAAACCTCTCTATGACCACAGTTGCCCAAAATCATGCACTGCACCAAACCATACTGGCTATCTGTATAAATTGTCACATTAAGATTTTCTGCCAGGGAAAAAGCTCTTGTCAATGTAATTAACTCTGCCACTTGAGCTGAAGTTACATTCGGCGGATAGGAAGCCTCAAGGATTTCAGAGATGGAACATACTGCATAGGCAGCCTTAAATGTTCCATATTGATCTCTCAAACAAGTTTCTTGAACCAGTTTCTGCCTGTAGTGTACAAGATCTGGCTACTTGATCTGCATAATTATTTCCCAGAGTAACCAAATCTTTTCCAGCCGTATGGGCAGCGTACTTGATCACAGCAGTTTTTTTTGGTTGCTGAATTGCCTTTGAGAGATCAAGTGTATAGAGACTGCTTTTTATGGGGACTGCAGAAGATGTCATGAAACCTCTCTATGAACACAGTTGCCCAAAATCATGCACCGCACCAAACCATACTGGCTATCTGTATAAATTGTCACATTAAGATTTTCTGACAGGCAAAAAGCTCTTGTCAATGCAATTAACTCTGCCACTTGAACTGAAGTTACATTCGGCGGATAGGAACCCTCAAGGATTTCAGAGCTTGAACATACTGCCTAGGCAGCCTTAAGTGCTCCATATTGGTCTTTCAAACAAGTTCCATCAACAAACAAAGTCAGATCAGCCATTTCTAAATGAGTCTTTCTCATTTCAGATCTGGGCTTGGTATACAGTTCTGTAACTGCAATACAGTCATGTTCACTCTCATTGTCTTCATTTTCATCAGTATCCCTGCCTTCACAATGTTTGTTTGGCATTGAAAGAAGAGTTTCTGGATTGAGTAATTGCACTTTTATATTGAAATGTTTTCTGCCGCAAGAATTACTTGCTCATTCCTGGTGAGTCTTCTGTCTGGCATGTGCCAAGTCCTTGTTTGTGTTAATAGGATCTCAACTGAATGTGGGACATAAACAATTAAAGTATGGCATATCACTACTTGTGCACTTTGTTCAATGGCAACACAAACAGCTGCAACTGATTTCAAACAACCAGGAAAACTTACAGCTACTGGATCCAATACAGCTGAAAGGTAGACAAGTGGCCTCATCTTCCTATCATGTCACTGTGTAAGAATTGAATAATGCACATCCACCCTCCTCATGACAGTACAAAAAGAAAGTCAAATTAAAGTCAAGCTTTCGAAGGGCGGGTGCATTACATAGACTTTCTCTCAATAGGTGGAATGCCCCAAAGCATTCTTTGTCAAATTGTACCAGATCTTTATGTCCTATAAATTAACCTTATTAAAGGTTTCACAGTCAAGTAAAAGTTGGAATCCGCTGTCGACAGTAACTAGCAATTCCCAGGAACATTCACACCGCTCTCTGGGTGGTATGAGGATTAATTTTCTGAATTTCAGAAACTTGTTCTTTTGAATTTTCCTTGCACCTTTTTCAATGTGGTGACCAAGATAGATTACTTCCTTTCCTTTGTACAGTACTGCATCTTTGTTGTGTAACCTTATGGCCATTATCAGCTAAATGACTCAAGAAAGAAATTGTGTCATGTTTACAGTCCTCTTTTGTTTTGATTGCAACTAATAAGTCATCGATTTACTGTACTAAGACTGAGTTACAGGGCAGATTCAATGGTGGCGGCCCCTAAACCCCAGACTTTAAAAAAAAAATAGGTGCCTTCGCTGGGCCTAATTGATGTGGAATGTATATGGCACTCTGAAGATCGACATTACATACATTACTCTACCTCACATAACTGCAGCTCCAGGATAGATTGTTTATTCGTACCACCAACCTGCATTAACCTAACAGCTGGGGCCCATATTTTTCTTAAAGGCCTCTCTGACCACTCTCCTGTTGAGATGAGTCTTCATACCCTGTGCAGAGGCCCTAAACGTTTTTCCAGATTGAACGCATGGTGGCTGAATGCAGCTGTTCAATACCCCTGTGTGAATCGATCAGAGAATATTTTGAATTTAACATCCTGTTGATGCCATTTCCAGTTAGCTTTTGGGAAACCTTTAAAAGGCAGTGATACGGAATAATGCCTCGCTATGGTACAGGTCAGGGAACGAGGCAGAGAGTGTGGGAGATCACATACATAGAAGCGAAGATCCTCACAGTTGAGCATACACTTGCCTTGGAACGGACAGGCGACAAACAGGAGGCTCTCAAGGAGTCACAGGAAACCCGTGGACATAAGCTTTTAGATATGGCTAAACTGGCTTGGTCCATGTCTAGAGGGAAACAGCCATAACATTGCATGCGTTACATCGCATGCTTTTACAACGTGGTCGTTACAAAGACCGCGTTGTTAGAACGCGAGCCATTACATCGCAAGTCGTTTCAACAACTTGCTGTAAGCGGCGCACTGGTGTTGGATTTACAATCCAACACCTTCCCTGCTGTTGCGCAAACTGGAGTAGGAATAGTAAATGATACTATTCCTAAGTCCAGCGCGCCCCCTACAGCAAGTCGTTGAAACGACTTGCGATGTAATGGCTCGCGTTGTAACAACGCGGTCGTTGTAACGACCACGTTGTAAAAGCATGCGATGTAACGCATGCGAAGTAATAGTATATATTCATGTCTAGATACTGGATTTACAAATATGGCAATGAGGCAACCAAACTCCTATACTGATTAGCCCAAAAGGAGGTAAGGGCTAGAAAAACCCTCATGGTGCATTCGACTGGGGCACATTTAGTCTTTAAATCCCAAAAGCTAGCCAAAGTCTTTGCTGAGGTTTATTCTAAGCTCTAACGAGAACCTACCTCCCCACAGCTTTAACAGCTATACCCCATAGTGGAAATATTCTGCTAATGTCCCTTGTGGCGATAGATCAAGATTCGCTAGATGCTCCATTGACCCTGGAGGAAATCCCGGTGACAACAACCACCTTGCTTTCTGAAAAGACCCCAAGTTCAAATGGCTTCCCTGCGAATTCTTTAAGCGGTTATCCTCATTATTGACACCCCACTTTCTTACCCTTTTCAACGCCATAGGCAGCTCGAAAACCCTGTTAGGTGATCTCTGCTGTGCTATGATCTTGGTTAGTCTTAAACCGAATTACCCTCAGACAGATGTGCCTCCTATTGCCCTATTTCTTTTCTTAATATCGAGGTAAAATTGCTGTCCAAGATACCAGCTACTAGGTTAGCAGTGGTAGTGGGGGTCACCGCCCATTGAAGACCAGAATGGCTTCATGCTGAATAGAAGCAAGAGACACTGTTTGCTTACACTCCAGGTGGCTCTGGTACATGAAGAAGAGTTGCAGGGGCCAGTGTCACTACTCTTATTGGACTATGAAAAAACCTTTGATTCTATATATTGTCCCTTTTTATTTCAAGTCGTCCGGAAAATGAACATCTGCCCTCGATTTCAGGCAATGATAGCAGCCCTTTTCGACACTCCTAAGGAACAGGTAAAAATCAACAGGTTGCTCTCCCCCTCCTTTTCCATTAAATGGGGCTCATCAGAGATACTCCCTGTCCCCGCTCCTGTTTGCGCTGGCAGTGGAGCCACTGGCCGAGTGGCTTAGGATGGATTCACAGATTTATGGCTGCCTGTGGTCCGGCGAAATAGAGGACAAAGAATCACTGTATGCAAATGACATGCTTCTCTACCTGTAACATCCACAGAATTCACTGACAATCCTGTCACAAATACTGTGCTTCTACGGGGAAGCCTCTGGTCTGTCTGTGATTTGGTTGAAATCTACTAATGTGCATCTAACTGACACACCACCAGAAGCTGAATACAAGAAAGTACTAATGTGCATCTAATTGACACACCACCAGAAGCTGAAAACAAGACAGTAGAAGGTACATTTCAATACTTGGGTATACACGTTGCTGATGACCCTCTCACATCATGGTACATACACATAACTCCAATTATGAGATGCACCAGGATAGACTTGGAGAAATGGTCCTTAGTGCCCTTACACTTAATGGGGAAGGTGGCATTATATAAAAGGTGGTGCTTCCCGATTCCGCTTCATACTTTAGAATTACCCATTTATCATTATTCGCAAGTTCTTTAAATGCCTTCAGGCACTGATTATCCTACTCTTCTGGGCAGGTCTTTACCGTCTCCCCTAAGAATAAGTAGATACTACAGTAAAAACACCCTTCCTATAGGAAATTACAAGGGAATTCCATGTTTCTTAAGTCATTTCCTTGCCTTCCTTTCTGCCACATCTTTCCAAAGAGCAGGAGAGATTACACAGGTTAAATCTCAGAAGAGTTCTCATTCATTATATTTCCAGAAAGCAACCTTTTAAAGTGGACGATAATCTTTTCATAAGGTTTTAAAACTAGAAAAGGGAGACATAAAACAGACCATCGGCAGGTGTTCCAAATATAAATCTTCACAACAGTATAACTGTTCAATAGCTCTTGTATTATAGTATCACAGCTCAATGCACTTTACTGCTTGCACACCTTCTTCAGTAGTCAATACACTATAGCTCACATCTACAAAGTAAACAGAACATATTCTGATATTAGTAGCAAAAAGGTCACTTTTATCAATTGTATTCATCGCCATTCATTTCATTCCTCAAAGAACCCACCATCGTAACCTCCACTCTTGGTGACCTCGCTCAGTGGTGGTTTCTCTATTGCGGGGGGGTCCAGTCTCTTCTGTAATGAGAGCTACTGTGTATAGTGTTCAATAAAAATCATCCTGCGCTAGTAATATTGTAAGTGTTATAATAGTTAACACAACAAACCAGATTATTTAAGTGGCCACCATATGCAGGATTATGAACATTGATCACCTCCGTTCATGAAGCATGGTAGCCAGCAGTAATGTAAACAAGCATTGGCATAGCCAATAGGTCTCGCTTTTGGGACCTTATAAGTATTTAGTTATGCAGCACAATATCCTTGCTGCAACAACATGAACTGTTGCATGGTTAAATACTTATAAGGTCCCAAAGGCGAGACCTATTGGCTATGCCAATGCTTGTTTATTTTGAGAGGGAGAGTGCCTGCACTTCTCAAGAAAAACGTCATACTTTTAATTGGGGAGAACCGGCACTTCTCAGAAACAATCAGGTACTGTTACAGAGTACCTGCACTTCTATTTTTCCATTTCAAGCACTGGTGTCAGCACTCGGAGGGATGTCACTTTGAGGCGGTTCTAACCCAGAGCCTGTCTCTTTTTGTACTCCAAGCAAAGGAAGAGGAAGTGAACAAGAGCACGGAGTGAGTGAGACCTGTGCCCTGGTGATTATCCTGTAACAAGCACCCTGCGACACCACTTTCTTCTCTGCCCCGGAGGTGTGCCCGCTGGCCTGACACACCGCAGGCATGTATTATTTGTGTGAGGAGCTGTGAATACCGCAGTAAGTGGCCGGAGAACAGAGGTCCCGTCATGCTCCCACTGAAGCGGTGAGAGCTTTCTCTGTTCATCTCCAGCCAGCTTCGGTTTCTCGGTGATGAGGGAAGGGGGAGTGGCAGCCAGGACATGGCACCATCTGGTAAGATCGGATGGATAACGGCACTTCTGGGAGGTGCCCTCTTTGTGCTTGGCCCGTTGACATCTGTACTGAACCAACCCGGGGCTCCGAAGGAAGTCGCCAACAAAGCGAGGGCACTTGTTAGAAGAAGTCACACTGCCCCTTGTGTGTCCGTCCGCTCCTCTGTCATCTGCGGGCGCCCCTGTCCGAACAATGCCGAGCACCGGGCCGTGGCCCTGCTCATGTCTGCGCAGGAAAGAACACGAGGGGCGAGGGGTGGACATTGCCGCGGCCTCATTGTCCTCTGTTAGTGAGATGCTCAAGGGCCTTGTCTCTGGTCACACGTGCCTGAACATCAGCAGTCTGCTCCGTGACCCCTGACCTGGCGATCTCGGAGGCAGTCACTGGTGTGTGCAGCCATCCTGCCATAAAACGAGCATTTACCCCGTAATCTCATTACAACTCATTTTTGTCTCTCACCGGTTCTAGGTTTTTGCTTGTTACATTTACTAAAAATATTTTACTTATAGATATTTTCAAGTCGTAAATGTACCGTTTACAAACGAGAGAAAATCGGCAATGGAATAGCAGGAAATCTATCTAAAACAATGAAATTATTTCTTCTGAGGCGAACAGTTTAAATGTATTTAAAATAACATAGCCCGATTGATGTGGTCGCTGGTAAGGCTCCTGAATACTTCTGAGAAAAGCTTCCCAGGGCAGAAGACGATGGATAACAAGCGCGCGGCAGCAGAGGGAGGGGGCCTGCGCGATTCCCTTGCGGGAGCGTGCAGCAAGGCGCGATGATTGCGACCATATGGCGCCACCATATGGCGCTGCGCGCTCCCGCAAGGGAATCGCCAGACGTGCACGCGTTGCCATTGCAAGCAATGCAACGCGTGCACGTTTTTGCCCCCAAAGCTGTGCCGATCGCTAAAGGTCTCTCCTATGCAGCGCATGCGCGCTGCGTAGGCGAGACCTAAAAAGGCCTTGTCAGTGTGTATTCTCTGTGTGTGGTTAATGCATAGCAGCCATAGCTGCAATACCTAACAGCCATAGCTGCAATACCCCTTGCACCAATTTAGTAATGTTAATAATTTCTCCCCAGTGCCATCTGATTTAAGAAATATCAGCTTTAAATATAATTTGGAAATTCAACCATTTTTCTCCAAACATCAACTTATAAGTTCTGAAAATGCACACTTTTTCCTCTTAAAAACAAGCTTTTCAACTTTGGTATCCATATATTAATTCAACCGAGCAAAAGCTTCCAATTTAGGAGGCTGGGCTACATACAAGAGAGCTACTTATAGGTAGCTGGAGAGCTACCAGTAGCTCATGAGCGACTTGTTGGAGAAGCCTGCTGTATTGCTTCTTTTCTGGTCTTAAGTCATATGCCTCATTCTCCCACTAAGGAAGCATGTGTCTTTTTCTTTTATCTGTATTTTACTCAACCTAAGGAAACACACAAAATCCTCTCATTCATTTAACCCCCTCGGACTCCTAAACTTAAGGCCAATTTGTTAGAAATTGAGGTTTCTGGTTGGCAGGGTATTCACCCTATCCAGCAGGAGCCACAATCCTAGTCAAGGTAAGTCAGATACACAACCTGTGCTCACTCTCTGGTAGCTTGGCACAGAGCAGTCAGGCTTAACTTAAGAGGCAAGTATTTGTGCAACACTTAAATTACTGTAACACAGTGAAACCACCACAAAAAGACTCCACACCAGTTTAGAAACATAGAGAACATTTATCTGAAGAAAACAAGAGCAACAAAACTCCAATAAGTAGAACTTGAGATATGAATTTTTAAAGATTAAATCCAAAAACAGTGCTTAGAAGTCAATAGCGCTAAAAGGTTACTTGCGGTCACGCTAGACCAGGGTAAATCCAAAGTTCACGCTAGACCTGGGTAAATCCAAAGTTCAGGCCGACCACGATGGAGGGCAGGCCGGTTACAGGACCCATGCAGCGGCTGCTGAAAAAGGACCTTGTACAGAGCAAGCGTCTGCATCAAAGGCTTCACTGCATCGGTTCCGATCCACGCAGTTGGGTCGATGCGTCAGAGTCAAGCCTCTGAGTTGGTGTCGAAGGATCAGTGCTGCGTCAATGTCAAGCCTCGTGGTCTGTGTTAAACAATCGGCGCTGCGTTGTTGTTGAACCTCGCAGACGGGACCTGTGTTGTGCGTAGTCGTCGAATCGGCACTGCGTTGGGGGGGGGGCACTGCGTCAGTTCCGATCGGCGCAAAGGTGTCACTGCATCGATTTTTGCAGAGAACAGCTGCAGAGCCCACTTCTGAGGCCCAGGACTGGAGGGGGCAGCTCAGGCAAGGGTAGGACTCACAGATGGCAGTGTCCAGCAGCACCAGCAGAGTTGCAAGAAGTATTTTGTGTACCTGAGACATCAGAAAACAGGAGGCAAGCCAGCAAGCCCTTTGAGAAACTTGGGTTCAAGTATGTAGAGAGCAGGTCATGTCCCTCTCACTCCTAGGCAAGAAGCAGCAGGCAGAAGGCCAACACAGCAGAGCAGGTAGCAAAGTGCCAGTTCCTTCTACAGCACAGCAATCAGCAGGCAGCAAGCCAACACAGCAATGGCAAGTGGCAGTCTCTCCTGCAGCACAGCAGCTCTTCTTCCAGACAGAATGTCCTTGGTTTCAGCAAAGTTTTGATGTGGTGGTGTCAGGGGTCCAGTACTTATACCCAAATGTGCCTTTGAAGTAGGGGAGATATCAAAGAGGCCTTTGAAGATCACAAGGTCCCTGCCTTTCCTGCCCTGGCTCCAGACACAGTACAGGGACAGGCACAGCCCTATTCAGGTGCAAGTGTCAGCTCCTCCCTCCCAATCTACCTCAGGAAGGCCCATCAGCCTGGTGATGGGCTATCAGGATGCAAATGTCACACCTCAGCTCCCTCTGTCTGACTGTCTAGAGGGAATGCACAAAGGCCAGCTGTCACCCAACGCAGACATGTATTCAAAGACGGGCAGAGGCACAGAATGGTTAAAGTAAGAAAATGCCAACTTTCTAAAAGTGAAATTTTCAGACTTACAGTTTAAAATCTGGCTTCCCCATAAATTGTGATTTTAAATTGTGAGTCCAGAGACACCAAACTCCAAATTTGTATCTGCTCCCAATTGGGAATTACACTTAGAAGGAGTTTAAGGCAATCTCAATCTCAACCTATGGGAGATATAGGCCTTGCAGTAGTGAAAAACGAATTTATGAGTATTTCACTACCAGGACGCCCTGCCCTTGGGGCTCCCTAGGGCCTACCTTAGGGGTGACTAACATGTAATAAAAAGGAAGGGTTGGATGTGGAAAATTGCTTAACTTGCCAGGTTGAAATGGCAGTTTAAGAGTGCACATTCAGGCTCTGCAATGGCAGGCCTGAGTCATGTTTAAAAGGCTACTGAATGTGTGGCACAATCAGTGGTGCAGGCCCACTAGTAGCATTTAATTTAAAGGCCCTGGGCACATATAGTGCACTTTACTAGGGACTTATTAGCAGGGCCACTGGAATTATGCGGATGTGCGGCCGCTGAAATTTTCACATAACGTAGATTTGCGGCATTTGCAACATAATCCATCATCTGCTGCATACTCTACAGATTTTAACAAAAAATGTTCTTTCTAGTTCAAACGGTTCAAAAGTTGCTAAAAACATAGTGGCACGTGTTACCGGCCAGTGGACGGCCCTTTGCAGTTGTTGGCTGGACACCTTTCTGTTGCTTATTGCTATATTTGGATATTAAACTAGTACTAACGAGTGGCACCCAATACACAAACAGTGTTAACAAGTGTAAAAAGTACAAAATAATGAAGTAATACTTTGAGCCGCATTAAGCCGCATATTTGAACAAGTGTAAAAAGTACAAAATAATGAAGTAATACTTTGAGCCGCATAATTTGTCTATTCTTGCAGCGTAATTTATTCAACACTGCCGCATAATTTATTCGACACTGCCGCATAATTCTAATGGCCCTGCTTATAAGTAAATCAGATATGCCAATTGTGGATAAGCCAATGCTACCATGTTTTGAGTACAGAGCTTATGCACTTTAGCACTCGTTAGCAGTGGTAAAGTTCCCAGAGTCCTAAAGCCAGCAAAAATGAAGTCAGCAAAACAGGAGGTCAGAAGGCAAAAAGCCAGGGGAAACCACACCAAGGATGCCAGGTCTAACACAGTTCATCTTACTTTTTGCTAATTCCCTCCTCCAGCAAGAGGATAATCATATGCAGTACCACAAATAATATTTGATATAATGGCTCGCTTTCATAAAATGCCTCCCTACTGGAGAATTCTTATTTTGCAACCTAATGTCGAATGATGCTTGTTCCATCTAGTTTTGCAGCTTATTCTGTCATTCCCACATAAAATTATTTGCATGAACAAACTATTCCATAAGTGCTGTACTGCGTGTCATATGGCGCTGACCGACTAAACATTATCATCTTCACCGAACAAGATAAATTATACAATCACTCTTCAACACATACAAGCAAATTGCACACTGTGAACATAGATCTGTCCTTACTTTCTTAGTTCCTGTGAATATTATCTGCACTTTAGTTTTTTCTTACAGTCAAACCATTGATTTGATAACTGTCAATTTTATACTCTGGCCTTTCTCGTAGGCCATTATTGGTCTCTTCTTTGATATCTTTAAGATCATCGTCCCATTCTGTTATTTTCCAATACATATTTATAATTCCAATACATATTTATAATTTATTTAATCTGCATGCTATCTTTTGAAAAATTTGAAATAAAAATCAACTGGGGATTGTGTCCCTTTCCGTTATATTGCAGATTTTTTTTTATATATGACTTGTAACCAGTTTTTACATTGCTCTGGGATCTATTCCTGATATTCCTATGTTTAGATTAACTTTCAGTGTTTGAATTTCTTCTTTCGACTTTTCCCCCCCCGATTACCTGTTTTAGTCATATCACTAAAGGTGAAACATTTTCACTGACACTGAGTGAAATATTTCAAACTGAAGAAAATGATTGTGGTTAGTTGCTTTTCTATAAATATTTGTTTGTGAGGTTTATTCCTTGATTGATACTATTACATCCAAAAATTCTATTTTACATTTGTAAGTGTTATTCATAATGCTGCAGTGTTTTGGTAAGCAATATTGTCTTCCAGTTGCTGAGCCGTACCAGACCACTATATGAATTAATTTACCCACAGTCAGATTACGCTCCACGTGGTAAACATTCACCCTGAGGTAACGGAAGGTGTTGTGCTGCCAGAGCAGCCCCAAGTGGTGGGTCAATCCCTCTCTGATTAAGAGAGTCTGCGCAAGGGGAAAAGGCAGGACTTAATTCAGTTCAACCTCAAGCCAGAAACCTCACCAAATTATCTGGCGTCTCCATCACCCTAGGCAAGTCCCTGCGGAAGTCCCAGAGATATAGTAAAGCATTGTTCGCATAAAGCGAGATCATTTCCCAGGAGGCACCGCTCGGTATGCTCCATTGGGGGCCTCATTGACGAAACAGACCCACCATGGTTCCATAGTCTGAGCGAATATGAGCGGGGAGAGCGGACATCTCTGTCTGGTGCCCCTACACACCAGAAACGGTGCCAAGATTTCCTTGCCAGTGTGCACCCTAGCAACTGGCTCCGTGTGCAAGAGATCGATGCACCGCAATATCTCCGAACCCAGACCCATACGTTGTACCACTCCCCGCAGATGAGGCCAGCCAGAGTGTCAAAGGCCTTCTCGATATCTAACGAAAGTGCCACACTTGGAGGAGGTGACTCAGGGGGATGCTTATCCACTAGGCGAAACAGACAATGGATATTGAGGAACCTGTTCCTCACAGGGATAAAACCATTCTGGTCCTGATGACAAATGTACTGACATACGGCAACAGTTGATTTGCTATGACCGTCTTAAGGACCTTGTAGTCCGTTTTTAGCAGGGCGAGTGGAGAATAGGCGCACACTTCCAATGGGTCTCTGTTCGGCTTGAGAAGGACCACAATCAAGACCTCTCTCAAAGACGCAGTAAGGGTGCCCCTCTCCTTGCCTGACTGAAACAGCTGCAGGAGCTTTGGAGCAAGCATTGCCAAGACGCTTGCGGGTATTTTTGCGCTTTATAAGTTGTTTCATTTATTCATGCATTCATCCATTCACAATTCTAGAGGGAGCCCATCTGTCCCCGGTGTCTTATTATGCACCATCTGGTCTATCACCAGGCGAACCTGAGCAAGCGTTAACGGCTCATCGAGGGCACAGCTCTGGAGGGGGTTCAGGTGCGGGATTGGCAAACACTCAAGGTAAGCCAATAAAGTGAGTTCCCTAACCCCGTCATCCTCCCGATAAAGGGAGTTATAATAATCAAAAACAGCTACGTTGATGTCCAACTGTGCAGTGAGTATATCACTTACTGGGGACCTTATAGCAGTCAGATGGTGCCTATCGACCTCCGAGCGCAACAACCATGCCAGGACGCACCCTGCTTTGTCACCGTCCACTTGCTGTTTAGCTTAATAGTCTGCGTATTCCAGCCTGCCAAGTCTGCTACTAAAGCCCTGTATTTTGCCCTGAAAGTAATAAATTTGTCCAACCTACCCTCTCCCCCCAAATCTCTGCCACACGTATGTCAGCCTCTGAGAATGTCAACTCCCGGCATAAGGCCAGTTTCACACTATATTCAATCTTAATACAGAGACACCGTATCACCACCTTGAAAGCGTCCCACTCCACTGCCCTGTTGGTCGTAGTGCCCTCATTAAACTCAAAGTATTGGAGAACATGGGTGCACATGAACTCACGAAACATGTCATCCCGGGTGCCTGGGTTGGCAGTCTCCACAAGGGGATTGGGGTCCACCACCTACCCCAGCGCAGTGCTACCAAGAGGAGATTGTTGTTGGACAATGTGCGGTCCGAATGCCCAGCAGACCCAACAAAGGGGATCATTGCAGGGTTGCAGAAGAAAAGATCAATTCTTGTATTAAGCTGGTGGACCTGGGAGAAGTGCGAATATTCCCACAGGAGAGGATGAAGGGAGCGCCAGATGCCTCAGAGCCGGCTATGTGTCAACCAATCCGCAAAGGAGTGCATGGTCCGGGTTACCTGTGTGCCATAGAGCAGAGGATTGGACCTATCCATGTGTGTCCTGCACACAGTTGATGCTCAGTGTGTGAAGGTCATGCATCATCTTTGGAGTGAGAGCATTCAGAAAATGGGACTGACCAGCATTAGGTGCATGAAGTGCTACAAGGGCAATAGTTGCGCCATCTAGCTTCCCCTCAACCATCACATAACACCCATCAGGGCCTACGATCAGAAGTGGCACCATAGGCGCTACCCAAATCAACACTCCCCGAGCAGACGCAGAATAAATAGTACCTACAACCTGTCCCCTCCAGCGGCGCTGTAATCGAAGCAACTCTGCAGCTGTCATGTGCGTCTCTTGGAGGTAGGCTATGAGAATGTACTTGCGCTTCAAATAAGAGTACACCTGATGGCGACCTCTGGGCATCCCCATCCCTCGCACATTACAGGATTGAAAATTATAGGTGGAGGCGGATTCAGCAATGCTTGAAGTCCTGAATGAGGTGTGTGGAAGCACACTCCCTGCCCCTCCCTTCCCCAGTGACACATTGGCGATCATACAAAGACAAACAAAAAGAATTAAACATAATAACACAAACCTCAACTCTCCTTCCCAGGTCAAAGCAAGAACAAACCCCAGACCGATGACAAGCAATAAAGCAAAGCAGAAGGAACGAAGTCCACTGAGGTCGGTGGAACGGAATATTCAGCAGCGGCGAGACTGTGAGGACCGGTCCCACCCGCCATACAAGAGTCATGCAAGACCCCCACCCACAAGGAGGCACAGCAAACCAATGTACAAATCAACAATAAAAGATATATGGCCCAATTAAATCACTTGGTCCGTAGTCATTGGGGTCAGGGCAGGGCCAGCCTGCAGTTCAGGAGGAATGTCAACCAAGGCATGTGCTTGCTCCCCCTCCAGTGAGGACACAGACCGAGCAGATGAGCCCATGGTATGGCTGTAGCGAGGCTCTAGATCAGAAATCGCCAGAGCCCGCTCCCTCGCAGGCTGCTCATCTGTGGGTATGCCCCGGGGTGGGCCATGACACTGTCGACGGGGCCGCAGCTGGTGTCGACCACCAATGCTCATCATAGCACGTGGCGGACACAGGACCCCTTTAGACTCCAGCCACTCCCAGGCCTCTGCCGGAGACACAAACAAAACGTGTGATTCCAGAATCCAGGACTTGCAGCTTGAGCAGGAACATCAGGGAGTAGCGCAGGCCCATTTGTTGCAGCTGTCATTTGACCGGCATAAAGTATCACCTCTGGGACTGCACATCCGCCGTATAATCCGGGTAGAGATTCACTGGGCTGATACCCACCTGCCAGGAATGCCTTTATACGTGCAACCCGCAAGATATGGTTGCGCTCTCGATCATTGAAGACTCGCGCCACCACTGGCCGGGGCGAGGCCCCCAGAGGAGGCAGTCTGCGAGGGACCCTGTGATCACGCCTTACCGAGAAAAAGTGGTCCTCCTCCCATCGAGCACAGTATTAAGCAGCCAGTCCTCAAGAAAAAGGTGCACGTTGGGGCCCCCAGCCCCACTATGTGCATCATTCGCCCTGTAACAGTGTCACCTCTGCCTGGAGGGCCTTTAGTTGGGATTGCATGCCCACCGTCGAGGGGCACAGGCCAGCCAACGAGGATTAATTGGATTCCACCCTATCTCTCAATTTGGCCTGATCGTACCTAAGCAGGCTCATTTCAGTGGTCAAGGCATCCAGCTTCAGGTCCAACGTGGCCTTGACGTCCCTAATGGCCCTACAAGCTCATCAAACCTGTCTGCAGATGAGGGCCTACCAGAGGACCCAGTGGCAGCCGCAGCCCCTGGTGCCATTGCATCTGACCAGGGGGGTGGATGCCCCTCGCCCTCAGGGCCCCCTCGAACATTGCTGCTTGACCATGATGAATAAGTTAGGCACTGATGCGCATTGTAATGCAGGCCAGTGAGGTGTTCAAATAATGAGGAACACCCAGGTCTCACCCTAGGAGTGGAACGCCCAAGGAAACCCCCAGGCATGCCACACACAGTACACACACACCCTCCTGATAAGAGGGTTCACTAATAAAGTAAGCAGTTCAAGGAGGTGTATTCCGGGTTTGTAACAGCATTCTCATCACCAAACATCCTACCCTTACATGCGTACAAGAGCATGTTCTATATGAATAGCTCTGCACAGCTAGTAGTTGGCACTAAACAAAAAATACCCTGTGGTTTGCGATGCAGTGCAGGGAATATTTGAGGACGGTGACTACAAGGTGCTGTGTACACACCAAAGTTTTAGGCAATTCCACTGCACAGATAGAAGAAATACTGCCCTATTACTTTCTCTTCAGACCGCTGATCCATCAGTTCCCACACTTATTGTGTCAGACGCATTTTTGTATACAGGGATACAATGTGGACTTGCCGCATTGGCAACTCAACATATTTAGAGATTCAAAATGTAGATCAATAAAAGTAAAATAGCTTTAGATAAAGGTACCTGTTCTACTAGATAAACTTCCTTTGGTCCATGTACAGAATACCATGGACCATAAAAGAGAAGAAATTCATGCTAAAGGGAACTGTGCGTCAGACTTTGCTGCAAAGGCAGCGGTGCAAACCTTTAAGGTTGCTGCTCTGATTTGATCTCAGACTAAGATTTATCTGGAAAATTGAGTGACAAAAAGCCTTATAGTTCCACCAAAGACAATGTTCCTATGGTTTTTATACCTGAGACCAGAGTTAGGCACATACCTAATGAGTGAGCTAGGTCAGATTTAATTAAGACAGCTAATGAAGGGATAGCTTCGGTTCATGCTAGCTTAAGTGCTGCTGAATCAAATCTGCAGCAACAATACTGGTGGCCATATTTAGGTAGGAGTGTGAAAACGTACGTTCAGCAGTGTACGGTCTGTCAACAACTAAAGCATTCAACCACAGTAAGACCAGCACCTACTCCCCTCGAAATGTCTGACAAACTGTTAAGGGAGGTGTTCCTCGACCAATGTTGGGCCACTCCAGATAGAGAATCAATATAAGTACATATTGGTTATGATTGATTCCTGCTCTAGATTCCTTTAGGTTCAGCCACAAAAGACTGCCACTGCTAGAGTGGTCATAAAAGACTTGCAGTGCCTAGTAGCAATGGGAGCAGGTCATACATTTCATTCAAGCAATGGTCCTACATTAGCTTATAAGGCTCTTATAGATTCTATATCTCCTCTGGAATTACAACTCTTATACTCACACCTTTTCTGTCCGGAACTGAATGTCATGATGGAGCAGGCCAACAGTATGCCAACAGTATGCTTAAGCAAGCCTTGACTGCTTAGGGTATTGGATATAGGATTGACCTGGCTTCACAGCCTGAATGGGGTTCAAAGAGCACTAAATAATCTGCCTAGAGGCGTATTAGGTGGCCAAACACCACATTAAATATTGTTTGGCATCCAATGTATGTACCTGATCTTGTTCTCCCTGAAAGGTGGGCAAAATCGAAAACTGATTAATCTGACCCTGTTTCATGATTGGATTTGTTACGACAGGCTCACAAAATTAGAGAAAAACACTCCAAGAAACAGTACTACTCCACTACTGAAGGCAAAGCTGCTGACAGGTGGCTCCCCAAGGCAGGCGAGCTAGTGGCACAGGAACGAATGCCTGACGAGCAATTCTTCACACCATTGTATAAACCATGAGATGCAGTTCTTGGGGTAGAAGGCAATCATACTGTAATCCTGCCACCACTTCCTGGTGCAAAAAAACCAGAAAGGTGTTCATCAATCTCATCAAAAACATTGTTCCGCAGACCCCTGCTGATGCCAAAGTGCCTCCAGATTGGTCCATTGTGTCCTTCCTCTATTCAGGAGATACCCCAAGAAGAGTACATCCATGTTGAAATAATTGGCCCAATTGCAGGGACTCTGGAGTCTGCTCTGTCTCCAGCTTTGCCCCTGATACCAATCACATCAAGTAATGATGCAGATATGCTGCAAGCATCATCTTCAATAAATAAACCATCTGCTGCTATATCAATAATTGCTGTGTCTGCTACTGCAATTTCATGTGCACTACTATTAGACTTTACATCAATTGAAATGATTCAGATGCAAGAAAAACCATTGTCTGGAGATAAGTCTGATCCAGATCCCAAAACTGGAGAAGCACTTCCTTTATCCCTAACAAGCACAAGCTAGAGCAGTGACCATCACTCCGGAGGAGAGGATGTAGCCTTACGGCTAGAGCGGTCGACCTCAGACCTGGGGAACCGGGTTCGAGTCTCGGCAACGACGCTCAACATCCTGTGATTCTGGGCAAATCACTTAATCTCCCTGTGCCTAACAAAAATTAATGTGTTCATCTGTAACAAAACTGGTGCTCATGTAAAGCGCTCTGATACCTGATGCCTCGGGTCTAGTTTGCCCTATATAAAACACTAAAAAAAAACAACTCCAGTTAGGCAACGCTATAGCTGGCTGCATGCCCATTGTTGGTTCTGTGACAGATATATATTTCCACCATGGTCCTACATTTGTATTGCTCTTGCCATATTAGCACTACATTTATGGAATGTAATAATGCTTATCATTTTAATGCCAGTGCATGGACGCTATCTTCCTGAAGCTTTGACACTCTCTACTCTGGTTAAGGGGTTCCAACTGCATTCTTTAGGAAAGAGCCGTACCTCAATGCAGAAAATCATCAGGAGCAGTTTTGTTTCATCATTATGGGCATCACTACATTCATTGATCTAGCAGCCCGATGGAAATATATCATTTTGCACAGTGCAAGCATTTTGGGACCCCAGCGCTTAACAGGCCTAAAAGCTTTCACAAAAGGTTTTCTTACTTGAAAAGTGGTGACATATCTGAGCCATCTACATTTTATTATATTAAGGAGCCTTAACAACAGAAGAGAATTTTGATTACCAGTCACAAATTCACCACAATTCATTGATTTGCTTTTATAACAAGATTATGCATATTGGAAGGAAAATATTCATGAAAAAAGTGTTTTGAGAACTAGGTTTTAGCAAGATCAGGGAACTGATACCTTGTTCAGAGCATGTATGATTCCTAGAGAAATTATATTTTAAAACAAGACTGTGCAGCAAATAACTTGCATGACCTCTATTAAAGATTTAAGAACACCATGAATTTCAAAAGTTAATTTGATACTCTGAATAGAGTGGAAATGGAAGGAAAATGCCACTGATAGTGATTTAAATGACATGGTGCAGAATGGAACATACAATTTAACATTGTTTGATGTTTGGTTCAGATGGTATAGCCTTGTGGCCAAGAGATACAGATACATGTATGTACTAGTTTCTGTCTCAAGCTACCGGTCCGTTAGCAAGTAGACCAGATTCTCTGCCTAACACATATTCATCTATGAATATAACCACTTATAATGTAGGGAAGTAGTGCCAAAGATGGTTGTCCCAATCTGCTTTGAGTGTTGTAAAGAACCACATGTCAAAGCTTACTGAGGATGTGGATTTAAGTGATTTTCTTTTGGCACCTCAGTCAGTAAAAAATAAAAAACTTATAGTTACTTTGATCACTGCTGCTAAATAAGAAGAACAGGTTTATTCGGCAAGAGAAGCTGTGGAAACAAATAGGAAAACTGATAAGGAGTGTAAACCACTTTCAAAGTTATTGGCGGTGGCTTTCAACCCCTTTCTAAAAGCAAATACACAATTTCCACCATCACCTCTTCTGCTTTGCACTTTTTGGAGGAAGACTTACATTTTTACATCAAGGGCAAACTCGTATTTTGGTACTGGCACAGCTAAGCTGGGCACTGCAAATTCACAAAGCCCATAAAGTGCTGTGGCAGCTCATAAATGAATCTGCCATCTTTCTCCCTTAAAATCTTACTTCAAGGTAGATATCAATCTCTAAGAAAGAGGTATCATTTAATTTTCTATCAATTAAGCAAATAGAAAACTGTCCTTTTTCTGTTGCTGACTATCCACATAATATGTGACTCCTCCATGGTATGCAGCATCTGCCAATCACTGCCTTTCATTTTAATGACTTTCAAAATATACATCACTTGGATGGCATGAAAGTATGCATAACACATTTCTACATCATGCACAGACATTCTCTTTCGCGTGCCTTTCTGTAACAAAAAACAACCCAGCTTTCATTAGCACATGTTTGTGCACTAATCCTCTGGGACATTCACTTCTTGGCACTTGTAAGCCTTTGAAGTCTGGCCTTGCTTATAGGTTCCTCACAACATCGCTTTCATTACTCCCCATCATATATTTTTCAAAAAGAGCTCATGCATAATTCAAACAAATGAATCCTGTTCAGCCCAGTGATTCGTCTATGGGCTAACTGTTGAAAAAATAGTAAAAAGTTGTGGTATTACATTTTTAGCTTCCCCATGAAGATTTTTGGAAGTGTTTCATGGACAAAAGTAAACATGATAAATGCACACTTTGATATATTAAACAAGCTCATTACAACTTTAACTCAAAGAGAGGTACTTTTAACATCTGTGGCAGAAACTTTTGCACATTGAACAGCCCACTTAGCAACTGAGATCCAGAAACTTTTGCAGACCCAGTTTCCAACACAATTTGCAGATCTAATGCACACCATGTGTCATGTTCCAAACACGACTATCATTATTCATGTGCTCATAATTATTGGATCTGGCTTGCTGACTGCCTCTCAATATATTTTGGGATCAATCCCTTCATTTTTTAGTTGTTTGTTTTCAAATCTCTTTGCTGGAATGTCAACTACTTTTCTCTTTGTGTGGTGCACATCTTTTTTTTGCTGAAAAAGTAAAATCAACATGAATAGAAACTCACCCTAACCGACTGAATATTGGTGATACAAAGCTATTGCATTCTACTTAGGAGGAGAGCTATTTGCTAAGTTAAGTGCACAGTGGACTTTGTGTTTTCGCATACTTTAACCACCTCAAGTGAGACCTATGTTTCAATGTTTGAGCTGCTTTCAAAACGGTGTTTTGAACATTCCTTTGGAACAGCAAGCTCTGCTTCCTGTCAATTACTTGGAAGTAACTCAACCAATTAGAGAGAGTCACGTGTATTGTAACTCCATCATCAAAGCATCTGTATGAGTTTTCACCTGTGCTGACACATCTGCCGATTTGCATGAGATCAACAATCCCACAATTTTTGGACATCTTCATTGTCATTTCACAAAATGTTTCAACTTCTACTGCTATTCTACCTCTGATGCCGTAATCATCTGCGATGTCAACTTCTTCAAACTTTAATTGTATCATGGCTTCATCATCATCAACCGTTGGCGAGTACCAGTATCACTGCAATTACCTTTATAATTTCTAATTTTCCTATTTTACAAGTGGGACATGAAAATACTATTATCTCCATTTGTGTATTTTCTTATTGGTACTGCAAGTATGAAAGTTTCCATCTGTTTTCATAATGATATGAGCTCAGTAAAACCAAAGAAAGACAATCAGAAGTTGCTTCTGTTAGTCTGCATAGCCATATTAAGCCAGCTTTTGCTTTAAATCCCTTTTATGATTTAATGTTTGGTTTCTGCACCAAGCCGTTGAGTTAGGCAGAAGCCATTTTGCCTAGCATTTTCATTTATCAATACTCATAGACATATATACATATATATTCATCAGACTTGCTTCGCTGTCATTCTGGGGATGACATCATCTAAACATTTTCAGCTTATGTATCCCAACTGCATTTCAAATATTAATTTGAGTGCATATTTCTTATTTATACTATGCAGATGTATATTGCATAATATTTGCTTTATTATAGTTTGATAGTTCAGCAATAAGTCATATATGCATTCACACGACCGATGATGCTTTTTAGATGTAGGTGCACCAAGATGTTAAGTCTTGCATTTAACATGATTCAATGTGCGGCCTTCCCTTTTCAAATTAATGAAGAAAGTGTATTTAAACTGGATACAGACAAGTAGAAGGCAGGGAGGAAATCTTCATCTTCATGGGAGACACTAAGATTGAGCAAGTAAAAGCTGTAAACACTCGTCATGAAGGCCACAGAAAGGCATTTCGGTGCCAGCTCTGACTTAATAGCTTGGTTGGAGGCGATAGCTGCTGAGCAGAGATAGACATCGACCTTCTGCACATGAACAGCACTTGTGTTTTTCCATTAAGTTATGCGGGTGAGAGGCCACCTTAGAAACTTGCACAGACCCTTTTGATGCTAGAATAGCTTAACAAGAGTCAATGAGCGAGAGGGTTGAAGGCTAGAGATAAACTCCAACTTTTCATGCAAGATAAATCCCAATTTTGAACCACTGTTGTAATGTTTCAATTCTTTTTGATATACTATCTATTGATTGTTTTTATTGCCACTGGTTTGCTAATTTGTATACTTGCTAAAATACACATTATGCACGAGGATAGGTGTAGGAAGGTAGGATCCTTCTGCATTGTTACCCCCACTTTTTGCCTGGTGTTGCTACGTTTTTCTGACTTGTCTGACTACGATCCTGCTAATCAGGACCCCAGTCTCTGTGCTTCTATCCTCAATTGGACATTGTGAGTACTTAGGTACACTCCAGATTGGCCACTGATATACCCTTGTAAATCCCTAGTATATGGTAGTAAGGTACCCTGGGCATAGGTACACCAGGGGTCTCCCATGGGTTGAAGCATGTATTATGCCACCCATGAGAGACCACTCAAATTGTGACTACAGGCCTGCAAGTGCAGCCTGTGTAAGCTGGTGCTAGCACCACTTACGACAGATATAAGTTGCCTTATATCTGAGGTCACTGCACTTAAAACATATAAGTAACCCCAATGCAGGCCTTTCAATCCTGAAGGCAAAGTGCTCGGTTCTAAGTGTGAGGGTGCCCCTACATGAGCAGGACGCCCCTACAACCTTCGGAGTCCATTCTCCCGGGTTGTAAGTGCATCAGCCATTAAGATACATAGAGTGGCCACGCGTCATTACGTGATAGCTATCTCTAAACTGGCTGTAACAAAACCTGTTGTGTTTGGTATCAAACATATTGGAATCATACCCGGTGTGGGGGGTATGATTCCATGCACTGTAAAGCTCCTCTAGGAGGCCCTCAGTGCTCCCGGCACCAGTCTTCTAGACCTGGACAGCAAACTATGGCTGCTGCCGACCAGAGACACGATCCTGCACTCCTGCTGCAGAGCCAAGCTCGAGCAGAGGAAGGCAGGGCAATAGATTTCCTGTCACAGGGAGGTGTGACCACCTCCCAGACAGGACTTAGTGTATTGGGACAGGGTAGGGGCACTTGCCAGTGCCACTAGACTGCTTTGAAAGGCACATTTCGTGCCCCTCTTGCATACTCCAGTTAAAACCAGTTCAACTGGCTCCCGCTCTGGTGCGAAACTGGACAAAGTACATGGGAGTATCCCCCACTGTCCAGCCCCTCCTCTGGGAGGGACTCTGAATCGTACCAACCCTTTCCTTAGGGTACTTAAGGGCTTACCTGTGGTTGGATCCCCAGATTCGTCGTGGGACAAGGTTTAAATCCAAAACCACTTCAACTTCAACCGTCTGGGCACTTTGGATTTCGCTGGACTTCGCTTTGGAAACCGAGACTGCAACTGGGAAGACTTCTGCTGCTCCTGGTCCAGTCATCCTGCAAGTTTGGTGCAACGTCTGTGCTCGTGCTCCATACAGGTTCTTCACTGGGCCTGTGGACATTTAAGACACACGAAGGAATCTCCCTTGGAGTGAAGGAATCATTCCCCTGCATCTGTAGGCACCGCAACGAAGCTGACCAGTCTGCTGTTCCTGAGCTTCTACGGACTCCGAAAGGTTCAGCAACACAGGTGGTGGTTCTGCAACTCCCTCGAGGCCTGCACTTTTTTCATAGCAAGTTTGAAGCCAGTATCCCTCATCGGAACCGCTGGAGCAGTACCCCTGTGCTCCGCATTAACTTGCCGTTGCTAAGGCTTGTAGACTCTCTCCTCCAGAGATCTTTGGGCCCCCAGAAGCTCCAGCCTCAAGCATCTCCTGCAGCCAAGATCTTTGCCTGCACCGCCTCCTTTGCACCGTGGGCCTTCATCCTTTGGTGAGCTGCTCGAGGTCCTCTTGCGACTCCTGTGCCTTTGGCCCGTGGGTCCTCTTGAGGGTCTTCTTTGACTCCAGTGGGCTCCTCTGCTTGCTCTGGGCCTGCTCTGACTTACCTGCTCGTGGTGAGTCACTTGGACCTTGCTGGTCCTGACACTGCACCTTTCTCAGCGACTACATTGTTTGCCGCTGCCAAAGGTTGGTGCCCCTGCCGGACACTGACCTCTTGGCCCTCGACATCCGACGTGGGACAGCTCATGCACGGCTCCTGGTCTTCCTCTGCGTCGCCTGGTCCGTACAGCTGCAACTTCAAGGGCACCGTCAACTCTCCTGCATCCCTGACATCGGTGGGCATTCGTCTTCCGTGCCTCCTGGTCACTTCTGAGTGGCATAGACTTTGTCCCCTCTGCTTGCAGGTACCTCTCATCTTGAATCCACCTGTGGGGTCCACCGGACACTTTCACCTTCTTCGCCAGCGACATCTTTTCTGAAGTCCTCCATTGTGGTCTACGGCAGTTTCCGATGTCACTATGCACCTATGAACCCGGCTTCCCTGGTGTATGTATCCTGGTTCCTGGGGTTTCCACGGGTGGGGTGACTCTCCAATTTTCCATCTTCCATGGGGTTTCTTCAGGGTCCACTGGGAAGGGTCCTTCTTCTGTAAAATTATAACCGCGACTCACCCCTCGACTTCTATTGAGCGCGCGGTTCTGTTCCCACTCTGCACACGGCCTCCGTGGGGTTCCTAGATACTCACCTTGGGTGGTTCCTTGGGTCCCCGGCTCCTTCAACATCTTCTGGGTCCGTTCTCGACTTAAGTCGTGGTTCGCATTCCACTATTTTAGTATATGGTTTGGTCTCCCCCTGGAGACCACTGTGTATTTGTGCTACTTACGTATTCCAGTATTGTATGTATTGTGTTTATATCTCCGGGTAGGAAATACTGCAATGTGTTAGTGAGTGTTAATGATAAATACCTATTTTTTATAACTACACTGTGTGGTTCTTTTTCACTTATAACATTAAGTACTGGTAAAATAAGCTGCTTTACACTCCTTCTGGACTATGCCTGAAGGCTGCTCTCCACAGCTACCACTTAGAGAGCTTTCTAAGGTTGTCCAATACCACTAAAATCACCATAAGGGTTGTCTGGATTAGTGCAGCGTGCTACACTTACATAAGTGAGCACCATATACTAAGCCAGCCTCCTACAATAGGACATTGATTTTAATAAAATTATAAAACGTATGCTTATTGTGCATCCTTGATTGTCTATTCATGGTGAAAAGAGATTTGGAACCTACTAACAACAACTAAGCCTGTTAAGACTCTGAGGACTGATCGTTACCCAGAACGCACCATCCTCATGTAATGCGTAGGTGGTTCATGGGGCTACACCCACTGGGTTTCCTAGCTGTATCTGTTAAATTGACATTGACTTTAAAATTACAGAGGGTTCAGGAAATGTAAATTCTGGGCCATGTTTTGTAAGGAATTACAAAAAAAAGTGTCACTTCTATCAACCCACCAGGCAGGAGAGACTACACCGGCAGGACCCACCCAGGGTTGTCAGTAAAAATATATTGAGCATGTGAAGAAGATTAGGTCTGATGACCAGCTCATCGTAGTGTACATGGGCACCAAGAAGGGCTAGGCCTTCCAGAAACGGACGTTATTGCAGTCGACCGTTCTGTGCATCAATATTTGCTATGCCCATGTCAACAGTTTGTGACGGAATCAGCCAATCCACTACGGTGAAGTTTTCAACATCTGTTCTTGCCGGAGGTATTCCGGTGGTGACACAGGCAACTCTTCGTACTTTCGCTGAGCATTTTTGCTTAAAATCTGAAGTGAGAAGGGATGGCCATTTTGCATGATCTGTGCTCCAAGATTCCCTTGTCTCACCCTCTAAGGGCACAAAAAAATGGGCGAAGAACTGATGTTGATGCACAAGGGTGGGCACTATATGACTCTGGTGACGTCATGCGGTTGTTGTATCCAGCGTTGAGGTGGAGCCAGCTCCCCCTACCATGATAGGAGACCTATGAAAGGTTTCCGGATTCAGTCTGGTGCATTGGGCTTTTCAACAGGTGTGGAATCTGCAGGAAGTTATATTATCCACGAGAAAGATCATTAACGTTTGGTCCTGTTGTTTCTTTTACCTGACCAAGTCAATTAAGGTTTACTCTACATAGTAATTAGACGTTTAGGTTCAGATACAATATAACAGAAAAAATTATCACACTTCACAGATAAACAAATTGCATTATCCACCAAGAGATATTGCTTTGAAATAGAATACTTATTTAATAAACTACTGTAAAAGTAGAATAGCTAATGTAGATTACAGTAGTTACAGCCTGATGTTATAGCCCCAAACCCACTCAAATGTTAGTCTTAGGGGCAAAAATACAACTACTTCTACAGGTCGATGGGACCGACTTTGTAATTGCTTGAGATGTGTTTGTGACTTATTGTTACTATACACTTATTAAAACATTTCGAGTAAGTGATGCACACAGAGTCTTACTGGCTGCCAGATAAGGCATCACAAATTTCTGGTAGAGGTCATGACAACTCTGCATGTTAGGCTTCTGCTTCTGAATTTACGTCGAAAAATGTAAAGTTTGTGGTTCAAATGGGGAGTTGAGCAGGTTGACACAGGCATGATTTTGTTCTTGGTGCCCTAAAACTTCTTTTGACTCTCAGTTACGAGCTAGTGATATCGGAGGGATGAAAGGGGCCAGTAGCTTGAAATTAGGCCTCTTTTTTGGTGGCCTCTAGATGTACAGAAATCAGTTATGCGTCCATATCTCAAATAAAGTATTTTTTCTCAAATATCTTCCTGCCACTGAAGACTATGGGCCTAGTTAGATAGTTATGAATACAAGTAAAACTTCAGAGCTCAATATCTCGGGGACTACCAGTCAAAAAAGTATTGCATTGATAGGTGCTGACAGATCTGGTACATGTTTTGGAAGACGCTTTTAGGCCCAGTGTCAAATAAACCTAGATGTTCCAAAAGGGGCCAAGGAAGTATCTAGATCAATGTCTGGTGTGGTCACCATTGTTGGACTTACAATACTGTGCTACGGTGAGAGATAGGAGAGCCCTGCGTGTCTCCAGACACCGGCATACCGTCATTGGGGTCTGCCACCTGAGCTTCTTCTGAGGAAACACACATTCTTATGTTGATCACCAGTAGATTCATTATTTCAGAGCTACTCATCTGTACTTTGCAGATTGTCAATGAGGTTCCCCTTTAGTCATTCGATCCACTACTCCACCATAATTTGGCTTTTATTCAGGCATCCACAGTCTATGGGGGTTAATGGCCAGCGATCAATGCCTAATCACGCTGGGGGTGCCCCTTGTCCTCCAGTGCTTTCACATGCAGACAGTCCTCTCATTAGAATGTGTTCTTAGCTGGAGGTAGCAGTCAGCCTTTACCATGGTACTCTGAAAGCTGCAGTGTCATGCAGACAAGGATGGTGTTAAAAATGTTCAAAATACTCAATTGTTTTGAAGCTGCATATGTATCCATTTCTATTCAAGGGTAATGTTTTCTTCAAGATCTTTGCATCAAGCCTACATTGAGCAAGTCTGCTTCACAAGCATTTCCCTGAAACTATTACACTATAATTGGTTTGAACTGGAGCTGCATGTTGATTCCAGCTTCAAGCTGCACAGGCTTAAAGCCAAAGCAGCCCTTCCTGAGTAGATGAGAGGGTGTTGCAGAAAGGTGGCCATCTAGAAAGAAACCTTGTCAACCCAGTCATAACACCTGGGAACAACCTCGAGAGGAAGGGGAGCAGCAGCAGTAGAGAACACTAACAGGCATCTGTTCCCGCTAGTAGGGATCTCAGCATGTAGACTGGCCTCACTTGACTCCCCCACACACGACACGTGCTGGGTCTTAGAGGGAGAGTGGTACCAGCTGGTACCGGGCTCGGTTGCCACCAGGTGGAATGCACTTCAATCGCGATAACTTAAGGGGGCAGTAGCAGGGTGATACCGTGGAGCAGGGAGCCTTGGGCTTTCTTCGTTGTACAGCAGCTTCCCCGCAAGCCACGGTCGCTCTTCTTGAGCACACCTACTCTTCTGGGGTAGACCAAAGGGTGTGGTCATCAACAGTCCAGCAGGTGCATTGACACCAGGATCCACGAGTGTAAGGTGCACACTCACTGGACCCCCCAAAAAACTGTTTTTTTGCCACGAAACAGGAGATGAGGGTCCATTGTGTTTGCCTACTACGTCACTGGTAAAACCCACA
This sequence comes from Calotriton arnoldi, assembly GCA_963921515.1. Classification (NCBI taxonomy): domain Eukaryota; kingdom Metazoa; phylum Chordata; class Amphibia; order Caudata; family Salamandridae; genus Calotriton; species Calotriton arnoldi. The sequence goes on along the minus strand of CAWUFW010002778.1, from coordinate 1,690,650 downwards.
CTCCTGCGGGTGGTTTAGCTCTCATATAAGCACGCTTACTATCCGCTCCTGCATTACACGTGCTTTCTTGTAGAGGCACACAATTCTCCTGCAGGCACACTCACCGTTCTGGCTGCGCACACTATCCTGCAAAGCACGTTTTTAGGAGTACGCTTGCTTTCCCATTGAAACATACTTATTCTCCTGTGAGAGGCGTTTATTTTCATATGCTGCGCATTCATATTCAAATATACAAATAAAAAAATATGGACGTTGCTTTTCTCGGAGCACGCTCACTCTCCTGCTTCCTCTCACTCTTGGATTCCATGCCAACACGGTGGTTTTCACTTCAGGCTTTCGCACTTAATCTCTTATTAGCGCGTTTTTCTGGGAGCCACAGTACTCTCGTGCTTTGCACCCCTTCCCTTTCTACACATTGTCCCTCGTTGCGCATGTCCTCTGTTGCACTGCTCTTCCTCTTTTGAATTCTACACTTGCTTCTGGGGCGCACTGTGTCTTCTGCTGGCACACCCGTTCCCACAACCTACACTCCCTCTCGAGTTCTACACATGCTCTTCTGGGTTGCATATAAGCAGCCCTGCGTTTCGCAGTAGCCCTCCGCCAGGCGCGCGGGTTCTCCTGCTCGCTCGCCCTCCTTAGAGCACACTGGCAGTGAACTGTCCTGTTTGGTGACACGGCTCCCGCGGGTACGCTCGGTGATCTGCGAGTGCACGTGCTCTCCACTAGGTACGGTCTGTGTGGAGGGCCCCGGGCGTGAGGGAGACCCCTGATTCGTGCCACTCTCTCCTGATGCAGGAGTTTCTGGCACCCCTGGGTGTCAGGCTTGGAGCTAGGCCTTCCTCCCCCAGGCCTCACCCACTCATCGTCTCTGGTGGCATCAGTGCAGGGATGTCACCCGTGCCAGCGAGCCTAGCCAGCTGGCACCCCCACCCTCCACCCACCCTGTGCCAGAAAAAGCCTGGCCTCCCCCTCAGCACAAATTCCATGTGCAGCTCTGTGCGTGGGCTCAGGCGCGCGGCGCAGCCTGTGGGGCACATGTTAACTGTTCCTATTCCGCAGGAGGCTCCCTCCAGTTTGTCAGCACCCGGGCCTCACTTCTCAAACTGTCAGTATCTGGGTCTCCCATCCCGGACTGTCCTCTACCTGGGCCACTCTCGAATCTGTCTGTGTCAGGGTTTCACAGAATGCTATCAGCACCGGGGCTCCCCTTCCTAGACCTTCCGCACTTAGCTCTCCCTCCCAGACTATCAGCACTTGAATCTCCCTCCCAGACTATCAGCACTTGAATCTCCCTCCCAGACTATCAGCACTTGGATCTCCCTCCCAGACTATCAGCACTTGAATCTCCCTCCCCAGACTATCAGCACTTTAATCTCCCTCCCCAGACTATCAGCACTTGGATCTCCCTCCCCAGACTATCAGCACTTGGATCTCCCTCCCCAGACTATCAGCACTTATCTCTCCCTCCCAGACTATCAGCACTTGAATCTCCCTCCCCAGACTATCAGCACTTAGCTCTCCCTCCCAGACTATCAGCACTTAGCGCTCCCTCCCAGACTATCAGCAGTTGAATCTCCCTCCCCAGACTATCAGCACTTGGATCTCCCTCCCGGACTATCAGCACTTGTATCTCCCGCCCCAGAGTATCAGCACTTGGATCTCCCTCCCCAGACTATCAGCACTTGAATCTCCCTCCCCAGACTATCAACACTTGAATCTCCCTCCCCAGGGTATCAGCACTTGGATCTCCCTCCCCAGACTATCAGCACTTGAATCTCCCTCCCCAGACTATCAGCACTTGGATCTCCCTCCCCAGACTATCTGCACTTTGATCTCCCTCCCAGACTATCAGCACTTGAATCTCCCTCCCCAGAGTATCAGCACTTGGATCTCCCTCCCAGACTATCAGCACTTGAATCTCCCTCCCCAGACTATCAGCACTTGGATCTCCCTCCCAGACTGTCAGCACCGCAGCCTCGGACCCAACACTGTTTGCACCTGGCTCTTGTACCAGGACTGCCATCAGCTTGGCACTCAACAGACCTGGGTGGCCCTGCTCACAGGGAGCCAGCAGCTCGGCCCCCTCCACTCTGTCAGCACCTGGATCTCCCACGCTAGGCTTTCAGCACCTGCACTTCCCTCGATACCGTCTGCATCTGGACTTCCGTTCTCGCACTGTTAGTACCTGGGACTTCTTTCCCAGGCTGTCTTCACCTGGGTCCCCCTTACAAGACTACTTGCAGTTGCCCCAACTTACAAGACTTACTATCCTAGGCTACTTGCACCTGTTCTTCCCTGTCTAAACTGTCTGAACCTTGGCTTCTCTCAAAGCTGTAGGTATCTAAGTTTCACTATGATATCACCCGGTCCTCCCTCCAGGCAAGCCACAACAGAGGAGGTCTCCTTCCAGAGTGTTTTCACCTGGGTCTCTCTTCCCTGATTTTCGTTTTTTTTTATAAACAATTTTATTGGTTTTTATGAGCAACAAAGTGAACAGTGCATCACTGTGACATATAAAACATTTCAGTGCATTTTCAGAATTTTCCCCCCATCTGGTCTCATGTCGAACAAGCCCTGTATTGCTTCCCAACACTTCCAAACATTTTCTGCGGAACATCAACCCAGCACGCCCATCCATTTGCCCCATATGCGCTCGTGTTTGGCCGGACAGCCTCTTGCCTCATACACAGATTTTTCTTGGATGGCTCACCAGTCCACTCCTTTACGCCATTTTGCGATAGAGGGAGATGCCGAGTCCTTCCAAGCCGCTGCAATGTCTCTTTTGGCTATCAAGATGGCAGTCCCTAGGAACAATTTATCATGACAGGAACCATCCATCCCCTCCATCACCCCCAGAAGAAGGGCAAGAAGACTAAGAGGGACCACCCAGCCAAGTGTATCACTCAGTTCAGCCACAATCGAAGCCCAGTATTTGGAAAGGATGGCGCAGGACCAGACCATGTAATAAAAATCAGCTGGCTTCGCTTCACAACGTGTTCCCTGATTTTCTTATCCTGCGTCTCCCTTCCCTCGGTGTCTGAACCTTAGCGTCTCTCAAGACTGTCAACATCTGGGTTTCCTTCCATGTTTTCAGCACCAGGGCATCCATCCAGACTGCCTACGGCAGAGTAGAGCTCTCTCTAGATGGTAAGTACCTGGGACTCCTTTCCCCTGTCAGCATCAGAATTTACCTTCCCAAACTGCCATCACCTGGGCCTCCCTCCAGAGTGTGAGCAGTTGGATCTCCGCACCCGAGACCCCTCCCGGACACTGTGTACATGTCCGTCCACCTAGACTAGGAGCAGCTGGACTTTCTTCACGATATCCCGGAGCTAGGCATCTCTGGCTGTCAGCATTTGGGCTTCGCCATGTGCTTTATAGCTTGAAGATTAGCTGTTTTGTTTCATACTTGAATCTGTATGTAAACACCACGGTCTAAGGCTTCAGACTTCGAGATCTCCATTAGGTTTAACGCTGGAGCCTGTACTATCTTTGTAACCAGAGGAAAGGCTCTGATGTCCGAGCTTGTAATATGTCAAATCACGAACGACTAGACTGATGTCCGTGGCTGAGCCGGTCAAATCCGTACAACCTGAGGGACTGACTGTTCGGTGCCTCATTCGGAGATATAGCTCTGCTGTTTGATCATTGTAAACTAACTGATACCTCAGCTGTGGAAGGTTTGGGTGTGAGGCCTGGCTTCGGTGATATTAGACAGATGGACGCCTTGGCCCGGAGATCAAAGTGAGCAGAAACTAAGGAGAACTGAGTACGAATAACATTAGTTTTACTGTTATATAGGTACGCTATATTTTACATCATTTTTCTAGTTTTGGTACATTTCTTTATCAGATAAAGCTTGCCGCTTTTATCTTATGATTTTACTTGGTACTCTTTAAAGCTGATTGTCTCATGTATACTCCAGAGCAGCTGGGAGGCATAGAATCGATAATCTTAAAAAAGAATCCTGTCTATCCCAGAGTCGTTCGCCCCTCTCCTCTCCCGCCTACATGCCGCTCCTAACTGCGGCACTGTGTTTTCGTTGCACATCAATCTTTTCTTGATTGCCCAGCCCCAGTGGATCGTACTATGGTATGTGTGCCCCTCTCAGCCACTCCTACTTATTACAGCCGACAGAACGTGCTGGGGATTAGAGCACATACTTATCACATTAAAAGCGAAACTGTAAATTCCATAATGCAACACGTTGTTGGCTAAGGCTGTGACATACGGTATTGGCCTACAAGGCAGCTATTCCTTTACCCTTAACCATGTGAGGTTTGCTAGGATGTTACTGCGAAGCTCCTCGCCCTGATCCGCCCCCCTGACCGCAAGCCTGCAGCAGCCCCACTCCACTACTCTGGCAAATCTCACCCCAACCTTTTAATTCTGCAGATTGAGCAGATAAAATGGGAAAACACGAAAAAACCCCGGTGCAGAATCAGTGCCCCCTCTTAGAGAAGGTGTTTCCATGGTGACAGTATCATTTTTATGAAGGATGGTGATTGTGTGTGTGGCGGGTGGGGGGTTACCATAGGAATAAGGCTTTTCTTAAAGTGACCCTCCTCGGAACTATATTATTTGCATACCGGATTTAGCATGTACTGGAGGAGCTTTTATACATGTATATGCTGCTCAGCATGTGTCGGCGTCCAAACGTGTGTGTCAGTGCGGTCTTGTAATTGTATAAATGTGTACACATCTGATTGCGTGCGTGCGTGCAAGTATCTATTGTATTGTAGATTTATGTAGCGGTTACTACCCATGTTGAAGCATGGAAGAACTTTGCGGACGGATAGCCCTCTATTTCATAAGGCTCAGAGTTAGTTTGTAGTGGTAGTTGTAAGTGTTGCAGTTAGTCTTATATTATGCATAGGGTCACTGAAATTAGGAGATTCCTCAGCCTCAACCTTTTCTGCATAATTAGGGATTTGTCGCACATGCTACATAAACCATCATCTTTGGCATAATTTGCATAATTTAACAAAAAATTGTTTCTATCACAAAAAGATTAGAATTTACCAAAAACTCTACCACACATGTTGTCACACACAGCAGGTCATCTTTCAGTGGCTGATTGGTGTCCTTAGGTGTTAACCTGATGTTAATGAGGTGAAACCCGTGCCCATACAGTAGTAACTTATGTCAAAATAGTAAAGTAATACTGTGCCGCATAATTTGCCTTTTCTTAACACATAGTTTAGTCAGTCCTGCCGCACAATTTGGTCCTCTACTGCTGCATAATTCCAATGGCCCTGATTATGCAACGTTATTAGATGTGCTGTACCAATTAGTTGCATGCGGTTTCTAGACGGGTCAAAAGTTAGTTATTAATTGTTATTGTTGCAGATGCTTTAGTTATGCATTGATTTGCAAACCTAAATCGGTTTCTAGACTGGTCAAGAGTTAGTTATTAATTGTTATTGTTGCAGATGCTTTAGTTATGCATTGATTTACAAACCTGATTGTGTTCCTGGTGAAGGGAATGGAGGGCATGCAGTATTCTGTTGTTTGCTTGCCCTAGTACACTGTGCTATTGGATGCTCTGTTATTTGTATTTATAAAGCACACTATCATGACAATAGTGCTGTCGGAGAGTACAGTTCCATGTATTTTGTGTGGTTTCTGTACATGCTGGTCAGCGAGTCTGATAGGAAGAGTTCACTAGGATGTAACTTAGAAGGTCAAGCAGGTTAGGGCAGAGGAGGCATGGACTGACGTGGATTTAGATAGTAGGTTTATTAAATAATCCTGTGATGCAAGTCCTGCACTATTTTGTTGATGGTTCACATTCTGTTTCGTGTACTGATAGGGATTTACTTAGTGGGGTGTGTAATCATACATGCGTGTGAGTGCATCTGAACATATATGTGTGCAAGCCTTTGTAAACGCGTCGATTGTGAGTCTTGTATGTGCAGTGATGTGTACAAGCGAGCGGGTGTGTAGGTTCATGTTTTGGTGCAAAAGTGAGTAAACGTGTCTGTATGCATTATCATGTTTAGGTGCAAGCATGTGTACATGTCGGAATAGGTTTTAGCAGCTGTATTATTCTCAGCCTCCAGGTTCTTGTATGGAATACGATTATATGAGAAGTTATATGCGAATTCATGAAGGAAATTGTGTGCAGGTTCCCCTGGAGGTTAAGTTTGTACATAAATTGGTGCTTTTCTAAAGGTTTTGTGGGCAAATTAACACCTCTGAATAACTGCTCCTGGACAAGATAAGAAAGTAATAATCAGCCTGTACCACTTGGTTTACTCTAAAACAAGGCTACAGTCCATAGCCATGGAACTGTATCAGGGATACTCGAAGAACAGCCTGTACCACTTGGTTTACTCTAAAACAAGGCTACAGTCCATAGCCATGGAACTGTATCAGGGATACTCGAAGAACAGCCTGTACCACTTGGTTTACTCTAAAACAAGGCTACAGTCCATAGCCATGGAACTGTATCAGGGATACTCGAAGAACAGCCTGTACCACTTGGTTTACTCTAAAACAAGGCTACAGTCCATAGCCATGGAACTGTATCAGGGATACTCGAAGAACAGCCTGTACCACTTGGTTTACTCTAAAACAAGGCTGCAGTCCATAGCCATGGAACTGTATCAGGGATACTCGAAGAACAGCCTGTACCACTTGGTTTACTCTAAAACAAGGCTACAGTCCATAGCCATGGAACTGTATCAGGGATACTCGAAGAACAGCCTGTACCACTTGGTTTACTCTAAAACAAGGCTACAGTCCATAGCCATGGAACTGTATCAGGGATACTCGAAGAACAGCCTGTACCACTTGGTTTACTCTAAAACAAGGCTACAGTCCATAGCCATGGAACTGTATCAGGGATACTCGAAGAACAGCCTGTACCACTTGGTTTACTCTAAAACAAGGCTACAGTCCATAGCCATGGAACTGTATCAGGGATACTCGAAGAACAGCCTGTACCACTTGGTTTACTCTAAAACAAGGCTGCAGTCCATAGCCATGGAACTGTATCAGGGATACTCGAAGAACAGCTTGTGGAACTTGCGGGTCTCTTGACCCTTATATGTGGCCCCTTGGGAACAACAACTCGGGCTGTTGTTTACTTGATTGAGCACTAACATTCAGAAATCTGTTAAAGGGGCAAGCATTTATTTACACGAAGGAAAAGAAGCACAGTAGGTGTTTTGTACTACTTCCCTTTAGGAACACAAATGTATTTTTAAAGACATTGTGAAACAAATATGTTAAAATTTGATAAAGTCTCTTGAAAATGAACAGAAGTTTATTTCCCTAATATGCAGATGTGTTACATCGTAGTACATTAGGTTATATCACTGCGTTGAGAGGCATTCGTTAAAAGTGACACTTTTCAAACATGAACTAAGAAAAATTCATGCCTTCCCCCATCCAGACAACAATGAGATTAATCAGAAGGCACGTGATGGTTCGGCTCATTTTGGACTCGAGAACCCAAACAGATAAGCCAGACATTCAGTGGCTTTCCCACTTCTAGCAAATAATGGTAATTAGGGTGACAAAGTCGTAGGAAGGATATGATTTTACTATCATCAAACAATTTGGTGAAGCAGGAGTGCTAATGTCACAGTGAGGCACTGCTTGTTTTAAGATTGATAACTTTCTTACTATATCATCCAATCCAAAAAACTGTATTCGACAAATATGTCATAAAAGCACAATACATAAAATAAATATTTCTTAGATCACAGTATAAATACACAATTAAAACCATATTGGTGTGATTAAAATCTATCCTCTAAATGATAAAATACAATTAATACAGTTTAAAACGACTGGAAATGCGAAAACTTAGAATCCATTTACAATTCATGGGGTTGAATGATACAGGGACACAAAATTTAAATCACGGGTGGTAAACACATATGCAATGATACCATAACAGAGGTACAGTACCTAAATGTATGGGTGTCTACTCCCTGTGTCCATGTGCAAAAAGGCTGAGGCGGGGACAAGCCTGCAGTTAACCGGGAGTGACTGCGACCTAATAGCCCAAGTCCATCCCAAGAACTTTGCTAGTGCAACAACAATGGGGGTCGATGTACCCGTTCGCAATAGTCTTTGCGCGACACTGTTGCTTCTGGTGCCCAATGATCTACACACAGGCGTCAACCATGCTCAACGAAGGGCAGCATATGCAGGACAAACAAACATGTGGGCCAGTGACTCCAGGTGGGCCTGACAAGCGGGACAAGATTTGTCGCCGAAGTTTACCCATCTTGCTGTGTAAGATCTTATTGGTAGTGAGCCCACCCTAAATTGGAAGTATAACTTCCGGTCGTGTGGCTTAGTTATTATGTCCCAGTACTGCTCCAGACTTGGTGTTGATTTAGCTTCTAGGAAACAACCTGTAAGTGAGGACGAATCACTGTTTCTGTAAGTGTTCTGGGTCAGCCAATCCCAGTATTTTGCTTTTAGGGTCTCCTTAGAGGGGAACGGGGTACATGTTGGATTTTCCCACAATGTTGGCATGCCTATACTTATTAGGGAGGCTCTAACCTCCTGCAACCATTTAATTTTGTTAAAGCGATCTGTTCTAATTAGGTCCTTAAGGCCTGCAGCATATGTTGCCAGTTCTGGTGTACACCAGATTCTACGCCAATAGAGTAAAGGGCGTAATTTCGCTATTTCAGCCAGTGCTTTTCTCCCTAAGTCGTAAAGCAATGGACGCACTGGAGTACTTTGCGGGAGGCTGGTGATCTTACGTAGGAACCTGTTTTCTGCTACAGTTAATTTGGACAAATTCTCATACCCCCAAAGCTCTGCACCGTATAGGGCAGAGCTGACCACTTTCATATTGTATATTTGAAGCACCGGACTCACTGGTTTTGTAAGAGAGGTGTTAAACTCTGTTTGTAGAACTCCAGATAGTTGTTGGTGCTTCAAGGTGGCCATGTCAAGCTGTCGATTCCACCTCAAGTCCTTCTGCATAATGACCCCTAAATATGTAAAGGCATTAACTTGTTCTAAGGGACTGTTATTTAACAATATGCCTCCTTTAAATGCTCTATGGGGGTTAAAAGACATAAATTTCGTTTTTGACACGTTAATTTCCAAGCCCCGTGCAAAACAGAACTCCTCAAAAAGTAGCAGAGCTCGCTGGAGACCGCTCGGCGTTTTTGAGATAATTAACGTGTCATCCGCGAACATTAAAAAAGGAATTTTTATGCCTGCTAGGACTGGGGCATCAGTGGGAGTAAGCTCCAAAAATTTTGCAATCCCGTTAATAAACAGGGAAAATAGAGTGGGTGCCCTCACGCACCCTTGGCGTACACCTTTCTCGATGGGAAAGGGATTTGTAACATTACCCTGTGAACCCCAACGAATTTGGGCATAATTGTCCTCATGAAGTCTAGCAATAAGAGTGAGCAATTCGGGGGACATCCCCATCTCCTGCAATACAACCCATAATTTGTACGGGGGATGAGGTCAAATGCTGACTTAAGGTCCACAAAGGCAGCGTACAAGCTGCCCTTGGCCAGGACCACCGTCTTCCAGTATAGTAAGATGAATCGAAACACCTGGTCAATAGTGCTGGTGTGCGCCCGGAATCCAGCCTGTAATGGACCTTATTTAGGACTAGCCGCCCAATTATCTTTTGCAGAGAATCTATTAGGCTGATGGGCCTGTAATTGCCAGGGTGCGATCTATCCCCTTTTTTAAAAACGGGGATAATCTCTGCCCCTTTCCAGGAATCGGGGACCGGTGCACCCTGGGCAATTGCATTAGCCAGCAGAACTATATACCGGCACCATTTGGTTTTTATCATAGAGAAATATATTGGCTGGGATGCCGTCTAGTCCCGGAGCTCTCCCACCAGCTACCGCTCCTAGAGCGATGTTGACATCCACCCCGTCAAAGACTGTGTCTTGGTAGAACGAATATGAAGGCTCAACCAATTGACCCTCGGATAGGCTACGGGCATATTGGGGTTTAAAATGGTTAACCCATTGATCCTGGCTAACATGATTTTGTGGCGATAATGGCTGGCCACCCCTACCCCATTTTACTATGTTCCAAAACTGTTTGGAACTCTTGTTGGTACATGCCCGTCTGAGGTCCTGCCGTCTGTTTCCGTCCCATGCTTTCTTAGCCTTTTCCTGGGCACTCCTGTATATTTGCCTGGCTGGCCGTACTATACCAGGGTCTCCTGCTTTAATCGCGGCCCATAAAGATCTGTGCGCCACTCTACATTCCTCATTAAACCAATGGCACGCTTTCTTTTGTTGAATTTTTTTGTCCTTACAATGCCTGACGAAGTGAGTACGAAGATGGGCAAAGAATTTATTATGAATGGTAGTTATGTGCTCCGGAACCGAGGAAATGGCCGCACAAGCCTCTAGCTCAACTATGGCGCAATCAATATCCATAGTGATAGTGTCTAAGAGGTCAGGCTTCTCTACTATCTTCACCCATTTTAATCGTCTCATATCGTTTGTAGGGATCACATCAAGAGTGAGCAGTTTGCTGCCTGGGTGTGTAAATACCCTCTGTGGCAATAGATCAAACGTGGCACACAGAGGATTATGATCGCTCTCTAGCCGGTCCCTCACGATCATATCCTCAAAGGCGTGCCATAGCTGCAGATTAATTAATAGATAGTCAATGCGGCTAGCACTATGACCGTTATTAAATGTGTTTGCCCCATGTCTGTCTGATAAACTTCTTCCATTTACCGCCCGTAAACCTTTCTCTAGACAAATGGAATTGACTTGGATTGCCACATCCGACCATTTTTTTATGGGTGCTAATTCTAGTTTAGGAATACCCCACTGGGCGTCTACCTGACCCATAAGATCATACTCCTCGTTTCCCAGGGACTCAAAGGACGCATTAAAGTCTCCCGCAATTAGGACTTGAGAATCCCGGGAATGCAGATCTAATAAATCGTCGAAAGCCGCTAAAACTTCCAACTTCTTCCCCTTTGTTCCTCTCACATAAATATTATAAATGTCAACAATACTTTGTGAACCCAACTTCAGCCTGATTGCAAGGATGTCCTTACACTGAGTCTGGAGAGCCTGGATACTAAAGACAATCACTTGGCGAACCCAGATTGTCAAACCCCCTGATGGCCGGCCTTTTCCCCCACTAATGGCTGGGATATGGTAATTTAAATATCCCAAACAATGGAGGGGGTCCACTAACCAAGTTTCCTGAAAAAGACAAATGTCATGGTGCTCTATGAATGTGTATGCAAAAAAGGTATGAAGTTCCTCAAAAGCAAGCGACAAAGAGAGGAGATACTATGAGGTGTGGGTAGTGAAAAGGTAGCTACATGCCTAGTCAAGGATAAAGGCAAGATAAGGGGGAGGGGGTGAAACCCCTTTGCGGAACTAGGGCTCTCACACACCCAGCAAGCTAGGTGTCATGCTTCATCATATGAGCCTGCCCCTCGTCCAGTCGGCGCTGCAATACCGGACGGGCTCCCGAACCGGGGCTCTTTAGCGGGGATCTTCTGTTCCTGCCGGTGGGTGCAGTGGGGGTGAGTGGCCTAGGGTGTGTAGACGTAAAAGGAAAGTGGATTAAAACAGGTCAGTTAGTCCTAGCCATTATTTAATTCATAAGGTAAACCGCCTGATTAAAAATATCTAGAGAGGGGCAGTACACTAGATGTAATGTCTCTAGTCATATAGTCCTACTCTCAAATGATCGACATGTTTCGTGCCTCTAATGTCAGGGGGATCTGGGCACTTCCTCAGGATCAGAGTGAAATACTATCTACACTACGTGGTCAAGTGACATCTACGTACCATGTGTTCAGGTCAGTGACCTGTAATACAAACAAAAGATAAACCTCAATTAATCACAAGGTCTCATTTGGCACTTGTATATTATCGTATCTCATCAGCCTTAAAACAAAAACAAAGAGAAGGAGAAAAAACCTTACTACAGGTACTACTGTGTATTTTAGCAGGTTTGTATGAATAATAAAAATTGATAAAAATGCACTAGTCTCACCATGTTGTGCTCATGAAACTATTATAAAACATTGTGTGGTCCAATAGTGCATACTAATAAAGTCAAAACATAAAAACCCATGGCAGCGCCTGATGAACTATTAGGCGGTGGAGAGAGTTCAATGACTCACCTATCCTGCTGTCTAGAGTTGCTAGCAACAGTACGGCGGTCATAAAATGGACACCGTTGTGGGTCCTGAAAAAGCAAGCCAGAGAATGGACGTTATGGCTGACAGTGAATAGAAAGCCAAATACAGGAAGACAGAGGGCCCAGCGGGGTCAAACCAGCATTCAGATGCTGCAAGGAAATCAGGCTAACCCCGTGTGGTCACCCGTAATACTAGAAGGTCGGTGGCACCCAGGGCAAAACGTGTCTACGTGGAAATGTAGGGCATACAAGAAACAGCAGTGCTCAGACAACTGTCTCTCAGGGGTAGTAGTGCCGTAATGGTGTTTGACCAAGGGCAAAACATCTCTCAAAGATAGCGACAGGCACTCAAGGAATCTAGATGCTCACTGTAAATAGTAGTGCCGGTATAGAGCATGAAGATCGGCGGTAGGGGACCACACGGGCAGCTGAGATCAAAGGCTGCAACTAAATAGGCTTACCTCAACATTGGTGCGATCCGAAGTCCTTGGTAGCCACAGTTCGCACTAAGATAATACTCATCCGCGTGTGACCACGCCAAGCCTGCGACCTACCCTGCCGCCGGAACCGGGATGGTAACTGGTTGCCGGACTGCCCTACAGATAAGGCAGTCGCTCGCTCGGCAGTGGGTGGAGTCACGCGAAAGAGTGTGATCTCGCGTGACTGGGCAGGGTTCGTAAGTGCCTAATCGGAGGACTGAAAAATAAGGCGGCCATGTTGGTACGGACCGAAAGTGATGGGAAAGAGCGCTGTAAGTGGTAAAGCGCCTATTCTGCTCGATTAATACAAAAATTATTAGCCAGTCAGGTCATAGTAGAAATTAAATGAATATAAAGATTATAACAAGCCCGGAATATATATAACCAACGATGTCAGTGAAGCCAGCCTATAATCATTGCAAAAAACATTGCAAAAAACATTAACTGGTTGCCGGATGCCCTGGAGATAAGGCAGTCGCTCGCTCAGTGGTGGATGGAGTCGCGCGATAGTGTGTGATCTTCACGTGACTAGGGGGGGGGAGGGGGGCGCTGGTAATGTCTAATCGAGAGACTGGAAAAGTAGGGTGGCCAAGTTGGAACGGACCAGAAATAATGTGGAAGAGCGCTATAATTGGTAAGGCGCCTATTCAGCTCAATAAATGCGGAAATTAACCAGTCAGGTTATCGCAGAATTTAAATGAATACATAAAAATATATAAAAAAATATATATATAAACATCAAGCAAGAAATACATACGACCATGTTAGTGAAGCCAACCTACCACCATGACAGGATACCTTACAGGAAACAATAGGAATTGAAGGGTGCAGGGGGGTAGGGGAATAAAACCACTAGAGGGCAACTGGTGAACTTATTAGTGGCATAATCAAAAATCTATGTGTTACACTGCACCCGGTGGTGGGCATTGCTAACTCCTTCTTCCTCTCAAGTGAAACATGTGAGTTAACCTCAGATCATTCATGGCTATGTTCCGTGACTGTTCGCCACCTATCTTCTCTGTATCTGTCTATTGGTGCTTGAAATGCAACTTATATGTGACCCCCAAGGATCCTAAGGCGAGGTGCAGAGGGGGAACAATGATAGCATGAAATCACTACACATAGATAATTAATTAGATAATTAAGGTCTAAGTGTGCATCCTCCCATATGGTTAGTATACATAATGGTGGCTCAATAGTGTCTAGATGAGTGAACCCCATGGGATGTCATCATTCAGCCCCTCAATATGTGTAGACAGTCTCAGCACCCACCTCTGCTCGATTTTAAATAATGCTGATTGAGAAATCTGTGGGTGTGCTTCCAACACAATCCAATGCAGTGAGTCTGGGGGTGTGGTGTCTCTTTGAAATGTCTGTATAGTCTTGTGGTGATTCTTTGGCAACGTATGTTGCTCCTGTGTTCGGTTATTCTGGTTTTGACTGTCCGCATGGTCATCCCTATATACTTCAAGCCACAAGGGCAGGTGATCATGTATATACATTGCTTGGTGTTACAATTGGTGTGTTTGTTCAGGGACCATTTGAAATTAGTCAATAGGCAAACCTCTTTGGTTGCAGCAGTGAATTGGCACACTGTGCAGGAGCCACAAGGGTGATGTCCTTTCACTGCTGGGAGACCCCACAAGTTCCTTTGTGAGTTGGTCGTATGCTGTTTAGGTCTTGTGTGTATTAGAATGTCTCTGAGATTACGAGTTCTTTTGTATGCAAACCTTGGCTTAGGTATCTGTAGGTCACCAGTGCCAAGAATGCCCCAATGTTTCAAAATTATCTTTTTAGTTCTAGCTGAATTAGGTGTGAACGATGTCACGCATGTTAGTATGTCCGTCATAGGTTTTGGATGTACCTCAAGCAGGGCTTCTCTGGGGTTATTTCTTGCTCTTTTCATGGAGTCATTGAGTATTCTTACAGGGTAGCCTCTGGCCTTAAGATTGGTCGCCAAAACAGCTGCTTCTCTCTTATAATCAGTGACCATCTTACAATTGCGTCTAATGCGCAAAAACTGACCGAAAGGTAGATTATCTTTTAGTGTTTTCGGATGGTGACTTTTGTATAGGAGTAAACTGTTACGATCAGTGGGTTTCCTATATAAGGTTGTGGTAAGTGTACCCTCACTCAGTATAATATTGAGATCAAGGAATGGAACAGTCGTTTCTGAAATTGTGTGGGAAAATTTTAGGAAATCATTCTGGTTATTTATCCACTCCACAAATTCTTCACATATGGTGCGGGGACCATGCCAGAATATGAGGATGTCATCTATGAAACGTTTCCATAGTATCAAATTGTTGTGGTAAGGGTTGTTGTTGTTATTGACCACATCTTTTTCAAATGCTGCCATATAGAGGCAGGCCACACTGGGAGCAAATGTACTGCCCATCGAAGTGCCCTGGCTTTGATGGTATAGTTGTTGTTTAAACTCAAAGAAATTCTCAGTCAAAGCCAGGGTAGCGCACTCCATGATAAAGGAGATAGGTGTTGATGATGACCACTCTAAAGAGCTTAAAGCTGACTCTACAACTGTCAATGTAGCTCCTTGAGGGATGTTTGTATATAAGGCCTCAACGTCGAGGGTGACCTGGAGGTCAATCTCATCGGTGTTCTGTGTTTCCTCAATAATTCGGAGGATATCCGTTGTATCCCTCACATACGATGGTGTTTCCCTCACCAATGGCTGTAGAAAATAGTCACAGAACTTAGAGAGTGGCTCGAGTAATGACCCAATGCCAGAAACAATAGGACGACCAGGAACCGGGGTAATACCCTTATGTATCTTAGGTAGGGTATAGAAGTACGGAACCTTAGGTTCCTTGGCAATCAGAAAATTAGATTCTTTGTGACTAATCCAGCCATTGGTCTCAGCTTCGTACACCATCGTGGAGATGGCAGTGGTTAAGCGTGTGGTAGGGTCGACTGTAATAGGGGTGTAATACCTATTATTAGAGAGTTGACGTCTGCATTCTGCGTCATAGTCAGCAGTGGATTGGACTACCGTAGCCCCACCCTTATCAGCCTGTTTTATCATTATGGTTGAGTCTTCTGAAAGCCCCTTAGCTATCAAAGACTCTGCATTCGAGAAGTTGTAGAAGGGACAGCGATCATGGGGTAGCGCTAATTCCTTGAGTACTGCCTGTTCAAAAGCTAGTACCTCAATAGGGACCATGCTATTGTGTGGTGTAAACGAGGACGGGTTCCTCAGTCCAGAGTCATCTTGTTCAATGGGTAGTCTGTCCTGGAAGTACGACCTCAGTCGTATTTTCCGGAATAGATTTTGCACCTCACAATGGTCCCTAAACTTGTCCTCTCTAGGGGTAGGGACAAAACTTAGGCCCATCTGCAACACGGCCTTCTCCGATTCAGTGAGGATGCGTTGCGATAGATTGACCACTAATTCCTCTTGCCTTGTGTTTTGCTCCGGGTGTCCATGCCTCCCGTGGGCTGGTCCTGCCATTGGACCTGCTTCTGATTTCCTTTTCTGTTGCGCCCTCTTCCTCTGCCCCAACCTCTGTCTAAAAAGAGGGGTTGCTGTGATTGAAGAATTGGGGTGGTCCCTGCTGATATGGAGGGAACTGCCAAAAGGGGGAGGAGGAGGGGGCCCTGGTATATAGGGGGTCCATGGTAAGCTGGTACATTGTAGTACTGATTAGGGCGTTGGTTTCTCCTAGAATTATGACTACCCCAGCTCCCTGTACTCGAGTTACTGTCCGTGGAGTCTCTCCTGTCCGGGTTATCGTCAGAGGAGTAGCTGGTTTTGGTAGATGTGTAATCGGCCTTAAGATACGGATACACCTTTTCTTTATCGAATTTCTGGATGTCCTTCTGAAGCTTCGTAATTTTTTGTTTCATCAGGTACTCTCTATTATCGGTGATTTCAGCGTTAATTTTCGCTAGTTTGTTTTTATATGCTGTAATTTGTATGGTTGTTTTCAGTGCCCCTTCTGCGATTGTTATCCTAACAAGAAGTGCATCTGCCAGTCTTCTGGCTGTGTTAATGATGAGTACCAACAAGTCCCTCGTGCATTTCCATGCAACTAGGGACCATTCCTTTTTAAAGGTGGCATCATCAAGAAACAATCTTGGGAAGTTGTTAACGATCAAACCAGTTGGGGCGATATTAGCCCGCAGGTATTCAGTCATGAGTGCGCCGTGAAGCGTTATCTTGAGCCACTCTCTTTTCATTGATGTTAGAGAGTTCCAATCATCTGATTGTGAACCAGAAGCGGAACTGCCATCCGTCCCTAGAAGGGACGGGGTTCTGTCTAATATATCTGTGACAGCCTCATCGCCGAAGCTCAGGCCTTGATTGTCCATGGGGATTTAGACTCAATTGAGAGACTAAATAGAGAGAATTGTGTGCCAGTCCGGAGATGTGACCTTTGACCTCAGCCCAGCGATGTTCCAAGATATCACTGCTAGCCTTGATAAAGTATGGGAAGATATCATTTGCCCATTGGACGAGTTTGGTGATATACCTCTAATGTCCCGCAATCCCTCAGGTGAGCGAGGTGTTATCGGTATATTCCTAAACACCCTGTCAGAAGCGATACGTGGGGTCTGAGTACTAGGGGAGGTGGTATGAGATCCTAAATACAATTGGGGTTCGCTTTGTAGTCAGTCGTTAGCCTCCAATAGGGAACATCCTACTAGATGTATAGGTATTTGCCTGGTGGGTTGCCTACCCTGACTACTAGATAAGAATCGCCTAAACTGGATGGAAGAAGTTCCTGGAGGACAAGTGCGAAATTCCAAGGCGAGAAGATTTTCTGCAAGATCACCTCTGGACAAGGTAAGCTCAATATAGTCTAACGGTTGGGCTCCGGAAGTAAGCCTACGAGCTCTGACAATGTCTTCCCGTATAACTGAACGACAGCCCCTAACATGGCAAATCCAATGGATGACTTTATTGGTCAGCGATTCCCCGTTTTCAATACCATTTCTAGAGTCATACTTGGGTACGTTAGCCATGTAAATTTTGGGGGCTTGGGTCAGGTTAGAAGTGTTCGAGTCAGCCAGCCGATATTGATTGCTATGCAAGGGGTGTTGGGCCATGGATGAGCAAAAAGGTCTGGTGCAGGTTAGATGGTCCTGTGTTATTGCTACACTACGACGGTCATTTTGATGGCTAGTACTAGGATAGATTAGGCACTTGGCCATCGGAAGGATTGGCGCTGGCTTATGGGTCGGGACAGCATAAGTGGGCGGTGTGGAACCATTAGGGCAGAGGCCCTTATCTTGGGTAATTGTCTCACATGTGATGTGATTAGTCTGGCTGGATTGGGGTGATTAAAACTCCCTGAACTGGAGGAATCCTTTTGCAGTAAATGATTAACCATGGAAGTAAGGCCCTCAATCATTGTTCTCATGGTCCCTATTTCTAATCTAAGAGTGTTGATAAGTCGGTACATTTCTTGGGGTTCTATATTAGGACTAGGGCCTATCCCTACGTCAGGGGTCAAAGAGGGCTGGGGTGACGGGGGCCTTGCTTCCCGTTCCCCCTCAGACGGGTCGGCCCGAAGGGAAAACCTGTTTGTACAAATAACAGCGGGACCCGGCTGTTCGTAACTAGTGCCAGGAGGCTTGATGGGAAGTTTGCAGGCCCTCTCTGTATCCAGTTTTCCCTCTATAATTGGTGGGGGGGCCCCTTTTCTAGGTGGTTTATGAAACATTAGTGGAATGACTGGGTGGCGGCTAGGGCTTAAATTGGTAGGTTGTGTGGATCTGTGAGGAGATTTGTCAATACCAGACAGCATAGTTGATTCACCCTCTAAGATGTCCTCACACTCACTAATGAGGGTATCTATTCGATCTATAACACAATTACTGCCTGCATGATTCTGGGACTTCCTGGCCTTTTTTCCTTTAGCACCCCGACCATTACCACCTACGCCACCACCCCCACCTCCACTTCCCTCCATAGATTTTCTTTTCCCCATCCTTCTGAGCTACGAACTATTCACGAGAGGGGGCAGGAAGCCGGCCAGACCTTCCTTCCAAAGTGTGTCCTGGGGCTCAGGTCTAAATAATAGCCAGATAACAATCAGACTACCAAGCACAAAATGGATACAAACAATATGGTTCGAATCAAGATTATACTTGGAGGCACCACATCACAGGGCAACAGCAAGAATTCAGGCTTAAACAGTACCTCAACGGGCAGCGGGCAACCAATACTAGTCCGAACTAGTCCGTAAAACGGTCCATAGTCCCAGAGCCAAGTGAAAGAGGGGTGGCCCAGCCCTGTCTCTTCTTGGCAAGGACGGGCAAGGACGGGCCCGCCCTTGGCCCGGGCTTCACCCGAGCGCGTCCCGCGCGTTGGTAGCTCCTCCCTCCCTCCTGGGAGTCCGGTGCCTTGTGGGGGTTAGAGTCCCCTTAGCGTGGTGACAGGCTCAGAGCGGCGTCCCGTGCCGCGGGAAGACTTCGGCGCTGAAGAGCGCGTTGGTAGCTCCTCCCTCCCTCCTGGGAGTCCGGTGCCTTGTGGGGGTTAGAGTCCCCTTAGCGTGGTGACAGGCTCAGAGAGGCGTCTTACTATATCATATTTTAGTGAGTGAACTATGAGACTGGGTGATCTTTCCCAAAGGGTAACATCAAATGATTGTTGGCATACAGTGCTGTTTTCTTATCACATACTACCAGTTGTTAGTCTGATTTAAGTATTTTTTTTTATCTCTGTTGAAAAAAAATGATCAGAGAAATATGTTCAGAAAGTGATTACCAAAAATTGCTCAGTTTGTCACAAGGAGACACTGGGATTCATAAAATCAAAAACATGTCTCCTGGTTCCATAGTTTCCATCTTGCTCATTACACAACAACTGGGGTGTGAGTGGTTCTGATGGTTAGATGCAGGGTCTACTCTCACCAAAGAAATTCTTCTGTGCTGTGGAACCTGCCCAAACTTATAATACAGACTTCACAACTAGCATATTTTGGCAAAGTGGTAAATCCTGGATTAAAAATAAAGTCTCATAGTGCCATGGCTAAAGCCTTTCCACTTTCCATTATCTAGTATTGGAGACTAAGTGCTTGTGTCTGCCCACCTCAATTACTGCACATCCTTGTCAAGGATTTTTTATAGCACTCACTACCTTAACAGAGGCTGTTTCTAAGCACTCATAAAGTCTAGAGATAAGAGACTAAATGCATAAGTAGTGATAGCAGGCAGAGAAGGCTTGCTCCAGTTTGTGGCAGAGGGATAGTGATGCAGAAATGGCATAACAAAATATTGTCAAATCTATGATTCCTATAGTGACTAGGAGCTCAATTTAGGAGTCAGTGTGGAATGAAACTCTCAAAATAACTCCACGACGCACTGTTTACACCTTGTACATGCTTCACTTCCAGGACTCCCACGTTTTTTTCCTCCATGTGTGGTAATAAAGGTGCTCTGTGCACTGCAGCCAAGGCTGGGACACTGAAGACAAGCAACAACATAATATTACAGCACGTGCAGCGTGCAGGCTACCAAAATCAGTGGCATAGTATGGGTGCCATGGGCTCTATTTCAAAGCAGAAAAAATTGACCCCACTAACCTTGGGGTTGGTATTAAAAGACACCCATTACAGGGGAAAGTGGGCTCCTTGCACCCCTAGGCGTAGGTGCCACTGCATCTTGTGCTCTATTCATTCTACCTATAATTTGTCTCTATTCACCCTCTCCATGACACTCTTATCTACTCCTTGCACCTTTTCTTTTCCCTATCCACTCACTTTTTTAGTTTTTTTCTTCTTTCCTTGCTTCTCCTTTAACCTGCCCACTTTCCTTTCTCCATTTTCGTTCTGCTCCACTTCTACCTCATCCTGTCTCCTCTCTTCAATCTACATCCTGCCCTTGTCTCTCCCACAAACTCCTTTTAATCTTCCTGTCCTCTTCTCATTCCACACTTTCTCTATCAAATCTATATCTTGATTATGCTTCTCTCTCACTCATTTCGTTCCTCTCCTTGTCTCTGACCTCCTTGTTTGTCACCTCTTTGTCTATCTATCCCCTTTTGGTTGTTCATTTAGTCTTTTCCTTCCCTCTTTCTTTCTTTCCCTCGCTTTTTCCTCTCTTTTTTCTGTTCACTCCCTTTTCTTTTCCTCTTCATTTCTTACTTATTAATTTCTTCCTTTTTCTATCCCACTTATGTAGCTCAACCTCGCCATACATGCCCCTTTTTTTCTCTATAGTCAAATCTCCCCTCTCCCTCCCAAATCATCTTCCCCCTCCATCTTTCTATTATTTCTGTCCTTCCTATTTTTCTATTTAGTACCTTTTATTTATTCCCAATCTCCAGTCTTATCTTTTCTCCATTTCTTTACTCTCCCATCTTTCTTTCCATTCTGCCTTTCCTATCTCTTTTGTTCATTTTCGAACGTTCTTGCTCCTCTTATTCTCTCTACTTCATATCCAATTCTCACCCCTCCATTGTTTCCCTCCTTAATATCTCACCTCCATAGCTGTCATTCTTTCCTCCTCTTTTTCATTCCAGCCTTCGGTTTTCCTTCATTTCAGCTGCCTTTTCACCTCATCCATCACCTTCCAACCTGTCTTCTTCTCCTCTTTTCTTTTCTACCCCATGACAAGCTCCTGCACAAAACCATTGAACGTACATTTGGCCACTGCTCCTTTGTAGCCTCTGTTCTGAGTTTTACCAGTGCCTGCTTGGGACCGGTCAACTCTCTGTGGCAATGACTCCTTCTCAACCCCTCCAGGAGGAAGATACCACACAGGGCTAAACCCAGGGAGGCACTTCAAAAACAATGTTTGCAAAATCAGGGCAAGGCTGGTCTTGGGTTGCTGGTGTGACTGATTCAGGGAGGGCCTGGCAGTTTGGCCTGGACTGTTACTAATAGAGTAGGATCAAGACTGATCTGCAAATGGCTGGGTCCGAGCCTAGCCATATGTAGATCAGTTGGCATGGTGGGCAAAAGAACGATGAGTTGGAATGCTGCCCTGAGCATTTGCCAGTTATTAGACCGAATGCACACATTATTCCCATCAACTTTTGTGTATTTGATGTTATGCCTTAAGTGGCCAAAGGGTATTCCCAGACTTGGACCCCTTGCTCACTGTGGCACTGGAACCAAGCTACACCTGACTGAACAGCACCCATTAGTCAGAAACTAGTCTTGGGTTGCTTGTGGTTCAGCTCTGGAAGTACCTGGTCAGGCAGTTTGGGCTGGACTGTTCGTATTGGAGCAGGGTCAAGACTGATTTGCATATTGCTGGGTCCAAACTTTGATGGCAAGGTGGGCAAGAGACCAATGGGCTAGAATGCTACCCGGAGCAATTGCCAGTCTTTAGACTTATTACAAGAATTCCTCCCATTACCTTTTATGTGTTTGATGTTAAATAAACTGCAGCCAGTGCAGAGAAGATTGGACCTTTATCACGCCAAGGGGGTGTACCATGAGTTGTACAAGTGTGTTCCCATACAATTACCTATGGATTTTGAGGCAAATCCATATCTACTAACATTTATAGATAGGGATTTGAGCCAAAAAATGATGTCTCGTTGAGGCAGGTGAACAGTGGAGTTACTTTTAAAAGTCTCCATGTTTTTCAAACTTTGCATATGTGTTCCACTGTACAGTACACGTACAGTTGGAAAAGTCTTAAAGGATAATTTTTGTACTGGAAGGATCCCCTTCAAATACAAAACCTATACTTGACAGAATGCTCACACCCATATACTATGGTCAGGGTCACTGGAATTATGCGATTTTGAGTCTGAGACATTTTCCACATAACTATGGATTTGCCGCATAGGTAACATAATCCATCATCTGCATTATAATCAGCCGATTTTAACCCAAAATAATTGTTTCTAGTGCGAATGGATAAAAAGTTACTAAAACCACGACTACCAGCATTGCTGCAAAGTGGAAGACCCTTTACAGAGCTTGACTGGTCACTATTCTGTTGCTAATTGCTGTATTCGGGTGTTAAATTGGTACTGATGAGGTGCAACCAATGCCCAGGCAGTACTGCCAAGTGGAAAAATTGACAATATAGTGAAGTGATCATAAAATGTGCTTCATTACTCTGCATAATTTGGCTTTTCTTGCCACATAAGTCAACCCTGTCACATAATTTGGTTCTCTCCTGCCACATAATTCCAATGGCTTTAACTATAGCGCTAGGTAGAAATGGGCGAGCCAACAAATTAGCAGGGACAGCTGAGCCAATGGTTGGCTCTGGCCCTTAAGAGCCCATGCACCCACTGAGCCTTGAAATATGTGACATGTCCATAATGCAGCACAGATCATGTTAGCATATGGTAACGTGGTGTAAAAATTCAAAAAAATGAACACGCTGAAGTGTTGCACCTTAATACAACAGATTATGTGGAAAGTATTTATTAAAAGTGAGAGTTTTTAAATGTGAACTGAGAAACATTTCTGCCCCCACGCTGATGACAATGCTATTAGTGAACTAATAAGCAAGTCAGGGATCATGTGTACCCTATATGTGGCCTAGATTCTAATTATAGATGGTGCAACTATACGGGCTATTAAATCAAACACAAGAGATGTTTTGTTCAGTACACAGTCTCAACTCACATATTTGAAGGTGCCCTCATATGTGGTGATGAACAAAAAGGAGGATCGGTAAAAAATACCATTCTTTAAGCAGAAACAATCCCAATGAAAGTTACATTTTTTATTTACAGTTTTATATAGCGCAAACTCAACCGGAAAGTATTGGAACGCTTTACGTGAGCACTGAGACTGGATCCTTTTTCCCCAGTTCTTCAGTCAGCAGTTCTGGCCGTAAGGCCACATCCTCACTGTCTCATTGTAGTGTGAAATACTATCACACATTTGTGTTTATTTCACACTGCTGGGAGTCGGCCTCATGAAACACTCCATTCTTAAATCAACACAGCAGCCCCTTTGTCTTTGGTGGATGTGCTGGGCCTCCTGGAGTGCTGCCTGCCATGCACGAAAAGATTATGGTGAGTTTCAAGCCTCCCTGTTGTTCCCTGTTATGGTCCTGGGAGCGGCGAGCGTGCTCTCAGAGAGAGCCTGGGCGCTGGAAGAAGCAAGCGTGTTCACTTGCGCGTTGCCTACAGGGAAAATAGATTACAACCACCTCCCAGCCCGCACCCTCATGGCATCAAAGTGGCCCTAATTTGTGGCCCCTGGAAAAGTGTTTGCGAGTATCCATGGACTACAGGAACAGGATTATGTAACTGAAATTTGTGAATATGATAATGTTGCAGGGCAGCTTAAAAATATAGAAAAAGACAGACTCCTCTTGGTAATGTAAAAACAGCTCTTTACTGTTGTGGCAGGGAGACCGCCCGTCCCCACACAGGTAAACAGCCAGTCTCAATTTGCTGCTTTACAGGCAGCTATTTTTATACACAGTCAGACAATGCTTATTACAAAAGTTCAAATATTATTTAATTAAAAGTTACCATTGATTACAAAACATGAAGTCACCTGTGACCCTAAACCTTGACCTAATTCTCTATACATCCTTTATTGTAGTGCTAACAATGCTAAACAAACTAAGTATTCTACTTTTGAATGCATGTGTATTTGCGTGTGTGCTTTATCATTGTGCTCCAAAGATCTCTTATCAGATTCTGTGTGTTCTTGGCTAATTCAATCTCTTGCTCCTATTGTCTAATCTAATCAGTTCCCGTAGGCGAGGTGTGCCCAGATGTTGTACCATGCGATCACGGTATTTGCGCTTCAGGAGAGCTGTTGCTATCTCCTTGGTTGCTGGGACGTCCATTGCTTAGCAGAAAGGTAACAATCGGGATTCCTGCTATTAGAAACAGGATCAGCGGAAGCCCTCCAAAAATGCTTCCAAAGACGGAGTGTATAAAGTTTGGTATAACTCCGAGGACCGTCTGAAAGGTGCTTAACAGTCCGGAACCTATGGTCTTAAATAGGTGTACAACACCCGTCGTATCAGACATGTTAAAGATACGACTTACCATTTCTGTGAAATGGAAGGGGCAGTTTGTACGTATAAGTGCCTGTATCTCAGCCAAGGACCTTGCGATCTGGAGATCAAAAGTCTCCCGGGCGGAGGTTAAGGGCACGGTTCGTTGTAAAAGCATGGCTTTCATTCTGCTCAGAGTATCAAACCGCATGAAGGAAACATTTAGCTAAGGCCATAACGGCGCCTCCCTGACTGTATGTGTTGGTGGAAACAATACTTGCATACAGCAAGTAACCCTGGAGCTCACGGTGACTAGATATGCGATGCCCAGAAGCATCCCACAACAACCTTGATCATTCAGCATCAAGTAACTCCCATTCGAGAGAAGCATGAACACCGGATTAATCACAGCTGCCGGGGTACCTCTTAAATGACAGGACAAGTTCACCACAGACCCATTACAAGCCCCGTGTAGCATAATATCCTGGCATATGAGAGATCCACTTAAAGCGTTCTCGCAGTTAGTTCCGCTTAGAAACACTTCCAGATCCCCACTCCTGCATCGAAATCTGTATGGTAAATCCCAGGATTCCCTGATGAATTCCTTACCCATCTTTTCATATCTGCCTGCCTGTTGTTGTTCTAGGCAATACTGAAACTGGAAAGTTGCGACCGGTAATGTTATATGGCCGTGGATTAACCACGCTGTAGGCGGTGACTCGTCCCCAGTAAAGGGTAACCTATCCAGTTTTTCAATACGCAGCATTGTATATTTTGCTCCCCTCTGTGCCGTTTTCATTTGTTTTTCTGTTAGATTGTATGCAGAAAATAATGACGTACTATTGATAAAACGCCAAGGCACATAACCAGCGCGCAATGACTGCAGCGTCCAGCTTAACAAAATAATAGAACGTAACTGTGACTGTCCGTTTTGTAATATGGACAAATCCTGTTCTAATACTTCGATAGCAGAAGATACAATGTTGCCCAGTGAATATATCCTGGATGTTAACAAAGTCATGCCATTGTCAACTACGGCTAACGCCTTTTCTAGGTTAATTCTATCTATTTCTCTTAATCTCTCTGCTGCTTCTTGTTGCAAGATTTTCCAGATTTCGTTATAGACAGCATACAAAAAACGCTTCTGACGTGGTTTTCTGGGACCTAATAAAAAATCCCGTAGGTCCACATCCTCTGTGAGTAGTGTTGAGGTCTTTAGCCAATCAAGGCACAACTTCCCAACACTGTATGATGTCACTACCCGCGGATGTTCTCGTTGTACATAACGTCGGTCTGGCCCCAATGGATACTAAACCCTTCGGTGGTACCCCTGAATGTTTCCTGACATCTGTTTGTGTCAGTGGGCCAAACCAACCATCCCTTCCAATTGGGGTCTGATCTATTGTATTGCAATATGTTATCCAACTTAGCCCCTCTTTCTGACGTAAAATTCCCCTCGGTGTTTAAAGTTGTTGGAATTTGAGGCGTGTTCAAGTCCTTATTCTTGGCTATTCCAAGACAGTAAGTCTGTTGCACAGTGTCATTCAGAAAAATCATCTGCTGTGGAATGAGGCATTCTCTAAATAGTGCTTCTGTTCCCTGGACTTGCCAGTCCCTAGAACCCCAGATTGATTTCAAGTCTACAGTGTCCATCCATAAGTCAAAACCCAGTGCAGACAGTTGGGTAATAAAGGAAGCAGAGTTAATCTGTTTGGTGTCTGTTAACATATTTTTCTGTGCAGATATAGGTGCAACCTTATAATAGTACGAGGTTGGGTCTGAAGTGTTAAACCCTGAAAAATATGAGAATTTCTGTGCAAATGTTTTTGAATTACCTTTCAGTGGTGTAGGGCAATGTTCCCACTGGTGGTATGTGAAAACATTTCTAGGTTTGCTAGATTTATGCAGGAAATGATGACCATAATGTTGGTAACAATACATTTTGTCAAAATCTGATGTGTCCTCTAACATTTCAGTGCTAGAAAATGCGGCAGATTGTTCCAAATCAGACAATAAGTTATTAACAGTTTCAAAATCCCAATCATCAGAAAATGTACTGGAGGTAATGATATAGTTCAATGAAATTTTAAACAAATGTGGAATCTTTAAAAGCTCGGTCGGTCCAAATATATCATAATTCACTTTGTCCCACACTATACCATCCGGTATAGGAACTGCTGAAATGTTCACGAAGGACAAGTCTCTTTGTTCACGATGAGATGAAACATGATGTTTAAAAATTAAGTTTACTTCTGACGTTGCAGAGCTCTGTTGAAGATAAGTTCCATTGATGAACAAGTGGAAAGTGATTACTAATCCTAACCAGAAAAGAAAAAATAATATACCAGTGATTATCCAAAGTTCTAGCCAAGGTGATACAAAATAAGTCCTTCTAAGAAAGTTCAAAAAGTCTTTGATCCGTTGTTTGCGAGAAATTTGGGCTGGCGTCGTTTCAGGTTCACTTGGATCCAATGAAAAGGTATCGAAGTCGATGAAATAGCCAGATGCAGTTTGGTCTATTTTTGGTAGCTCAGCAGGTTTTGTTGAACTTGTAGATTGCTCTTGAAGAGGCATGTTGACGTAGACATCCTTATTAGGTTGAATTGAAATTTGTCTTTCATTTTGATTTTGAAAGTTCGTGTCAAGGGGAACTAGTTCCATTGCATTGTTATCGATTCTGTAGCTCTGTAAAGGTGACTCTTCAAATGTTATGAGTCTTTCTGTTTGAACTTCCTGTAATGTAGCGAGAGGAGGACGTCGGCTACTCAGGAGCCCACGAGGCCTACTATTTAGTATCGGCCACATAGTGTGGTTTGATCAGATCGATTGAGATGAATCTCTTTTCTTTTCCAGCAAGAGGCGGTAGAAGTACAGTTCTTGATCCTTCAACGGCCAGGACAGGTACAGGCTTGCGGTAGGATGGCCCGAATTCTATTTTGTCTACAATCTTTTCTCTGACCATATCCCCAACTTTAGGAATCCAGGCAGGTCTTGCCGTGGCTAACTTGACTTCCCCAGTGGCAGTTTTCTTTGTCTCGACGTTACTTAAGGAGGCTCTGGATTCATTCAGATCCTGTAAAACAGCCAAACGTTTATTGATGTCAAACGGTTTTTCATCCGCCACTGTGCCTTCACAATCGAGATCGGGTACCCACATTCTTGTCCCAAACAGGACCTCGTAAGGAGTGGCACCCCCTAGAGAGCTTCTTGGCTGGTTATTAAGGGCTCGCTGGACCCCATATAGATGATTGACCCAACTACCACCCGAGCCTAATACCCTAGCTGTTAAAGATTGCTTTAAGTCCCAGTTCTTCCTCTCCATGACCGAATTTCCCTCGGGATGGTACGGAGAGGAGTACCGCAATGCTACACCCAAACTTCCCATGGCTTCCTTGTAAGCCCTAGAGCTGAACGCGGGGCCACGGTCAGAAGGTAATGTGCCAACTGCGTATGTCCCTATGAAGACTCGCAAATCTTTTATAACAGTTCGGGCATCAGCCGAGTGCTGGGGCCATACCCATAAGAATCTTGAACAGGAATCCACTGCCACCATGATATACTTGTAAGCCCCATCAGATTGTAAGGGGCCGCAGTGGTCTAGGTAAATGCACGCGAGCGGTCTGTCTCATATTAACAATGGTGTCTGCGCTGGGCGAGCTACGGTGGACCCTTTTATCTGTTGACAGATATCGCACTTTTGACCAAGTCTTTGGTCTGCTTTGTTAACCTTGGCCACCAATAGCGTTGTTTCAGTAAAGAAACTGTCGCCGTAAATCCTGTATGAGCAAAACCCAGACCCTCATGTGCAGCCAAGATTAAACCTAACCTGCGACCCATGTTTGGTATTACTCTATCCCCCACTCCAGGAATCTGAGCAAATGGAACGTTGAATGCATCTAACTTGTAGGAGTACTTGAGTGGAAAACCTTTAGGTAGTGCTTTGCTGTTATTGTGCGAAGCAATCACAGCTACCATTGTGCTACCATCTACCCTCGTTTTTGAACGGGTGATTGCAGCTACGGACACAGTGCGTACTGCCCCCTTCGCGGCTTCATCAGCCAATGAATTCCCTTCAACGTGAACGCCATCATGTTGATGACTCAGTGTGTGTATCATGTGAGCTCTTGGTAGTTCGTTTTTTAACTCTGCGACCTGTTCCCATAGTTTTCTATGTTTAATTGTGCCACCTTTTGAATCTCTGAACCGATTTTGTCCCCAATAGTGAAGGTATTTGTTGTACGACTGGACACAGTAAAAGGAATCACACACTATTAGTGTGGGGAATTCTGGATCCGTATTTATCAGTGCCAGTAATAGTGCTTTTAATTCTGCCAACTGAGCCGTGCAGTCTCCGAGAGACTGTGTTTTTGTACAGCTTGGACGGAACATGCCGTCCTGCATCCTACCTTTTACAATAGCGCATGCTGCACTGTATTGTTGCTTACTCCCTATGGCCGGTTGAGTAGATCCGTCAGTATAATTAATGTATTCATACCCATCTAGAGGCATTATTTCATTTGGTAGAGGATATTCTTGTTCATATTGCAGGAATGCTTGTGTTTTTAGACTAGGGTCATATCTGTATTCTACATCTGTTGCAGTGAGAGAATTAGCCCATTGTATCCATCTTGGATGTAACGCTTTTGCATTTGGGACGCTTGCCTTTGTAGCAGGCTCTAAGGCCGGTATCGGGGTCACGACAATTATTTGTTTCCCCTGAGCCAGTTCTCTTTCTCTGACTACAGCAGTCTGTACTGCTGTCAGAACTTTTTCTGTGGGTGCAAAACGCATTTCAGCGTTAGTGTACAAATGCGATTTATATGCAATTGGTACCGTTTCACCTTCATTGAAGGTTAAGTAAGTGTACCCTGATTGACCTGCGACTACGCGGATCACTAGGTTGCGTACGTTTACGCGTGTCTGTAAGTGTTTTGATGATATCATATCAGCTTGTAGGGAACGAAGGATATTTGTGTGTTCCTGTGTCCATTGTCTAACTGAAAAATCAGGTCTTATTAGGTCGTAGAAAGGTTTTACCCTCTCTGCGTAATCCAAAATGTATGTTCTGCCAAAATTAAAAAATCCCAGTATGGACTGTAAATTTTTAAATGATTTTGGAGGTTGTAGCAGTGCGCACTTTTTTAAAAAGTGGGCTGCCAGGCTTTTGCCTTCACTTGAAAGCTCATATCCCAAAAATAGGACATTGAGGTGGGCTATTTTCGATTTTTAAAAATTAAATTTGTAGCCCTCAGAGGAGAAACCCCAAATTATGGTGCTCACCCTGGTCAAGTGTTCCTCTAAGTCATCATCCATTAGATAAATATCATCTACATAGGATAATGCTTCCTCATCCAAATTCTGTAGTAACTCTGTTACCCTCCTTGAGAATAACCCCGGGCTATTCTTATACCCTTGGGGGAGTCGACAAAATTGACGCTAGGACCCTAGCGCTGAGAAGGCTGTCAAATATCTGCTTTCAGGCGCTATGTTTTGGCAGAAAAATCCATTTGAGATATCTAATGTTGTTTTGTATTTTTTCCGCACAATGTTATTCATTAATGCGGCACTATGTGCATTCTGAACTGCAAATGTTTTCGTCCATGAGTTTAGGTGTCTATAGTCTAAAACTAGACGATATTAAGTGTCGGGATTCATTACGGGAAACAAAGGATTATTCATTGATGAGGTGCTTGGTTCAATTACAACTTGGTATTCAAGTTGATCTAAGATCTCCCTGACATGTTTTTTAGCTTCCTGTTTTATAGGATACTGTCTTTGTGGAGTTGGATTTGTTTTCATTGGAATTACATGGTGGGGTGACTCTTCATCCCACCCTACGTGGTTGCGGTATAATGCTGGAGCAAGGGCTACCGCCCACTCCTGCGCATTTGTATGTCTTAGGTGTGCGGGGACTAGGTCGGAGAAAGCTGGAAAAATTACAGTTTCCCCCTTTGGGCATTCCATAACAATAGTAGGCGGCCAATCTCTTTCTGCTAATAGGATGTCGTAGCCAGAAGTCAGGTTCTCCCAAAAGAGACCCTTAACTTGTCTGAGCTTGTCCCCCTCCATTTGGAGTGTTATTTCATGTAACCTGTGTGGGACACTCACCCTAGTATCAGGTGTTTCCACCGTGATATACTCACTCAACTCCGCTGTCACCAGAAATTTCATCAGGTTCCGGTGTGCTATTGTTACTTCTGCTGCGCTGTCTAGCATCGTAGAGCCCATTCCCCGTTCAGTAGTTGAGTCCTCAGAATTCTGGGCATGTCTAACTTGGAGACCTGCTACCTTCTTCTTTTTAAATTGAGGTTTTGCTTTGGGGTTTTCTTCTTTCTTTGAAGTGTAGTCCGAAGTGCATTGCCTGTCTCTGGGCTTTGTACGCTCTTCTTGTCTCTGTTCTGACCGTCCTTCCCTCTCGGAGTTTTTTGATGAACACTGAAAGGAACAAGAGGAACGTGTATCAGTGTCCTGATACCTGTCAGGTTTTTTTATGTTATCTCTATTCCTAAGATTAGATCTCCTTTCTGGGGGCTCCTGTTGAGGAGACCTTCCCCTGGAGTGAGATCTGTTCTTTTGCTGTTTATTATTGTCCCATTTCTTTTTTTAAGAAACCGGTGTTTTGCTTTGCCTGTTCTTTATCTGTACCTCCCACTAGTTGAGGTTTTACAGGTCTAGCTCCCAGACTGTCTCTACCTAATTCCGCATAAGCGGTTTCAATTATTTTAGGTAGTTCTGTCTCCTGTTGTAATGGAGTGAAATCTCTCAGACGTTGGCGTATTGCCACCGATGCTGCTTCCCCTTTAATATTTGCTAATATTATCGCAGATACCTGGGCAAAGTTATTTAACAACTTCATCCCTAAGTTTAGAGCAGGTTCTGCTCCATACTCGTTCTGTATTTGTCTTAATACATCTGGTATTACCGCTAAAGAAGGGATACCATGAGTCCTTTATATATTGCAGCGAAAACTGTACCCCAAAAAGTACAATCTTCTATAGAGGGAGCTATCCCCATAGGCAAGCAAATCATCAGTATTCTATGCTTTTCCTTAGGACCAGTGTGTGGAAACACTGCCTCCAGCTGTGTTATTTTTTGTGCTATCCAGAAGGTCATTTGTTCACGTTTAGTGGGCATTTTACCCATCACTGCGTGCAGTGTTTGTGGTGTAATTTTGGTTGTATTATTTTGGACTGGTCCTGGTTGTGTAGCCGGTGTTGGCTGAAGTGTGAGTGTTCTCATCACAAACTGTGTCATGTTTCTGTAAAATCTTATTAATTCTTTAAGCTGTACGAGTAAGTCTCCTCCTGGCATTGTGTCAATGTCAGGATGTGGTGTGTAGGCTGCTAGAACTGGCCAAGTTGCTCCGTCTCTTCCGAGCGGGCCGAGTCTTACTCTATTTCTTGTATGAGGGAGGGCGCCTTTAAACCAGTAAAAATGTTCGTGGTAAGTTAGTGGAATTTCAATGTCCTCATATGGACTATATTCGTCTGGTATGTCATCTTCGACATAGTAGTGAAAAGTTTTTGTCAAAGCATTTGCCTGCGGGAATCGAATCCATGAATAGAATACCTCTGTTCTATATGATTCGTGTGCCTCAATCACGAAGGTCACTTGCCCACCCCTAATTGTAACACCATATGCTACTAGTTTTAGGGTGGCGGCATTTCTAACATTTTCTGCAATATATATTGCATCTGCATCATTTTTTTCTGTTGTGAAGTTTAGTGCATTCCCTTCATCTACGTCTCCCTGCTCAGTCATTATTTTTTAGAAAGATCGTTTCAAGGGAACTGAGATAAGGTGTTATGCACAATTAGGAACACTATATCCTTCAAGCTTGATTAAACCAACAGCCAATACATAGGAATTTTCCTACTCAGCTGCGGCGGATTTTGTTCCCTTCCACTTCAGACTTCTCTGGGGAAATGTGAGTAGGGGTCTCTGAGAATAGCACAACTGAACTACTCAGATTTAACTGTTAATTAAGTGCCAATACCAACGTTGGCGGCGCCATGTCGTGTAGTTCCTATAAGACCTATATAGGATCTGCGCGTTTATACAACATGCACTGCGGGACTGGTGTCCAGACTGATTCCAGACACCCCCACCGGGTATGTTGGCCTGTGTACCTGCTAGCTCGCGATACCACTATTACTTCCCCTTACCAAGGAGAGAATAGTTCTTGGCAACTATCGAACATGACAACCCTGATCCTTCAGGACCGTGGAAACAGTAACTTACTTTTCGCTCAGTCACTCGTGCTCACTTGTTCTCAGAGAGATACACAGAATAAACAGTTGGGACGTTTTCAATAAGTATTTATTGAACAGTCGTTATTCTAGCGTAAAATAAGTGCACTGAAATCACCAGTAGACAGTACCATATATAAATGAGTAGCAGCACTAAGAAAGTAAACAGATGGTAGGTTTCTACCATTTTGCTAAAATCATAACTACAGGCAAGTATATAAAATACATGGCAATAAAATGCGTACTCCTACGATGCACCTTAACTAGATGTACCTAAATGTACCTAGCATGTGAGTAGGTGTAAAGCCAAGAATCCCTCTAGGATAAAGCCAACCCCATTACCTGATGTGAGACTGCGGGACCCCGTTCTGGTCTCAAGCTGAACACCCCGCAAGGGATGTCAGACCACTGCGAGCTGGAGTATCTGCATGCAGGGACCACAGCGTCTTGCGTCAGTGTGTCGGCCAGGAAGTCCTGATCTCCTCTGACTATCTCAGCAAGATGTGGTGTTTATATACCCTAAGGTATCCCCAGAGGTTCTACCTTGCTGTGCCTGTGTCGGACTTAGGATGACGTCGGGAATGAACTATATACACAGTTATTATGCAGGAGATGATGGTCCTGCTGTGATTCCAAGAAACTAAGAATCCTCATGCATAATTTATGAGGCCAGTGTCCAGGGAAAAACCCTACGTACTTGTGTGTAGTATTGTAACTGGGTAAAAGGTCAGTCCTTCAAATCCGTTATGTATGTAGTATAGGAGAGAATGTAGGTGAAGGGTTATGATGTTACCTAGACCTATATTGGGGTACCTATATGAAATATAACAGGAGGTCTGGACTGCTCTGAGCGTATGAGCCATGCCAACAACGTGCTAGACCTCTCTATGGTGGTGTAGGTGCATGCACGTACTCGACTCATCACTCTCCATGAACCGACAGGTCAACGCCGTCACCTCCAGCTGCTTCAACACCCTCCGCAAGACCTTCAAGTGGAACCCCGTGAGTCAAGGAAGACAGTCACCCACGCACTCATCACCAGCTGACTGGACTATGGAAACGCACTCTACGCCGGTATCAACAAGTCCCTACTCCGCAAACTCCAGACAGTACAGAACACCGCCGCCAGACTCGTCCTCGGCATCCCCCGACACGAACACATCAGCCAACACCTACGAAGTCTCCACTGGCTCCCCGTGGAGAAAAGAGTCACTTTCAAAATCCTCACTCACGCCTACAAATGCCTACACAACAACGGACCCAAATACCTCAACAACAGAATCAACTTCCACGTACCCAAAAGAAACCTCCGATCTTCCAACCTCGCACTGGCCGAAACCCCGCGCATCCACAGAGCCAGAGCAGGCGGAAGATCCTTCTCTCACATTGCAACCAAGACCTGGAACGAGCTACCGGCAGACATCAGACGCGCCCCCTCCCTGAACACCTTCAGGAAGACCCTCAAGACCTGGCTCTTCGGCTAAACAGATCTGCGGACCCCCCCCCCCCAGCGCCTTGAGACCCTCACGGGTGAGTAGCGTGCTTACAATTCCCTGATTGATTGATTGCTGAGTGGGGCACGTAGTTCAGAGAGTGCAGGCGCTCCAGCAGGGAGGCCTGCTTGTGCTGCGCCGCCAGCAGGCGATGGGAATCTGCTGGATTCTGTGTCGTGTTAGTCTCGTGCTGCAGGAGCGTGTGTTCAATGTGGGATATGTCCTTGTCTAGTTGACGGAGAATGTTCCAGGTTACCCCAAGCAGTGACCCCTGATCATCACTTGAAAGGCGTCCCATTCAAACAGTCTGGTTGTTGCCGACTCGTGCTTGTGTTAGAAATAATCCTCAATGGCTGTGCTTAGTGATGCACAAAATGAGGGATCTTCGAGCGCCGCTGTCTGCAGTCACCACGTCGGGATGATGGGTGGGCCATTGTTCCATATGGGTTGCAGGTATTGGGGATTACGGTCCGAGTGAGTACGGCCTACGTAGTCAGTGTGTGCTACGGAGGGCAGTAGTGCAGATGTGCCAATGAATCAGTCAATTCTGACACGCAGTTTGTGTGGTGAGGAGAAGAAGGAGTACACCTTCGTGAGGGCGTTACGCTGGCACTAGGTGTCCACCATGTGTCAGTGTTAGAGCCAATCGTGTACAGCCTTCACGATAGAGGTGGCAGGGATGCAGGGCAGGCGAGGGAAGGATCCATCAAGGTCTGTGTTCAAAATGCAGTTAAAGTCCCTGCCCATGAGCCACGGGATTCTACCCCAGCGAGAGAGCGTCTCGGATAGCCTTAGAAGGAACAGGGGCTGCTCTGTACTGGGTGCGTATATGCTGCCTATAAGAATGTGCTGGCCATATAAATGGCCCCATATAAGTACAATACAGCCCTCTGCATCCGTAACTACCCCCTCAGCCGAGAAGGGAACCCTAGGTCTAATCCAAATTATTGGGAACATACATGCTTGTAATTTTTCTCAATGTTTGCCATCAATAGAGCTTTTCTCCCATCCTGTCTCTTGTCCCAAACCTTTTCAATAAAACTCCTTGGCAGACTGCAGTACGTTCCGTGCTCCAAGATCTTATCATGGACCACCATGGGAGCACAATCTTATATAAGAGAGTTTTTAGAAAATTCTAAAAAATAAGCAAATATATGATAAAGACATATAAATCCTAAAACAGTGGCAAATGATCTTGAAACCTTCAGATGTAGGATTTATTGTAAATTGATAGTGGGAAGCTATGTTTCGAATAAGGCACAGCCATACTTTGTATTTGCCACATGTCTGGAACTCAGCAAAGATAGAGACTAAACTAATAAGAACAGAGAGTCTGACCTCAGCAAGCGTAGGGTAATTCTGAAGGAGGGATTTAGATTACACAAGACAAGTACCTGAAAGTTGAGAACGGAAAGATATATACGGAATAATAAATTATACAAAGGCAAGATGACGGTACAAACAGAAGCACAATGTACAAATTATTATAAATAATAGTTTGCATGCTCCTTGGGGAATGATCTGTCTGTAAAAGGAATAGATTGTACAAAAAGCACAGAGCAGTTACTCGCACAGAGTCGGGGAACACACCCAGCAGCTCTTATGTAAGAAGAGTGCTGGGTGAGTCTCGGTGCAAGTGGCACCAAGCCTCAGAACCTCACTGGCAGTAGCAGCCGGCATGGCTCGCGGGTGGGGGGTCGTATAGGGAGGGGGGGTCAATAATAATAACATTTTAAAAAACGACCTTTCTCCTAGCCCGGGTCCCGCGTCTTCACTGCTCCTGCTCTCCTGCCTCCGACAGGAACAGGAAGCAGGCCTCCTCCCTTCTCTCCCCTAAGCCAATCGCAATGCTTTAGTGGAGCGATATGATTAGTCGAGACACCGCCCAGCCAGGGGCTGTAGGGGATGGCATGTTCTCCATGTAGGCTTCAATGCAGCCTGCATGGAGAAGTGGAGAGTGCGCATGACTGGTTTGGGCGGCCCGAGAGGGCCGGCCAAACAGTCTTTGGGCACTCAGGAGTGGGCAAACCACTCCTGCCCTGCCCGGGCAGCTCCGCCCACCCACCCGCAATGCGCAAAGAAACAGAAAATTTTAATAACCAAAAGTTATTACCATTTTATGTTTTGGCTTTCTCGCACTGCGAGAAAGCAGTGGGGCGACGCTTCTCCGCCCTAGTGGAGGAGCCGCCCCTGCTCTCTGGCACCCTCTGTAATGATAATCATGATAACAATATAGCCACAAGAGGTGGCAAGAAACACTGAAAACCAGAACTGGGCTCTAGGAAAAGCTGGACCGGAGTCCAAGGACAGGTGCCGGATTGAACTAAAAAATCTATGAAAATACAGAAATCGAAGAAAGGGAAACTATAAGCATATAGGGACAGAGGTGGAGCAAAGTACACCGGGTACGAAACAAGAATCCAAGACTAAGAATCTGCATACCAACAAGAGCAGGACAGGAAGTGTGCAGACAGAACTGGAACCAGATAAACAGAGGGACAGGGAGGCAGCAACAAAAGGGAACAGACCAACTAGTAAAGCAGGGAAAAGGCAGCAGGGAAACTAAGGTACAAAGGAATTAAGGAATAAACCTGGAATCAGAGCAGCAAGTCAAAAACTGGAACAAGTAGGGCTTCAGCAGAAATAAAGGTTGCAAGCCAATGCACCCTGACCTTCCGGGGCAGAAATAGCTGGCGAAATGGGGGAGGAGCACAGGTGCAGAGAATGAGCCAGTTGTAAGTCATCAAAGAGGTGCAGGGAATCAGAAAACCACCTATGAAATGAAGGGTAAACAGAAACTGGAGAAGGGCACACTATGGAAACCAGCGGGCACAAGTAGGGGAATAGGGAGTGCGGAATGGAGCCGAGCATGTGACAAGTCAGAAAAGCAGGCCTAAGTTAGTCAGTGTATCTGTAGGAGACAGGAATCATGATGCAAAGCTGGGTACCACCACCAAAACCTGATAGGTCTGGTAACAACAGGGACTACACGTTCCACAATGCACCCGAAGAGTAACGGGAAAGCAGGACAGGAATGGAGTGTGGATCAAGAATTGCTGTGTGTTGGAGAGTGTACTGGCACAGTAAAGTCTAAAGGCAGGACCTCATAGATCTTACATGATGAGCCCCAACTAGTTGCTGAATGACGGAATCCTGACACCATATTTTGAAATTCAAAATCTGATCTATTTGTTTCTGATTTGCACTAGTAGCAAGTCTTTAGCCATGTTATGTTGCTGTCCAGCCTTTCTAATTGAACTCAAGAAGTTTTTAGTTCCAGCCTCCTGCCACTTAAATATACAGATCTGGCGTGGCCAGGCATCATGGCCGATCGGACGTGACTCCGTTCGGCTCCGTCCCAAGCCCTGTTGATCTGATGGCCTGAGGCGCTTTGCAGGGGCCCCCAGACGGCCTCACAAGCACCCGGACGTGGGGGAAACACTGGACAGCGGATTGAGGGGTCCAGCCGAGTTCACGGCTCCAGCGACAAACAGATGACGGCCCGAGAGAATTCCTCAACATGGCGGCCCTTCCCGTCGGAAGAGCCGTGGTGCTGCGCAAATGAGGACTGAGGCACAGAAGGAGGCGGCTACCCCACTGAGAGCCCCGCGGATGTGTGTCTGAGCACCCCCGCTCGAAGCGGAGGACAAAAGAAACAGCGTGCAGCCAACGGGAGGTCCCCCGCGGCCCCGCAGGACTTCGCGCTGAAAGATAATGGCGGACGGATTGGACTGCGCCCCATCGGAGGTGAGGCGCCGACGAGCGGGGAAGTAGTTGCCGTTCTTTGGACCGCGGCCGGGGCGGAGACGCTATGAGGTGGGCTGTGGAGGCTCTGGGGGGGGTCGACCCAGGTACCCCCTTAAATCTGCTAATGGTGTAAATTGGCGTGAGACCCCCCAACGGACCGGAGGGCTGGAGCGAGACACCAGAGGCTGAAGCGGGCTTTGTGCACGCAGCGGGAATCTCCGCAGAGGCACCCGCCTTCTTTAGCCTGAGAGAGCACGCATCAGCTGGAGGGCCCCCCAAGAAATTTTGAATCGCCAGATCGGCGGGGGCCAAGAGGAGAACTATGCAGGGCCCGCCTGACACTCTAGCCCACGAAGTGCCTGTCCCTGCAATGGCCACCAAAGAGTGAGGACTGAGTGGTGCTGCCCCCAATAGCAGAGGAACAAGAGGAGGTTGGCCCATTTTTCCCAGCAAGGCACTGTGAGTACCTGGCATACACGGAGGGAGGGGCCTGGGGCAACTACTCATGCGAGGCTGTGGGCGGTGACTGCCTGACCCTAACATGGCCGCCAGCAACGTAAGACTTTGAGTGGGGTGTTCAGGCATTACCAACAGCGCAAGCTGAGGGCCCCCTCCATTCTACATATAAAACGAAGCTAGCGCTCGCAGTGGGCATTGATGGAGGTGGGAGTCCTTCTACAACGCTCCTCCAGTGAAACCACTTGCTGCCCTCACCAAGGTGACTCAATGACCCGGCCTCTGTAGTCCAGGCATTCGGCCCTAGGAATATATTGGCACGGACTAGTAATGCGAAACGAAAGCCGTTGGGGGACTGAGGAACACAAGACCTGGCCCTGAGCGGTAACCGGAGGCGGCCAGGAGCCGGCCCAGAGCAGCTTCCATCTATGCCACCGAAAAAGAACCCCAATAACAAAGTCTCCAACTACTTTCCTGCAGCAGGAGCGGGGCCGCCCAGCAAAGATACGGCGCAGTCCACGGGCGCAATGGCACTCACCAGGGAAGACCTGCTGTCCACTCTCCGAGAATTTAAAAAGGAGCTCCGAGCAGACATAAAATCCGACATGGACGCCTCCTTTGAAGCATTTCGGGCGGAAATGAGGAAGAGGATGACGTCCCTGCAGGCAGACGTAGACTCGGTGGGCATCAGAACGATGGACCTGGAGGCGAAAGTGCAGGAACTGTCGGACCGTGTGCAGCCCCTGGAAGCAGAGTCCGCTGACATGAGGGGACAGCTGCGCGCCACATTGCTCAAATGCGAGGACTTAGAGAACAGGTCCCGTCGGGATAACATCCGGGTCCGCGGCCTGGAGGAAGACAGCGAGGGACCGGTTCTGGAGGCTTTCATGGTGGGCCTCTTTTCCTCGGTGGTGGGAGAAGGTGGCCCGGACATCCAGCTGGAAAGAGTGCATCGTGTGGGACCGTGGCTCCCTAGCGCGAGTAGGAGACCGCGAGATGTTCTGGCAAAATTCAGCTCCTTTAAAACCAAAGAACTGGTCCTACAAAAAGCTAGAAACATGGACAAAATATCTTTACAGAACGCCACGTGTCTGCTCTACCAAGATGTGGCTCAGGCCACGCTTATCCGCCGTCAGCAGTTCCGCCCGATCACCGACTGCCTGAGAGAGAAGAAGGTCAAGTACAGATGGACTTACCCGTTTGGGATTGCTTTCCACTGGGAAAACAAGCAGGTGCACTGCACTGAGTTCGCAGAAGCGGCGGACATCCTGGGGATCGAGGCTCCGGTACCTGCTGGCGCGTCAACTTCGGGAGCCACCGAGGGAGAAAAACAGCGAGAACGAGGGAGGGGCGGACAGTGGAGAAGAGTGGGCCGCAGGACCAACACAACTCCGGTCTGAGCTTCGTAATCTGTAGACCCTGGGGTCAAGCTTTCCTCTCTGAACAGGTTGCTCCACCCCCCCCCACCCCTTCCCACCCAGCGGGGGCGACCAGGTTTTTTTAAGTCGGAGAGCTGGATGGAGCGGAGGACTTGCATCTCATGCGTCTGTGGGCCAGCTATAGCATTGGACATTAGAGGTGGCACCCGTGGTGTGGGCTGTCCCCCGGAGCCGCCGCGGCACGCTCCGAGTGCTGAAAATGGACTGCGAGGTGACTCGCCTCTGAGGGGATAAGGAGAAGAAGATGGGAGGGTGGCTGGAGCGGAGGACTTGCATGTTTCTGGACTCACGTGATGCAGTTGGGACTCACACTCTTGAACAGCCCATCCCGGAGTGGTTAGACAAAGGTCACTCACTAGAGGGCTGTTTAGTCTTGCAAATCATATGCCTCACTAGATACTATTTTGGGGGCTGGGGGAACGGAAATGGTTACGTTCCACGAGTTCGACCTGGTAGGGAGGTTCCCCTCTGGGAGGGGGATTCTCCATACTCGATCTTATTGTTTGTTCGGGTTTGTTAATTTAGTTAGATGTCATGGTGCCAGTTTTTTATTGTTTGTGGGAAGAGGGGGGAGCGGGAAGAGAAAGCGGAGGCCTACTCCGCGCAGAGGCCCTAACGGAAGGGGTTGGGTCCCATCCAGGTACCGATGGCTGTCAGGTCTATAACCTGGAATGCCCTGGGCTTAAATTCCCCTAACAAGCGTCATCATCTTTGGAAATATTTGCTAGATCACAATGTCCAGGTGACGGCCCTTCAGGAGACGCACCTCAAGAAATCAGAAGAACTCCGTTTGCACCACAAACAGTATCCTCTTATATATAGATCCTCTCATGTTTCCAAACAAAATGGGGTGGCGCTACTTTTCCATGCGGGGGTCCTGTTTCAGGCACAGGACACAAAGGCTGACAAAGCGGGTAGATACGTAATGGTTTGGGGGGAACTAAGGGGCCGGCAATGTACATTTGCAGTTCTTTATGCACCAAACACGAGCCAACAGGACTTTATTCTTGCGTTCCTTATGGCCTTAGAGACCTTTGCGCAAGGGGACATACTGCTTTTTGGAGATTTCAAACTCGTCTGGGATCAGGGCCTAGACACGACTCACACACACAGGGCATCGGGAGGGGTCTTTGGCAAGGCACTCAAGTCACAACTCCAGCTCATGGGATTGACGGACGCCTGGAGGGACAATAATCCTAATGTGCGGGATTACTCCTTCTTCTCCCACTCTCACAGATCATACTCTCGCATTGATCACATATTCCTAAGTCAGGCTTTGCTCCCCTCAATGCTGCAAACCGATATGTCTGTCGGACCATGCTCCCCTAGAGATGACACTCACCTGGCCGAATCCACGGACAAAACATGCGCGCTGGTATTTCCCCAACTTCGTCTGCAGGGATAGGCTATTACGTGATGACCTCCGGAAATCTATTAAGGACTTCTTCGAGCAGAATGACCCGGCAACTACTTCTTATGCCAATACCTGGGACGCACTCAAAGCGGTAGTCCGGGGTAAATGCATCGAGCTGGCCACGACCTTGAGAACACAGCAGCGTGAGGAGCGCCTCATGCTAGAACGAGGATTGCAGTCGGCAGAGCAGGCACATAAGACTAGCCCCTCCGCCCAGGCATTGAGAAAAGTCACAGCCCTTAAGGGGAAACTACAGGCAATATATACTAATAGGGCGGAAAAAAACATCTTACGCCTACAGTCCAAGGGGTACGAGGGTGGAAACAAAGTGAGATCCCTGCTAGTGCGTCATCTCAGGGCCAAGCAGTAAAGGGAGTACATAAAAATTATAGTAGATGACGCGGGCGTCTCACACAAGACAGAAGGGGGGAGGGCACAGGCCTTCGAGAAGTTCTACCGCGCTCTGTATACTTCCGAACTCCCAAGGGAGCAGGATCAACGGGAGTACTTGGATCCCCTAGACCTCCCCCAGGTCCCGGCTAACACCAATGCAGAATTGGTGAAGCCTATAATCTCAGAGGAAGTGCAGAAAGCAATTGACGCGCTCAAGCTTCAGAAAGCACCAGGGCCAGATGGCTTTTCGGCACACTTCTATCGTACCTTCGCTCCGGAGCTGGTCCCTTTTTTAACTTCTCTATTTAACATCATTGCCTCAAAGCAGCAGGTCACTCCTTCCATGGGAGAAGCGATTGTGGCAGTGATCCCCAAGCCTGGAAAGGACCCCACAGCATGTTCCTCTTATCGCCCAATTGCCCTCCTTAACCTGGATGCCAAGATCTACTCCAAGATCCTGGCCACTCGCCTCGAATCTGTGCTCCCTGGCCTTATTAACCCAGACCAATCAGGCTTTATTAAGGGGTGACAGACTCATGATAATCTGCGGCGCATCATCCACATAATAGAGAAGGCCCGGAAGAAAAACATCCCAGCGGCTCTTCTCTCGCTAGACGCCGAAAAAGCATTTGACCGCGTTGAGTGGTCCTTTTTATTTCAAGTGCTCCGGCGCTTTGGTTTTAATGAGACCTTTATTGGGATGATTCGTGCCAATTATCACTCTCCTCGCTCCAGGGTCCTGGTCAATGGCTCTGCTTCCCCCCCTTTCAGTTTAGTGCATGGAACGGGACGGGGCTGTCCTTTGTCCCCCCTTCTTTTAGCTTTGAGTATAGAACCCCTGGCACATTAAGTTAGGGGAAACACGGACATTCGGGGGATACGGTTTGGTACAGATCACCATAAGATAACACTCTTTGCCGACGATGTGCTTCTCCCGATCACAGAGCCGCTGATCTCTCTCCCGGCTATTCAAGAAGAGCTTGGGCTGTTTGAACGGGCGGCGGGGTTTAAGATTAACCTGGACAAGTCCTCCTTACTTAATCTGTCCCTATCCAAAGAAGAATGGCGACGAGTGGAGAGAGCGTCACCCTTTAGTTGCACGACTAAGGAGATTACCTATCTGGGAGTTAAGCTCACCCCTCATATCTCAGACCTCAACAAGGCCAACTTCCCTCCCCTTTTACGCCAGCTTAAAACGGATTTGGGTAAATGGAGCGCTGCTTACATTTCCTGGCTAGGCAGGATTAATGCTATAAAGATGAATGCACTTCCCCGTTTACTCTACCTCTTTCAGGGGT
Organism: Calotriton arnoldi; assembly: GCA_963921515.1. Taxonomy (NCBI): domain Eukaryota; kingdom Metazoa; phylum Chordata; class Amphibia; order Caudata; family Salamandridae; genus Calotriton; species Calotriton arnoldi. Next base: position 1,647,655 of record CAWUFW010002778.1, on the reverse strand, counting down.
TGCCGATTCCCGTGGAAGAAGGGCTCTTCCGAGAACTGCGACAAATGCTTATTAAATTTATATGGTGGGGGAAGAGAGCTCGCCTGCCTCATCGCCTGCTCACATGACCACGTAGGGAGGGGGGCCTGGCACTACCAGATTTTAAAGGTTAATATAGAGCGGCGCAACTACGCGTAATTACAGAATGGTCACTGAGGGCTTCCGAAAAGCACTGGCTCCATATGGACAGACAGATAGTTGGCCGAACAATTTGGGACCTGTTATGGAAGACTAAATATGATAGACCGCCTAATGCTTACATCAGCACTCCCACTTCCACTACACTTCAGGTATGGGATACTCTTACTAAGAGACTGCAGCTCACCACCTTCCCCTCCCCCTACACGCCCATACATTTTAATGCCGCGTTCTCCCCTGCACTTCATGAGGGACCATTCGAGGCCTGGAGGGAGGGAGGCTGTAGTGTGATTTCCCATTTATATGACAAAGGCGAGCTTCTCACCTTTCAAGAATACAAGAAACAATTTGGGCTAACTGCCAAAGAGGAGTACTATTATCTACAGCTTAAACATTGGATACAGCAACCCCTGGTGCGGCTGGCCGCCACCAGGGACTTGCTCCCCATAGAGAAGTTTGCCCAATCGGGGTCCACCTCTAAGGGCTGCATCTCCTTTCTATATGCTCTCATACAGGCCCTGAGCCCCAGGTCGACTCCGCGGCACAAACGCTTTTGGGATGCACTTATGGACACCCCTTTAGCGGAAAAGCAATGGGAGCACTTAAGTAGAGATGTAGTGAAATTTAACCGCTCAATGCACCTCAGGGAGGCCCACTATAAGCTGATATACGATTGGTACCTCTATCCTCAGAAACTACATAGGATCTTTCCCAATACTTCAGATAGGTGCTGGAGGGGTTGCGGACTGCTGGGCGACTTCCGCCACATTTGGTGGGATTGTCCCTCCATACAGACGTTTTGGAAGGAAATTTTATCCCAAATCAAACTCATTCTTGGGTACCCGATTCCTATGTCCCTGGAACATACTCTATTGGGGGTGAGAGACCCAACCCTGAAACGCCAAACACAGAGAGATAGGGCTGTTATGTGGCTCTGCCTGGGGGTGGCAAAAATGGCAGTAGACGCAGCGTGGAAAAAACAAGAGGCACCATCTTTGACGCAATGGCATGCAAGGCTATGGAGGGCGCTGGAGCGCATGGCCGACATAGTGGACGACGCCAGAAAGGGCTTCGAGTATATATGGTCCCCGCTGGTGAGCTACCTATCGGAGGGGCTCCCACTGACGGCTTGTGCCCCGAGACTGCGGGCCCTCAATCTGTTCCATATCTAACCCCACAGCAGCGCAACAGGCAATTTTCGTTATGAGTTGCACCATGACATCACAGTTTTGTTAGGATTTTCTATTTGTTTTTTTTATGTATGATAAGTTTCCTTTTTCAAGTTACTCCCTCCCCTCCGGAGGCTGATAGACAGATGTGGGACACTTTATGCAACAAAATATGATTGTGTCAATTGTAAGTCTTTTAAGCCATGGACCTTGTGACCAAGATGAAACCTACATGTGAAATCTGTAACTCTGGGCTTATTCTGATAATGGTTGCGTATGTATTGTATCCCTGTATTATTTGCTAAGAAAAATCCAAATAAACAGAATTTGACATAAATATACAGATCTACAAAGACACAATTAATAATAGCCCATGTGACATTTTTCTAAGTGGTTTTGTGAAATGTGTGAACCCTGTATGAAAAATCCTGGACAAACTACATGATCAAAGCCAAGAGTACACATTTTTACTCTTTCACGTGAATACGTTATAGTAATTCTAGTAATACTAAAATGTATACAAATTGATTTAAAAATGTATTACCCATTAACTAAAATTATTTACAAGTTTTAATCAATTTTAAGAGATGCCATATTGTTTTAATGTGTCGTAATTGTATGTAGCGTTTGCACACTGAATGTTTTTAACTGTCAATAAATTTATTCACTCAGTCTTCTCCAGGCCACAAGTCCTAAAAAAGAAGTGGGGGGACTAACCTAGTTAATCAGTATGCAAGTGACATCACGGCGCGTGACATCACAGGCAGTGGCATCACAGGCAGTGACACCATAAGAAGTGACATCTGATCTTAAGCCCTCACATATTTGTTTAACATGTCTATCATGAGTACATTGGAGCACATTTCCAGTATACAGTAAAACCCTCCTGAAGATTCATACTTTTGTAAGCTACACATGAAACTATGTTAGGAACAAGCTGGCTCAGCACACATGTATTGTTATACACAGTTTTTCAAAGTTCACAGTCATAAACAGTGGTTATTAGTTTAACTTTAGCATGGCGTCTCCCAAATGAGTCACATAAGTCACTCTGTTGTGAAAAATATATACATCTTTTATTTCTTTATTCCTTTGTTCAAAAGTTTCCTGTTAAAACATGACACAGAATTCATAGCCGACGCGACGCGTTTCGTCCCAAAGGGACTTCTTCAAGGCTGTGATGTGTTTAAATAGTCCACATGAGTATTGCCCAACAATCTTTTGGGCTATGCGTGTTGCTTTAACAGTGAAAATGTGTGACATATAGATCAGCAGCATGGAATGAGGCTCAACTTCAAAGAACGGTCAGGAAACAATGTTGCCTTTTGTCAGCGTAAACTTCCTCTACCCATAGTGCTATACAAGAAAAAATAGTGATATTTCAATTATTACAGCACTCCTAAAGGGTAGTAAGCACTATATAAATGCTATTTATTTTGTGTAAAACTTGAAAAGACCAACACATCTGACATTCTTACAGTGCATGCATATCTCCTAAACAGAGCCTGAACAAAGTGAAAAGCTGCCTCTCTTAAGTATGTGTGAAGTGCTAACAAGGTGTGAGCCTTTGTTTCCCCTCTGCTGCATTTGCTTCTAGGTGTAAGGCTCCTGACTGCTGCCAGCCAGGAGTCTCCAACAAAAGGAGGTCTGATGACCCCTCAGATTCGACCTTTGTTATGGGCCCAGCTGGAGTCTGAACTAAGAAAGCCCTCTCCCCGCCTGCACATTGTTGCGGATCGAAATCAGACAACAACGTGCAGGCGCTGCTGAATGTGTCCCGGTGTTTGCAAAGTACACCGGACGAATTCAGCATATTTTTCAGTGGGGCCCAACTTCTTGGCAGGGTGGACGGCGTCAACCCAGTGAAAAGAGTGGGTGGACTCCGTGTACCCGCATGTACCCCCGACTTGTGCCCTGGTCTTCTCCTAACAAAAGGATGTTACCCCTTGTGATTTACATCAGACCTTCCTAATCTTTTGGTATCAAATGAAAAATGAATTGTTTTAAACTAAATGTGAGCAAAACATTAAGTATGAAATTAAGTAGTTTGAACTCTACAAAGGGATAAAAATATTTTTGTTAGGTAAAAAAGCATACCCAACAGCTGCTGCTGTTGGCATTGAAGTGCTTGGGAGGGTGATTAACAACTACACCTCCTAGGCTGCACTTCTTTTGATTGGAGGAGAAGGAGGAGCCGAGCTCTATGTAGTGCACATGTTCTTACCACTGTGCTGACATCCACAAGATGCTAATGTTGCCATTGAAGCGTCTGGAAGGGTGATTAACAACCACACCTCTCGGGCTGCACTTCCTTGATTGGAGAAGGAGGAAGGGCAGAGCGGTATATATCGTATTTGTTCTTTACATGTTTGGAGAAAGCATGCAGACTACAACATGCTTCCATGTTCTGGGAAGTGGTTAATTCACAACATTTTAATGGGGGGTAATGTTTCCTCTTTGGCAGCACACATTTCTGCTGATCAGTGGGTTTGCCGCTTTAAAAAGATGTATTGCTATGCTGAATGTGATCTTCTTGTATTTAGCTGTGCGTGTCTTGACTTTCTAATATGTTTAACGTTTCCTGTTGAAGAAGTGGTTTCTGCTATTTGTGATAGTCCTTCCAGCAAAGCTCTAGGACCTGATGGTGTGTCCATGGTCTTTTATAAGTCCAATAAGAATTTTTGACCTCCATTGGTGACCAGTGTATTGAATTCAGCCTTTCACTTACAGTTTCCCAGTTCTTGGTCTACCTCTGTATTTGTGCCTCCGTTCAAGAAGGGTAATCGATGTGATCCTAGATGTTAAATATCCCTGATTGTGATCTCTGTATGAAAAACAAACTATATGATCTAAGCCAAGACAGAAAGTACACATTTTTACCATCTTTCATGTAGTTATGGTATACTAATACTAAACTTTATATAAATTAATAACAAAAATTAATCACTCATTTTTTAAAATTATGTACAGATTTTAAGAGATGCCGCTAGAGTCAAGATGTAGTCTTGAGTAACTCCATAGTCAAGGTTGCTGGAAGGATATTAATAAACAAAATATTGACCTGGACGCAAGAAAATAACATATTTGTTGATATCCAGCATGGTTTTAAAGACGGGCTAGGAACTATGGAGCCAAGCCTTCACTTGCATCTAATCATAAGAAAGTACACAGTGTCTAAAAAGAGTGCTATTCATCTGCCCTTTATAGATCTAAGTAGTGCATGTAACTGGGTCAGTAGTTATAAATTATTGCACCTTTCAACCCAGATGGGCCTTGATGCGCCACTTGTTGACTTTATGCGCATGTTACACACTGACTTGTCAGCCACTGTTAAGTTAGGTGTCAAATACAGACACATTCCTTCCCTGCTCTATGCTGATAATGCAATTTTATTATCCCGCACTTCTAATGGTCAAAAGAGGCTTATTGATGCATTTGTCACTATTATAAAATACCTAAACGTAGACACTAACATTTCAAAAGCACATGTTATGGTTTGTGGGCCTCGCTTAGCAAAATCCAAAACTTAAATTGTGAAAAATAAGGTTCTTGAGAAAGTTAATAATTTCCCTTATTAGGGGGTGTTTTTTGAATCTGCTTGCTCTTGCTTGCCCTGTCTCAGCTTTAGATGACAAAAATGTGCTCAGTCGGTGACAGTTCTATTTAATTGTAATGCTAAGCCTGGTAGTAAGCCAACTCTTCCTGTGTTGGAGATTTATAGAATGCAGTATATCCCTACTTTGTTATAGCTCGGGCATCTGGGGTTATTATCCTACAAGAAATCTTCAATATGAAGAAAATCATTTCTGCCATCGACTTCTTGGTCTTCCACCCAGTAGTCTACACTACCTTTGCTAAGAGGAACTGGTTCTTTCATGTGTTGAGGATCTTATTAAATTGGCCCCTTCTTCTCCCTGGATTTCGGTTTGCACTAATCCTAAGGCTCATTGAATAAAGTAATCATTGAGAAGTGTGTTAACTTCTCTAAAGACTTGAGAACTCCTTGACTTTTAAGTGGGTTAGGTAAGCCTTCTTTATTCGCTAACCCTGAATGTATTTTAAAATCTGATAAATCCTGGGTTAATAAGGCTTTTTATGACTGCAGGAAAAGACTAAGCGATGGAATTTGTTAACCCGTCTCTAAGCTATTATATAGTTCAGCAGAATTCACTGGGCTTGAAACAATGTCTACCTATTGTTAATCAGCCATGGGAGAGAACTCTCCTCTGCAGATATAGACTGGGCATTATTCAAGATTCTCTTTCCTTTCCCCAGGGTCTCTTTTGCTCTGATTTCATGTGCGCATGAAAATGTATGTATCTATTGCAATTTATATAGCGCAAACCAGCTAGGAAGCAATTGAGCGCTATGCATTACTTGGGGGAATGGGATATGATCAACAAGCTTGTGTACATCAAGTGGTAATTTCACAAATGTAATTCACACACTGCATTTTCTAGGCACTGGGAGATTAAGTAATTTGCCTAGAATCACACAATAAGGAGTCAGCACTGAGGCCAGGATTCAAATCTGAGTCATCAGGTTCCAAAGTCGACAGCTCTAGCAATGAAGCCATATCTCCTCCCTATGAGTATTCTTCTCAGACTCTTTTGCACTTTATTTTTTTCTGTAAATATTATTGATTTTTATCTATCAGATATTTAATCCACTTTTTAAGAAATATGGTTATAATCGCTAAAGACCTGTTCTAAATAATTTACAAATGGTGTCTAATACTGATGTTTGTTTAGCTGTATGGTCTTTTTTTTAAATCTGCTGTACAATTTTAAAATTCCGTGCTCTTTTAACATTTACAAAGCAATTGCTTGTTATTTACGTGCTGTATATGATGCTGACATACGTTTATGCTTTTGTAAATGTGATGATGATATATGTTTTGAGGCATGAGTTTTTTTTAAATTGTTTCTTTTTATTTATTTGTGTAGAAGCGGATTAACTATTTGTTTGTGATTTTATGGTTTTATTTTATGACCAAATAAAGAGTGTATTGGTTTATTGAGTTAAAAAAAGGTGAGGAACATGTTTATGTGCACTTTCGCCCAAATATTCTTGAATTGGGTTACAGTTTTATTTATGTAGTGGTAGAATATTGTTGGGAAACGGTTTGCTTAATTGTTTTCAGACCTGGAACTTTCATTAGTAAGTAATTGAAAGCCACATCTTAGAACATAATAATTAGTTTCAAGCAAAGGTGAGTTTGATCATTTGCTTTTATAAAAATGCCTCTGATACATTGGTTCAAAGTATTCAGACCATAGAAATGAGAAAAACATTATTGTTAAATTTCCAGAGTATTAAATGGCGGCGCCACCAGTTTATGTATATACCCAGCAAAGATAATAATCAAGATTTAAACAACCAATGGCTTACTGAGTAACAGGCACTTTAAGCACGAATGAGAAGGCCCCACACAGACCACATAATGTTTGCTTCAAGGTAGAACACAGGTGTTACACGTTCAAGTTCAATGGATTCTTAAGCTGGAGCGTGTCTCATAACTTCATAGATTCAAGCCTCGACAAGGGCAGCACTCCAAGAAGGGCCCCTGCGCCGGGCCCTATGGGAGACAGCAAAAGTGTCTTCGATAGAGTATGGTCTCTGTCCGCAGCCACTTTTGTAGCCAGCTGTGAGTAAGCCCCTAGTGGAGCACGAGTACTCTCCCATCAGAAATGTCTGTCCATTTAAAGCATGGACTACACACAAGTGTGATACTTTCTGGCCCGAGCTAGATCTCTCCAAGATAGTGGTCTTCCTTGTCTGCTGTTGTCTTCAGCCATTCTTTCTAGCCAAGTTGGGCACTGTCCAGTCCAAGATGAAATTAGCAAAGTACCAGTTTTTTTGGGAGTCCACTTTTTCAATGTGTACATGTACTTATTAGAGGCTGCACGCATGCTATGGATATACAATTCCAAATTAGACATCCCCACTCTAGCTAGTTAGCTATATAAATACCAAACCCTACTCTTGAATGGATGGGCATTTACATACAAGACTCCGCTTTATAGATGTACACGTACATCTCTACATCAAACTTCTCTGTGCTGTAACATGTCCTACCTGCCCCTATCTAAAAAAGTGCATTTGCATATCTGCCCAGCATCTGGTATATATGACCACATCAGATTTGCCCCGGCTGAGTGTCTTTACACATCAAGTTCTCCTATGCTACTATGCATATTTATTGATTAGACTTTCCCTTGGCTACAGGAACATGTTTATTTATAAGACATGCCCCTACCGTGATTATGCATTCACATCTTAATCGTGTTTATGCTATAGTCCCCCCTATTGATACACATATTTATAATCAAAATGTTGCTGGCTGGCACAGAAGTGCATACCTGGCTTCGCAGTCTCAGCAATGCAGTGCAGTGTCATTGCAATTGGTGATTTAAATAATACTTCAAGATTTACAATGAACAGTGCTTAATTTGAGCGGGTTGTATTTCTGGTGCTCGTCACTGGCACTTAATTGTCAACACCGGCGCTCGTGACAGTCACGATGGTGCTTTCTGTCCAATTTAGGGATGAGCACAACAGTTGTTTATTAATATGCATTAAAGGTGACTATTACCTGCCGCCCCAGCCAATCTTACAGCTTTGGGGGCCTGGAATAGTCCGAATTGTCACACTCGTGAGTGTGATGGTAGTAGTTGTGTTGTTACTGTCATTGACAGCACAGGCAGGGACAATGTGTGGCGCAGGCCGCAGTGACCTCCTGACGAGGGCCCTGGCACGTATTATTATTTTTACAAATTAAGCACTTCAAAGAGACCAATTTATATGAATTTCTGGCAGGGTGTTTTTAAGTGGCAGTCTCTCATGCTGCGATAGATAAGTTGTAATTAGTAGGGTTGATTGGGTTTAGTGTTGAGACAAGCCAAGCAGTTCTAGGGCCTTCCAAAGGTATGGCGAAAGCAGCTCGAGCACCTCGAACTCAGCAGGAGCAGGAAGATCCCTGCGGGGGACCGCAGAAACAACCAGAGGTGCCCAGCAAATCCAGGCTCGAAGCACACATCCAAGGCATACAGAGCACAGACCACAGCTGCGACATGATGCACACTAACCAGGGTTGTGCAAAACAGCTAGGGTGAACACACTTCACATTTTCACTTCGCAGGACACTTTGTGCCTGCGGAGATACTTTCGCCCGTGGAGACACGTGGCATAGATGTTTATTTTTGGAGGGGGCAATGAGTCGCAGCGCTAATTTACTGGGTTGTATTGCTTAATGATCTTCTCTGAATGAGGCCCCCATTCATTTTAGAGGACGCAGATCTGACTCGACATTGAGTTTATTGAGCTTGTTTACTGAGTTGCAACCCCTGTACCACCTCCTGGAGATAGCTATCGGTATCGCGACCCTCGCAGAGTCCAGGTGCTCACATTTCTTCCTTTTAACATATCCAGAAATATGAATATTGCTGCCCATTCATAAGCACTCTGCACATAGCTGGGTAGTCCCTGTCGGAACCCTCATTTTCTCGAATTCTCTGATTCAGGAGCCACTGTGAGCTCAGCATGTCCTTCACCTGTAAATCGTTCTACAGGGCAAGCAAAAACCGAGATATCTGTGAGACACTGATAGACAGACACATGTAATGCGGGACGATCTACTCTGTAAAATTCTTGAAAACAGCATATAATAGGAATGGAAAGTTGACTCTCAGTCCATTGGGAATTGATTTTGTTGAACCAACTCAGATTGTTTCTTTTTCCCTTTGATCGCAGTACTTTTCTTTAAGGTTAGATATTTTGGGAATATAAGGGGCGGGAGGGCCAGAACTAGCCTAATACTATAATTGCAACTTCTTGGGAAGCTTCATCTGGGATGGCCGGACTGACCATTCACCTATAGGTGGGCTGGCGGATAGGGTACTGCTTTCAGAGCTAAATTGTAGTGTAGTTCCTATAGTACCCCATGCAGGACCTGCGCTTTTGGATAACATACACTGTGGGCCTGGTGGCAGACTGATTCTGAGCACCCCCACCACGTATGTTAGCCTGTTTGCATTAGCTAGCTCACAGTGCCACTAGAATCTCCTTTTTATCAGAGAGATTAGTTTTTGGCAACCTCAGAACACGACAACCCTGATTCCTCAGACACGTGGAAACAATGTACTACTTTTCGCTCAGTCACTCGTGCTTGCTCATTTGGTCTCAGAGAGTTACACAGAAGAAACAGTTGAGCGTATTTACAATAAGAATTTATTGCACAGTTGTTCTTCTAGTATAAAATATATGTACTGCGACAACTGTTAAACAGTAGCAGAGATATATGATCAGCAGTACAGTGAATAAAAAAGGATAGTCCAGTTCTGCCATTTTGCAATAGTCATGAACATATACATGAATATAAAATGCATTTATAAAATAAAGCGCATACTCCTATGATGCCTGTCTAGATGTACCTAAGTGTACCTAGAATGTGAGTAGGTGCGAAAGAAGACAAGAATCCCGCTAGGATTTAGTCAAACCCCATTACCTGAATAATGAGAGTGTGGGACCTCGTCCTGGTCTCGAGTTGGACACACCGCAAGGGATGATTAGACCAATGTCAGCTGGAGCGACTGCATGCAGGAGCCTCAGCGTCTCTGGTCAGTGTGTCGGCCTGGAAGTCTCGGTTCCCTCTAACTACTGATAGCAAGAGGTGCTGTATTTATACAGAAAAGTATAGAGTCCCTTGTGTCTTGTGTTAGCCATTGTTGGGTATGAAGATGACGTATGGGATGAGGTTCGTATATGTTTATGCAGGTGGATCCTAGCCCCTGCCTGGTTTCCTAGAACTCTTATGAATATTTAATCATACTGGATGAGCACATCAATCAATCAATCATTTGTAAAGCGCACTACATACCCGCGAGGGTCTCAAGGCGCTGGGGGGGGGGCCGCTACTGATCGAACATCCAGGTCTTGAGCCTCCTCCTGAAGGTCAGCAGGTCTTGGGTCTGTCGTAGGCTCAGTGGGAGGGTGTTCCATGTCTTGGCGGCGAGGTGGGAGAAGGATCTCCCACCGGTGGTTGTTCTTCGGATGCGCGGGACGGTGGCGAGTGAGAGGTCGGCGGAGCGTAGCTGGCGGTTGGGGATGTAGAAGGAGAGCCGTCTGTTGAGGTAGGCTGGGCCGGTCTTGTGGAGTGCCTTGTGTGCGTGGATGAGGAGCTTGAAGGATATCCTCTTGCTGACGGGGAGCCAGTGCAGGTCCCTCAGGTGGGGGGTGATGTGGCTGTGGCGTGGTACGTCGAGGATCAGTCGTGCCGAGGCGTTTTGGTTGCGTTGTAGTTGTTTGATGAGCTTGGTCGGGGCTCCCGCGTAGAGGGCGTTTCCGTAGTCGAGTCTGCTGCTGACGAGGGCCTGGGTGACTGTCTTTCTTGTATCTGTCGGGATCCATCTGTAGATCTTGCGGAGCATGCGGAGGGTGTTGAAGCAGGAGGAGGATACAGCGTTGACCTGCTTGGTCATTGAGAGCGTTGAGTCGAGGATGATTCCCAGGTTGCGCGCGTGGTCGGTGGGTGTCGGGGCTGCTCCCAGTGCCGTCGGCCACCAGGAGTCGTCCCAGGCTGAAGCGTTGGAGCCGAGGATGAGGACCTCCGTCTTGTCCGAGTTCAGCTTCAGACGGCTGGTCTTCATCCAGTCGGCGACGGCCTTCATTCCTTCGTGGAGGTTGGCTTTGGCGGTGATGGGGTCCTTGGTGAGGGAGAGGATCAGTTGAGTGTCGTTGGCGTAGGAGATTATGTTGAGGTCGTGCTGTCGGGCGACGTGTGCGAGCGGGGCCAGGCAGCGGGGGAAGACAGAAGACAGACAACAGCTGTTACAGACACAACAATGGAAATACAGGCAATACAGTAGAACAATAATGCGGAAGATGAACAACTTACGGCCTACCACTGGTCACCAGGGATGAGGCGCAGGTGGTAGCCTGCGGGTGGAGGAGGGCCTCGAACTTCCTCAGCAGCGGCAGCTGGGGCGGGGACACACAGGCGGAGCTGTGCGGAGGGGGAGCAACCTACCAGAGGGTCAAGGGTGATGGTATAGGAGGCCATTGTTCGGGAAAAACCCTCCTTCTGTACCCAAACCACAGTCTAGATAAGGTTCAGCCCTCAGCGCCCATTATTGTGGAGCATAGGGAACTAATGTAGGTGAAAGATTATGCCTATATTAGGGCATCTCAAACTATGCCTATATTAGGGCATCTATATGAAACATAACACCCACTCCTCTTAATAGTCAACAATAATAAACAATGACAGCAAACTACTAAGTCATACTAAGTGGTAGCGCATATAGGGCCAGATGTAGGTAAAAGGAATTTTGCGAGTCCTTAATAGCGATTTTTAGGGAATCGCTATTAAGGACTCGCAAAATGCTATGTAGGTAGGAATCGCAATAATTTTTGCGATTCCTACACATTCCTTATTTGTGAGTCGCAAATTGCGAGTCGCAAATAAGGAATGGCTTCCCATTCATTCCTATGGGCCAAGAGGCCCATAGGAATGAATGGGAATTGCGTGCGCAATTTCAAGGGTGCAAGGGTTCCAGAAGGACACCCTGGTGCACCCCTGAATTGTGCATGTGTGCACATGTGGGGCACATACATGCCCTGAGGGCATGTATGTGTGCCACATGGCACTTAAAAAAAAGCAAAAAAGTGCTTTTTTAAAGGAAATTGCAAATTACCACCAACTTGAAGTTGGTGGTAATTTGCGATTCCTTAAGGCAATATCGCAATTTGTGATGCCTTCCTGCATAGCATTTAGAGAATCGCAAAATGCGATTCTCTAAATGCTTGCACAAAATAAGGAATCGCAATTTTTGCGATTCCTTATTTTGCGAGTAGGTTTAAACTTACCTACATAGCACAAAGCTAATTTGTGTTTGCAAACGCTGAAATTCTGCGAATTTCAGCGTTTGCGATCGTAATTTGGCTTCCTACATCTGGCCCATAATTGTCAGTGAGCCACATAAAAACATTTTAAAAATTTTAAAAGCATATTAAAAACATTTCTAAGAGGGGAAAAATGTGTAGAGTCAGTTTTTTGAATTTGTACTCAAGCTAAAACTCTAGCTGAGTCCCTTTATAGAATTTAAAACTTTTGAAAGCGTTTTAGAAGGCCATACTTTCTCTAGCGATAGTGTCAATTTAGTAGGAAATGTTACAAAGTTAATCAGAGTCGAAATGAAAAAGGAAACTCCGAATTCTTTCCCAGCACATTATGAGCCAATTGAAGATTAAGTGTCCTGGCTGGGAGACGCAACATCACAGTCACTTGCTGTAGGGGATGGGAATTGTAATATTTCACACAGTACGTCGATGGAGCACAGATGATATTCAGTACTGCCCATGGCATTTCGGCAGCCGGTGCTGTAGTCGATACCTCAGTGCCCGTAGTGCTAGTTGTAGCGCTTGTGCTGGTGTCAGCACTAGTGGTGGCTGAGCTGATGTTCACCCCAGTTGTAAAAGGCACCTGCGGGTTTTCAAGGAATGCAGTCGTCAGGATAGGAATACGCTGGTGACACAGCCGAGCGTGGGACCTCAGCAGTTCCAGCCTTGTGTTCAAGTCAGCAGACGTCTCTGACTCGAGTGTCAGACAAATGTCCAACACGCATTCTTCACTGCAAAACAGGCATCGAAGAACAGGTAAGATGCAGTCCATTCAGACTGGTCTAAACGATAAGAACCAAGAAGCACTCAGTTCTCGTAGGCGTGGTGCGCCCAGATGCTGTACCATGCGCTCACGGTATCTACGTTCCAGAAGAGCTTTCGCCATTTCGTTCGTGATTGGGCCGTCCATTGCGTATCAGGAAAATGACGATCAGGATTCCAGCTATTAAAAGCAGTATCAGAGGTAAACCTCCAAAGATGCTTCCAAATATGGAGTGTATAAAATTTGGGATAACTCCGAGGACTGTTTGGAAGGTGCTTAGAAAACCTGACCCTATGGTCTTAAATAAGTGTACAATACCACTCGTATCAGACTTGTTAAAGATGCGACCCACCATTTCTACGAAATGAAAGGGGCAGTTTGTACGAATAAGTGCCTGTATCTCGGTCGAGGTCCTTGCAACTTGAAGATCAAAGGTCTCTCGAGCGGAGGTTAAGGGTACAGTTTGCTGTAAAAGCATGGCTTTCATTCTGCTTAAAGCGTCAAATTTTATAAAAGATATCTCTAACGAAGGCCACAAAGGCGCCTCCCTGACTGTACTTGTTGGGGGAAACAATACTTGCATACAGCAAGTAACCCTGGCGTTCACGGTGACCAGATAGGCGATGCCCAGAAGCATGCCACAGCAAACTTTATCATTCAGCATCAAGTAACTCCCATTCGAGAGTAACTCGAAAACTGGTGTGATCACGGCAGCTGGAGTTCCTTTCATGTGGCAAGACAGATTCGCCACCGAACCATTACAAGCTCCGTGTAAAATAATGTCCTGACACATGAGAGAGCCACTAAAAGCATTCCTGCAGTTTGTACCACTCAGGAACACTTCACGATTCCCACTCCGGCTTCGAAATCGATATGGTAATTCCCAGGATTCCTTAATGTATTCTTTACCCAATTTTTCATATCTGCCTGCCTGCCTTTGCTCAAGGCAATACTGAAACTGAAAGGTCGTGACCGGGAGAGTGATATGGCCGTGGATTAGCCATTCTGTTGATGGTGATTCCACCACTGTGAATGGTAGCCTGTCCAGTTTTTCAGTACGCAGCATTGTATATTTAGCTCCCCTTTGTGCCATTTCTATCTGTGTATCTGTTAGATTGTATTCAGAAAACAGAGACGTACTGTTTATAAAACGCCAAGGCACAAAGCCTGCACGCAAAGATTGCAGCGTCCAGCTCAATAGCATAATAGAACGTAACTGAGATTTGCTGTGTTGTAATATGGCTAAATCCTGTTCCAGTATGTCGATAGCAGAAGATACAATGTTGCCCAATGAATATTTCCTGGAGGTCAAAGTTGTTAACCCATTATCTACCACAGCTAAAGCTTTTTCTAAGTTTATACGGTCTATTTCCCGTATTCTCTCTGCGGCCTCTTGTTGGGAAATCTTCCAGTTTTCATTATAGGCGGCATATATGCCTGCATATATGAAACGTTTTTGCCGTGTTTTCCTGGGTCCTAGTAAAAAGTCCCTAAGATCCATGTCGAGTGAGAGTAAAGATAAGTGTTGTTTCACTTCTGCAAGTGTTGAGGTTTCTAGCCAACCGAGGCACAACTTCCCAACACTGTAGGATGTCACTACCCCTGGATGTTCTCTCTGTACATAACGTGGGTCTGGCCTATGAATACTGAATCCCTCGGTGATGTTCAGGAATCGCTTATGACAGCTATTCATGTCTAAGGGCCAAACCACCCACTGTTTCCAATTTGGGTCTGTTCTATTGTACTCTAAGATGTCATCCACTGTTGCCCCTTCTTTTGTAGTTGAATTCTGCCAACCCCCATATGTCGGTGTTGGAAACCTAGGGGTGTTCAGGTCCTTGCTCTTGGCTAGTCCAAGACAGGATGTCTGTTGCACAGTATCATTTAAAACGATCATCTGCTGTGGAATGAGGCATGCTCTAAATAGTGCCTCTGTACCCTGGACTTGCCAGTCCCTTGAACCCCAAACTGATTTTAAGTCAATTTCGTCTTTCCATAGGTCGAAACCCTGTTCAGACAATTGGGCCAAAAAGGAAGCAGAGTAAATCTGTTTAGTGTTTGTCAACATAATTTTCATTGCTGATGCTGGTGCTACCTTGTAATAAAATGAGGCTGGATCTGTGGTGTTAAACCCTGAAAAGTATGAAAATTTCTGTGCAAACGTTTGTGAACTACTTTTTGGTGGTGTTGGGCAATGTTCCCACTGATGGTACTCAAAAACATTCCTAGGTGAAATGGATTTGTGCAGGAAATGATGACCATAATGTTGGTAACAGTACAATGTGTCATAATCTGAAGAACCCTCTAACATTTCATTATTAGAAAATGCAGCAGTTTTCTCTAAATCAGACAACATATTATTAACTGTTTCAGAGTCCCAATCATCAGAAAATGTACTTGAGGTAATGATATCACTTAATGAAATTTTAAATATATGATTAATTTTTAAAAGTTCTGTCGGACCGAATATGTTAAAATCAACCTTGTCCCATACTATACCATCCGGTATAGGAACTGCTGTAATGTTCACTGATGACAAGTCTCTTTGCTCACGATGTGATGATGGATGTGGCTTCAGTAGTATGTTGACCTTTTGGGCTGTGGAGCTTTGTTGAAGATAGCGTCCATTAATAAGCATACTAAAAGTTAGTACTAAGCCAAGCCAGAAAAGAAAAAACAATATCCCAGAAATTACCCAGAGTTCAATCCAAGGCGATACAGGTATGTCTTTTTAGAAAGTGAAGAAAGTTCTTTATTTGTTGCTTGAATGGTGTTTTGGCTGGCGTTGTTTCCGGCTCGCTTGGATCCAGAGAAAACGTATCAAAGTTCATGAAATAGCTAGAAGCAGTTCGATCAATTGTAGGAATTGCATCGGGATTAGTTGAAATGTTATTTTGCTCTTGACGAGACATGTTGACGTAGACTTCTGTATTAGGTCTAATTGCAACTTGTGAATTAGTCTGATGTTCATTTTGAATTTGAATGTTTTGTTCAAGTGGAACAAGTTCCATAGCATTGTTGCTTAGTCCTTCATTCCTTACAGGTGGCTCTTCAAACGTGATGAGTCTTTCTGTTTGAACTTCTTGGATTGTAGCTAGAGGAGGGCGTCTGCTACTGTGGAGACCACGAGGCCTACTGCTTATTATTGGCCACATAGTGTGGTTTGATTAAGTCGATTGAGACAAATCTTTTCTCCTTTTTCCCGACAAGAGGCGGCAAAAGTACAGTACTTGTTCCTTGTACTGCAAGGACTGGTACAGGTGTTCTGTATGAAGGTCCAAATTCAATTTTTTGTCCGCAATTTTCTCTCTGACCAGATCCCTGACTTTTGGGATCCAGACAGGTCTTGCCGTGTCTGCCTTGACTTCCCCAGTGGCGGTCTGCTTTAGTCGGACATTGCTTTGTTTTGCCCTGGATTCATTTAGATCCTGTAAAACAGCCAAACGATCATAGATATCAAATGGTTTTTCATCCGCCACTGCGCCTTCACAATCAAGATCAGGTACCCACATTCCTGTCCCAAAGAGGACTTCATATGGAGTGACACCCCCTAGAGAGTTTCTTGGCTGGTTGTTTAACGCCCGCTGTACCCCATAAAGGTGTTTGACCCAACTACCGCCCTTGCCTAATACCCTAGCGGTTAAAGATTGCTTTAAGTCCCGGTTTTTCCTCTCCACAACCGAATTTCCCTCTGGATGGTACAGAGAGGAGTACCGCAATGCTACGCCCATTCCTTCCATGGCCTCTTTGTAAGCCCGAGAGCTGAACGCAGGGCCGCGGTCAGAATGTAACGTGCTAACTGCGTATGTGCCGATAAAGACTTGCAAATCTTTGATAACAGTTCGAGCGTCAGCCGAGCGCTGAGGCCATACCCATAGGAATCTCGAGCAGGAATCCACTGCAACCATGATATATTTGTAAGCCCCTTTGTAAGGGGCCGCAGTGGTCCAAGTACACACATGCAAGAGGTTTGTCTGATTTTAATAATGGCGTCTGCGTGGGTTTCGCTACCGTGGAGCCTTTCATCTGCTGGCAGTTGTCGCAATTCAAGACATAGTCTTTAGTTTGCTTAGTTAACCCTGGCCACCAATAGCGCTGTTTCAATAAAGAAATAGTCGCTGTAACGCCTATGTGCGCAGAGCCCAAACCCTTGTGTGCTGCTAGTATTAAACCTTGCCTTTGATCCATATTTGGTATTACCCTATCCCCCACTCCAGGAATCTGAGCATATGGAATGTTACTTGCATCTAACTTGTAGGAGTATTTGAGTGGAAATTTTTTAGGTACTGCTGTGCTGCCTTTGCGTGAAGCAATGACAGCTACCATAATCTCACCGTCTAGCCTCGTTTTGGAACGAGTGAGTGCCGCTACGGAAGCCGTGCGAACAGCCCCCTTTGCGGCTTCATCAGCCAATGAATTCCCTTCAACGTGAACGCCATCACGTTGATGACTCAGTGTATGGATCACGTGAGTCCTTGGTAGCTCATTTTTCAACTCTGCTACCTGTTCCCATAGCATTTTATGCTTAATTGTGCCACCTTTCGCATCTTTAAACCCGTTTTGCTCCCAATGGTCTAGGTATTCATTATATGACTGAACACAGTAAAACGAATCACACACGATTAGTGTGGGGAATTCATGATCCGTATTTACCAGTGCCAGTATCAGTGCTTTTAACTCTGCCAACTGTGCCGTGCAGTCTCCTAGCGATTGCGTTTTTGTGCAACTCGGATAGAACTTTCCATCCTGCATGTGACCTTTAACGATAGCACACGCTGCGCTGTATTGCTGCTTACTTCCTATGGCCGGTTACGCAGATCCGTCAGTATAAATAATATATTCATACTAATCGAGAGGCAAGATTTCATTTGGTAGAGGATATTCGTGTTCATATTGCAGGAATGCCTGTGTTTTTAAACTTGGATCAAATCTGTATTCAACATCCGTCGCAGTAAGAGAATTAGCCCATTGTATCCATCTTGGATGTAAGGCTTTCGCATTTGGAATGCTAGCCTTTGTAACAGCTTCTAAAGCCGGTAATGGGGTTACGAAAATAATGCGTTTCCCCTGTGCGAGTGCTCTTTCTCTTGCTACAGCGGTCTGAACAGCTGTCAGGATTTTCTCTGTTGAAGTGAAACGCATTTCTGCATTTGTGTACAGGTGTGATTTGTATGCGATTGGTACTGTTTCTCCTTAATTGAAGGTTAAGTAAGTGTAGCGGGATTGACCCGCAATTATACGGATCACCAAGTGGCGTACGTTTACGCGTGTTTGGAAGCTATCATGTCTTCCTGGAGTGAACGAAGAATATTAGTATGTTCTTGTGTCCAATTTCTGGCTGAAAAGTCAGGTTTTATTAGGTCGTAGAAAGGTTTTACCCTTTGTGCGTAATCTAAAATGTATGTTCTGCCAAAATGTATGAATCCCAGTATTGATTGTAAATCAATAAAGGCTGGAGCAGGGCACATTTTTCTAAAAAGTTTGCTGCTAGACTTTTCCCTTCACTTGACAGCTCATATCCCAAAAATAGGACATTGAGGTGGGCTATTTTTGATTTTTTAAAGTTACATTTGTAGCCCTCAGTGGCAAATCCCATAATAATGGTGTTTACCCTGGTCAAGTGCCTCTCTAAGTCATCGTCCGTTAGATAAATATCATCCACATAGGACAACGCTTCTTCATCAAATTTTTGAAGTAACTCTGTTACCCTTCCTGAAAATACCCCGGGCTATTCTTATACCCTTGGGGGAGTCGACAAAATTGTCGCTGGGACCCTAACGCTGAGAATGCGGTCAAATACCTGCTTTCAGGCGCTATATTTTGGCAGAAAAATCCATTTGAGATATCAAGTGTTGTTTTGTATTTTTTCCGCACAATGTTATTTATTAATGCGGCACTATGTGCATTTTGGACAGCAAATGTCTTTGTGCATGAGTTTAAATGTCTGTAGTCTAAAACTAGACGATTTGTATTATCGGGTTTAGAGACGGGAAACAAAGGATTGTTCATTGGAGAGGTACATTTTTCAATGACCCCCTGGTATTCAAGTTGATCTAAGATCTCCCTGACTTGTTTTTTAGCTTCTTGCTTTATTGGGTATTGCCTCTGAGCATTAGGTGAAACTTTTAACGGGATCACGTGGTAGGTTGAATCCTCATCCCACCCAGCGTGATTTTTGTACAATGCTGGAGCTTGGGCTACTGCCCACTCCCATGCATATGTATGTTTAAGGTGAACGGGAATATGGTCGGAAAATGCAGGAAAAATTATACTTTCTCCCCTGGGGCACTCCATTACGAATGCTGGCGGCCAATCTTGTTCGGCTAACAGGATGTCATACCCAGATGATAAGTTCTTCCAAAAGAGACCTTTTATTTTCCTGGGCTTGTCCCCCTCCATCCGGAGTGTTATTTCATGTAACTTATGTGGGACGCTCACCCTTTTGTCTGGTGTTTCCACCGTGATGTAATCATTCAAGTCCGCTGTCACCAGAAATTCCTTCAGGTTCTGGTGAGCTATTGTTACTTCTGCCGCACTGTCTAGCATCGTCAGAGCCCATTCCCCGTTCAGAAGTTGTGTCCTCAAAATTCTGGGCAAGTCTGATTTTCAGACCAGCAACTTTCTTTTTCTTAAATTGAGGTTTTGATTTTGGCTTATTATCTTTTTTGGAAGTAAAGTCTGGAGCGCCCTGCTTGTCTCTGGACTGTGTGCGCTCCTCTCTGTGTTCTGACCGTCCTTCTCTCTCGGAGTTTTTCTTTGAGCCCTGAAAGGAACGAGAGGAACGTGTATCAGTATCCTGATACCTGTCAGGTTTCCTAATATTATCCTTATTACTAAGGTTGTACCTCTTTTCAGAGGGCTCCTGTGGAGGAGACCTACCTCGGGACTGAGATCTGTTGTCTTATTATTTTTGTTGTTTTTTATTATCCCACTTCTTTTTAGAAGTCGGTGTCTGCTTAGAAGTGTCCTTTTCGGGACTGCCCATTAGTTGAGGTTTTACAGCTTTTCCCCCCAAACTATCCCTGCCTAACTCTGCATACGCAGTTTCAATTATTTTGGGTAGTTCATTCTCCTGTTCTAATGGAGAGAACTCCCGTAGGCGTTGGCGGATTGCCACTGATGCTGCTTCCCCTTTAATGTTAGCTAGTATTATGACTGATACCTGGTCGTAGTTATTTAATAACTTCATCCCTAAGTTCAGAGCAGGCTCTGCTCCGTACTCATTTTGTATTTGTCTCAATACATCTGGTATCACTGCTAATGAAGGAATACCATGAGTTCTGGTATATATGGCAGCAAAGACTGTACCCCAAGAGGTACAATCCTCTAACTGTGGTGTAATCCCCATGGGCAAGCAGATTGTTAACATTCTGTGTTTTTCAAATGGTGTGGTATTTGGGAATACTGCTTCTAACTGCGTTATTTTCTGAGCTACTGTTAGAAATGGAATCTCTAGTTGGCAAGGGCTTGCACCTTTGTCCAAGTAGGGACCCTTCTTCCTAGTCAGGGTAAGGGTGTTACACTCGTGAAGTAACCCCTGCTCACCCTCGTGGTAGCTTGGCACGAGCAGTCAGGCTTAATTCAGAGGCAGTGTGTAAAGCATTTGCACATAACCAACAGTAATACAGTGTAAGCACTACAAACGGACACCACACCAGTTTAGAAAAATAACCAATATTTTATATATTCAAGACAAGACCAATTACGACAAAAATCCACAATACTATACTTTAAAAACGAATACTTGATAAGGTAACTTCTTCTTTGCAGGAATAGCACAAAAGCAAAGTTCGTACGAGTCGGTAGCTCCGTCCGAGCCTACCGTGATGCTGAGAACCACAGAGTCTAACAGTTCCAGCCGACCGCGTCGATACGGGCCAGCAGAGTCATGAACCGACTCGGTTACAGTACCTTTCTCATTGTGGCTGGTACGGTGTGTACGAGCCGGTCGGCGTTCGTCGCGGTTGCGGTGCAAGACGGAGCGATGCAAGGTGCGGTGTCCCTCGATGCGGTGCAGGCAGCGGCTTGGTGAGCGTCGTGCAGACGGAGTCGGTGAGTCCAAGGCGTGCGATGCAGGGTGAGACGATGCTCGATGCGGTGCTGACAGGTTGCGATGCAGGCGACCAAGCCGGAGTGCGGGAGCTGGCGTCGGACAGCGGTGCGAGTCGGAGCGGTGCGTCGCAGACGTGCGAGCGGTGCCCCAAATGCGGTGCGGTCACGACTCTTGAGCCAGTTGCAGCGACCGCGTCGGTCGGGTCCGGCTGGTTCAGTGAAGCGATGCGATGCGAACTGCGGTGCCCACAGGTCACGGTGCAAGCAGCGGCTCGATGTTGGCGGCGTCGGACGTCGCCCACGGTGAGACCAGGGTTGCGATGCGAAGCGGGGCGATGCGGTCTGCGGTGCAAACAGGTCACCGGCCAGGGATGGATTCGGTTGACGGAGTCGGTTGCAGTTCCCTTCCTCTGTGGCAACTGAAACAGCGTTCCAGAAGCGGTACCCAGAGGCTTGTGAAGTCTTTGTAGTCCCTGAGACTTCTTAACAGGAGGCCAGCTCGGTTTCAGGCCCTTGGAGATACTCAGCACAAGTTTGTAGAAAGTTCAGTCCTTTCACTGCCCAAGGCAGAAGCAGCAGCTGCAGGCCAACCCAACAAAGCAACAACACAGCAAAGGGGCAGTACTCCTCCTGGCAGCTCTTCCAGCTCTTCGTCTTGGCAGGTTCCTTGATTCCAGCGAGATCTAAATTCATGGGGTCAGGGCCCCAATATTTATATCCCAAATTCCTTTGTTCTCTGAAGGCAGAGAGGCCTTTGCCTAGTCCAAACCAGTTCTGGAGCACTTTGTTGACAAGTCTCCGTCCCTTCTTTCAGTGAGTAGGCCAGGGACATCAGACGCACCACAGGAGGTGGAGCCAGCATTGTGGAGGGAAGGCACTGTCCTATTCAGGGCCCAGGTGCGACCCCTCCCACCCATCTACATGTAGATCTTGCTATTCAGCCCTGTGCTGACTCACCCTGTCTCCTGGCATCCCCCAGCCCCTGTCACTCACACTCCAGACAAGGAATACACAACCTCGCAGAGGCAGGCTTGGATGGTTAGACAAGAAAATACCCACTTTCTAAAAGTGGTATTTTCAAACGCAGAATGTTAAAACCAACTTCACTAAAAGATGCATTTTATCATCCTGAATCCAGGCATACTAAACTCGAATTTCTACCATGTTCCCGGGGTCAGTTAGGATTATAAGCTGTAATAATCAAAACTGCCCGTTCTGGCCTAGGGGGAACAGGTAGCCTTGCAATAGTGAAAAACGAACTAGGCTGTAATTCACTATCAGGACATGCCGCACACACCCGGGCATGTCCTACCTTTCGCATACAACGCACCCTGCCCACAGGGGTACCTTGGGCCTACCTTAGGGGTGACTAACATGTAGCCAAGGGAAGGTTTAGGGACTTGCAAGTGTGTGCACTTGCCAAGTCGACATGGCAGCCCCAGGCTGCGCACAGGCTCTGCGGTGGCAGGCCCGAGTTACACTTTACGGGCTGTTTGCGTGGGTGGCACAATCCAGTGCTGCAGCCCACCAACAGCATTTGGTCTATAGGCCCTGGCACTCGCAGTGCACTTTACAAGGGACTGACACATAAACCAAATAGGGCAATCATGGAAACACCAATCCATAACGCATTTTATACAGGAGCACTTGCACTTTCCCACTGGACAGCAGTGAGGAAAGTGCGCCGAATCATTACACCAGCAAAAACAGAGTCAAAACCGGGAGGTCAGAAAGCAAAAAGTCTGGGGAAACACGCCAAAAGATGCCAAGTCTAACACATGTCCCCTCCAGCTGAAAGTAGGGAGAACTACCCAACCCCATTGGAGTTCTCTTCACTAAGGCGGAAGAACCTGGACAGACCATCTGCGTTGGCGTGTTCTGTACCAGGACGGTGTTCCACCGTAAAGTCCATTCCCTGTAGGGAGATGGACCACCTCAGCAGTTTTGGATTCTCACCCCTCATTTGCATCAACCATCTGAGGGGCCTGTGGTCTGTCTGAACCCGGAAGTGAGTCCCAAACAGGTATGGTCTCAACTTCTTCAGTGCCCAGACCACAGCAAAAGCTTCCCTTTCTATGGCACTCCACCTCTGTTCCCTGGGAAGTAGTCTCCTGCTAAGGAAGACTACAGGCTGATCCAGGCCCTCTTCGTTCAGTTGTGAGAGCACCGCTCCCACACCATGCTCTGAAGCGTCAGTCTGCACGACGAATTCCTTGGAGAAGTCAGGTGCCTTGAGCACGGGCGCCGTGCACATGGCTGCCTTCAGGGCATCAAAAGCTTTCTGGCAGGACTCAGTCCAGATCACTTTCCTGGGCTGCCTCTTAGAGGTCAGCTCTGTTAAGGGGGCAACGATGGTGCCATAGCCCTTAACAAATCTCCTATAGTAACCGGTGAGACCTAAGAAGGCTCTCACCTCTGTCTGGGTCTTGGGGGTTCCCAAGCCAGAATGGTGTCAATCTTGGGTTGTAGGGGCGCCACCTGGCCGCTTCCTACCTGGTGTCCCAAGTACACCACAGAACCCTACCCGATCTGGCACTTACTGGCCTTGATCGTGAGGCCTGCACCTTGCAGAGCCCTCAACACTTTCTCAAGGTGCTGTAAATGTTCTTCCCAGCTGGAACTGAACACAGCAATGTCATCCAGGTAGGCGGCACTGAAATCCTCCAGCCCGGCCAACACCTGATTGACCAACCTCTGAAAGGTGGCAGGGGCATTCTTCAACCCAAAGGGCATCACCCGGAATTGGTAATGACCTTCTGGGGTTGAGAATGCTGATCTCTCCTTGGCCCCATCGGTTAAGGCAATCTGCCAGT
Organism: Calotriton arnoldi; assembly: GCA_963921515.1. NCBI lineage: Eukaryota > Metazoa > Chordata > Amphibia > Caudata > Salamandridae > Calotriton > Calotriton arnoldi. The sequence continues at coordinate 1,623,782 of CAWUFW010002778.1, read as the reverse complement.
ACCCAGACGTCAAATCAAACGTGCTGAGGAACCGGGCAGCTCCCAACCGATCAATGAGCTCATCAGCTCTGGGGATGGGGTGCGCGTCAGTCCTGGTGATGGCATTGAGCCCACGGTAGTCCACACAAAACCAGAGTTCTGGAGTGGCACCGGGCGCCACAGCCTTTGGGACCAAGACCACTGGGCTGGCCCAAGGACTGTGGGAGGGCTCAATCACCCCTAACGCCAACATCTTAGAGACCTCCTCCTTGATGCTGGCTCTGACCCGGTCAGTCAACCTGTAAATCTTGTGCTTCACAGGAGGGCTGTCATGGGTACACGTCATGGGTACACCAGTGAGTAACACCGGGGGTCAGAGAGAACAGTGGGGCGAACTGTCCCAACAACTGGCGACAGTCCCCCTGCTGCTCCTGAGTCAGAGTAGGGGAGAGGATCACACCCTCTACTGACCCATCATGCTCCTTGGTAGACAGGAGGTCAGGGAGAGGCTCACTCTCCTCTTCCACCCCATCATCTGTCGCCAAGAGCATACTCACTTCGGACCTCTCGAAGTGGGGCTTGAGGCGGTTCACGTGAAGGACCCTCAAAGGGTTCCTTGGAGCCTGCAAATCCACCAGGTAGGTGACGTCACTTTTGCGCTCCTTTACCTCATATGGCCCAGTCCACTTGTCCTGCAAGGCACAAGGTGCCACTGGGGCCATGACCCACACTTTTGCCCAGGTTGAAATTCGACCAGAGTGGCGTTCTGGTCATACCATCTCTTCATTTCTTCCTGGCTGGCTTCTAGGTTCGCCTGAGCGAGTTTCCTGAAGCGGGCAGTTTGGTTTCTAAAGGCCAGCATGTAGCTAAATACATCCTGGGGAGTTTTCCTGGGAGCCGCCTCCCAGCCTTCCTTTACCAAACTCAGAGGTCCTCTGACAGGGTGGCCATACAGGAGCTCAAAGGGGCTGTACCCAAGAGACTTCTGAGGCACCTCCCTGTATGCAAAGAGTAGGCATGGCAAGAGGACGTCCCACTTACGCCTCATGGGTTCTGTTAGACCCTTGATCATGCCTTTCAAGGTCTGGTTGAATCTCTCCACCAGACCGTTTCCTTGTGGGTGGTAAGGAGTGGTGAACTTGTAGGTTACACCACACTCCTTCCACAGGGATGTCATATACTTCGATATGAAATTGGTCCCCCTATCAGAAACCACCTCTCTGGGGAATCCCACACGGGAAAAGATCCCCATTAACGCCCGGCCCACCACTGGCGCCGTCGTTGTCCTGAGAGGGATTGCGTCCGGGTACCGGGTGGCATGGTCCACCAAGACCAGGATGTACCTGTTGCCCATAGCTGTCTTGGGATCCAGTGGCCCCACAATATCCATCCCTACCCTTTCAAAGGGTGTTCCAACAACAGGAAAAGGTTGGAGAGGAGCTTTGACCTTCCTCCCACTCTTACCACTTGCCTGGCAAGTTTGGCAAGACCTACAGTGTGCATCTGACTGCCTTCGCATTTGGGGCCAAAAGAAGTGGGTGACAAGCCTGTCAAAGGTCTTGTCCTGCCCCAAATGTCCTGCCAAAGGCACGTCATGAGCCAGACCCAGTAGGAAGGTCCTGAAGCGATGGGGTACCACCAGCACACGGGCTGACCCAGGCTCAGCAACCTTAGGCTCACTGTATAGGAGACCACTCTCCCAGTAGATCAGATGTGACCCGGACTGATTACCAGCTGCCTGGTCTGCAGCCTGCCGCCGCAGACCCTCCAGAGTAGGGCACTCGTTCTGCTCCCTGCAGAACTCCTCCCTGGTGGGACCCCTTCTTGCTGCCAATGGGTCAGCTCAGAGATGTCTCCCAGTTCGGCTACCTGCTCCCCTGTAGGCACCGGGCGTCCCCCTCGAGGTCCACCTCCTCCCGGTCCGTGGGAACTTCGGGGGCCGGTTTCCCGCGCCCCTGCCATTTCTCTTGGCAGGGACTTGGGCCACTGTTTCAGGCTCCAAGTCCTCTTGATCACCCTTTCTGGCTGCCATTGACCGAGTAGACACGCATGCCCACTCTGGCAACCCAAGCATCTCCAAGTGAGACCTGAGCTCAACATCCTTCCATAAGGACTGTTCCAGGCCGTCACCTAGCAGACAATCTACAGGCATGGTAGGGCTCACAACCACCCTCAAGGGACCTGAGACCCCCCCAATTCAAAGGGAACCTGCGCCACCATACATTGGCGCTCTGAGTTGTCTACCGCAACTACTTGGTGGAATGCCCCGGGGACTACTTGCTTCTCAGACACCAGGTGACACCGGACTGAGGTCACACTGGCTCCAGTATCTCTGAGAGCCTCTACCCTGTTCCCATTAATGGTCACCCAGGTGCTATATTTCTTTGTGTTAGGGGGCACCTGGTTTCCTGGGACCATCTCACTGTCCCCTAGTGAGACAAGGGTCATTTCTGCGGGATCCCCACCCTCCTGTGGGCACCCCTCCTCCCCAAGCGCTACACTAGCCAACACTTTGGACTGTCCACCGGTGGGTGGCTGTGTCCCCTTCGGGCACTTGGGGTCCCCCTTAAAGTGACCTACCTGGTCACATGCATAACACTTGCGGGGGCCGGTCTCAACAGGCTTCCCTGTAGAGACCCCTTTCTTCTTATCACCGGGGGCTGGGAACCTTTACCCTGGGTACTAGTTTGGGGCCCTTTAGAGAACTCCTGTGCTTTACCCTTGTCCCCCCACCTTTCTGCTGGGGACCCTGCCCACCTTTGGCTGAGTCTCCCCCAAACGCTTTCTTGTGGCCCCTGGTACTCACCCAGCGTTCCGCTTCCATAGCAAGCTTCCTGGGGTCAGTTAGCTTACTATCAACTAGGTGCTGGCGCAGATCTGCAAAACATAGACTAGACAAGTGCTCCCATGCAATCAAGTTGTAGAGCCCCTGAAAATCTGTTACACTACTGCCCTTCACCCAACCATCCAGAGACCTGCAGAACACATCCACACATTCCAACCAAGTGTTGGCATCAGACTTCTTACTGGACCTGAACTGATCCCTGTACTTTTCAGGAGTAAGACCATACTTCGTGAGAAGGGCATCCTTCATGTCAGCATAGGTGAGGTGATACCCCTTACCCAAAGCTATCAGAGCATCCCTTGCTTCTTCCGGGAAAAGTGGCCACAATCCTGCTCCCCAATTCTCCTCAGGGACCCCATTCATGTGTATGGCTGCCTCATAACCCTGAAACCACCTTTGTATGTCATCCCCCTTCTTGAACTCCTTGCCTACGTTCTTGGGAATGTGCACAATCCTGTCTGCCTTTCTGGACGAATTGCTGCCACCATCTGAGCCTGACTTACTCCTAAGTTCTAGCTCCTTCAGTTCTCTCTCATGCTCTAAGAGCATCTTCCTCTCCTCTATGGCCAATCTCTTCTCCTCCCGCTCACTCTCCAGCCTGAGCTTCTGCAGCTCAAACTGCCTTGCCTCCCGCCTGTCCTCCAGCTCCTCTGGGGACAGACTGCTGCTGCCTGACCTGGCGGGTTCCCCCCTACCCAAAAGCATATCCACCCTGGAAATAGGCTCCTCCACCTCCTCACTGAGATTACCAGGCTGCTCACTGGCATGTCTGGCTGCTACCCAGGCCCTCAGCGCCTTCTGTAGCTCCTCCTTCCTTGTGAGGCCTTTAATTTGGACTTTCAGGTTTTTACAAATCGCTCGTAGTTCTTTTACGGCGTAGGTTTCCAACCTATCCTCCTCAAAGATAATTTCCAGAGATGCAACGGATGATGCAGCTGTGTCAGGCATGACAAAAGTAGTGAGTTGAAAACTGGCAAGATCAAAAATAGGCGAAAAGAAAAAGAACCAGTATGTGGTACGTAATGGTCTGCGATATGGTAGTAGTGCACACCAATCACTGTAAGTCAAGTGCAAACACAAGTCCTATCCTCACCGCTGACAACCAATGTTAGAAATGGGATCTCTAGTTGGCAAGGGCTTGCACCTTTGTCCAAGTAGGGACCCTTCTTCCTAGTCAGGGTAAGGGTGTTACACTCGTGAAGTAACCCCTGCTCACCCTCGTGGTAGCTTGGCATGAGCAGTCAGGCTTAATTCAGAGGCAGTGTGTAAAGCATTTGCACATAACCAACAGTAATACAGTGTAAGCACTACAAACGGACACCACACCAGTTTAGAAAAATAACCAATATTTTATATATTCAAGACAAGACCAATTACGACAAAAATCCACAATACTATACTTTAAAAACGAATACTTGATAAGGTAACTTCTTCTTTGCAGGAATAGCACAAAAGCAAAGTTCGTACGAGTCGGTAGCTCCGTCCGAGCCTACCGTGATGCTGAGAACCACAGAGTCTAACAGTTCCAGCCGACCGCGTCGATACGGGCCAGCAGAGTCATGAACCGACTCGGTTACAGTACCTTTCTCATTGTGGCTGGTACGGTGTGTACGAGCCGGTCGGCGTTCGTCGCGGTTGCGGTGCAAGACGGAGCGATGCAAGGTGCGGTGTCCCTCGATGCGGTGCAGGCAGCGGCTCGGTGAGCGTCGTGCAGACGGAGTCGGTGAGTCCAAGGCGTGCGATGCAGGGTGAGACGATGCTCGATGCGGTGCTGACAGGTTGCGATGCAGGCGACCAAGCCGGAGTGCGGGAGCTGGCGTCGGACAGCGGTGCGAGTCGGAGCGGTGCGTCGCAGACGTGCGAGCGGTGCCCCAAATGCGGTGCGGTCACGACTCTTGAGCCAGTTGCAGCGACCGCGTCGGTCGGGTCCGGCTGGTTCAGTGAAGCGATGCGATCCAAACTGCGGTGCCCACAGGTCACGGTGCAAGCAGCGGCTCGATGTTGGCGGCGTCGGACGTCGCCCACGGTGAGACCAGGGTTGCGATGCGAAGCGGGGCGATGCGGTCTGCGGTGCAAACAGGTCACCGGCCAGGGATGGATTCGGTTGACGGAGTCGGTTGCAGTTCCCTTCCTCTGTGGCAACTGAAACAGCGTTCCAGAAGCGGTACCCAGAGGCTTGTGAAGTCTTTGTAGTCCCTGAGACTTCTTAACAGGAGGCCAGCTCGGTTTCAGGCCCTTGGAGATACTCAGCACAAGTTTGTAGAAAGTTCAGTCCTTTCACTGCCCAAGGCAGAAGCAGCAGCTGCAGGCCAACCCAACAAAGCAACAACACAGCAAAGGGGCAGTACTCCTCCTGGCAGCTCTTCCAGCTCTTCGTCTTGGCAGGTTCCTTGATTCCAGCGAGATCTAAATTCATGGGGTCAGGGCCCCAATATTTATATCCCAAATTCCTTTGTTCTCTGAAGGCAGAGAGGCCTTTGCCTAGTCCAAACCAGTTCTGGAGCACTTTGTTGACAAGTCTCCGTCCCTTCTTTCATTGAGTAGGCCAGGGACATCAGACGCACCACAGGAGGTGGAGCCAGCATTGTGGAGGGAAGGCACTGTCCTATTCAGGGCCCAGGTGCGACCCCTCCCACCCATCTACATGTAGATCTGGCTATTCAGCCCTGTGCTGACTCACCCTGTCTCCTGGCATCCCCCAGCCCCTGTCACTCACACTCCAGACAAGGAATACACAACCTCGCAGAGGCAGGCTTGGATGGTTAGACAAGAAAATACCCACTTTCTAAAAGTGGTATTTTCAAACGCAGAATGTTAAAACCAACTTCACTAAAAGATGCATTTTATCATCCTGAGTCCAGGCATACTAAACTCGAATTTCTACCATGTTCCCGGGGTCAGTTAGGATTATAAGCTGTAATAATCAAAACTGCCGTTCTGGCCTAGGGGGAACAGGTAGCCTTGCAATAGTAAAAAACGAACTAGGCTGTAATTCACTATCAGGACATGCCGCACACACCCGGGCATGTCCTACCTTTCGCGTACAACGCACCCTGCCCACAGGGGTACCTTGGGCCTACCTTAGGGGTGACTAACATGTAGCCAAGGGAAGGTTTAGGGACTTGCAAGTGTGTGCACTTGCCAAGTCGACATGGCAGCCCCAGGCTGCGCACAGGCTCTGCGGTGGCAGGCCCGAGTTACACTTTACGGGCTGTTTGGGTGGGTGGCACAATCCAGTGCTGCAGCCCACCAACAGCATTTGGTCTATAGGCCCTGGCACTCGCAGTGCACTTTACAAGGGACTGACACATAAACCAAATAGGCCAATCATGGAAACACCAATCCATAACGCATTTTATACAGGAGCACTTGCACTTTCCCACTGGACAGCAGTGAGGAAAGTGCGCCGAATCATTACACCAGCAAAAACAGAGTCAAAACCGGGAGGTCAGAAAGCAAAAAGTCACATGTCCCCTCCAGCTGAAAGTAGGGAGAACTACCCAACCCCATTGGAGTTCTCTTCACTAAGGCGGAAGAACCTGGACAGACCATCTGCGTTGGCGTGTTCTGTACCAGGACGGTGTTCCACCGTAAAGTCCATTCCCTGTAGGGAGATGGACCACCTCAGCAGTTTTGGATTCTCACCCCTCATTTGCATCAACCATCTGAGGGGCCTGTGGTCTGTCTGAACCCGGAAGTGAGTCCCAAACAGGTATGGTCTCAACTTCTTCAGTGCCCAGACCACAGCAAAAGCTTCCCTTTCTATGGCACTCCACCTCTGTTCCCTGGGAAGTAGTCTCCTGCTAAGGAAGACTACAGGCTGATCCAGGCCCTCTTCGTTCAGTTGTGAGAGCACCGCTCCCACACCATGCTCTGAAGCGTCAGTCTGCACGACGAATTCCTTGGAGAAGTCAGGTGCCTTGAGCACGGGTGCCGTGCACATGGCTGCCTTCAGGGCATCAAAAGCTTTCTGGCAGGACTCAGTCCAGATCACTTTCCTGGGCTGCCTCTTAGAGGTCAGCTCTGTTAAGGGGGCAACGATGGTGCCATAGCCCTTAACAAATCTCCTATAGTAACCGGTGAGACCTAAGAAGGCTCTCACCTCTGTCTGGGTCTTGGGGGTTCCCAAGCCAGAATGGTGTCAATCTTGGGTTGTAGGGGCGCCACCTGGCCGCTTCCTACCTGGTGTCCCAAGTACACCACAGAACCCTGCCCGATCTGGCACTTACTGGCCTTGATCGTGAGGCCTGCACCTTGCAGAGCCCTCAACACTTTCTCAAGGTGCTGTAAATGTTCTTCCCAGCTGGAACTGAACACAGCAATGTCATCCAGGTAGGCGGCACTGAAATCCTCCAGCCCGGCCAACACCTGATTGACCAACCTCTGAAAGGTGGCAGGGGCATTCTTCAACCCAAAGGGCATCACCCGGAATTGGTAATGACCTTCTGGGGTTGAGAATGCTGATCTCTCCTTGGCCCCATCGGTTAAGGCAATCTGCCAGTACCCAGACGTCAAATCAAACGTGCTGAGGAACCGGGCAGCTCCCAACCGATCAATGAGCTCATCAGCTCTGGGGATGGGGTGCGCGTCAGTCCTGGTGACGGCATTGAGCCCACGGTAGTCCACACAAAACCAGAGTTCTGGAGTGGCACCGGGCGCCGCAGCCTTTGGGACCAAGACCACTGGGCTGGCCCAAGGACTGTGGGAGGGCTCAATCACCCCTAACGCCAACATCTTAGAGACCTCCTCCTTGATGCTGGCTCTGACCCGGTCAGTCAACCTGTAAATCTTGTGCTTCACAGGAGGGCTGTCACCAGTGTCCACGTCATGGGTACACCAGTGAGTAACACCGGGGTCAGAGAGAACAGTGGGGCGAACTGTCCCAACAACTGGCGACAGTCCCCCAGCTGCTCCTGAGTCAGAGTAGGGGAGAGGATCACACCCTCTACTGACCCATCATGCTCCTTGGTAGACAGGAGGTCAGGGAGAGGCTCACTCTCCTCTTCCACCCCATCATCTGTCGCCAAGAGCATACTCACTTCGGACCTCTCGAAGTGGGGCTTGAGGCGGTTCACGTGAAGGACCCTCAAAGGGTTCCTTGGAGCCTGCAAATCCACCAGTTAGGTGACGTCACTTTTGCGCTCCTTTACCTCATATGGCCCAGTCCACTTGTCCTGCAAGGCACAAGGTGCCACTGGGGCCATGACCCACACTTTTTGCCCAGGTAGAAATTCGACCAGAGTGGCGTTCTGGTCATACCATCTCTTCATTTCTTCCTGGCTGGCTTCTAGGTTCGCCTGAGCGAGTTTCCTGAAGCGGGCAGTTTGGTTTCTAAAGGCCAGCATGTAGCTAAATACATCCTGGGGAGTTTTCCTGGGAGCCGCCTCCCAGCCTTCCTTTACCAAACTCAGAGGTCCTCTGACAGGGTGGCCATACAGGAGCTCAAAGGGGCTGTACCCAAGAGACTTCTGAGGCACCTCCCTGTATGCAAAGAGTAGGGATGGCAAGAGGACGTCCCACTTACGCCTCATGGGTTCTGTTAGACCCTTGATCATGCCTTTCAAGGTCTGGTTGAATCTCTCCACCAGACCGTTTCCTTGTGGGTGGTAAGGAGTGGTGAACTTGTAGGTTACACCACACTCCTTCCACAGGGATGTCATATACTTCGATATGAAATTGGTCCCCCTATCAGAAACCACCTCTCTGGGGAATCCCACACGGGAAAAGATCCCCATTAACGCCCGGCCCACCACTGGCGCCGTCGTTGTCCTGAGAGGATTGCCTCCGGGTACCGGGTGGCATGGTCCACCAAGACCAGGATGTACCTGTTGCCCATGGCTGTCTTGGGATCCAGTGGCCCCACAATATCCATCCCTACCCTTTCAAAGGGTGTTCCAACAACAGGAAAAGGTTGGAGAGGAGCTTTGACCTTCCTCCCACTCTTACCACTTGCCTGGCAAGTTTGGCAAGACCTACAGTGTGCATCTGACTGCCTTCGCATTTGGGGCCAAAAGAAGTGGGTGACAAGCCTGTCAAAGGTCTTGTCCTGCCCCAAATGTCCTGCCAAAGGCACGTCATGAGCCAGACCCAGTAGGAAGGTCCTGAAGCGCTGGGGTACCACCAGCACACGGGCTGACCCAGGCTCAGCAACCTTAGGCTCACTGTATAGGAGACCACTCTCCCAGTAGATCAGATGTGACCCGGACTGATTACCAGCTGCCTGGTCTGCAGCCTGCCGCCGCAGACCCTCCAGAGTAGGGCACTCGTTCTGCTCCCTGCAGAACTCCTCCCTGGTGGGACCCCCTTCTTGCTGCCAATGGGTCAGCTCAGAGATGTCTCCCAGTTCGGCTACCTGCTCCCCTGTAGGCACCGGGGCGACCCCCTCGAGGTCCGCCTCCTCCCGGTCCGTGGGAACTTCGGGGGCCGGTTTCCCGCGCCCCTGCCCTTTCTCTTGGCAGGGACTTGGGCCACTGTTTCAGGCTCCAAGTCCTCTTGATCACCCTTTCTGGCTGCCATTGACCGAGTAGACACGCATGCCCACTCTGGCAACCCAAGCATCTCCAAGTGAGACCTGAGCTCAACATCCTTCCATAAGGACTGCTCCAGGTCGTTACCTAGCAGACAATCTACAGGCATGGTAGGGCTCACAACCACCCTCAAGGGACCTGAGACCCCCCCCCATTCAAAGGGAACCTGCGCCACCATACATTGGCGCTCTGAGTTGTCTACCGCAACTACTTGGTGGAATGCCCCGGGGACTACTTGCTTCTCAGACACCAGGTGACACCGGACTGAGGTCACACTGGCTCCAGTATCTCTGAGAGCCTCTACCCTGTTCCCATTAATGGTCACCCAGGTGCTATATTTCTTTGTGTTAGGGGGCACCTGGTTTCCTGGGACCATCTCACTGTCCCCTAGTGAGACAAGGGTCATTTCTGCGGGATCCCCACCCTCCTGTGGGCACCCCTCCTCCCCAAGCGCTACACTAGCCAACACTTTGGACTGTCCACCGGTGGGTGGCTGTGTCCCCTTCGGGCACTTGGGGTCCCCCTTAAAGTGACCTACCTGGTCACATGCATAACACTTGCGGGGGCCGGTCTCAACAGGCTTCCCTGTAGAGACCCCTTTCTTCTTATCACCGGGGGCTGGGAACCTTTACCCTGGGTACTAGTTTGGGGCCCTTTAGAGAACTCCTGTGCTTTACCCTTGTCCCCCCACCTTTCTGCTGGGGACCCTGCCCACCTTTGGCTGAGTCTCCCCCAAACGCTTTCTTGTGGACCCTGGTACTCACCCAGCGGTCCGCTTCCATAGCAAGCTTCCTGGGGTCAGTTAGCTTACTATCAACTAGGTGCTGGCGCAGATCTGCAAAACATAGACTAGACAAGTGCTCCCATGCAATCAAGTTGTAGAGCCCCTGAAAATCTGTTACACTACTGCCCTTCACCCAACCATCCAGAGACCTGCAGAACACATCCACACATTCCAACCAAGTGTTGGCATCAGACGTCTTACTGGACCTGAACTGATCCCTGTACTTTTCAGGAGTAAGACCATACTTCGTGAGAAGGGCATCCTTCATGTCAGCATAGGTGAGGTGATACCCCTTACCCAAAGCTATCAGAGCATCCCTTGCTTCTTCCGGGAAAAGTGGCCACAATCCTGCTCCCCAATTCTCCTCAGGGACCCCATTCATGTGTATGGCTGCCTCATAACCCTGAAACCACCTTTGTATGTCATCCCCCTTCTTGAACTCCTTGCCTACATTCTTGGGAATGTGCACAATCCTGTCTGCCTTTCTGGACGAATTGCTGCCACCATCTGAGCCTGACTTACTCCTAAGTTCTAGCTCCTTCAGTTCTCTCTCATGCTCTAAGAGCATCTTCCTCTCCTCTATGGCCAATCTCTTCTCCTCCCGCTCACTCTCCAGCCTGAGCTTCTGCAGCTCAAACTGCCTTGCCTCCCGCCTGTCCTCCAGCTCCTCTGGGGACAGACTGCTGCTGCCTGACCTGGCGGGTTCCCCCTACCCAAAAGCATATCCACCCTGGAAATAGGCTCCTCCACCTCCTCACTGAGATTACCAGGCTGCCCACTGGCATGTCTGGCTGCTACCCAGGCCCTCAGCGCCTTCTGTAGCTCCTCCTTCCTTGTGAGGCCTTTAATTTGGACTTTCAGGTTTTTACAAATCGCTCGTAGTTCCTTTACGGCGTAGGTTTCCAACCTATCCTCCTCAAAGATAATTTCCAGAGATGCAACGGATGATGCAGCTGTGTCAGGCATGACAAAAGTAGTGAGTTGAAAACTGGCAAGATCAAAAATAGGCCAAAAGAAAAAGAACCAGTATGTGGTACGTAATGGTCTGCGATATGGTAGTAGTGCACACCAATCACTGTAAGTCAAGTGCAAACACAAGTCCTATCCTCACCGCTGACAACCAATGTTAGAAATGGGATCTCTAGTTGGCAAGGGCTTGCACCTTTGTCCAAGTAGGGACCCTTCTTCCTAGTCAGGGTAAGGGTGTTACACTCGTGAAGTAACCCCTGCTCACCCTCGTGGTAGCTTGGCATGAGCAGTCAGGCTTAATTCAGAGGCAGTGTGTAAAGCATTTGCACATAACCAACAGTAATACAGTGTAAGCACTACAAACGGACACCACACCAGTTTAGAAAAATAACCAATATTTTATATATTCAAGACAAGACCAATTACGACAAAAATCCACAATACTATACTTTAAAAACGAATACTTGATAAGGTAACTTTTCTTTGCAGGAATAGCACAAAAGCAAAGTTCGATACGAGTCGGTAGCTCCGTCCGAGCCTACCGTGATGCTGAAAACCACAGAGTCTAACAGTTCCAGCCGACCGCGTCGATACGGGCCAGCAGAGTCATGAACCGACTCGGTTACAGTACCTTTCTCGTTGTGGCTGGTACGGTGTGTACGAGCCGGTCGGCGTTCGTCGCGGTTGCGGTGCAAGACGGAGCGATGCAAGGTGCGGTGTCCCTCGATGCGGTGCAGGCAGCGGCTCGGTGAGCGTCGTGCAGACGGAGTCGGTGAGTCCAAGGCGTGCGATGCAGGGTGAGACGATGCTCGATGCGGTGCTGACAGGTTGCGATGCAGGCGACCAAGCCGGAGTGCGGGAGCTGGCGTCGGACAGCGATGCGAGTCGGAGCGGTGCGTCGCAGACGTGCGAGCGGTGCCCCAAATGCGGTGCGGTCACGACTCTTGAGCCAGTTGCAGCGACCGCGTCGGTCGGGTCCGGCTGGTTCAGTGAAGCGATGCGATGCGAACTGCGGTGCCCACAGGTCACGGTGCAAGCAGCGGCTCGATGTTGGCGGCGTCGGACGTCGCCCACGGTGAGACCAGGGTTGCGATGCGAAGCGGGGCGATGCGGTCTGCGGTGCAAACAGGTCACCGGCCAGGGATGGATTCGGTTGACGGAGTCGGTTGCAGTTCCCTTCCTCTGTGGCAACTGAAACAGCGTTCCAGAAGCGGTACCCAGAGGCTTGTGAAGTCTTTGTAGTCCCTGAGACTTCTTAACAGGAGGCCAGCTCGGTTTCAGGCCCTTGGAGATACTCAGCACAAGTTTGTAGAAAGTTCAGTCCTTTCACTGCCCAAGGCAGAAGCAGCAGCTGCAGGCCAACCCAACAAAGCAACAACACAGCAAAGGGGCAGTACTCCTCCTGGCAGCTCTTCCAGCTCTTCGTCTTGGCAGGTTCCTTGATTCCAGCGAGATCTAAATTCATGGGGTCAGGGCCCCAATATTTATATCCCAAATTCCTTTGTTCTCTGAAGGCAGAGAGGCCTTTGCCTAGTCCAAACCAGTTCTGGAGCACTTTGTTGACAAGTCTCTGTCCCTTCTTTCAGTGAGTAGGCCAGGGACATCAGACGCACCACAGGAGGTGGAGCCAGCATTGTGGAGGGAAGGCACTGTCCTATTCAGGGCCCAGGTGCGACCCCTCCCACCCATCTACATGTAGATCTGGCTATTCAGCCCTGTGCTGACTCACCCTGTCTCCTGGCATCCCCCAGCCCCTGTCACTCACACTCCAGACAAGGAATACACAACCTCGCAGAGGCAGGCTTGGATGGTTAGACAAGAAAATACCCACTTTCTAAAAGTGGTATTTTCAAACACAGAATGTTAAAACCAACTTCACTAAAAGATGCATTTTATCATCCTGAGTCCAGGCATACTAAACTCGAATTTCTACCATGTTCCCGGGGTCAGTTAGGATTATAAGCTGTAATAATCAAAACTGCCCGTTCTGGCCTAGGGGAACAGGTAGCCTTGCAATAGTGAAAAACGAACTAGGCTGTAATTCACTATCAGGACATGCCGCACACACCCGGGCATGTCCTACCTTTCGCGTACAACGCACCCTGCCCACAGGGGTACCTTGGGCCTACCTTAGGGGTGACTAACATGTAGCCAAGGGAAGGTTTAGGGACTTGCAAGTGTGTGCACTTGCCAAGTCGACATGGCAGCCCCAGGCTGCGCACAGGCTCTGCGGTGGCAGGCCCGAGTTACACTTTACGGGCTGTTTGGCGTGGGTGGCACAATCCAGTGCTGCAGCCCACCAACAGCATTTGGTCTATAGGCCCTGGCACTCGCAGTGCACTTTACAAGGGACTGACACATAAACCAAATAGGCCAATCATGGAAACACCAATCCATAACGCATTTTATACAGGAGCACTTGCACTTTCCCACTGGACAGCAGTGAGGAAAGTGCGCCGAATCATTACACCAGCAAAAACAGAGTCAAAACCGGGAGGTCAGAAAGCAAAAAGTCACATGTCCCCTCCAGCTGAAAGTAGGGAGAACTACCCAACCCCATTGGAGTTCTCTTCACTAAGGCGGAAGAACCTGGACAGACCATCTGCGTTGGCGTGTTCTGTACCAGGACGGTGTTCCACCGTAAAGTCCATTCCCTGTAGGGAGATGGACCACCTCAGCAGTTTTGGATTCTCACCCCTCATTTGCATCAACCATCTGAGGGGCCTGTGGTCTGTCTGAACCCGGAAGTGAGTCCCAAACAGGTATGGTCTCAACTTCTTCAGTGCCCAGACCACAGCAAAAGCTTCCCTTTCTATGGCACTCCACCTCTGTTCCCTGGGAAGTAGTCTCCTGCTAAGGAAGACTACAGGCTGATCCAGGCCCTCTTCGTTCAGTTGTGAGAGCACCGCTCCCACACCATGCTCTGAAGCGTCAGTCTGCACGACGAATTCCTTGGAGAAGTCAGGTGCCTTGAGCACGGGCGCCGTGCACATGGCTGCCTTCAGGGCATCAAAAGCTTTCTGGCAGGACTCAGTCCAGATCACTTTCCTGGGCTGCCTCTTAGAGGTCAGCTCTGTTAAGGGGGCAACAATGGTGCCATAGCCCTTAACAAATCTCCTATAGTAACCGGTGAGACCTAAGAAGGCTCTCACCTCTGTCTGGGTCTTGGGGGTTCCCAAGCCAGAATGGTGTCAATCTTGGGTTGTAGGGGCGCCACCTGGCCGCTTCCTACCTGGTGTCCCAAGTACACCACAGAACCCTGCCCGATCTGGCACTTACTGGCCTTGATCGTGAGGCCTGCACCTTGCAGAGCCCTCAACACTTTCTCAAGGTGCTGTAAATGTTCTTCCCAGCTGGAACTGAACACAGCAATGTCATCCAGGTAGGCGGCACTGAAATCCTCCAGCCCGGCCAACACCTGATTGACCAACCTCTGAAAGGTGGCAGGGGCATTCTTCAACCCAAAGGGCATCACCCGGAATTGGTAATGACCTTCTGGGGTTGAGAATGCTGATCTCTCCTTGGCCCCATCGGTTAAGGCAATCTGCCAGTACCCAGACGTCAAATCAAACGTGCTGAGGAACCGGGCAGCTCCCAACCGATCAATGAGCTCATCAGCTCTGGGGATGGGGTGCGCGTCAGTCCTGGTGACGGCATTGAGCCCACGGTAGTCCACACAAAACCAGAGTTCTGGAGTGGCACCGGGCGCCGCAGCCTTTGGGACCAAGACCACTGGGCTGGCCCAAGGACTGTGGGAGGGCTCAATCACCCCTAACGCCAACATCTTAGAGACCTCCTCCTTGATGCTGGCTCTGACCCGGTCAGTCAACCTGTAAATCTTGTGCTTCACAGGAGGGCTGTCACCAGTGTCCATGTCATGGGTACACCAGTGAGTAACACCGGGGGTCAGAGAGAACAGTGGGGCGAACTGTCCCAACAACTGGCGACAGTCCCCCAGCTGCTCCTGAGTCAGAGTAGGGGAGAGGATCACACCCTCTACTGACCCATCATGCTCCTTGGTAGACAGGAGGTCAGGGAGAGGCTCACTCTCCTCTTCCACCCCATCATCTGTCGCCAAGAGCATACTCACTTCGGACCTCTCGAAGTGGGGCTTGAGGCGGTTCACGTGAAGGACCCTCAAAGGGTTCCTTGGAGCCTGCAAATCCACCAGGTAGGTGACGTCACTTTTGCGCTCCTTTACCTCATATGGCCCAGTCCACTTGTCCTGCAAGGCACAAGGTGCCACTGGGGCCATGACCCACACTTTTTGCCCAGGTAGAAATTCGACCAGAGTGGCGTTCTGGTCATACCATCTCTTCATTTCTTCCTGGCTGGCTTCTAGGTTCGCCTGAGCGAGTTTCCTGAAGCGGGCAGTTTGGTTTCTAAAGGCCAGCATGTAGCTAAATACATCCTGGGGAGTTTTCCTGGGAGCCGCCTCCCAGCCTTCCTTTACCAAACTCAGAGGTCCTCTGACAGGGTGGCCATACAGGAGCTCAAAGGGGCTGTACCCAAGAGACTTCTGAGGCACCTCCCTGTATGCAAAGAGTAGGGATGGCAAGAGGACGTCCCACTTACGCCTCATGGGTTCTGTTAGACCCTTGATCATGCCTTTCAAGGTCTGGTTGAATCTCTCCACCAGACCGTTTCCTTGTGGGTGGTAAGGAGTGGTGAACTTGTAGGTTACACCACACTCCTTCCACAGGGATGTCATATACTTCGATATGAAATTGGTCCCCCTATCAGAAACCACCTCTCTGGGGAATCCCACACGGGAAAAGATCCCCATTAACGCCCGGCCCACCACTGGCGCCGTCGTTGTCCTGAGAGGGATTGCCTCCGGGTACCGGGTGGCATGGTCCACCAAGACCAGGATGTACCTGTTGCCCATGGCTGTCTTGGGATCCAGTGGCCCCACAATATCCATCCCTACCCTTTCAAAGGGTGTTCCAACAACAGGAAAAGGTTGGAGAGGAGCTTTGACCTTCCTCCCACTCTTACCACTTGCCTGGCAAGTTTGGCAAGACCTACAGTGTGCATCTGACTGCCTTCGCATTTGGGGCCAAAAGAAGTGGGTGACAAGCCTGTCAAAGGTCTTGTCCTGCCCCAAATGTCCTGCCAAAGGCACGTCATGAACCAGACCCAGTAGGAAGGTCCTGAAGCGCTGGGGTACCACCAGCACACGGGCTGACCCAGGCTCAGCAACCTTAGGCTCACTGTATAGGAGACCACTCTCCCAGTAGATCAGATGTGACCCGGACTGATTACCAGCTGCCTGGTCTGCAGCCTGCCGCCGCAGACCCTCCAGAGTAGGGCACTCGTTATGCTCCCTGCAGAACTCCTCCCTGGTGGGACCCCCTTCTTGCTGCCAATGGGTCAGCTCAGAGATGTCTCCCAGTTCGGCTACCTGCTCCCCTGTAGGCACCGGGGCGTCCCCCTCGAGGTCCGCCTCCTCCCGGTCCGTGGGAACTTCGGGGGCCGGTTTCCCGCGCCCCCTGCCCTTTCTCTTGGCAGGGACTTGGGCCACTGTTTCAGGCTCCAAGTCCTCTTGATCACCCTTTCTGGCTGCCATTGACCGAGTAGACACGCATGCCCACTCTGGCAACCCAAGCATCTCCAAGTGAGACCTGAGCTCAACATCCTTCCATAAGGACTGCTCCAGGTCGTTACCTAGCAGACAATCTACAGGCATGGTAGGGCTCACAACCACCCTCAAGGGACCTGAGACCCCCCCATTCAAAGGGAACCTGCGCCACCATACATTGGCGCTCTGAGTTGTCTACCGCAACTACTTGGTGGAATGCTCCGGGGACTACTTGCTTCTCAGACACCAGGTGACACCGGACTGAGGTCACACTGGCTCCAGTATCTCTGAGAGCCTCTACCCTGTTCCCATTAATGGTCACCCAGGTGCTATATTTCTTTGTGTTAGGGGGCACCTGGTTTCCTGGGACCATCTCACTGTCCCCTAGTGAGACAAGGGTCATTTCTGCGGGATCCCCACCCTCCTGTGGGCACCCCTCCTCCCCAAGCGCTACACTAGCCAACACTTTGGACTGTCCACCGGTGGGTGGCTGTGTCCCCTTCGGGCACTTGGGGTCCCCCTTAAAGTGACCTACCTGGTCACATGCATAACACTTGCGGGGGCCGGTCTCAACAGGCTTCCCTGTAGAGACCCCTTTCTTCTTATCACCGGGGGCTGGGAACCTTTACCCTGGGTACTAGTTTGGGGCCCTTTAGAGAACTCCTGTGCTTTACCCTTGTCCCCCCACCTTTCTGCTGGGGACCCTGCCCACCTTTGGCTGAGTCTCCCCCAAACGCTTTCTTGTGGCCCCTGGTACTCACCCAGCGGTCCGCTTCCATAGCAAGCTTCCTGGGGTCAGTTAGCTTACTATCAACTAGGTGCTGGCGCAGATCTGCAAAACATAGACTAGACAAGTGCTCCCATGCAATCAAGTTGTAGAGCCCCTGAAAATCTGTTACACTACTGCCCTTCACACAACCATCCATAGACCTGCAGAACACATCCACACATTCCAACCAAGTGTTGGCATCAGACTTCTTACTGGACCTGAACTGATCCCTGTACTTTTCAGGAGTAAGACCATACTTCGTGAGAAGGGCATCCTTCATGTCAGCATAGGTGAGGTGATACCCCTTACCCAAAGCTATCAGAGCATCCCTTGCTTCTTCCGGGAAAAGTGGCCACAATCCTGCTCCCAAATTCTCCTCAGGGACCCCATTCATGTGTATGGCTGCCTCATAACCCTGAAACCACCTTTGTATGTCATCCCCCTTCTTGAACTCCTTGCCTACGTTCTTGGGAATGTGCACAATCCTGTCTGCCTTTCTGGACGAATTGCTGCCACCATCTGAGCCTGACTTACTCCTAAGTTCTAGCTCCTTCAGTTCTCTCTCATGCTCTAAGAGCATCTTCCTCTCCTCTATGGCCAATCTCTTCTCCTCCCGCTCACTCTCCAGCCTGAGCTTCTGCAGCTCAAACTGCCTTGCCTCCAGCCTGTCCTCCAGCTCCTCTGGGGACAGACTGCTGCTGCCTGACCTGGCGGGTTCCCCCCTACCCAAAAGCATATCCACCCTGGAAATAGGCTCCTCCACCTCCTCACTGAGATTACCAGGCTGCTCACTGGCATGTCTGGCTGCTACCCAGGCCCTCAGCGCCTTCTGTAGCTCCTCCTTCCTTGTGAGGCCTTTAATTTGGACTTTCAGGTTTTTACAAATCGCTCGTAGTTCCTTTACGGCGTAGGTTTCCAACCTATCCTCCTCAAAGATAATTTCCAGAGATGCAACGGATGATGCAGCTGTGTCAGGCATGACAAAAGTAGTGAGTTGAAAACTGGCAAGATCAAAAATAGGCCAAAAGAAAAAGAACCAGTATGTGGTACGTAATGGTCTGCGATATGGTAGTAGTGCACACCAATCACTGTAAGTCAAGTGCAAACACAAGTCCTATCCTCACCGCTGACAACCAATGTTAGAAATGGGATCTCTAGTTGGCAAGGGCTTGCACCTTTGTCCAAGTAGGGACCCTTCTTCCTAGTCAGGGTAAGGGTGTTACACTCGTGAAGTAACCCCTGCTCACCCTCGTGGTAGCTTGGCATGAGCAGTCAGGCTTAATTCAGAGGCAGTGTGTAAAGCATTTGCACATAACCAACAGTAATACAGTGTAAGCACTACAAACGGACACCACACCAGTTTAGAAAAATAACCAATATTTTATATATTCAAGACAAGACCAATTACGACAAAAATCCACAATACTATACTTTAAAAACGAATACTTGATAAGGTAACTTCTTCTTTGCAGGAATAGCACAAAAGCAAAGTTCGTACGAGTCGGTAGCTCCGTCCGAGCCTACCGTGATGCTGAGAACCACAGAGTCTAACAGTTCCAGCCGACCGCGTCGATACGGGCCAGCAGAGTCATGAACAGACTCGGTTACAGTACCTTTCTCGTTGTGGCTGGTACGGTGTGTACGAGCCGGTCGGCGTTCGTCGCGGTTGCGGTGCAAGACGGAGCGATGCAAGGTGCGGTGTCCCTCGATGCGGTGCAGGCAGCGGCTCGGTGAGCGTCGTGCAGACGGAGTCGGTGAGTCCAAGGCGTGCGATGCAGGGTGAGACGATGCTCGATGCGGTGCTGACAGGTTGCGATGCAGGCGACCAAGCCGGAGTGCGGGAGCTGGCGTCGGACAGCGGTGCGAGTCGGAGCGGTGCGTCGCAGACGTGCGAGCGGTGCCCCAAATGCGGTGCGGTCACGACTCTTGAGCCAGTTGCAGCGACTGCGTCGGTCGGGTCCGGCTGGTTCAGTGAAGCGATGCGATGCGATGCGAACTGCGGTGCCCACAGGTCACGGTGCAAGCAGCGGCTCGATGTTGGCGGCGTCGGACGTCGCCCACGGTGAGACCAGGGTTGCGATGCGAAGCGGGGCGATGCGGTCTGCGGTGCAAACAGGTCACCGGCCAGGGATGGATTCGGTTGACGGAGTCGGTTGCAGTTCCCTTCCTCTGTGGCAACTGAAACAGCGTTCCAGAAGCGGTACCCAGAGGCTTGTGAAGTCTTTGTAGTCCCTGAGACTTCTTAACAGGAGGCCAGCTCGGTTTCAGGCCCTTGGAGATACTCAGCACAAGTTTGTAGAAAGTTCAGTCCTTTCACTGCCCAAGGCAGAAGCAGCAGCTGCAGGCCAACCCAACAAAGCAACAACACAGCAAAGGAGCAGTACTCCTCCTGGCAGCTCTTCCAGCTCTTCGTCTTGGCAGGTTCCTTGATTCCAGCGAGATCTAAATTCATGGGGTCAGGGCCCCAATATTTATATCCCAAATTCCTTTGTTCTCTGAAGGCAGAGAGGCCTTTGCCTAGTCCAAACCAGTTCTGGAGCACTTTGTTGACAAGTCTCCGTCCCTTCTTTCAGTGAGTAGGCCAGGGACATCAGACGCACCACAGGAGGTGGAGCCAGCATTGTGGAGGGAAGGCACTGTCCTATTCAGGGCCCAGGTGCGACCCCTCCCACCCATCTACATGTAGATCTTGCTATTCAGCCCTGTGCTGACTCACCCTGTCTCCTGGCATCCCCCAGCCCCTGTCACTCACACTCCAGACAAGGAATACACAACCTCGCAGAGGCAGGCTTGGATGGTTAGACAAGAAAAATACCCACTTTCTAAAAGTGGTATTTTCAAACGCAGAAATGTTAAAACCAACTTCACTAAAAGATGCATTTTATCATCCTGTAAAGTTTTATCAACTCTTTGTGTTGAAAAAGCAATTCAGCATTTGGCATTGTGTCAATGTCAATGTCAGGATGTGGTGCATAGGTCGCTAATATCGGCCATGTTGCTCCTGGTCTTCCTAATGGACCGAGTCTTGCTCTTCTTCTTGAGTGGGGTAGGGCGCCATTAAACCAGAAATTATGTTCCTGGTAGGTAAGCGGAATCTCAATCTCCTCAAACGGAGTGTAGACCGCTGGGACTTCTTCATGTGTATAATAATGAAAAGTTTTTGTTATAGCATTTGCTGCGGGGAATGTAACCCATGAATAGAACACCTCTGTTTGGAAATCTTCGTGTGCCTCTATCACGAATATTACTACACCTCCTCTGGCTGGTACCCCATTTTTGAGGAGTTTAACTGTGAGTGTGTGTCTTACATTGGGTGCAATATGTATTGCATTGGCATCTTCCTCATCTGACTGTACTTCTTGTGCCAGCGGGTCTAATTCTCCGTTTTCGGTAGTCATTGTGTTAAGAACACGGAATAACTGTCCAAGGAAATTAAGATAAGGTGTTTTGCACAATTTTGGGTACTAAATGTCCCTCAAGCTTGATTAACCAACAGCCAATAAATAGGATTTCTCGCCTACTCAGCTGTGGCGGAGTTTGTGCCCACCCACTCCAGACGTCTCTGGTTTTTGTGAGTAGGGGTCTCTGAGAATAAGCACGACTGAACTACTCAGATTCTACTGTTAAATAAGTACCAAACCAACGTTGGTGGCGCCATGTAGTGTAGTTCCTATAGTACCCCTGCAGGACCTGCGCTTTTGGATAACATACACTGTGGGCCTGGTGGCAGACTGATTCTGAGCACCCCCACCGCGTATGTTAGCCTGTTTGCGTTAGCTAGTTCACAGTGCCACTAGAATCTCCTTTTTATCAGAGAGATTAGTTTTTGGCAACCTCAGAACACGACAACCCTGATTCCTCAGACTCGTGGAAACAATGTACTACTTTTCGCTCAGTCACTCGTGCTTGCTCATTTGGTCTCAGAGAGTTACACAGAAGAAACAGTCGAGCGTGTTTACAATAAGAATTTATTGCACAGTTGTTCTTCTAGTATAAAATATATGTGCTGCGACAACTGTTGAACAGTAGCAGAGATATATGATCAGCAGTACAGTGAATAAAAAGGATAGTACAGTTCTACCATTTTGCAATAGTCATGAACATATACATGAATATAAAATGCATTTATAAAATAAAGCGCATACTCCTACGATGCCTGTCTAGATGTACCTAAGTGTACCTAGCATGTGAGTAGGTGCGAAAGAAGCCAAGAATCCCGCTAGGATTTAGTCAAACCCCATTACCTGAATAATGAGAGTGTGGGACCTCGTCCTGGTCTCGAGTTGGACACCCCGCAAGGGATGAATAGACCACTGTCGGCTGGAGCGACTGCATGCAGGAGCCTCAGCGTCTCTGGTCAGTGTGTCGGCCAGGAAGTCTCGGTTCTCTCTAACTACTAATAGCAAGAGGTGCTGTATTTATACAGAAAAGTATAGAGTCCCTTTGTCCCTTGTGTCTGGTGTTAGCCATTGTTGGGTATGAAGATGACGTATGGGATGAACCGGTTACGTAGATGTTTATGCAGGTGGGTCCTAGCCCCTGCCTGGTTTCCTAGAACTCTTATGAATATTTAATCATACTGGATGAGCACATCGAAGATGGTATAGGAGGCCATTGTCCGGGAAAAACCCTCCTTCTGTACCCAAACCACAGTCTAGATAAGGTTCAGCCCTCAGCGCCCGTTATTGTGGAGAATAGGGAACTAATGTAGGTGAAAGATTATGCCTATATTAAGGCATCTCAAACTATGCCTATATTAGGGCATCTATATGAAACATAACAAAATGGGCTGACATGAACCAACAATGAAAGTCACCACTGCCCCATTAGAGTCCTGGCTTTCTGCATTGTGGGGCTGGTTAAAATATTTTGTTCCCAGTCTAGAACTGCTGACAAGAGGAACAGGACGAGCCAGGTACTGCGGGTCTGCTGCCTCCCCATAGGCCCCCTCTTCAGCTTAAGTGGGGACTCACTAATGCAGAACCCATGAAGCCCCGCTTATTTCCACATAGTGGAAAGCACTAGATGTCAACATTTCCCTCAATGGATTCCCCTGAAAGCATGGTTCTGTAGCCTTAGGCACACGATTGGTTGACATACAGGAGCTGCCGAGAAGACGGGAGAGACCGCAGATGTGAGAGATGGAGATCCATGGCTGGATTGGTGGCACCTGGTACAGAGACCCACTATGTCCCCAGTGCTATACACAGAAGGCAAATCAACATAGTTATACTAGCGGGTGTTGCTTTCGGGACCCTGCGTCATAATGGCTGGAAGGTCCTGGGGACTGGGAAACAAAGAGGAAGTGACCTTCAGCCTGTGCCAAAACTGCAAGTACCCTTGGCTTCTTTCAATCAGTTTCAAGTCTACAGTTACTGCACAAAGTGACCTTACACTGTCCGGTTCTGCTCTGTTTTCCATCTTACCGTAACAAGTTGAAGGGGGCGAGAGGGTTAATTCTAGAAACAGTATATGCTTGCCACAGAGGTAGCCATTTTCAGGAGGAGCGAAGGCCTCAGAGGACAAAGAGGAAAGAGCTGTGAGGGCATTCCTTAAGGCATTACTGAAGAAAACAAATCTATGACATTGGGCTGACAACTTGAGCCAGAAAAGAGGTAGATTGAAAGTTTAAACATAGCTTCAGTGCTGTAAATTTGTAAAGTTTGGGTATACCAGCCAGAGTTAAAGGGTATGACCAGAGATGGTTTAGGAAACACTTGCTGGTGACCTTAGTAAAGAGACCCCTCAAATTCCCCAAAAGAGGCGCAAACTCAAGGAAGTAGATGGGGAGGAACAACGATGATGACTTTTAAGGAAGTCAGAGTGAGTAAGAGCCTGTTCTGGAAGATTGCCAAGAAAAGGTGGATCTCATGCAGTGAAAATAAATTATGTTTTTTCATAATCACTGAGATGCAGCAAAGTAAAAACCAAACAAAAGGTATTGCAGGATGTTGAGATTTGAAGAAACAGTCTGAAATGTTTACTGTGCACACAAAGATATGTATATATGATCCAAATGTGGAATAACAACACAAGAATAAACACATTGAAACCCTAAATGGCAAAAATGAATTATAATGTAACCAAGCAGACTGCTTACTCTTGGAACCCTATATCGCGCACATTTAACTATAAACTGTCCCAAACCAATTATACGCCCCACACCTGCATCACAGCTCATGAAAAGATCTCTCTAATCAGCCCCTAACCAAACTCTTAAGAATCTATTGTGACCAAGATTTGAGGCTGCAGCTAGGGGATGGGGCTACCGTTTAGCTGTTTGGAACATCCCTCCATCTTTGGGGAGTCTGAATGAGGCTCTGTTGCAGTAGCTTGGTCAGATGCTCTGAGACCTTGCTCCTAAGCGGTGTACAGTAGAGCTAAATGGTGTGTTGTCTTAACCGCACATGTGGAAACAGACCTTCATCAGAGGTTTTCATTGTGGCTCAAAAAGGAGGTAGCCCGCTGTCTCCAGTATTAAAGCAATTTTGTCTGAGGAGGAAAATCTATCACGTTAATGGTGTCCAGAATGAGCCCAATCAAGTGGATCCAGTGCTTAATTTATAAAAGAATATGTGTTGGGCCCCAACATTTTGCACAGAATCCCAAAGCTGGTGCTACACAATGTCAGGGGCAAAATACCAAAGCTTCCTACCATACTTGATTCCACGTCATGCCTGTTTCATCCTCCATTCTGTTCCATTATTGCACTCTTGCCTGTTCTTTTTCATCCCTGCTTTCTATCTGAGGCACTGTTTTTTCTGTCTTTCTTTTGCTCCTTCTTTCCCCCTTTTGTGTTTTTCTCTCTCTTGCTCTCGCTCAAAGTCTGATCAGAAAAATAAGTGCAGGTGCCTAAAAATGAGTACACGCCTGCAACCACAAGCTCAATTTAAGCGCTAAGTGGATCCTTTAGTGATATGAACAGGAGCAAAAGAGGACTTTTAAAAATAGGATCTGGAGGACCAGAACCACGCTGAATGAAGCCGGGCCCTTTTAAGCAATCATCCGATTATGAGCTGCAGTTGATCATCTGAAGACACAGGAAATTCCGCCATTGAGGCTGCCACAATCAAACTATTCTTGGTGGTGTTGGCTGAGTGGGGCACTGAAGCAAGCACAGCCAGTGTATTTTCTAAATTGATTCCAGGACATGAGCTAGTGTCTTGAGTAGTTAAAAGAACTGATACAGATCCTACTCTTGAATGGCTCCCTCGTGTAATGTGTTCTTATGGTCACTTTAAGCAGAGAGATACATCCTTAGCCTATGAAGCATTCCAGATTCCAAGAATCATCAGCAGGATAGTTGAGCGTCAAGATCGGGATTGGTTTTCCAATTACTTTAACCTGGATGAGACAAGGCGTGTCTACACGTTGTTGCTTTTCAAACATTGGTGACATCCAAATGTAGCAATTGAACAAGAACGTCACCCAGGGACATTATTACTAGGTGACATGATAAGTTGTCTACAGTTTTTTCAGAATTGGATCTTTGCAAAGGTTATGGCCCACTTGCATTTGAAAAACAGTCCAGAGATATAACTGCATATAAAAAAATTCATTTTGAGATTTCATCAGCCACTGACATTTTCAATGAAACAATAAGGAAAGTCGCCTGGCCAGTGAAAATAGTTTCAGTTAAGTGATGCTGTCCCTGATTCGGACAAATACAAAAAGAACATGATGGAGCCGTAATAGAAATGTGTGCACGAATTGCTTAAACAAAGCTCGTGCTAAATGTTGCTAAGTGTGAATTTGAGAAAAATGAGTTGCCATCTTTATCCGCATTTTTTGTAGTAAAGGGATGCAACCAGAGCCAGCAAAATGTGCTACCATCTGTAAAATAGAAATAACCAGCGACGAATCAGATGTTCGTTAATTCTTGGGCACGGCAAGCAACTCTGCTCAATAAATAAAATATTTCGTAATCATAAGTGCACAACTAAGAAAACGAACTAAACCAAGGCACGTTTTTGAATGGTTTGGAAAATGCAATTAATCTTTCAATACAATCAAAGAGGTTACATCAGCAAAATGTATGGATTATTTTGACGTGCCATTATGCACTAAATAACCATTGGGTTTAGATATCAATACTTGCCCAATACAAACCTGGGAAGGCTCACCAAGATGCATTGTTGTGAATGCAAACTGGAGCCTGACGAAAACACTGGAAGCATATTCTCAAGCCGAGAAAGACAGCCTGGCGATAGTTTGGCCATTTACAATTATTGCTGATCACCAATCACTTCTCACTGTATGTGTCAATCCAAAGTCCAGATGCCACCTCGAATTGAAAGATGGGAAATAAGACTAATGGATTATGATTACAAAATAATTTGCAAAGAATGCAACCCAGCCGATTATATCTCTCGACTCCCACTGTCTATGGAGGAACAAACTACCACTTTAGCTAAAGATTGTATACATTTCATTATAAAAACAATGCACTTCCGAAAGAGTGACCAAGGAACAGACTACTACTTTAGCTGAAGAATATAAACATTGCATTATAAAACAATAAATGCCAGAAAGAATGACAAAAGAAGAACTAAAGAAGTTTTTAGACAAGAACTTAAAGTAAAAGATTTCACACCATAAGATAAAAAATGGAAGCACATACATTCAGTGATTAAGTTTCAAAAGAATTTTTGGCCTGCAGGCATGTGACCAGTGAATTATCATTATTGGCAGAAGGATTGCTGGTAAGAGGAACATGGATTGTAGTATCAAAGTTGTTGAGAACAGTGGAAGCATGCGAGTCACAAGGACATAGTAGCAAGAAAGACATTTGGGATAGAGAAAATTAGGTTTCCTCCTGGACTACATGCTTTAGTAGACGAGATGTCCGAGTCTTGGAAGACTTAATCCACCTGACAGGATAATCACGTCTGAATTAGTACCTTTTATGGGCCATCAAACCAAGGGTGATACTTATTGCCAAATGTAGCAAGTATCATTTACATCTGTTTCAGCTGTCTTGCCAGCTCTAGATGAAATATTTGCAGCATGGGGATTATATCAAGTACGCTCCAATCTGAGTAATATGTAACAGTCTAGACTGCAACAGTTTCATGGACAACATGGGTGTTAACCATGGAAAAAGCCCACAATTGTGACAGCAAGCCAATGGAATGACTGAGAGATTTATTGCTACCATCAAGAAAGCAAGTCAACCAGTGAAACTCATGCAAAATCACCTTACATCAAGCTATGCTCCAAATACTCTGTGACTAAAGGGCAACTCCTCCTGGATCAAACTGGAAAACACTGTCGGATGTTTGGGTATGCTAGACAAGCGTGATTACTGCAAATGAGAAGTTAGCATCCAGCACGTGAGACAATCTCAAAAAGAAAATACTCAGGACCCAAATTTGCAATTTGGAGACTGCATGATAGAAAAGCAACCACAACTTAAGGAAACGGATGCACCTTCTTGGACACTCAATCTCCAGTGACTTAGATTAAAGTAACCATGGTTACTGGTGTGAAGGATCACAAATCCATTATCTGGAACACTTCTAATTTCAAACGTGTAGGTCAGTCATGAGGTGCCTCAAGAAGATTGACTATGGGACACTCATAACACTCATGACAGAGATATTGTTACAAGAAGTTTACTTGTTTGAACATTCACAGGAAATGGAGCTGGGGTGTTGGTGCACAAGTGCAAAAGGAATATTATTAAGTCACAGTGTCTAATTGAACAAATTTGACAGAACTATTCAAACTATCAAAGTCATGGCATTTCTCATTTATTTTCTTTGTACCTCCTGTTCTTCTCTTTTACAGTTGTTCGTTTAAAAGAGGGGGAGACGTAGTATGTTGTTATGGTCTCTTTCAGTAGCGTGAGACAGCCTCAGCTGGTGATGCATTCCAGGTGCGAAGAATCATTAGCTTGAATGTTAAGTCTCAAAAATGGGTTGTTTTAAGGCATGGCCAAGATGGCGGCTGAGTAGGACGTGCCTGCTCGCCGCTCCCGTCCTTCGCCTGGGCCCCAGCCCTACAGCTTCGTACAGCAGACCCGGGAAGGTGAAGAAACACCGCTAATAACCCCGTCGATCGGCCCTGCGATAATCCGGAGCCGGTGGGGGCAAAGTAGCGCGACACTGGCTCCGGGGGTCCACGCCTGTCGATCCTGCGCCACTGAGCTCCCCAATCACCCGGCAGAGGGCGGGCGTGTGTAGCCTGCCCGGAGGCGATGCTGACTTGAATACGCTGCCTGAGAGTGAGGACAGCGGCGGTCCTGATAGCTGCGCTCCGGGATCCTGGAACAGCGGAGCTGCCTCTCCGTGGATTTGAGCTGGATCGGCAGAAGGAGGCCGCCCCATCGGAGCACGTCGAGCCCCTCGAGGACCGGAGGCACACTGATGGGGGTACGATCGGGTCCTCAGGCCCTGGAGCTTTTCGAGAGGCCCGCGGCTGCGCAGCCTACAGCAGGTGAGCCCAACTGAAGGGAGGAACACTGCCTTACCGTCCCTCAACGGCCCGCCCCCCCCTGTCTGCCTAACTGCGTTTGCCGGATGAGGTGCCCCTCGTAAATGCGCACGATAGAGGCAGCTGGCATTCGGAGCGGGCGCCCTGTGCTGCGGATGCGTTCTGCGTGGAGGCCCACGCCCTGGGGCGCAGTGCCGGGCCTGGCAGAGCAGCAGTGACGTGATTCTACCCTGGGCTTTTCGACGCAGGGAGGCTGGAAGGCCCGGGACTTTGGTTGCCGCCCACTGGGGTACAAACTACCTGAGCCCCCCCAATAAGACTGAAGTGCTGCAGAGAGTCATGCAGTGAGCGCCAGGGACGGAGGAGGCCCCCTTGCTGCCCCTGATTGTGCTAGTTTTTTCCTTGATGTGCCCCCTTGCTGCCCCTGATTGTGCTCGTTTTTTTCCTTTCTGTGCCCCCTTGCTGCCCCTGATTGTGCTCGTTTTCCTTTCTGTGCCCCCTTGCTGCCCCTGATTGTGCTCGTTTTTCCTTTCTGTGCCCCCTTGATGCCCTGATTGTGCTCGTTTTCCCTTCTGTGCCTGTTTCCGCCGCTGCGCCTGCGGCCCCACCCCTCACTGCCCATTCGCTGCCCCATTCCCTGCTCCTCCCTCCCACCTCCCCATTTATGGCGGCCGCTGCGTGGTGAAGAGAGCTACCCCTGACCTTGACTGGTAGGTCGCTCCCCCACCACACAGCTCCGTCTGTGTGCCCTGCTGCTGCCCCTGATTGTGCTCGTTTTTCCTTTCTGTGCCCCCTTGCTGGCCCTGATTGTGCTCGTTTTCCTTTCTGTGCCCCCTTGCTGCCCCTGATTGTGCTCGTTTTTCCTTTCTGTGCCCCCTTGCTGCCCCTGATTGTGCTCGTTTTTCCTTTCTGTGCCCCCTTGCTGCCCCTGATTGTGCTCGTTTTTTCCTTTCTGTGCCCCCTTGCTGCCCCTGATTGTGCTCGTTTTTTCCTTTCTGTGCCCCCTTGCTGCCCCTGATTGTGCTCGTTTTTTCCTTTCTGTGCCCCCTTGCTGCCCCTGATTGTGCTCGTTTTCCTTTCTGTGCCCCCTTGCTGCCCCTGATTGTGCTCGTTTTCCTTTCTGTGCCCCCTTGATGCCCTGATTGTGCTCGTTTTCCCTTCTGTGCCTGTTTCCCGCCGCTGCGCCTGCGGCCCCGCCCCCTCACTGCCCATTCGCTGCCCCATTCCCTGCTCCTCCCTCCCACCTCCCCATTTATGGCGGCCGCTGCGTGGTGAAGAGAGCTACCCCTGACCTTGACTGGTAGGTCTCTCCCCCACCACACAGCTCCGTCTGTGTGCCCTGCTGCTGCCCCTGATTGTGCTCGTTTTTTCCTTTCTGTGCCCCCTTGCTGGCCCTGATTGTGCTCGTTTTTCCTTTCTGTGCCCCCTTGCTGCCCCTGATTGTGCTTGTTTTTTTCCTTTCTGTGCCCCCTTGCTGCCCCTGATTGTGCTCGTTTTTCCTTTCTGTGCCCCCTTGCTGCCCCTGATTGTGCTCGTTTTTCCTTTCTGTGCCCCCTTGATGCCCTGATTGTGCTCGTTTTCCCTTCTGTGCCTGTTTCCCGCCGCTGCGCCCTGCGGCCCCGCCCCCTCACTGCCCATTCGCTGCCCCATTCCCTGCTCCTCCCTCCCACCTCCCCATTTATGGCGGCCGCTGCGTGGTGAAGAGAGCTACCCCTGACCTTGACTGGTAGGTCGCTCCCCCACCACACAGCTCCGTCTGTGTGCCCTGCTGCTGCCCCTGATTGTGCTCGTTTTTCCTTTCTGTGCCCCCTTGCTGGCCCTGATTGTGCTCGTTTACTTTTCTGTGCCCCCTTGCTGCCCCTGATTGTGCTCGTTTTTCCTTTCTGTGCCCCCTTGCTGCCCCTGATTGTGCTCGTTTTTCCTTTCTGTGCCCCCTTGCTGCCCCTGATTGTGCTGGTTTTTTTTCCTTTCTGTGCCCCCTTGCTGCCCCTGATTGTGCTGGTTTTTCCTTTCTGTGCCCCCTTGCTGCCCCTGATTGTGCTCGTTTTTCCTTTCTGTGCCCCCTTGATGCCCTGATTGTGCTTGTTTTCCCTTCTGTGCCTGTTTCCCGCCGCTGCGCCCCTGCGGCCCCGCCCCCTCACTGCCCATTCGCTGCCCCATTCCCTGCTCCTCCCTCCCACCTCCCCATTTATGGCGGCCGCTGCACGGCGCTGGCGCGCCAAAGGCGCCCCTAAGGCAAGCCCGTCTGCGCCCGTCCGCGCCGTGACCGCGCCCAGCGCCAGACCCCCTGGTCCGGGCATCCCCCGCGCCCGCCACATCAACAGACGCCGATACGACGCCAGCACCCTCCACGCACTCAACCCCGGAAAAGATCACGCCTGCTACCAGGCCACCCCGAAGCGCACCCAAGGGCCCTTCACCTGCCGGAACTGCAGCTTCGCCAGCACCCGCCCCGCCAAACCACCGCCCAGGAAAGAACCCAACTACCTCAGATGCATCCTCCTCAACACCCGCTCCGCCCGCAAACACGCCATCGAACTCTGGGACCTTCTCGACTCAACCTCCCCAGACGTCGCATTCCTGACGGAGACCTGGCTGAATCCCGCTTCAGCCCCCGACATCGCCATTGCCATCCCGGACGGATACAAGATCACCCGCAGGGACCGCACCAACGGAGTCGGAGGAGGCATCGCCATCGTCCACAGGAACACCCTCAGAGTCTCAACCAACACTGACGACACCCTCAGCACCGCCGAACACATGCACTTCCAGATCCACACCGATCCCAACACCACCCTCAGAGGAACCCTCATCTACAGACCCCCGGACCCCGACCACAGTTCAGCGATTCCATCGCTGACTTCGTCAACACACACGCCATCGCCTCCACGGACTACATCCTCCTCGGGGACCTGAACTTCCACCTCGAGAACAACAAGGACACCAACTCCACCACCCTGATCGACAACCTCGCCACCCTCGGACTCAGACAGCTCGTGACTACACCCACCCACGCCGCCGGCCACACGCTCGACTCCATCTTTTCCGCAAGCCCACACGTCTCCTTCAACCACACCTCCGAACCCCACTGGACTGACAACCACTGCATCCACTTCACCTACAGGAAGCCCACCACGCACCACCGCACCGAACAAATGCCTCGCCGCTGCTGGAGCAGAGTCACGGAAGACCAGCTAACCACAACCCTCGCCCTGAGCCCACCCGCCGAACCCTCCGACCCCGACACCGCCGCCCGCAACCTCAGACAGTGGATCGACAACTGCGCCAACACCCTCGCCCCGCTCAAGAATCCGCCCAACAGCCACACCAGCAAGAAAGCCACCTGGTTCACCGAAGACCTCCAGGCCTCCAAACGAACATGCCGAAAACTGGAGAAGATCTGGCTCCACGAACGGACAGCGGACAGCTACGCCGCCCACAAGAGCGCCACCCGCAGTCACCATCACCTCATCAGATCCGCCAAAAGGGCCTCACTCAAAGACCGCCTAGACAACAACGCACACAACAGCAAAGAGCTCTTCAACATCGTGAAGGAACTCTCCAACCCCAGCTCCAACACCAACGACATCCAGCCGTCGCGAGACCTGTGCGACTCACTGGCCACCTTCTTCTACCGCAAAATCGCCGACATCCACAACAGCTTCAACACCACGACCGCCCCGGCAACCACCGAGACCACTGCCCCCAAAACCACCAACCGCCTGCTCTCCTGGACCAACATCAACGACGAGGACACCAGCGAGATCATGAACACCATCCACTCCGGTTCACCGCTAGACCCGTGCCCTCACCACATCTTCAACAAAGCCAGTACAGCCATCTCGCCCCATCTCCGGAAAATAATCAACATCTCCTTCGAGACAGCAACCTTTCCGGAAAGCTGGAAGCACGCCGAGATCACCGCCTTACTCAAGAAACCCAAGGCAGACCCCAAGGACCTCAAGAACTTCCGACCCATCTCTCTGCTCCCGTTCCCCGCGAAGGTCACCGAGAAAATCGTCAACAAACAACTGACCCGCTACCTCGAGGAGAACAACATCCTGGACCCTTCCCAGTCCGGCTTCCGCAGCAACCACAGCACCGAAACCGCCCTCATCGCCGCCACCGATGACATCAGGACCCTGCTAGACAACGGAGAAACAGCAGCCCTCATCCTCCTGGACCTATCAGCCGCCTTCGACACGGTCTGCCACCACACACTACGAACACGCCTTCACGACGCCGGGATCCAAGAGAAGGCCCTGGACTGGACCACATCCTTCCTTTCCGGCAGAACACAAAGCGTCCGCCTCGCCCCCTTCCGATCCAAGGCCACCAAGATCATCTGCGGCGTATCCCAAGGCTCCTCCCTCAGCCCAACGCTGTTCAGCATCTACATGGCACCCCTCGCCCACGTCGCCCGACAGCACTAACCTCAACATCATCTCCTACGCCGACGACACCCAGCTGATCCTCTCCCTCACCAAAGACCCTCACACCGCCAAAGCCCACCTCCACGAAGGAATGAAGGCCGTCGCCGAATGGATGAGGACCAGCCGCCTGAAGCTGAACTCGGACAAGACGGAGGTCCTCATCCTTGGTTCCAACCCTTCAGCCTGGGACGACTCCTGGTGGCCAACATCACTGGGAACAGCCCCGCCACCCACCGACCACGTACGCAACCTAGGGGTCATCCTCGACCCCACCCTCTCCATGACTAAGCAGGTCAACGCCGTTTCCTCATCCTGCTTCAACATCCTCCGAATGCTCCGCAGGATCTTCAAGTGGATCCCCACCGAAACAAGAAAAACAGTCACCCAGGCCCTCGTCACCAGCAGGCTGGACTACGGAAACGCCCTCTACGCAGGAACGACGGCTAAGCTCCTGAGACGGCTGCAACGCATCCAGAACGCCTCTGCACGTCTTATCCTCGACATCCCCCGACGCAGCCACATCACACCCCACCTGAGAGACCTGCACTGGCTCCCTGTCAACAAGAGGATAACCTTCAAGCTCCTCACCCACGCACACAAAGCACTCCACAACTCCGGACCAGCCTACCTCAACAGACGACTCAGCTTCTACACCCCCACCCGCCAGCTCCGCTCGACCAGCCTCGCCCTCGCCACAGTCCCCCGCATCCGGAAAACGACCGCCGGCGGCAGATCCTTCTCCCACCTCGCCGCCAAGACCTGGAACACCCTCCCCACCAACCTCCGACAGACCCAAGACCTACTGGCCTTCAGAAGACTCCTCAAGACCTGGCTCTTCGATCAGTAGCAGCACCACCCCCCTCTTCCCCCAGCGCCTTGAGACCCTCGCGGGTATTTAGTGCGCTTTATAAGTGACATGATTGATTGATTGATTGATCGCGAGTACCACCTGGGAGCGACTAGACCGGTAGAGTAGGCCTGAGGATACCCCAAGGCGCCTCTTGAGGCTCACCGGTGCTGAATGCTGGGCAAGGCTGGGAGACCAGCACAAGTGGAGGAGCTGACTGGCTGGGATCGTCCCACACTACCGGAGTGACGAAATCACACGGTGAGGAGAGAGACCGCATGGTCGGGCCTTGAGACTCAGTGGCCTGGTTTTGAGAAGGGCAATAGTCGTACGGTGCATTGACAGATTGCTCGGAGGCACTTTGGAGAGGGTGGGCCTTCCGCTCCCTCCCTCACATATCTATTTGCGGCTCCTCACTATCATAGCCCGGAGTTCCGACATAAAGGGGGAAGCAGTGACTCTCAGCCATGGCGACTAATAAAACTAAGAAAGAGCGATCAGTGAAAGATCTCCTCCTTAAAACCAGCGCTGGAGGGGCTGAAGCGGCCTCGTCCTCGAGTGGGCACCCAACAGAACACGAACAAGGCGACGTTGAGGGACCAGTCACACGTGGTTTCCTTGAATCCTTATTTGCCTCGCTGAAAGGGGAATTCCATGCCATGAAGAAGGAAATATCCCTGGAACTTCAGGAACTGCGAAGGGATATGGACTCAGTTGGCGATAGAGTAGACACACTGGAGACACAGGCTTCGACGAGGGATGAGGAGGTTGACCAGCTTCAGCAAGAGGTCCTCCGCCTTCAAGATCAGCAACTGGACCTCCAAGCCCATGTGGAAGACCTCGAAAATCGCTCTCGCCGGAACAACATACGAATCCGGGCTGTTCCTCAGGGAGTGGAAGGGCAGGACATAGAAGCTTTTGTGGAGGAACTCTTCCGTTTTATCCTGGGCGCCCCCCCGGAACAACGGATCAAACTGGACCGGACCCATCGGGTAGGGCCTAAGAGACCAGCGACGGCTCCCCCCCCCCGGACATTCTAACGTGTGTCCACAACTTTCAGCTGAAAGAATGGATTCTTCGGGAGGCACGGGATAAGCACCCTATAGACTTTCGTTCGTCCAGGCCCCTCTTGTTCCAGGACTTAGCTGCTTCCACTCTGCAAAAAAGGAGAGAGTTTAGGCCAGTCACAGCATTCCTGCACTCGAAAGACATCTCATATTCATGGGGGCACCCCTTCAGGATTATTTTCAAGTGGGATGGCAAGCTCCATCAAATCCGCTCCTTGCAGGAAGCCAAATTGTTGATCAATATGCCCGAAGATGACGAGGGGACCCCAGCACCAGAGGACACCGGAGGGCGACGCGCCGGAAATGAACAATGGCGACGGGTGGGAAGGTATCCACTGCGACTCCGTCCCGATCCGGAGACGATGGCCAAAGAAAGGAAAGCAGTCATTGCAACATTGGAAGTGAACTCAGCTGCCGCAGATTGAACGCGCACCAACCTGACACCAAGGGGACGAGTCGGGAAAAGAATGGCACCACCGGATCTTTGCACTTGGGGCTCGGGTGGGACGGGGGTGGTATAGGGGTTCCTGCTGAACATCTTGCGCCTCACCATGGGGTTTGCAACCCAGGACATTCACTGACTTTGTAAGCTGTTATTCAGTTTTGTTTGTTTTGTTATTGGGGTAACGGGGTTCTCTCCTCCTCCTTCTAATTATGGAATACCTTTGAGACGCATATGCCAGGGCAACCACTGGATACTCCGGTCAGGCACGAACATAGTGTGTATTGGGGTGGGGTGGATACGGGCCTACAAGTCCTTTCTGTGCATTTCGACATCCATTATCATGACAGCGGACGTTAAAATTTTATTGCTTAATGTCAAGGGCCTTAATAGCCCAATTAAGAGGCGATCAGTCCTGTCCTTTTTAGAAAATTCCGACGCCCACATATGTCTCCTCCAGGAGACACATCTCCTGGCAAAGGATACTCACAGATTACGTTCCAGGGCATTCCCCCACCAATTGTTTTCTTCTCATGCCTCTAAGACGGCAGGGGTGGCTATCCTGGTCTCTGCTAGGTTCCAGGGTAAAATTGGCCTTAAACAGGCTGAGATCATGGGTAGACTTTTAGCGTACACCTTCACATTGGGACAGCATACTTTTACAATAGCCACAGTTTACGCCCCCAGCGACGGACAGGAATGGTTTCTCCGAGATGCGATTCAGGAGCTGTCTAGCTCCCCAGACAGAGCATTACTTTTGGGGGGAGATCTCAACTTGGCCTTCGACAATGATCTGGATAGATCTGGCCAGCGCTCGGGGCAGACTGGGGCCTTCACTGGGAAAGGGAGGCGCCTACTGACCGAGGCAGGGCTCAAGGATGTCTGGCGACTACACCAACCGACTTCTAGAGAGTATACATTCTATTCGCATTCTCACAAAGCGTATGCTAGAATAGATTACATACTGACATCAGATACACTGACACAACAGACACAAAGGGTGGAGATTCTTCCATGCCCCCAGTCTGATCACTCAGCCGTGCGTATTTCCCTGTCTCTACACTACTATAGATCTTCCCGCCGCCTCTGGCGCCTCAGAGAGACGATGTTGCAACGCCACTCAGTAGTAAAGCAGGTCACCAAAACCATAACTGATTACCTAGCCATTAACGATACTCCAGACATGTCGATAGCGATTTTGTGGGATGCCCTGAAGGCGGTGGTCAGAGGGGAGTTTTACAATAAGTTAAGGAAAGAAAAAAGGGAGCAACTCTCGAACGCAGTGGTTGAATTAGAACGCATCCACCAACGGACTGGCGCGCCAATGTTTGGATCTCGAATCCCCTATTAGGTTAGAAGAGGTTACCTCTGCCATATCTAAATTAAAAGCGCATAAATCTCCAGGTCCCGACGGCTTCTCCTCCACCTTCTTTAAAACCTTTTGTACAATACTGGCCCTGTTGTTGGTGAGGGTGTACAATTCGGTTGGGGTGGTTAACCCTCTCCCACCGTCGATGCTGGAGGCACTGGTTTTGGTGATTCCCAAAGCAGGCAAGGACAAACGACAATGCGTGTCTTTTCGTCCTATCTTTCTTCTTAATGTCGATCTAAATTTTTTTACTGGAATTCTGGCACAGAGACTCTCCCCTCACCTGCCTGGCTTGATAGACCCTGACCAGTCGGGTTTCGTCCCTGGACGTCAGTGTTCCGATAACACGAAACGCCTTCTGCACTTAGTGGACAAATCCGAACGCTTCCCTGACGAGCGCAGGATACTCTCTGTCAACGCAAAGAAAGCGTTTGACAGGGTTCATTGGCCCTATCTTAAGGCGACCCTGGTACATTTCGACCTTCCACAGCGCTTTATTGATTGGGTACTCGTCAGCTACACTAACCCCTACGCCTCAGTGCGAGTGAATGGGCTCATCTCAAACACATTCCCCATTCAACAGGGAACAAGGCAAGGGTGCCCATTGTTGCCGCTCTTGTTTGCGTTGTATATGGAGCCCATGGCTCAGCGGGTTCGGGACGACCCCTTAATCTCAGGGGTGCAATTTGGAGGTGAAGAGCATAAAATTAGTCTTTACGCCGATGATGTGGTGGCCACATTGGAGAAGCCTAAGGAGTCCCTCCCAGCCTTACTGGCGGAGTTTGAACGCTTTGCTCAAGCGTCAGGCTTCAAGATCAACGTGCATAAGTCACAAGCCCTCAATCTATCTCTCGGTCCTGACACCTTGGGAGCACTTCAGCAATCTTACCGTATTCACTGGGCTCAAGCCGCCATTCCTTACCTAGGCTTGCAGCTCACGGCCAGCCTTCAAGAAACTAACTCGCTGAACTATACGAAGCTGCTACAGGACGTGAGGGACTACCTTTGTAAGTGGAAGCCTCACTCGCTGTCCTGAATGGGCTGGATTGCAGCCTTAAAAATGACCGTACTCCCTAAGATAATATACCTATTCCAGACGCTTCCACTGGTTCCCCCTTCGGGTGTACTCCACTCCCTACAGAGAGACTTAGAGCGCTTCATATGGCGAGATCAGAGGCCGCGACTGCATAGGGAGCTAAGCTACAGAGATCCTGCCGCGGGAGGGTTGGGAGTCCCCAACTTGCAAGCATACTGGTGGGCAGTTCAGATGAGGCCACTGGTTGAGTGGTCTCGTCCAGAGTCCGAGAAACACTGGCTGTTTATGGATCGGTCCCTTGCCAGACAGCCCCTCTGGGAAGTCCCCTTCCTTAAGAAGGGCGCCAGACCCCGGAACCTATACCTTTCCAAGGTGACTCACCCCGTCCTCTTAGCTTGGGACAGAGTGGCCAACTCCCGGGGACTCACGACCTTCCCATCTCCAATCACACCTATAGTGAACAACCCAGATTTTGCGCCAGGGCTCGATACGTTGGGGTTCGCACATTGGACTAAAGAAGGGCAGCGCTCCATAGGACACCTCTTTGATACGACAGGCCCCCTGACATTTTCTGACTTTTGCAGGGGACACGACCTTCCGGAGTCGGAACGCTACCGCTATTTACAGATCCGACACTGGGTGATGCACCCAGAGGTGCGGGAGGGGGCAGAAAGACACCTCACACCTTTCGAAAAATGGCTACTCACGAGACACACAGATGCCCGCCTGACATCGGATTTATATAAATTCATCAAGTACGTCCCTGATGCTGGGAAATCTCCGGGTCAGTTGCGCTGGGATGCGGAACTTGGCAGATCACTGGCACAGAAAGAATGGTCAGACATTTACTACAGAGCTCGCCACACAGCGCGAAGCATGGCAAGCATTGAAACGGCCACTAAAATTGCCACCTAGTGGTATTTAACTCCCTCCCGGCTCCATAAGGGCAACCCATTGCGAAACCCTCAATGTTGGAGGGCATGTGGTTCACCGGGCACTTTGACTCACCTGTTATGGGATTGTCCTCACCTGGTGGATTACTAGAAGCAGATAATAGATGATGTTGATCTCCATTTCGACACCCAAATTCCCCATTTCCCAGCTTACACTCTTTTGGGCCTCCCTAATCCGGTCACCTTCCCACTCAGGGCGCGAAGAGCCAGGCAAATGGCATTAGCTGTGGGGGCAGCCCTACAAAACATTCTCTCCCACTGGGGCACTACAACTATCCCAACCCGTTTGGGACGGCTCCATAGGCTGTGGGGCATACTCTGGATGGAGAAAATTTCATTATCACTCACGAACCCAGGTGCCTCCTTCCACGACCTGTGGGAACCCTTCTTAAAACTGTTGACCTCGGAGTTGACAGAACTTACCTGCCCTAAATACTTGAGACTACTACGACTGGCGGATCCACCTCTAAAGACGAACTTGGACGAACATGCACAACACTACGCCCAATCCACTAGGAACGATTGACTGCGGCAGAGTCTGGAAGAACAGTGTACCGACTTAAGCCTTTGACAAGATGAGAGGGAGGAGGGAGGGGTGGGAGGGGGGGGTTCTTTTCCTGTTCATTGTTTATTTCTCTTTAAGGCAGTCTTCTGCTGGACTACCCACTGATATGTACAGCGCATATTGTTCTTTGTTTGTCTTTTTCTTGTTCTAAAATCAATAAAGAAATTTAAACATAAAAATGGGTTGTTTTTTCAGTTACTTTAACCTAGATGAGACAAAGATGTCACTGTTCTTGCCCTTTGTTATCAAATATAGTCTATAATTGTAATTCCAAGTGTGCATCATGTTATAACTCTTGCTCATTAAAAAATAAGAGTAGAAACAATCTCCCCTTGTTTTGGTAAAGGACTAGTTTTATGGTCCATACACTGAGGGACCTGGCAATCTTTGATATCAGAATGCTGCTTGGGATGGAATGGGGTCTTAGAAGTGGTTGTAGAGTTGTAGTACATAGCCAGTGCAGATGACTGAGAGAAAGAAAGAGTCTCTAACTCATTGGTGGAAGCAAAGTTTGCATGCATGTGTGGGCATCTTGACGTGTTGTAGCCCATGTGCAGCTGTGGATCTCCTACACATTGCCGGTTGGTTGATGTGAATGTCGCAAACCGTTGACTGGTGTTTCTTCATTCCGGGGTTTAGCTCTTGTGGGTATTCAGGGCATCAGTTTTCCTACTCCTGCCCTTTGCTGTTTGTCTGTCATGTATCTATTGCCTGCCTCTTTTTGGTACCAATCTGCTTGGCCATGTGTACAGTTCCTGCCACAGGTCACAGGTTCACCTGGCCCATGTGAGCCACCATCCTTGAAGTGGGCAACCAGTTTGAAGCTGGAGCACTGGCTCCAGGATGTTGCTGCCGAAAACTGTGGAGCAGGAACCTCACTACACTCAATCTCATCTCATTATGTCTAGACTATCACAGCTCACTATATCTTGGCTTGAATAAATATGTAGTAAATAGAATCCAGCCTATTCAGAAGCTATATTGGCAACTTGTGAAAAGTTGAATTTTTTTCCAGTTCCCTTTGCATTTGTCTTTGTGCCCTTGTCAACAAAGGTCTTTTGCTTCTCTGTCATAGAATTCTACAGTACACCCAAAACAAAGTCCTTAGATCGGTTTCTACGGCCTTTCTGAAAGTCCCTATCTTAAATCATTCTTAGATTGGTTTAGAGAGGAATCCTTTGAGTTAGTGACAGCAGAGGTGTGGAATACCCGCCCACCTCATCTGCAGCTCATTACTTTTTTTTTAAACATATTTCATTTCCTTCAATTCACATCATTGCCATTCTTTTACATCGTTTGATCGTTACATTCCAATCACCTACCTTACATGTTTCATATCCCTAGTTACATCAATCTGCTACTCATTACTTGTAATCTTTTCTTCAAAAAGGAGTTGAAGACAGGGAGTTTTCATGACTCCTCATGTGCTCTGTAAAATGAAAATCAAATCATCCTCAGCAGACTTTGCCCACAGGACCTGCGGTCCGGATCTCAAAATCTTTAAAAGTTCTATCAATCAGGCACAGACTAGATTCCGGTCCTAAATGGTCAATTACTCCAAACTTGAGTCCGAAGGTCTTTTGTGTGTTACTGCTCATTGGCTGTAATCTATTGTTCCTATCCAATAAACTCTGCTCTACTATGTCAAAATAAGGGATTATGATTTTTAAAATGTTATTACAATTTTTAGTTTAACTGTTGAGAATTTCTCATTTATTTTCCCTCTCATTCTACTGTGGACTTCTTAATTTATCTGTCGCTGGCTGTTGTTGATTAGTCCTATTACTAAATTTTAATGTAGCATCTTATTACCTTTTATAAATCACTGTGGCTAAATGCTATACAAGTTTAATAAAATGAATTAGAAATGCTCAATTTTCTGCTGTGTAGCTAAGCTTACCATGTTCAGAATGAACATATATTACCCTGAATAGGTGGAGGAAATAGCAATTCAGCTCATCCCAATGGCGCAAGCCATATACCGGGCCAATATAGCTTTTGGACCATCCTGATTTGTAGAAAGACCATTAGAGTAGTAGAGTTTCTTCCCATAACCCCTTAAGCTTTATCTTCCTTATCCAGGTCTTTTAAGACAGTTTGAATTTTCAGAGAGGCAACCATCATTGGGCAGGAGGATATTCATATATAAAGATGGCCTTATTCCCTGGAAGGTCTGTACTTGGCTAGAGACTTTAACATTAGTGGTTCTGCGTTAGGCCTTATATATATTTCCAGCACTACATCAGTTGCTTTGTGTAGAGTGGAGCTGCACCAGAGCTATGTCAGTGGTGCTGAAGAAGTCACCAATGTAATGATAACTTTGTTACCCAAAGACTGAACTACATTCCTATTAAATACATTTGTTGGGCGTGGTTAGTACAAAGACAAACTGAGCTATATTTTTATTAAATACACTTGTTGGCCTTGGTTCAGACTGCAAAGTACTTTCCTGGATGTGCTAGTCTGATCCTATCAGCATCATCATCATCATCATCTTTGATACTGGTTTTTGAGCATGGATCTACAGGCCTCGTCCTCTTATTGTAAAATGTACTCTGGGAGAAGACCACTTGGAAGCCCTTTGGTTCAGGTAGAGCTATCCATTACTAGGACTGTTGCAGTTTCGCAGAATAAGGGGATACCTTGTCCATCCATGCCCTTCAGTTTGATGCTTTGGAAATAGAAAAAGTCTGTTGGAGAGGATGTGAACATCTTATCATTTGCATCCTCAAAATCACTTACTTTGATTCTAAGGGGCTTGGCCAGGCCAGAAACTCATCAGGATGTGTCTGCTAAGCTCCTGCGTGAGACCGTGGCTGGGCTGCTGGGGGTCTAGCAGGGCCCCCTGTAACTTAGAAAAGTCAGAGGAATGGACATTGCTTTTAATTACTGAAGTGGCTGGCAGCGGCGAGGGCTGACTTTCACCATTTCATTGACAATTCAAGCCGGAGTAGGTTGCCTGAAGTGCTGAGGTGGTGTTCTGCTGATGGAGGAGCACTGGGATAGCAGCCATTTATGGGGTCAAATAGTGGATGCCCATGTGAGGGAGGAGCTGCCCATCGCGAGACTGGGCAGCCATGGTGACTCTGTTGGGTGCCCTTCTCTGCCAGCTTTCCTCCGCTGGTGCAATGAGGTGGGGCAACGTTCTCCTGACAGAGATTTGCCTCCATTGGCATGATGAGGAAGGTCCATGTGCCCCACATTGAGTGTGCTGTTTGGCAACTTCCCCAACAAAGCCCACCAAGGACTGGGCTGGCTTGTTGGTGTATAGTTCACAGATGCCTCACACTCAGCTTCTCTTTGAGGAAACGGTTGACTCGTGTTGGGGGACCCTGGCCTTTGTTTCGGGGGTGAAGGGGGATTAGCATGGGGATTTGCTGTGTTTTGCAAGGCCATCACGATAGGACACTATAATTACAAACAAATAATCTGGCCTGTGTGAGCCTCCCTCCATTGCTTCTGGTTGCAAAACAGTTTTGACCGCAAACCCCCTTGCAACAGGAAGGCAGCTCAGCTGAGGAGTATAGAGTGACTAAAGAGTCACCACACATTCTATTGCTCCTGATCATGACATCCTAAAGAGGCAAACTAGCTAAGACTCCACCGAAAGGAATATGGTACATGGTCAGAGGTGGGGTTCATAGGACCCACAGAAGGGTGGGAGCGTTCCTGATTGTGGTACTCTGGTCACATTGGACTCTGAGGTGAGGTGACATCCAGTTCATGAGACGTGGGTTCAAATCAGAGCTCTGGTCTCTGTCAAGACTTGGCCAAAACTATTTAGAACTCGATGACAACCTGCAGAAAGTCCAAAGCAGGCTGGAGGAATCCATAATCCACTCTAGGCGGAACAACGTCTGGATTCGTGGCATCAACCCCGGGGTTTCGAATTCCGTACTCAAGACTTATGTTAAAGCACTTTTGCATCATTTCATGTCTAAAAATGATAGCATGGAGATCGAGTTTGACAAGATACATAGGGTCTTAACGGCATATCAGATGCAGCAAAATTTGCCACCAAGCATGCTTAAAAGGGTCCATTTTTTCAAGGTTAATGAGAGAGTTATGACTAGGGCAAGGGCTATGAAAGCATTTCACTTCTGAAGTGACTCAATAACTTATTGTCCATGACCCTTTTCAAACGTAATGGATTTAGCTATACAACAGCTGCCTTACGCCAAAGATCGATTCCCTACAAATGAGAAATGGGAATATCCAGGGGAGGGCAAAATCTACCCGCTGCATACCCCATAGGAATAATAATATCACATCTGCGATTGGCAGGGAGATTAAAATTGGCTCATTTCTGGAAGCCAGAGTCCCCTCTGCCCTAGGAGCTGTGTTAGTTGAAAATATGGCCCATATACACCATAGAAATGCTATCACTTTCAGAAAACATGGAAACCCTTCAAACTTATGAGTGGACGGCTAAGGGTATGGAGGATGGCAAAGCATGTGCCTGAATTATTATGGAAGGGGCCTCACAGGATCTCTGGATCTCCTGAAGAAGCAGACTCTGGGGAGGATCAGGCCTAGCTGGGCCCAAACATTTTGGGTCAGCTGGTCGCCAGTCCCTGTTCCCACAATTATGGTAATCGACAAAACCTAACATATTTGTGCCCTTAGGTTTCAATGGTTACAGCTGCGCAAAGCGTACCTCCAGAGCTTACACAAAGTAGATGGAATGTGAGTTCACTGATCCGTTAGGAGTCGTATCATATGTATGTTTTTTCTTGCTTCCACACTTGATTTTAGTTGTCTTTGTTTCTTCTTCTTTCTTTTTCTCTCTTGCAGTTCCTCAACAACTCCATGTATATTTTGGGGATCATAATTGTGTTTTCTATTGCAATTATGGACAAAACTAATTGAAAACCAATAAAGATATTGTTAAATACAAAACCATTTTATTCTACGAAACTAAGTAGTCCCAACTCTATGGAAAACTAGAGTTTTTAAAATGTTACTACCGGCCCACTTTAATGAGAGCTAAGGCATGATTGTGATTATGTTGGTGTTTGTTGACGCCACACCCTGAACATCGTTGGACTGTTGGAGGGTTCTTAGAAGAGCAATGATTCACCAAGGTAGTTAGATAGGCCACACTCCTATTGGCACTAATAATTTTGGAAATAGAAGTTATTGTAATCATAAGGTGCTACTTCAAAAGAGACACTTCATTGCCTAAAGGTGTCCTTGTACTGGAGCCAGAAATGAACATGAGATAATGTGTTGATTGCATTCTTTTTACAAATAGTATGGAGGTTAAAAAATAAGAGTAGAGCAATTTTTTTTTATAAATCACACAATGATTGATCAAACATTTGGTCCAACTCAAAAT
The DNA here is from genome assembly GCA_963921515.1 of Calotriton arnoldi. Taxonomy (NCBI): domain Eukaryota; kingdom Metazoa; phylum Chordata; class Amphibia; order Caudata; family Salamandridae; genus Calotriton; species Calotriton arnoldi. The sequence goes on along the minus strand of CAWUFW010002778.1, from coordinate 1,579,844 downwards.
ATCAAATTGTAATTAATTGTGTTTCTTGTGCTCGTTGTCTACCTCAGTATTGACAGCATCATCCACTGGCAGCAGCACATGTTTAGTCCTGGGGATTTTATGAAGGCTGGGTGAAGCCCTATGGGCAGTTACACCGAAGGTTGGGAAGTAATTCAGACGAAGAGTGTAATGGAAGACGGTGGAATAGACACGTTTTTTCAGTGTAGTGCCCTAAGAAACATCAAACAGTGGTCTGAACCATCCCTCAAAGCAAAGTTTAAAGGAGTTCCGTACACACGTCTTGTTCGCCATGGGACCTACCGCTCTGCTGTGCAGTTCAACGCCGCTTCTTCTGAATAATTATGGCTTGGAGTGGCCCTGCTGACGTTTCTGATGGCTGCGATTAGGGGCATGGCTTGGTCAGTAAGACTGTGGGGGGGGGGGGTGAGCTTCAGATTTTCTGACAATCACTCTGGCATATCATGTTAATGATTATATGAGAAGCTGGGCATGAGGGGGCTTATGGGCCAGTGGAAAGGGAAACCAGGGCGGGTTGTGTGGGGTACTTAAAACAGTCAAATAAACATGTTTTGAGACCTTCAAAACAGAGACGAGAGTGTATGTGTTTTTGAGTTCGTATTTAAAAATCCCAGGTGAAATCGACTGACACCTTATCATACCCGACTGAAAGCTCCTGTACCCAACTATTTATTAAATAATAGATTTACTAGGGAATTTAACATCGCTAGTTTAGAAGCCGAAAATGAGCGACCTGGTCACTACACTCTCTGTCTATTGAAGGACATAGAAGATTTTAGAGTCATGATGTAAATCACATATAAAGTGGTTAAGCACTTTCAAATCCGTATAAAAACCAAGGGTAGCCTATTTTGAACTGAAAACAGGCTACCTATGGGGTCATTATACAACAGTTCAATTGGTTTCATGCTTTTAGGATCACTATGTGATCCATATAGGTTAAAAAGATCAAACTGTACATAAGCAGCAGCAGGCAGCTTCCAAAAAAAAGGATTTTAATGCATGATTAAATCAGTGATAAAAAATAAAATAATACTTGAGGGATCGCACTTGTGCAAACAAACAAAATGTACACACTAGTGCATATACTGAAATAAAGTTACACAATTTAGCGATACATTTAAAGAAGTATTGGGGACGATAGATACAGATACCTCCAATAGGTCTAAGCCGGACAAAAAAACACCCTGACTTTCAGTTCCTGAGAAGTGTGTGTGTGAGGTGTATTTGTGGGATGAGATGCATGTGAAATTGGATACGGGTGGTGGTGCTGTGTGTGGATGGCATTTTTAATTAATCTTGATGTGACTATTTAGCACATCCACAACTATTAGAGGGCTCAGATGCAACAGGTTTAGATGTACCCCATGGGCCAGCCTATAAGTGATTACGGAAACAAGTGGGGGTGCAGTCACTCCAATACCAGTGAGGAGAGGATTTCACAAAGCATTTGATTCAACAGTCATTCACGAGGCAAACAAATGTGAGGTATGCAGTTTTCCAAAGGCTTGCAAGATACTGGTGCCAAAGTATGACCATCCACTTCCTGTAGCCCAATAACGGGATCTGTGTAAAAATTGAACGTGTGCAGTCAAATTACTGACAGGCGTAATCACGCTTAGACACAGCTAGATAACTAAAACCAATGGAAATATGTACACATTAAACACAGCCAGGAGAGGGTGGACCACTATGGTACTCCACAGCTAGAATGACATTTGGCTGTAGGAGTCTCACTTGAACCATTGTCCTCTTCCAGAAAAAAAGACACACACACTCTCTCGCTCTCTCTCTCTCTCCCCCTCCCTCTCTGGGTCAAAGGAAATGACAGCAAGCACTCAGTGTCCGGTTGCAAAAGTGCTTTTATTAAGTGAAATGGTCCACGACACGTTTCGGTTGCAAGAAATGGCCTTGATCATGTACATGGCATAATCATTAAAGTGCGCAGTCTTATTGGTATTTGAAACAAAGGTCTAGCAAACGTGCAGTCTGCTCGGGTGCCATCTTTAAACATGTTTACATATTTTACATCAAAATAAATAAAATACAATACACCTATATAAAGGGAAATATTCAAAATAACACACATATCAGTACCAGGAGATGTAGTTATGGCACACAGTTAATGTCTTTGTGGCAAAACAACAGATAAAGCCCAAGTGTGCAAGATTTATCCTGTCACTCTTGAACTATTTGAACTAGTTTAAAACATTATCCGAAATAAATCCATCGCATGCAAAAGAAATCTTAACATTATGGATCTCTAGTCATGGTTCTAAATATACCCCATCCTCTAACGTGAAAAGGAAAGAAATTGAGCATGTGCGAGAACATGATATAAGCTTAGTTCACACCGATCTTGTGTTCCAGAAGTAAGTAGATCAAAACATCAGATACAGTCAAAATAATGACTGAACTGCAAGTTAAGATGTCGAAAGCCAACGTCCATCTAAATGAAAGTAAGTTAAATTCTTACAGTCTGAGCACATAAACCTGTTCATACTGTATTAGTATTTGCAAAGTATAGAGGCCCTAGGAATCCAAGTCTCTCCTCATCAAATGTCCAAAATCATATAGAATTTATTCTAAATACAATACAAGAAAAAGAAAGGTCTTATCTGTTTTCATGATCATTTTTCCCAGAGTGGATTGTGAAGTCGATGTCACCAGCCATCACCAGCTGGCGTCACCGCCTCTCTCTATAGAAAACGAGAGTACCTTCCTCTTCCTCCTGTGTGCAAAAAGTAAAAGACAGAGTGCAGAACTGTTAAAATCACACTGGCCATTGCACAACTGTGAAAAAGCAGCACAACAGCACTAATTTCCTAGGCCCTAGGTGTGCTTTCAATTCCTCTTCAATGTTAAGAGCTGTGGGAAGTTTTGTATCGAAGTCTAATATATGTCTAGACTCCCATCTTCTAAGTAGCAATACTCTGCTCCCTCCTCTGGTATTTGCCATAATCTGTTCAATCACAAAAAATGTCAGGAGATTCCTTTCACTAAAGTGGGATTCGGTGAAGTCTGTTGAAAGGAGATAATGCCTGTCTCCATTGCTTATTTGCATAGGCAGTATGTGTGAGCTGGCATTTGGCTGGTGCTGTCTGTGGACTGGAGTTTGGCTGGCTGTGTGTGTGTGTGTGTGGAATGGCAATTTACTGACAGTGTGTAAGCAGTGACTTTGTGCTGATGTGTTTTTAAGTTGTTGAATGCTAGGTGACTGGTAGTGTGATTGCTGTGTCAGTCCTATGGGCGTCTGAAAGTAAAGGGCTCTTGAATGGCGCAGTTTTGTATTTTGTTTGTTTAAATTGAACATTTATATTTAAGTAATACACATCATATTGACATCATCAATGCAACACCAGAATCAGTATGCACATCCACTGTCATTTAGTTCCTAGGAATCCCCAGGACCTGCGTGTTTTGGAAGACCTAAACTGAGGGCTTGGTGTCCTCGGGGATCGTGGAAAACAGTACAGTACTTTTCGCTCAGACACTCGTGCTGGCTTTCTCTCAGAAAATACACAGGATGGTGATTAGGACGTTTCAATAAGTATTTATTGGTCCAGTGACAGCCTTGTGTAAAACATGTGTGCTGCGACAATCAGGAGACAGAAGCATACGAAAGAGATTGCAAGTACCAAGATAGTAAATAGTAGATACATTTCTACCATAGTGCTAATAAGATGAACATAAGCAGTTCAGATAAAAACAGTAGCACTTGCATATTCCTAAAATGCTCGCCCTAAGTAATTTGCCTAAATGTACCTAGCCTGGATCTGTATATGTAGCATGTATATGTATATATGTGTGTAGCCAAGAAACCCCTAGGGGAGAACCAGCCCCCTCACCTGATGGTTGAGAATGAAGGACCCCGTCTCTGCTTTGAAGATGACACCCCGCAAGGGATGTCAGACCGCTGTGTGTCGAAGATTCTGCATGCAGGACCCCTTGTCAGCTTGGAAGGAATTCTCCTCTAATTTGTAGGGAGAGCGAGGTTCTTTTATACTAAAGTGGTCACTCCAGGGTTTCTTCTACAATCGATATGTTTTGAAAACAACTATAAATGTTTTGAAAACAATCATGAATGTTTTTCCAAACTGTTGCGATCATGCACAGCTGGCTGTTGGCCAAGGATGAAAAAAGTGGTGACCCTTGTACAGAATAATTATACAGTGCCTGAGGACATGTTTATGTACGTCGGTACAGGAATTATGATAGAATACAGAGAGCCTGGTGTCGAAGAGACAGGAGCAAGCTACTAGGTAAAAGGTCACCTGTTTAGAATCGTTATTGTCGTGTGGATGGGACAATGTATGTAAAATGGGGTATACATGACAGGACTATCCTAAAAGACATGACACCCACTCGTCATCAAGAAGGTCAACAAGGTCAGCTAGGTAATGATAAAGCTAATGTCTTAAAAGGCATAAAATCATTTACAATAAAACATACTAAAAGCACTTTAAAAGCCTTAAAAAATGTCCATAAAAGAAAAATCATTTTTCCTTAAAAGCGTTCAAAAAGGTTCTCTAAACTTGTATGTGTGGTTATTATTACACTGAGCACCTTGAAAGCCAGTACGCTCAGTTCGAGCAGAGGAAGGAAAAACTTAATCAAAGTCAGTTTTCGACCTTCAATTTGTTAAATGTTTAAAAAGTTGCCAAACGTTTCCCAGCACAGGAGAGGCCAAATTGTTTAGGAATCCTGTGCTGAAGACTCAACATCGCTGAACATCGTATCCGCAGGTGGCAATCCCTCTAGAACTTCCAGTATCATGTTGAGTGAGCAAAGATGGTCATCTCCGGTTCCCACAGCAGCCGCCGGGGAAGAATTAGATGCCTGCACGCCAGAACCCGATGCCTGTACGTCTGGAGCAGAGCCGATTTCCCTTCCAACAGGAGCGGAACCATCCCCTGGAGGCTCTAGAAATGCTGTCATCAACATGGGAATACGCTGTGGACAACTGTACACGTGGGCCTGAAAGGGCTCCAGGAGCACTTCTATGTCCGGCGGCGCAACCGATGGAAGTGTCAGACACGGGTCCAACACGCAGCCAAATCCGCAGAAGAGGCAACGGAACACAGGCAGGACACAGACTAGTCAGACCGGTCTGAAAGACAGGAGCCAATGCTGACTCAGCTCTCGAAGCCGAGGCATAGTCATGTAGAACACCATACGCTCACGACAACGTTGTTCCAGCAGTGTTCTCTCCATTTCTTGAGGGATTGCGACTTCCATTGCAAAGCAATAGGATTAAAATCAGGATGATCGCTACTGATAGCAGGACCAAAAGAAGCCCTCCAAAAATGCTTCCAAGTAGAGAGTGTATGAAAGCTGGCATTACTCCGAAGTTGGTCTGAAAGGTGGTTAAGAGGCCTGATCCAAGGCGCTTAAATAAGTGTACGATCCCACTCGTATCAGACATGTTAAAGATACGATTAACCATTTCTCTGAAATGGATCGGCAAGTTCGTATGGACCAGGGCCTGTATCTCTGCTGAAGACCTTGTAACCTGGAGATCAAAAGTCTCTCGGGCTGAAGTTAAGGCCACATTTTGTTGAAACAACATGGCTTTCAGTCTGCTCAGTGAATCAAACTGTATACTGGAAACATTCAATGAAGGCCACAGTGGTGCCTCCCTAACTGTGCGAGCTGGGGGAAACAATGCATGCTTACAACAAACAACCCTGAGGTTTACTGTGACTAGATATGCGATGCCTGGCGCCATCCCACAACAGCCTTGATCATTCATCATTAAATAACTCCCATTCGAAAGTAACTCGAAAACTGGATGAATCACTACAGCTGGGGAGCCTTTCAAGTATCAAGATAAGTTTGCTTTTGACGCATTACACGCTCCATGAAGCGACACTTCTTTGCACACTAAAGACCCACTTAAAGCCTTCCCGCAGTCTGTACCACTTAAGAAAACTTCAGTGTCCTTATTTCTGCACCTATATCTATACGGTAACTCCCAGGTTTCCTGTATGTACCCTTTTCCCAACGCTTCATACCTGCCTGCTTGGATGTATCTAAGGCAGTATTGGAACTGAAATGTCGTGATTGGCAGTGTGATATAGCCATGAATTAACCATTCCGTAGACGGTGACTCTGCTACTGGAAAAGGTAACTTCTCTAATTTGTCAATGAGCAGCATGGTGTACTTTGCATCTCTGCCATGGTCAACTGTCTGTCGGTCAGATTATAAGCCGAAAACAGATTTGAGCCACTAATGTACCGCCATGGCACATGGCCAGAACGCAATGATTGTAGCGTCCAGCTTAAAAGCACAATGGAGCGCAATTGAGATTGACCATGTTGTAGAATAGACAAATCTTGCTCCATTATGTCTATTGCTGAGGAGACAATGTTGCCCAGTGAATAAATATGTGAAGAAAGTGTAGTCTACCACAGCCAAGGCCTTTTCTAGGTTAATCCTATCAATCTCATGTAATCTCTCAGCAGCATCCTGTTGGGAGACTTTCCATAGTTCATTGTAGATTGCATATAAGAAGCATTTGTTACGCAGTTTCTTGGGACCTAGCAAGAAATCCCTAAGATCCATGTTGTCAGCTAGAAGGGACAAGTGTTGTTTCACCTGTTGTAGTGTTGAGGTTTTTAGCCATTCTAGGCACAACTTCCCAACACTATAAGAAGTCTCTATCCCTGGGTCATCTGTGTGTACATAGCATGGGTCGGGCCTATGGATACGAAACCCTCGGGTAATACCCTTGAATCTTGTTTGACACCTATTTGTGTCGATAGGCCAAACCAACCATCCCTTCCAATTGGGAGCTGATGAATTGTATGTACCATTCTGTATCATTGCACCCAGCATCTCCTAACTTATCGGTGTGTTATTTAATAAACCTTCAATAGGTGTGGGTAAGGGGATGCTTGGTGTTTTCAGGTCTTTAATTTTTGCAAACCCGTAGTAGGTAGTCTGTTGCACTGTTCTGTTCAAGAATATTATCTGTAACGGAATGAGGCAGGCTCTAAATAAAGCCTCAGATCCCATAACTGGCCATTCCTTTGTCCCCCAGATGGATTTTGTGTCGAAACCTTGTATAGACAGTTGGGAGATAAAAGGTGCTGAATATATGAGTTTGGTGTTTGTCAGCATCATTTTCTTCGCAGTTGCATTCGTCTGTACTAACTTATAGTAATATGGCATTGAGTCTGATGTATTAAACCCTGAAAAGTATGCAAATTTCTGTGCGAATGTGGCAGAACTACCTTTTGGGGGCGTTGGGCAATGTTCCCATTGATGGTAAATGTTAACAGTTTGTGGAACACTAGCTCTGTGCAAAAAGTGATGACCATAGTGCTGGTAACAATACATACTGTCGAAGTCAGGTGTATCTTCGTACAATTCCCTGTAAGAAAATGCAGCAGATTGTTCTAAATCTGAGAGCATAGTATTTACAGTCTCAATGTCCCAATCATCAGAGAGTGTACTCAGGGTAATGAAATAATTCAATGAAATTTTAAGTACGTGTGGAATTTTTAAATGTTCAGTAGGACCAAATACATCATATGAAACTCTATCCCAAACTATACCATCCGGTACTGGAACTGCTGTAATGTTCACTAGGGACAAGTCTCTTTGTTCACGGTGTGATGGCGTATGTGGTTTCAGGACCAAGTTCACTTGTTGTACTGCGGAGCGTTGTGGGAGGTAAAGTCCATTCAGTAGTAGGAAAAAGACAGTTACTATACCAATCCAAATTAACAGGAACAGGATCCCTTATGCACGCCAAAGATGCAGCCAAGGGGACACAAAGTAAGTCTTTTTCAGCCAGAGATAGAATTGTCAAAAATTTTCTTTCTTGGAAATGGGTGGCGTTTGCTCAGGTTCACTTGGATCTGAAGAAAAGTCATTGAAGTTGATGAGGTAGCCAGACGCAGTTTGATCTATCTTTGGGAGCTCAGCAGTGTTTGTAGAACTGACAGTTGCTTCTTGTGAAGACACATTGATGTAAACTTCACTATTTGGCCGAATTGCAATTTGCGTTTCAGTTTCATTTGTTTGTTGTTCAGTTTCAACAGGTGTAATTCGTACTCCGTTATTAGCTACTCCTGCATCTTGCGCAGAGGAGTCCGGAAATGTTATTAGTCTTTCCATCTGAACTTCCTGGATAGTAGCAAGAGGAGATCTGCGGCTACTCAGGATTCCATGCGGCCTGCTGTTGAGAATCGGCCACATAGTGTGGTTTGATCAGATCAATGGAGACAAATCTTTTTTCTTTTTGGCCTCGCAAGAGGTGGAAGAAGTACTGTTCTTGTTCCTTGAACCGCCAGGACAGGTACAGGTGTTCTGTAGAATGGCCCATACTCCTTCTTGTCCACGATCTTTTCTCTGACCAGGTCCCAAACCTTTGGGACCCAGACAGGTCTTGCCGGAACCGGTTTCACTTCCCCAGTGGCAGTGCGTTTTACTTGGACTTTGCTTTGTAATGCCCGGAATTCATTGAGTTCCTGTAAAACAGCCAAACGATCATTCATTTCAAATGGTTTTACATCCGCCACTGTGCTGGCACAATCGAGGTCAGGTACCCACATTCTTGTCCCAAACAGGATCTCATAGGGGGTACGTCCTCCCAAGGATTTTCTTGGCATATTGTTTAGTGCCCTCTGGACCCCATATAGGTGATTGACCCAACTACCACCCGCACCTAATGCCCTTGCTGTTAAGGATTGCTTTAGGTCCTGGTTTTTCCTCTCCACCACCGAATTTCCCTTGGGATGGTAGGGGGAGGAGTACTGCAAGACCACGCGCATACTTTCCATGGCTTCCTTGTAAGCCCGAGAGCTAAACGCAGGGCCACAGTTGGAATGTAACGTGCCAATTGCGTATGACTGTTGAAGACTTGCAAATCCTTTATAACAGTTCGAGCGTCAGCCAAGCGTTGAGGCCAAACCCATAGAAACCTAGAGCATGAGTCTACTGCCACCAAGATGTACTTGTAAGCCCCGTCTGAATTTAAGGAGCCGCAGTGATCCAAATAGCCACATGCGAGAGGTCTGTCTGAAATGAGTAATGGTGTTTGTGGTGGTGGTGCTACGGTGAAACCTTTCATCTGCTGACAGATGTCGCACTTTAAGACATAAGCCTTTGTTTGTTTAGACAAACCTGGCAACCAGAATCGCCGCTTCAGTAACGCAACAGTAGCAGTGACTCCTGCGTGTGCAGAGCCCAGACCCTCGTGCGCAGCTAGAATTAAATCTATTCTGCGATCCATGTTTGGTATAACTCTATCCCCCACTCCTGGAATTTGAGCATACAGTGTGTTTTGCGCATCTAATTTATAGGAATATTTGAGTGGCAAGCCCTTCGGAACGGCAGAGCCATTCTTTGAGGCATTGACAGCTATCAGTATGTCTCCGTCTATCCTCGTGCTAGAATGAGTGATTGCAGCAATGGCAGCAGTTCGCACTGTTGCCTTGGCGGCTTCATCAGCCAGTGAATTCCCTTCAACGTGTATACACACACGCTGATGACTCAAGGTGTGAAGAACTTGAGCCCGTGGCAGGCATGCTTTCAGCTTTGCCACTTGTTTCCATAACAATTTATGTTTAATTGTGCAACCCTTGGAATCTCTAAACCCATTCTGGCCCTAGTAATAAAGATATTCATTGTATGAGTGCTTACAGTAAAACGAATCGCACACTATCAGTGTTTGGAATTCCCGATCCGTATATTGTAGTGCTAGTATCAGGGCTTTCAGCTTTGCCAACTGCACCGTACAATTTCCTAGAGATTGCATAGTCGTATTGCTGGGATGGAACTTACCGTCCCGCATACGTCCCTTTACTATCGCACATGCTACTTCCTATGGCAGGCTGAGCAGAACCATCAGTATAAATGATTTATTCATATTTCTCTAGAGGCAAGATTTCATTCGGGAGAGGGTATTCTTGTTCGTACAACAGGAACGCTTGTGTTTTTAATGTAGAATCGTATTTGTAATCTACATCTGTTGCAGTGAGAGAATAAGCCCATTGTATCCATTGCGGATGCAGTGCTTTTGCATTTGGAATGCTTGCTTTGGTAACAGCTTCTAAAGTTGGTACCGGGGTTAAAACAATAATGCGTTTCCCCTGTGAAAGTGGTCTTTCTCTTACTACAGCAGTCTGTACTGCGGTCAATATATTTTCAGTTCCTGCAAATCGCATTTCAGCATTTGTGTATAAATATGATTTGTATGCAATTGTAACTGTCTCACCTTCATTGAAAGTGATGTAAGTATCTCCTGATAAACCCGGGACCACCCTGATCACCAAGTTTGTGATATTCAGACGTGTGCAAATGTTTTGATGATATCATGTCAGCCTGTACTGAACTGATAGTATCTGTGTGTTTCTGTGACCACTGATGTGGTGTGAAATCAGGTCTGATTAAATCGTAGAAAGGTTTTACTCTTTCTGCGTAATCTAGAATGTATGTTCTGCCAAAATTTAGGAATCCTAATATGGATTGCAAACCTTTGAGAGTCTTTGGAGGTTGGAGCAGCGCACACTTTTCTAAAAAGTTGGCTGCCAGGCTCTTGCCTTCACTTGAGAGCTCATATCCCAAAAACAGGACATTAAGATGGGCAATTTTACTTGAAATTAAATTTGTAGCCCAAATTGGCGAATCCCACAATTATGTTGTTCACCCTGCAAAAGTGTTCAAGTAATTCATCGTCCGTCAGATAGATATCATCTACATAGGACACTGCCTCCTCATCGCATGTTTGTAATATTTCTGACACTCTTGCCGAGAATAGCCCCGGGCTGTTCTTATACCCTTGAGGCAAACGACGGAAGTGACGCTGAGTGCTGAGGGCAGAAAATGCTGTCAAATATCTGCTGTCAGAAGCTATATTTTGGCAGAAGAATCCATTCGAGATATCTAATGTCGTTTTGTATTTCTTCCGCACAATGTTATTCATTAATTCGGCACTATGTGCATTTTGAACTGCAAATGTTCGTGTGCATGTATTTAAATGTCGGTAATCTAAAACAAGACGATATGTGTTGTCAGGTTTCATTACTGGAAACAAAGGATTATTCATCGGAGAGGTGCAAGTCTCAATTACACCTTGGTATTCGAGTTGGTCTAGAATTTCTTTGACCTATCTTTTTGCATCATTTTTTATAAAGTACTGTCTCTGTGGATTTGGAGTAGATTTTAATGGGGTTTCGCAGTGGGTAGACTCCACGTCCCACTCTACATGGTTGCGGTATAATGCCAGGGCTAGCACTAGTGCCCACTCCTGCGCGTATGAATGTTTTAAAGATTCTGGAATGAGGTCGGAGAAAGCAGGTAAATGACACTTTCCCCTTTTGGGCAATCCATCACAAACTCTGGTGGCCAATCTTTTTTTGCTAGCAGTATGTCATATCCATATGTTAAGTTCTCCCAAAAGAGACCTGTTAGACCTGGCACCATTGGCGTGGGTCTCCCCTGCATTTTTGCCTTTGCCTCCTGTGTTTCTGCTGTGTGTTGGACTCCGTTTTGCTGGTCTAGATGCTTTGGGCACTTTGCCACTGCTGTTCAGGGCCAAAGTGCAAGTGCTCCCTTTGTAAATTGTTGTTATGGATTAGTGATTCCATGATTGGCATATTTGATTTACTTGTCAGACCCTAGTACAGTGCACTGTGTGTGCCCAGGGCCTGTAAATCAAATGCTGCTAGTGGGCTGCAGGACTGATTGTGCCACCCACAGAAGCAGCCTGTAAAATGTAACTCTGGCCTGCCATTGCAGAGCCTGTGTGCAGCCTAGTACTGCCATGTCGACTTGGCAAGTGTACCCACTTGCCAGTCCCTAAACCTTCCTTTTTCTACATATTAGTCAACCCTAGGGTAGGCCCAAGGTACCCCTGTGGGCAGGGTGCAGTGTATGTGAAAGGTAGGATATGCCCTAGTGTGTGTAGCATGTCCTGATTGTGAATTACTGCCAATTTCGTTTTTCACTATTGCAAGGCTACCTGTTCCCATAGGACAGAATGGGTAGTTTGTTTAAAACATCTTATAAACATAACTGCCCCTGAGAACAAGGTAGGAAAATAAAGTTGAGTATGCCTGAACTCAGAATGTTAAAATGCAGCTTTTAGTGAGGGTGATTTTTACATTCTGTGTTTGAAAATACCACTTTTAGAAAGTTGGTATTTTCTTCCCTAACCATTCAGTGTGCCTCTGCTAGGTTTGTGTATTGCATGTTTGGCTTTTGGATGACAGGGGCTGGAGAGGGGCAGTGGCTCCAGAGAGCCTGATGAGTCAGGGCTGGGCTGAATGGACCTGGGCTGCGTTTAGAGTAGGGGGAGGAGATTTCCTTTCACCTGAATGGGCCTGGTCTACCTTCAACAATGCTGTCTCCACCTCCTGCCAGGAAACTGCACCAGTGAGGACAGAACTGGTTTTGGCTGGGTACAGACACTCTCTGCCTTCAGAGAACAAGGATTTATGTGTATAAAAAGAGGGGCCCAGACCCCAGACTTTTAGATCACTTCTGGGAATCAAGAGGAACCTTTGCCAAGGAGAAGAGCCGGAGAAGCTGAGGAGGAATACTGCCCATGTGCTGTTTGCTGTCTGGGGTTGGCCTGCAGTGGCTACTTGCTGCCAAGGAAAGGAGAAAAGGACTTTGCTGTTTGCTTTGTCACCTGCTTGAGGAAAAGATCTCCAAGGGCTTGAAATTGAGCTTGCCTCCTGTTCTGAAGTCTCAGGGACACAAAGACTTAATTTCTTCTCTCTCTCTGCATCTGGAACTGCTGTTTCAGCTGCCACAGAAGGAAATTGCAACACCGACGCCGGCGAGCGGCACCGTAACCTGCACCGAAGCCGTGGGCACCGCTCATGAAGAGCATGACGCACCGCCCCGACTTGCACCGTAGGCCCGACGCCTGCTGACGCCGTGCCACATCGACTCCGAAGCCGTCATCGAGGCCGCTGCCTGCACCGGAGCCGAGGACACCACTCGTGACATCCACAACGCACCGTCCCGACTCGCACCGCAGCCCCTACTTCACCGACGCCAGTGCTTCATCAACGCGGAGCCGATACTCGACGTGGGTGACTCCTGAATCCATCGACATCGCACCGTCGTAAGGAAGTGACGCCTCGCCGCCATCGTGATGTCACCTCCCCGACACAGTAAGGAACCGACGTCTCACTTCCCCTGCACCACAGTAAGGAACCGAGGCTTCACCTCCCCAGGGGTCGTAAGGAACCGACGCCGCCCGGCGCCAACGAAGCATCACCTCCCCGACGCTGTGCACCGACTTCGCTTTCATCAATTCCAAGGTACTGTTCTTTGTGGGTCTGCTTGACTCCGTGCCCGACGCCGCTCACCTCGCGGTCGGCGCCGTACTTTGGGATTTTCATCTGTCACGACGTCGTAATAACTCCAAGTGGAGTTTTTTGTTGCTACAAACTTTAATTGAGCGAATAACCTATTTTTTTTTAAATTCTTTTTATTAAACATCTATGACAGTACAGTGAGGTAAATTGCGAGGCAATATAACATTTGTATAGGACAGTAGTACAGTAGTGAATAAATGTAGCAATACAAATTAAGCATTTTATCCTTGAGACCCTAGCTTGAGTCAAGATCAATGCCCGCTCTTGCCCTCTGCATTTCCTCCACTGGGGAGACACATAAACCACCCCTCGATACATTCCATTTAGCCCATTTGTGATCCCATTTCTTAGGACAGCCCCTTTTTTAAAATACCTCTTTCTCTGCAATCATTGCACTATCCATGTCATTCGCCCACCTCCGATATGTTGGCAAATCTCCAGTTCCCCAATTCTGAGCAATGTTTCTCTTGGAAAGGGTGAATCCCAGTGAGACCCACGTATGTTCGGTCTGGGTTAGGTCAGTGGCCTCCCATATGTTTAATAGGCAGAGTCGTGGAGAGCTAGTGATATCCTTCCCACCTCCGTAAGTTTGGAGACAATTCTCTCCCAATATGGGCGGATGTTTGGACATTCCCAGATCGTATGAAAGAATGTGCCTTCCTCGGCACACCTTCTAAGGCACTCCGGATCAGGTCTTCGTCCCATTTTAACCAGTGTGCCTGCAGAGAGATATGTTCTGTGTAGGATTTTTAGTTGGATGAGTCGAAGCCGCATTGGAATAGCCACCTCTTTGGGGGAAGGGAGTACCTCCTGCCAATCGTCATCTTCTAAGTACCCAATGTCTTTTTCCCACAGCTGCCGGAGACGTATTAGCGGGTCCGGTTTGTTATTAATTAATTTACAGTACGTAAGGGATATTGCTTTACGTGACATGGGCTCCGTTAGGAGTCTATTCTCTAATGGGGATGCCTTAGGCAGGGCCTCGCCGCTCGCCACAACGGTAGTTATGGCGTGGTGTATTTGCAAATAGCGGAATGTCTCTGACTCATTCAGTTGATATTCCCTTTGTAGGTCGCTAAATGGGACTATCTCATTCCGTTTCCAAAGGTCGCCAACTGAAGAGATGCCGATCACATCCCATCTGTCGAAGCCCGGGCATTTACTAAGCGTGCCAAGTTGCTCTGTCTCCCACAAAGGGGTAGTCAATGTTATTTTCTTGTGCCACCCCAGTGTTTTTGTGGCTCGATGCCAAATTGCGACTGTTTGGGCCGTGGGGCCTGTGAGGTGTTGGCGTCTGGGGTTAGAATAAAGTGCCCTTCGATAATCACCCAGACTCATTACCCATTTGTCTGTTTGATACGCCGGTTCAGACGGCAAGGCGTAGACCCACTGATTAATGACTGCGAGCTGGGAGGCCCAATAATATTGTTTAAGGTCGGGCAGTGCAATGCCTCCATCGTACCATCCTCTCGTCAGTTTGTGAGTCGCGATACGTGGGTTTTTCCCATCCCACAAAAGAGTTCTAACTTCTCTCTCTATGCTTGTAAAGTACGTATCTGGGACTTTATAGGGGGTGTTCTGCAACACATACAAAAATCGGGGTAGCGCCAACATTTTAAACAGTGCTGCCCTGCCCAGAAGGGTCAGGGGTAGGGATCGCCAATGGAGCACGTCATTATGGAGTCTGGTCAGGGGGGCCTTAAGATTATCGTCGTAGAATTGGGAGGGTTGCGAGGTTATACATATACCTAGGTATTTAAACCCTTCAGTTGCAACCGTGACGGTTACGTCTCTGGGCATCCGCGGTAAAGGGCCCTGAAGCATATATTATATGGATTTTGTCCAATTAATAGTATACCCTGAATGTGCGCCACAAATTGCGAAAATATGAAGGATCCTATGGATCAGGTGGAGGGAGCCGCAACATACAATAAAACATCGTCGGCATAAAGGGAGATTCTGTGTTCGTGGTGTTCAGTCCATTTCAGCCCCCTGATCATGGGGTCGCCCCTGACCCAGGTCGTTAATGGTTCCAATATCAGGGCAAACATCAGAGGTGACAAGTGGCAGCCCTGCCTGGTTCCCCGCTCTAGTCGGGATTGCCGGGAGATATGTTGGTTTACGACTATTTGGGCAGTCGGGTTTGTGTAGAGCAGTTTTACCCACTTTATGAATGTGGGGCCCCCATGCGCTCGAGGAGAGCAAATAGGTAAGACCATTCGATAGTATTGAATGCCATTTTGGCATCCAATGATAGCAGGGCGGCATCTTCTTGGATAGTGTTAATCCTCCCCATCACCCCGTGGAGTCTCCTAAGGTTAAGCGCTGTATTCCGGCCAGGCATGAAGCCTGATTGATCCGGGTGTACAAGCTTACAGATAACGGGGATTAACCGGTTTGGCCAACACCTTAGCGAGGATTTTAACTTCAGCTGTTAACAGTGAGATTGGGCGGTAGGAGTCGTATTTCGTCGTTGGTTTGCCAGGCTTATGTATAACAACCACCGAGGCCAGCAGCAAGTCAGTAGGCAAGGACTACTTCTGGTAACTTTCTAGGGACATAGCAAGGAGAGCAGGTGTTATCTTGGAGGTCACCAGTTTAAACAGCTCTATTGGGAGCCCAATGGGTCCCATGGCTTGCCCCGATTTCATCCCGTGTATGGCGAGCGCCAGTTCCTCCTCTGTTAGCTCACCCTCCAAGGAGTCACGATCCTTCGGGGTGAGAGTATTGACAGGAATGGTGGCCAGGAGATCCCTGGAGTCAGTAAGGGTGGTGGTGGTGGTGGAGGAATATATTGAGGCAAAGTGGGATGCGAAAGCCTCAGCAATCCGTTGCGGATCGCTAAACAGCTCTCCATTTTCCCCCTCAATGAGGGGCACTCATCTCTGTGCAGCTTCCCGCCTCTCAAGCCACGTGAGCAGTTTCCCCGTTTTGTCGCCCATTTCGTAGACTTTGTGCAAAGTGGCTTTCTGCTTTGATCTGGCAGCCTCCGATGCGAGCTGACGGAAGTCTTGTCTTTTCATGTTAAGGGTGTGTATAGCCAGTTCATCGTCTGTGTTTGCCACCGTGTCTTCTAATCCCTGTATCTCCTGTTCTAGTGCCTCCAACCGCGCCCTCCGCTCTTTCTTGTGACCTGCCATTAATGAAAGAACCTGGCCTTTAATCACTGTACCAAAAGCCCCCCACAGGATCTGGTGGGAATCTACTGTGTTTGTGTTTTCAATGAAGTAATGATCCACCCCTTTTAAAATTTCAGTCTTGGGGCGTGGCCAAGATGGCGAGCGGGTAAGACGTGTTTCTCTCGTCTCCCCGCTCCCGTGCGCCCAATCCAGCCCAAATCTCAGCAGTATCCCCTCTAAATACTGCATGAGCGTGGGGGATTAACGCCCGGTCCCGCCCATATCCGAGAGCAGATGAGAATCGATGCGGGGGCCCACCTTGGGAGGAAAGAAAGTCTTGAGACGATGAGCTTCCGGGGTCGGAAAATGGCGGCCAGACTGACAAGGGCCTGTTGAGGCCGCTCTGGGTTCCGAACCTCGCTGGAGGCAAGCCGCGGACCAGCTGAGCCCACCAGAGACTGGATGCGCGCTGAGGGGAGACGGTGAGTGGCAACCGGGGTGAGGGGCCCCCACGAGTGACACGAAGCGCTGGAACACAGGCTGGCATTCAACCACCTGAGGCAGCGAGGCGGACGGCAGAGGGGCCGCGCCAGCAGTGGAGCCCGGAGCATTACAAGAGGGCCAGGGCAGTAAAGGGAGAGCCAGCGGGGACACGGCGACACTGGGGGGCCGAGCAGCAGCCCCCCCCACCCCAGAGCACAGCGGCCAGAGAGATCGACTGGCGGGGAACGGGACGGCGTAGTCAGTGGAGTCGGGAACCCCGGAGCAGAGAGACGGCCCGATAGAGAGAGGAGGCACTCGCAGCGAGCACCCACAAGTACACCCTCAAGGTAGGGTGCAATGGAGAAGGCACTAGCAGGCCACACGGAAGCCGCGCAACAGACGCTCATTCCCCGGGGGCCCAGCACGAGGAGCCCAGTGCTGCAATTGGGGCCTGCGGGAGGCGAGAGGATCGGCACCCCTGATACCGGCCCGCAGGGGAAAGGCCCAGAAGCGCTAGGAGGACAGGGAGCGACGAGCGGACCAAGCGGGAGTCCCGAGAGCACCGGAGGCCTCCAGGAGGGGGAAAAAGGGGACTGAGTGACACTTAGGTAACCCGCTGCATAAACCCGCAAGGGAGGCCCACGCCTGTGGGTGAGCGGCTGGGGGGCACTACACAGCACAAAGAGAGCAAGCGGCGCGCATAAGCGGGGGCCTGCGACCAGAGGAAAGGACAGGGGCCATCTTTACGAGGCCGGGCCCCGGTGGACCTCCTAGGGGGCCCTGCAGAGAGGGAGGAAGCGGCGAAGAAAGGACCCACAAGCAGGAGGGTGCAGGGCAGTACACGACCAACGAGGCACACAAGCAGGCCGCGGGGCCTTCAGAGACGGCGAGCGCGGCCAGACCCTCCCTCTAGCAGCCCGCGGCAGCTGGGCACAAAGGCCGTTGAAGAGATTGGGCATTCACCGGGAGGAACGTCGGGGGGAGCCCCTTGCAGCTCCGCAGAGATTCGCATACGACAGGCGCTTCTGATAACGGGCCCACACCCCTCTAGAGGCAACGTGGAAGGCGATTGGAGGGCGGGCACACTAGTAGACAGCTATCACCCGGAGAGCAGAGGCCTGGAGAGGCGGAGGGAGACGGTGCAGCCATGTCTCCGATGAGGAGCAAGAAGGACCGAAATCTTAAAGGGATGCTGACCAAGCTTCCTTCATCCAACAGCGGACACGGGAGACTTTCCCCCACTGCACAATCGGGGTAGGACACAGAATCCCACGAAGCCCCGGTCACTCGCGCTTTTTTTGGAGACGCTCTTCGGGCACACTGAGGGATGACTTTCAGGCACTGAAAGGAGAAATCGCGAGGGAGATGAAGGAGGTGAGACAAGACATTGACGCAGTGGGCGAACGAGTGGCCTCCATTGAGGATCAAGAACAAGCACGGGAGGAGGAAGGAAACCAACTGCAGCAAGATATTCTCAGGCTCAAAGAGCAGCAGATCGACCTCCAGGCGCACACAGAGGACTTGGAGAACCGTTCTTGGCGAAACAACATTCGCGTTAAGGGAGTGCCATCCAAGGAAGAAGGGCCGGACATTACGCAGTACCTCCAAGGTCTTTTCAGGAGCGTGCTGGAGGTCCCACCGGACTTTGACATAAAGATAGACAGAGCTCATCGAGTGGGACTCCCGCGTCGAGCACCGGCACCCCTGCCAGATATACTGGCGTACATTCCGGATTTTCAACTTAAAGAGCGCATACTACGAGCTGCCAGGGACAAAAAGACCATACGATACCAAGACCACCCCATCGCCCTATATCAAGATTTGGCCCTGATTACTCTTCAGAAGCGGAGGGAGTTTCGAGTGGCAACAACACATCTCCGGAACCAGGGTGTACCGTACTCGTGGGGGCACCCTTTCCGATTAATCTTTAAGTGGCAGGGCAAGCTGCACCAACTTCGATCAATACAGGACACTTGCCGGGTGCTGGGCATCAAGGACCCACAGCAGGAGGAGGCGGAGATCAGACAGAGCAACGCCCCCAGAGAGAGATGGCAGAAAGTCACCGGAAGGCGAAGCACGGTGCGAGCGCTGAGACCCGATCCCACGACTATGGCGCAAGAAAGACAATCGGTGCTGGAGACGTTGTCTAGAGGGACATCCCCACATGCAGATACCCTGAACGATTGAGGTGCAGATAAGTGACACATGCGGGGCTGGGGGGTGGCAGAACCACCTGACGGGAGCGGGGAGGCGTTGGGTTATGGCCACACAATGCTCCCAACCTTCCTGAATACCAAGGACGCGCGAACAGGTTTGGCGGGCCCTGGACATTACGGGCATCAAGGGGGTTCACAGTTGGGGTTAGGGAGGGGAGGGTGGGACACTGGTATGCAGTTTAACACGGAGAGGAAAGATCGCCGGCACTGGAGACTAGATGCGGAGGGGACAGCGGAGGGGAGGGAGAAACACACGGAAACGGGGTCAGACCAACGAAGATACACACCCCAAAGAGAGATATGGCCCGGCCCACCATGAAAATTCTCGCTCTCAATGTGAGAGGCCTTAATAATCCCATTAAAAGGAGGTCCATCCTTTCCTATCTAGAGAACTCGGAGGCGGATATATGCCTCCTCCAGGAGACGCATCTCCTCTCCAAAGACTGGCATAGATTGAGATCCCGAGTTCTTCCACAACAATTTTTTTCATCCCTCTCGGATAAAAAAGCGGGGGTGGCTATCTCAGTGACTTAACGGTTCAAGGGGACAGTGGGGGAAAAGGTGGCCGAGATCAAAGGAAGACTACTGGCTCACGCATTCAGGATCGGGGGACACACCTTACTAATAGGCTCCATCTACGCACCTAACACAGGTCAGGAGAAGTTTCTGAGATCAGCTCTTACGGAGGTCATGCACAGCCAAGAACGTAAGACGATCATAGGGGAGAGACCTGAACATAGTTCTGGATGAGACACAGGACAGGTCGGTTAATCGACACTCACAGACAGGGGAGGTATCACAGGAAGGCAGAGAGTGGCTCCGGTCCCTGGGATTGGTGGATCTGTGGAGAGAGGCTCATCCCCACACGTCGCAATTTTCATATTATTCGCACGCACACAAGACATATGCACGCTTGGATCACTTGCTGGGAACGGTAGAGATCAATCAGATGGTAAGGGAGGTGGACATGTGTCCAGCGGCATTGTCCGATCCCGATGTCGTGACGGTCTCTTTACAGGTGCCACCGCAACGGAGAACACTGGGGGGCTGGTGACTAAGGGAGACGATGCTCCAGAAAGACGCGGTGAAAACACAGCTCACTAAGTGCATCCAAGGGTACCTCGAAGTAAATGACTCCCCGGATACCCCAATAGTCTCACTATGGGGAGCCCTGAAAGCGGTAGTGAGATGGGAATTAATTGCGCTCTCTGCAGCGGAGAGTAAAGAGCGTAAGGAAAAGAGGGCTGATCTTTCAGCACAGGTGCTGGAATTAGAAAGGGTGCACAGCCGGACAGGGGCACCAAGGGTTAGGCGGCAGTTGAAGACGGCACAAGCACAACTGGCGGGCTGGACCTCGACAGAGCAGAGTACGCAGCACTGAGGCTAAAATACTCCTACTATAGCGGCGGTGATAGAACGGGATGTATGCTAGCAAGTAAACTAAGGGCACGGAATCAACAGACGAGGGTGCAGACTATTGAGACTGACAATGGGGAGAATCTAACGGATGACGAGGACATAGCACGAGCGTTTTGGGATTTTTACACAGACTTATACTCCAAAGAGGATAAGTCGGATAGTTTGATGACATCCTACTCGCAAGGGATACAAACGACGGCGCTAATTAAAGACCAAGCAGAGTCATTGGATGCCCCGATTCGGATCGAGGGGGTGATAGGGGCGATAGTACGTCTTAAACCTCTTAAGTCACCGGGGCCGGATGGCTTCTCCGGGGGTTTTTATAAGTCCTTTTGCCATCTGCTCGCACCAATCCTGACACGTCTGTTTAATTCATTTGAGGGGCCGGGCTCGATCCCTACCGATATGTTGGCAGCGTCTATAGTGGTCCTCCCTAAACCAGGGAAGGACAAGAAGAAGTGCAGCTCTTACCGTCCAGTGTCCCCACTGAATGTGGACCTCAAACTGCTCACAGGCATTCTGGCGGCGAGACTGGGCCCGATGATGCCCGGAATAATAGAACCAGACCAAGCGGGTTTTATCCAGAATCGCTAAGGGGGAGACAACACGAAACGGTTCCTCCACTTAATAGACAAGGCCCACCGCACGAATATAGACGCATTATTGTTGACGGTCGACGCCGAGAAAGCGTTCGACCGAGTTGACTGGGGCTTTCTAGAACGCACGTTGGTTCACTTCGGGATAGGGGAACGCTTTAGAGCGTGGATAGCCAGCTGCTATAGCTCCCCCAACGCCTCCATTAGGGTCAACAGGATCTCCTCTTGTCCCTTCCCCATTCAACGGGGCACCAGGCAGGTGTGCCCTTTGTCGCCCCTCCTGTTCGCTCTTTACATTGAGCCGCTGGCGCAGAGGGTACAAGACAATCCGGACATTGCGGGCATACCGTTTGGCGGGGAGAGACATACCATAAATCTGTATGCGGATGACATACTGGCTTCACTTGAGGCTCCTGGGAGGTCAGTTCCGGTGTTCCTAAGGGAGCTGGAGATATTTAGGAGTGTATCCGGGTTTAAAGTCAATGTGGGGAAATCGCAAATTCTAATTCTAGCCGGGACACAGCTGGGCTCAAGGCTGGGGGGAGATCGGTTCTTGGGGATTCAAATAACAAAGTCGATCCCTTACCTGGGGATCGAGCTAGCGCCGTCGGTCCAACTAACGACCACCACGAACTATGACAACCTAACTAGACAGATTACGAAAGACCTACAGACTTCGAGGCGACACCAGTTGTCGCTAATGGGCAGAGTGGCTGCAATAACGATGTCGACCCTTCCGAAGGCATTATACTTGTTTCAGACGCTACCGGCCAAACCACCGAAAGGGATACTCAAGGCCTTACAGAAAGAGATATTTCATTTCGTATAGGCAGGAGCGAGACCCCGCATGCGCCGGGAATTAGGCTACTTGAGGGCAGAAGAGGGAGGGCCGGGGATCCCGAATCTCGAGGAGTACGATAGAGCATCTCAACTGAGATACTTGGTTGAATGGAGCCGAGAGGAATCCGAGAAGCGGTGGCTGTTCTAGAACAGAGCTCTGGCTCAGATCTCTCTGTGGAAGGTTCCCTTCCTGAAAAAGGCTGATAGGCCGCTAGGCCTAAGGGGCTCCCCCATCACTAGGGCGACGATGGACGCGTGGGAGGGGGTGGCCACAGAGAGGATGTTCACGTCATTTCCCTCCCCGATGACGCCCTTGCTGGAGAACAGGGAATTCTCGCCGGGAATGGTTGCCGCAGCTTGTAAAGCAGCAGGCCACCTGTTTGATATCGACTGGATTATTCCATTCACGCAATTGAGGCAAGATTACACACTCCCAGAGACAAAACGGTATCGCTACATGCAGGTGCGACTCTGGCTTCTACACCCTGACATACACCCCAAGGTAAACAGAAAGCTGACGAAATATGAAAAATGGTTGGTCACAAAGACAACGGACAAAAAGTTGATCTCAGAACTATACGACATGCTTCGCAAGCCGGCCCCCACAGAGCCTACCCCCAGTCAAAGACGGTGGACGAGAGAACTAGGTAGGGAACTTTCGAAGAAGGAATGGGGAGACATATATTACAGAGCCAAACACACAGCGAGGAACACTGCCAGTAAGGAAACAGCTTTCAAGATACATACTGGTATCTGACACCGGTGAGACTGAATCAAGGAAATCCGGACCGCAGCCCCACCTGCTGGTGAGGATGCGGGGAGGAAGGGACTCTACTTCACTTGTTGTGGGACTGTCCGGTACTGGCTAAGTACTGGCCGATGATTTTGGACGAAATTAACGGGCAGTTTGAATCTCAGATTACGACATTCCCAGTCTATGTAGTTCTAGGATTGCCCAATCCCCTTACCTTTCCACTGAAGTCCCGCAAAGGAAAACAGATGGGCTTAGCACTGGGGGCGGCTCTTCAAAACATATTAACGTTGTGGGGCACGCCAACGGAACCCACTCATACTGGCTGGCTCCATAAACTATGGTACATTTTGGGGATGGAACGCATTCAGGCCTCTCTCACGGGCTCGGGGTCAGGCTTTAGGGAGGTGTGGAAACCCCTTCTGTCCTTACTGTCCAACGAATTCAATGAGATTACGTGCCCTAAGTATCTTCGCCTCCTTCGACTAACGGCAACGGAGGATGCGGCTGAGGCAAGGTGAAGGCACGGGCCCAATCTCCTCAAGACGGCATCACAGGGGAAAGAGGAAAACTGCATACCAGTGGGGGGGAGGGGTGGGAGGGGGAGGGAGGGGGTTTCATTGTTTCAGGTTGGGGGGCAAGTTTTTACCCTCCTCAAGTTATGCCTAGTCATACTTTAGCAAATGGACTGAATCCCATACATAGAGTGAAGTACAAGGAAAGCAGGGGACATGTCAGAATTGCGAGCATTAGAGTCTTGTCACTACTTCTTTGTTTATTGTGTATTAAATGGCAGAGCTACAAATGTTTGTACAATGAAACTGCTAATAAAAAAGAGTTAAACCTAAAATTTCAGTCTTGACGTGTGGAATCTTCAAACACCATGGGTTTATCGTCAGGGTGGTGCGGCTATTCGCATGTGGCAGTGTTATCTGGGTAAGGACAGGAGAGTGGTCAGAAATGCCAAGTGCTAAGCACCTAGCTTCTGTAAAATTAGATAGATCGCCGACATTAGTGAGCAGATGGTCTATTCTAGACTGGCTACCGTGGGCGCCTGAGTGAAATGTAAAGTGGCGCAGGAGGGGATTGAAGTGTCGCCAGAGATCCACTAGGCCGAAGGCCGAGAGGTAATCCGCCAATTGTGAGGTGTCGTGTGGTTCACGTCTGGGTGGACGTCGGTCAATTTGACCATCCACCGTCAGGTTGAAATCACCTCCCAACACCAGAATGCCCATGGGGAGGTCGAGCAAGAACTTGCCCAGGTCGGTTAGTGTAGTTTTTTTAAGTGCAGGCGGGACATAAATCGAC
Organism: Calotriton arnoldi; assembly: GCA_963921515.1. Taxonomy (NCBI): domain Eukaryota; kingdom Metazoa; phylum Chordata; class Amphibia; order Caudata; family Salamandridae; genus Calotriton; species Calotriton arnoldi. The sequence continues at coordinate 1,555,753 of CAWUFW010002778.1, read as the reverse complement.
AGTACGTTAAGTGGCCTCCCTTCCCATGTCCCAACCACCGCAGCAAATGTACCCTGGGTGTCGGCCCAAGTGTTGTTTATTATGTATGGGCATTGTTTACGAATTAGGATACCAGTCCCTCTCGAACCAGAGGTGAAGCCCGCATGAGTAGCAAGCCTGTATCCCCATCTATCTAAAGCCTTATATGTGTTGCCTATCAAATGTGTCTCCTGCAGTAGGGCAATGTCGGGGGCCTGTCGCTTGAGGTACTGGAGCACAACACTTCTTTTTAATTTGTCCCCCAGCCCGTTGACATTCCAAGTGATGACTCAGAGTGATCTATTCATATTATGTTCAGATATCGTTCGTGCAGGTGGTTTGGGTCGCCTCTCACCCAGGGCATGTGTGCAAATGTCAATCGCTGGTACAGAGCTAACGGAAACTTTGAACGTGATTGCATCAATGCCGTCGCCTCCCTCACCGCTGTCACAACAAAATAACTACAACAATTAATAGAACAAATCCCCCCCCCAAACGTCTCATCCCCTCCCCCCTCCCTGCCTCCCTGCATAGCGGGCTATGAACCTCCCGCCACCCCAAACATGCAGAGTGCCTATCGCCCACCCTAGGAATATTAGGGAACGTGATCCAACCCCACTCCCTAGATCTCACGTTATTAGGACTGGATACAACAACGTATTGGTTAAAACAAGTAAATATCTAGACCCCGTATCAAGCTGTAAGTATATCTTCGAGGTGTCCAGCAATTGCGCTAAGCAACGATAGAGTCAGAGTATAGTGCAGCCCAACGTCAGGCTAAACTATATGCAAGGCAGAAACAGTGGAAGTTTGACGCATCTGGCAATCGCAAGGTCACGTATTGTTCAATCTGCCTGGCTCGACTCCAACGAGCCTCGCGCCGTTGAGGTGGCTGTCGGGATCCTACTTGGCAGTCTGTGTTGTCTTTGTTTCCACTGCCACGGTGCTCTTTGCGGTTTCGCTTTCCGACAGTGTGCCATCCATTGAGCCAGTCCCATGCTTCCTCCGGACTAGTGAAAAACCATGTTTTTCCTTCAGATACGACACGTAGCTTTGCCGGAAACAACATGGCGTACTTAATTTCCTGATCTCACATGGCACGTTTCACTTCCAGGAAGCTGCGGCGATGCCTTTGCACTCTCAGTGTAAAGTCCGGAAACATTTTTATTTTGCTGTTCTCAAGGCTGACTGGGGGGGCCACTCGCGCTGTGTGGAGTGTTATGTCTCTGTCCTGGAAATTAAATACTCTTGTGAGGAAGGGTCGGGGAGGCGCGCCAGGTTTTGGTCTTCCGCCCGGTACTCTATGTGCTCTCTCGATTGAGAAGTGGTTAGACAGGCCCTTGGGTTGGAGATGTTGCATCACCAGTTCCTCCATAAATAGATCCACCGCCTGTCCCTCCGCCCGTTCCGGCACCCCCAGTATACGGATGTTATTGCGCCGCATTCTACCTTCGTAGTCGTCAAGTTGACTTTCCTGGATGTCCCGGCCCTTTTGAAGATCTGCGACCTGGCTTTGGATGAGGGTGGTGTCCGTCGTTAGGGCCTTGGTTGCGGATTCTACTTCTTTAATGCGATCATTCATGTTCGGCATGTCGGCTCTGATCAATGAGACCTCTGATGTTACTGTATCGATCCAGCTTTCTAGGGATGTACGCACGGTCGTTATGGCCTCCAAATATGTCCCGCAGCGTCAGGTCTTGCTGGTCCCCTGATGTTTTCGAGGTTGCCTGTGCGTCCTCTTGGCCCTTCTGCCAAGCATATTTGTCTAATTTTGCTTGCGTCCGCTCGCCATTCTCCGTGCGGTGAATGCTCTGGCTCCACAGACGGAGTTCAGGCCTTGCTGGCTACTCCCCGCCGCCTGCTCGAGGGCCGAGGCCCTGTCCGGCCTGTCGGGATTCACCAGCTAGGCCTCTGTAGAATGATAGCCCAGGTCGTCCTGCCCTCGATCCCAGAGGGGGGGGGGGGGCTAGTTGGTTGTGTGATGCAAGGTGGTTGGCCCCCACTACAGTGTGCGCTCTCCGGTCGTCACCGGGGGGGTATTTATTGCTCCACCGCACCTCAGTGGTTGCTAGCGTCCCGGGCGTCACCCACGGGAGTCAAAGTGCGGTTTTAATGGCGGCCGCCAGTCACCCAGATCAGTGGCAGGAAGTCTGCACGGCGCGGTGGTTTCCCAGTGGTCTCAGGAGCCGGCACACAGATAGGCAGGCAGTATTGTGCCCTTTATGGATGCTGTCCCCCCCGCAGTGGAGGTTACCTTGTTTTTTACTTTGGTCGCGGGCACTTGCCTTCCAGAGCTCCAGGTGCCACCCGCGGGAGTCGCAGGCTAGTTCTTTCAGCAGCAACCGGCAGCCCAGATCGGAGGCAGGGAGCCCGTAGGGTGCGATATTTCCCCGGTGACTGCAGCGGCCGGCACCCCGAAAAGTAGGCAGCGCAGCACCACTGGACTCCGCCGCCTCCCCCACGATGAGAGGTGCCTCACTGTATCCGCGATCGCGGCGCCCGCACCAGCAGCCGGCCGGGCCTGCCTGTGGCGCACTTCGCGCCTCGCCGTTCTGGATCAAGTAATGATTCCGCTTTCACACCTCTACTCCCGGCGGCACTTGGTGCATCGGACGCCGGAGTTGTTGGGGACAGCGTGTCCACTGCTACATCGATTTATTTTCGGGGCATGATGATTATTTCACGGATTTCCAGGAGTGGGGCGCCGGAGCCGAGCTAGTGCGTGGCCATTTCTTTCGGCAGTCGGCCACGCCCCCCCGAATAACCTATTTTTGAGGATATCTTGATAACTGTATTGTGGATTTTTGTCATTTGGTCTTCTTTTGGTTTAGATAAAGATTACTTATTTTTCTAAACTGGTGTGGTGTCCATTTGTAGTGTTTTCACTGCATTACTGTATGTGTTCACAAATGCTTTACACACTGCCTCTGAGATAAGCCTATCTGCTTGTGCCAAGCAACCAAGGGGGTGAGCAGGGGTTATTTTAGAAGTGTATCCCCCTTACCCTGACTAGAAGCAAGGGCCCCTATTTGAACAAAGGTACCTACCTCTGCCAACTAGAGACCCTCATTTCTAACATTGGTGGTCATCGGTGAGGATCTGGACTTGCATTTGTGTCTTACATACAGTGATTGGTGTACACTACTAGTATAGTGCAGACCAGTACGCAACCACATACATTTGGTAGAGTTTTTCCTTGGATTTTTTTGCATCTTGAGAACTGCCAATTTTCACCATGAGCAAACCAGCATCACTTGCATCTGTAGATATTGAATTTGAAGAGGAAAGGGTTGATACCTACACTGTGCCACAACTTAAAGCTGCCTGCAAAAAAATGTAAAATCTCTGTGAGAGGCCTCACCAGAAAGGAGGAATACCAAAAGGCGCTGAGGGCCTGGTTGGAATCAAGGAATGCCAGTGAGCATACCGAAGAGCCTATGGTGGAGGGAGAGAATTTAGATGGGCAGCAGGAGGGGCTATTGGGCCTGACTGGGGGGAAGTTGCCTTCCAGGGTGGGCAGCAGTGTATCTTCAAAGGGTCAGTTGGAGGACAGGGAGAGAAGCAGAGTGCATGAGATGGAGCTTGCAAAGCTCAGGCTGGGGAAGGAGTGTGACATGGAGAGTAAGAAATTGGAGTTGGAGAGCAAGAAATTGGCCATGGAGGAAAAAAGATGCTTTTAGAGCATGAGAGAGGGTTGAGGGAGTTAGATCTGAAAGCAAAAAGTTTAGAGATCAGTTCCTCTGGTGGCAGCACACCATCAGTGCCTGGAGAAGGAAAGGTATACATTCCCAAAGATGTTATTAAGGATTTCATGAAGCATGAGGACATTGGTCAGTGGTTCAAGGCCTATGAGGTAGCAATGAGGTCCCACCGGGTCCCTGAGAAAGATTGGGGAGCCGGGTTGTGGGGCCGCTTTGTCATTGAAGGAAGGGAGACATTGCTAGCTTTGCCCACTGAGGATCAGATGTCCTATGCCCCAATGAAGGAGGCTTTGATAGCCAGGTATGGGTTGACCTCAGAGCTGATTAGGCAGAAATTTAGAAACTGCAAGAAGCTAGAGTCAATTACTTGGGTGGAGTATGTGTCCTATTTTTGCAGAGCATTGGATGATTGGGTGAAGGGTAGCAAGGTGAATGATTTGCAGGGGCTCTATGATTTGTTTGCATGGGAGCACTTGTCAGATCATTGTTTTCCAGAGCTACGTCAACACTTGATTGACAGTAAGCTGACTGACCCCAGAAAGCTTGCTGTGGAGGCGGACCGCTGGGTCAGCACCAGGGTCCAAAAAGGTCGTGTGGGAGACTCCGCCAAGGGTGGGCAGGGTCCCCAGCAGAAGAGTGGGGGGGACAAGGGTAAACAGAAGGAGTTCCAGAAAGTGCCCCAAAGTAATTCCCAAGGGAACCAAGGTAAGGATTCCCAGCCTCCCACTGAAAAGAAGCCATGGATCCCGACAGGTAAGCCTGTTCATAGGGGATCCAAGGCATGTTTTGGTTGTGGTCAGGTGGGCCACTTCCAAGGGGATCCTAGGTGTTCCAAAAAGGTTACCACCGCACCCACTGGTGCAGCGCCCCGGGAAATGTCTAGTGTAGCCTTGGGGGGGGAGTCGGGTGCCCCAGAGGGGTGGGGTCCCGCAGAAATGTCCCTGGTCTCTTTAGGAGACAGTGAGATGGTCCCAAGAGCTCATCTGCCTGATAACACTAAAAAGTACAGGCAGTGGGTGACCATCAATGGCCATAGTGTGGAGGCTCTGAGAGACACCAGAGCCAGTGTGACAGCTGTCAGTTGTCGGCTGGTGTCTGAAGAGCAGGTGGTCCCCAACGCATTCTACCTAGTAGTTGCCGCTGACAATTCAGAGTGCCTCTGAAAAGTGGCACAGGTTCCCTTTGAGTGGGGGGGTCTCAGGTACCTTAAAAGTAGCTGTGAGGGGGGCGTGGCCAACCAAGATGGCGGAGAGGACGTAGTCCGTCTCGGCTCCGCTGCCACCGAAAGAAAACTCGGGTGAAAAAGAGCTGCAATAGGTCGCAGCTAACGATGCCTGATACGGCACCGAAGTCAGGAGACCGGTAGCTCCTCCCGTCTCACCTTGGGGGGAGAAATAACGCCGGGAGGCAGCAACGCAGAGAGGCGACCCAGGCCGAAGAAGACGGCACGGAGTGGGGGGGGGGAGGAACGACAGCGGCGCATTCCACAGTGCTGCAGCCGGGTACCAGAAGCTGCCCGGTTGCACGAAAGCGGGCAAGCGGAGACGGAGCGATCCCGAGGGAGAGAGCTCGAGACCCAGTGAAGCTTTGTAGGTGAGCAGCCTGGGAAACAGAGACGCCGCGGGAGGGCAGGCCATTTACGGCACCAGTGGGGGTGAGGGGTAAGCGAACACTCGACTGCGCCCGGAGCAATTAACAAAAGCTCGTGCACCGGGAGGCGATGGTGAAGAGGGCGGTGCCTCCTCTCCCCCCAGGTTAAGCAGAGACTAGCCGCGGCTCACCTGACCTTAAGATGGCGGCCGGCGAGACCGAAATGAAGGCCTCAACAAAATGAACCACGGAGGCTGGGGGTTGGAGTGGAGCGGCAGCCACGAGGAAGCTTTTCTTTGCTCACCCCCCCCCCCAAGAGATGAACAGACAAGACAACCCGGCCTGATCCCCCGCTCCAGGCATGAAGTGAATAACACCAGCGTGCCGCCACAAGAGAATGTAGAAGGGCGCTGAAAGGCCCAGAATAATTATCTTTATTGAGCTCAAGGCCAAAACAGGGAGAGAAGCGCAAAGTGGGACACCCCGAGCTCAAGAGCAATCAGTGAGTTGATCGCAGGGGCAGAGCTGTTTCACCCATTTAGAAACACTCACGGGAGAGGGCCTTCAGTCCCCTGGGCTGGGGCAAGAGCACCAAAAGAGCGGCTGCGGTTCCCATCTGACTCAGGGCCAGGGAACGAAGACCTTCCATATGCCACCCAAAAAGACCCAACTCATTAGGGTCTCTAACTACTTTGGTTCCACAGACGCTACTAACACCCGTCAATCAACCAGCGGAGAAGGGAGCATGGCCCTCACCAAGGAAGACTTCCTGGCCTCCCTGAGGGATTTCAAAAAAGAATTGTGCGAGGAGATAAAAGCCGATGTGGCCTCTTCAATGGAGGATTTAAAACCGATCTAAATGACAGATTGCTCATGCTGCGGCAGGACATAGACTCTGTTGGGAGCAGAACTCTAGATATGGAAGGCAAAATAGCAGTCCTAGAACAAGGTCTCGAGCAACAGAAAGGCCTGACACAAACCCTGAGAACACAACTACAAATGGCCATTGGTAAGACAGAAGACGTGGAAAATAGATCCCGAAGGGACAATATTCAAATTCGCCAACTAGAAGAAGCGGCAGAACGGCCGGACTTAGAGGCCTTCATAACGGGACTATTTCATGAGCTTCTCGGCTCTAGTGCGCCAAAGATCAAAATAGACATAGCCCACAGGGTGGGAAAGCCTCCTTCAGGAAGCAATGAAAGACCTAGGGACGTCTTGGTAAAGCTACATGCATTCAAAGTAAAGGAAGCCAACCTGCAAGCAGCCAGGAAAACCGATAAAGTATCCTTCCAGGGATTTTCTTGTACACTCCTCCAAGATATTTCCCCGGCCACGCTGGTGCGGCGCCAACAGTTTCGCCAAGTTACGGACAAGCTGAGACAAGACAACGTGAGATACAGATGGACTTTTCCCTTTGGACTGGCATTCGAATATCGTAACAAATCACACCATTGCACTGAGCTGGAGGAAGCCATGACTGTCTTGGGCCTAGAAATGTCAGAGGCTGACCACGCAGCAGACAGAGCTGAGGCAGTACGAGCCGGCGAAAGCAGTAATCGAAACACATCACCCTGGCTCACCCAGAGACCTCCCAAGCAGCAGAGAAGAGGTATTGCATCCAGCGGGCAGGGGAAATCTTCTCAAAAATGGTTCCCTCCCTGGGCCTGGATCCCCCGAAAGGCCCGAACATGACTCGTAGCACTATAGAGGGGAACCTCCGTATGGTTTGATCAATATACTGGTTTAACGCGGCCTAAGGACCACACGTCACGAGGGGCCAGACGCTTAAATGGGTCGGCGGAGGGACAAGGACACAAAGGGACCGCTAAGAGTTCAGTAGTAAAGCTTGGCTCCGAGTCTAGTAAGAGATGTACAGCCACGGCAGTGACGATGGACCAATCGCTCCAGAAGATGACATTGTTTACAAACATCTGGTTTACACCGGGACCCATTGTTCCGGAAGGTTTGCATTTGGGGTTGGGGAGGGAGAACTCGAGTCCTGTTTTTTTTCCTTTTTTTGGATACTCAACGGAAGGTAATTTACACACATATGTGATAGGGCAAAGAAATTATCTGGGGGGGATTTGGGGGAGGGTAGGGGGGAGTGGGGCGGGAGACAAACGAAACAGCAGAGAGCAGCTACTAGAGCTCAGTCTTAACACATAAAGATGAAGATTCAGACTATAACATGGAATGTACAAGGGCTCAACGCCCCAGCTAAGTGGCACAAAATCTGGAAGTACCTCCTGGACGACCACTACGACATAGTGGCCCTGCAGGAAACGCACCTTAAATGCACAGAGGAACACAGACTCAAGCATAAAAGCTACCCCCAGATATATCAGTCGTCCAGTACGTCTAAGCATAATGGGGTTGCGATAATGTTCCACTCATCCCTGAAGTTCTGAGTAGAGGGTCAGAAAGCAGATAAAGAAGGCAGAATTATCATGGTAAAGGGCCGCGCACGTGGGAAAATGTGCACAGTGCCGTCAATATACACTCCAAACACCAATCAACTTCCCTTCATCCTGAAGACATTAACCATGTTGGGGGATTTCGCAGAGGGAGAGGTGATGCTTATAGGGTACTTTAACCTGGCACTCCGGGACGGATAGCACCCACCCACACAGGGCCCAGACAAGTAGTTTTTCCAAAACGGTCAAAAATGCAATGCAAGAAATAGGCCTGGTGGATATATGGAGGGAGTTACATCCCGCAGATAAAGACTATACCTTTGTTTCTCACATCCACCGCACGTACTTGAGGCTTGACTATATCTTTTTAAGTCATAGATTAAAAGGGGAAACACAATCCACTCAAATCAAATCGAAAGTCATATCGGACCACGCGCCGGTAACATGCTCCCTTGAGTGGGGAGCACGTTTCCCTAAATACACGCGTTGGTTTTTCCCACAGGCGCTGTTACGGGATAGACTGGCGAGGGATGAACTTCGTAAGATTATTAAGGATTTCTTTCTTGACAATCTCCCCCAGGATACCTCCCCAGCCAATAATTGGGATGCCTTCAAGGCAGTCCTGAGAGGACATTGCATCGCAGCTTCCACTGAACTAAATAGACAGAGGGGTTTGGAAAAGACGTACCCTAGAAACTGAGCTTCAGGCTCTTGAAAAATCACATAAGTCTGCACCCAACTTGCCTCTACAATGCAAAGTCACGGCAGCCAGGGGGAAGTTAGCCGCAATTTATGCAAACCGTGCAGAAATTACCCTACTTAAGCTGAAACAAACGTCATATGCGCAGGGCAACAAAGTAGGAACAAATCTGGCGAGACAGCTCAGAGTCAAAAGAGATAAAGAATATATTAATGAAATACGAAACCTGGTGGGGACATTAGAAACCGAGGAACACCATAAAGCAGAGGCCTTCGGGGAATTTTATCAATCCCTATACAAAGCAGAACGTGCAGATCCTCATTCCCAGTCAAGTTACCTAGACAACATAGTCCTACCCAAGGTGACGGAGGCACACAATGAGAGGTTAGCAGAACCCATTAGCGAGGAGGAGGTCCAAAAGGCAATTGGCGCCCTAAAACTCTTCAAGTCGCCGGGGCCGGATGGCCTCACGGCCCGTTTCTACAAGACATTCAGTGCGGAACTGGTTCCGCAACTGACAGTTCTATTTAATCATATCGCAGATACAGGAATGGTCACCCCCTCCATGAGTGAAGCACTGACAATAGTAATACCTAAGGCGGGGAAGGACCTACAGCTTTGTGGCTCCTACCGACCTATTGCCCTCTTAAATCTTGACGCCAAGATTTACTCGAAAATATTGGCGACGCGCCTGGAAGATTTAATGCCAGAACTCATTCATCCCGACCAATCGGGGTTCATAAAGGGGCGACAGACACATGATAACGTTAGATGAGTACTTTTTCTCATTGAAAAAGCGACCAAAAAACGTATACCAGCGGTGCTATTGGGACTGGACACGAAAAAAGCGTTCGATCGTGTCAATTGGGCCTTTCTCTTCGCAACCCTCAAGCACTTCGGATTTGATGACAAATTTGTCACCATGATCCAAGCAAATTATGCAGCCCCATCCACTAGAGTCCTTGTGAATGGCATTGCCGCGAAACCATTTCATTTGGAGCGGGGGACGAGGCAGGGATGCCCGCTCTCGGCTCTCTTTTTTGCTCTGAGCATTGAACCTCTAGCCGCAGCTGTTAGAGCCAACCCTGAGATTAAGGGCATTTTTTTGGGTGGAGAGGAGCATAAAATCTCATTATTTGCGGACGACGTCCTGCTCCCTCTTAGCGAACCTAAGAACTCACTGGCGGCCCTCTTAAAAACATTAACCCTCTTCGAACAACTGGCAGGCTACCGTATTAACCTTTCCAAGTCCTCCCTCTCAAATCTGACACTCTCAGACAGAGAGGTGGAGACACTGACTGGCTCCTCCCCCTTCCAATTGGAAAGGAAAGCCCTCACGTATTTAGGTATTAAGTTCACCCCTAAAATTTCACAACTATTTCAGGCCCACTACCCACAAGTGTTGCAAAAATTAGTAGTAGACCTAAAGAGATTGGCCCCATTATAAATTTCTTGGCTGGGGAGGATACATGCCGTAAAAATTGTAGTGCTTCCCCGATTCCTCCATTTGTTTCAGAGCCTACCCATTGAACTTGAAACAGGGTACTTAGATAAACTTAAAACTTTGCTCAACACATTTATATGGCAGAACAAACGGGCACGGTTACCCTTCAGATTACTTCGGAGACTCCGGTCGGAGGGAGGGTTGGGGCTACCTGATTTTGGCCTATAAAGTAGCACAGCTGCGAGTCATTGTTGAGTGGTCACAAAGGGAATCCGATAAGCACTGGTTGCACATGGACCGAGCAATAGCGGGCAGAGTCATAGGGGACTTACTATGGAAATACAAACGAGACCCCCCGCCAATACCTATATCAGCACGCCAACAAGGACAGTCCTGAGGATATGGGATAAGGTGCTTAGGAAGTCACCCTGGACGTCGTTCCCTTCACCCTTTACCCCGATACACTATAACCCTGCGTTCCCACCAGGGCTGCATCCAGGACCTTTTGATGCTTGGAGTGAGGGGGGGTGCCTGATACTATCACACCTATTTCACAACTCAGATATTCTCACTTTCGAACATTGTCAACGAGACTTCAATTTAACAAAAGGGGATTTTTTTCACTATCAGCAACTTAGACACTGGGCCCTACAACCTGAGACAAGAGTGGCGGGCACTAGAGACCTTACTCCCCTCGAAGTATTCATAAAAAAGACGCAAGGCACCAAAGGCATCATATCATTGTTATATTCACAACTGCTTCGCTCCACACAGGGACCTCCTCCAAGACACATGACATTCTGGGAGCAAACTTTGGGACATGACATTTCAGATCATGAGTGGCACTCTTTATGGAGAGATATACACAGGCACAACCACTCCCTTGGCCTTAGAGAGGCGCATTACAAACTGTTGTACGATTGGTACCTTTATGCCACAAAGCTAAAAATAATCTACCCTGACACCTCAAACCGATGCTGGAGGGGTTGCGGGCTGCTGGGGGATTTCCGCCACATTTGGTGGGACTGCCCAAACATTAGACCGTTCTGATCAGAAATCCTAGCTCAAATGAAGGAGATCCTGGGCTACCCCATACCAGACACTATCTCTTTTGTTTTATTAGGGTTCAGGTCAGACTCCCTAAAACTCCAGACAAAGGCAGATAAAGGAATTATGTGGTTATGTTTGGGGGCGGCCAAAATGGCAGTGGCAGCAGCCTGGAAAAAGACCGAGGCGCCATCTACCACACAATGGCATGCACGGCTGTGGCAGGCATTAACTATGGAGAGGATGAGTGATATCTTCCGAGACGACTTCAAAAACTTTGAATACACCTGGGGATCCTTAACCAGCCACCTCTCAACCGGGCTGCCACTGCTGGCGTGCCCTTCCAGAACAAGGGCTCTGCACCTTTTTTAATTTTAACTGTCGTCCTCGGGCCGTCCGACCCTCAGGCACATGCCTCCGCCCCGTAGACATCTCCCTCCGGATAGACGACACCTCACATATATGGACCAGCTATAATCCTACCGGTTGAGTACCCCACACAATTATTCATAATTATTTTTTGGTTCTTGTTTCTCGTTTAACTCTCCCTCTTTTTTTTCTTTCTTTTTTTTTTTTCTTCTTCTTCTTTATGTTTGTTTTCCCAGTTCAAGTTTGGGGAGTAGGGGTGGGGGGGAAGGTTAGGGGGGTAGGAGGGATTAGTATGCACTCAAGAGGGTGATAAGATACAACTGTCCTGTGCCAAAGACTAGGACAGGCGTCTCTTAGTAAGAAACTGTATCAGGAATTAGCCTACAATACTACATCGCTTGTTTTTGTAACATGCATAAATGATGTAAAAGTTGTACAAACCTTAAAAAAAGAACTTTGACAAAAAAAAGTAGCTGTGAGGCCAGCCATGCCTGTTGACTGTCTGCTAGGCAATGATTTGGAGAGCTCCCCTTGGGCAAAGGTGGAGCGGAGGTCTCATTTAGAGATGTTTCGTCTGCCTGAGTGGGCGTGTGTGACCACTCGGTCATCGGCAGCCGGTAAGGGCATTCAAGAGGAGCTGGAGCCTGAAAGAGTGGCCCAGGTGCCTGCCAGAAAGAGAAAAGGCAGGGGGCGCGAGAAACCGGCCCCCGAAGTTCCCACGGTCCGTGAGGAGGCAGACCCTGAGGGGGATGCCCTGGAGCCTACAGGGGAAAAAGTGGTTGAACTGTGGGACCTGCCTGAGCTGACCCATTGGCAGCAGGAAGGAGGCCCCTCCAGGGAGGAATTCTGATGGGAGCAGCAGAAGTGCCCTTCTCTTGTTGGTTTGTGGCAACAGGCAACAGGTGATCAGTCTGGATCACATTGGATTTACTGGGAGAATGGCCTCCTGTAAAGCGAGCCTAAGGTTGCTGAAGGTCAGCCCGTGTGCTGGTGGTACCCAACGCTTCAGAGCCTTCCTACTGGGTCTGGCTCATGATGTGCTTTGGCAGACATTTGGGGCAAGACAAGACCTTTGAGAGGCTTGTCACCCACTTTTACTGGCCCCAAATGCGTAAGAGTTCTGATACTCATTGTAGGGCTTGCCAGACTTGCAAGGCAAGTGGTAAGAGTGGGAGGAAGTGTAAGGCTCCTCTCCAACCTTTCCCTGTGGTCAGCCCCCTCTTTGAGAGGGTGGGTATTGACATTGTGGGGCCTCTGGATCCCAAGACAGCCATGGGCAACAGGTTTATCCTGGTCTTAGTGGACCATGCCACCCGGTACCCAGAAGCCATCCCTCTCCGGACTGTGATGGCCCCGTGGTGGGTCGTGCGTTGATGGGGATTTTCTCCCGGGGTGGGGTTCCCCAGAGAGGTGGTGTCCGACCGTGATACCAACTTCATATCCAAGTATATGAAGTCCCTGTGGCAGGAGTGCGGTGTTACCTACAAGTTCACCACTCCTTACCACCCCCAAGGTAATGGGCTGGTTGAGAGATTCAACCGGACCCTGAAGGGCATGATTATGGGTCTTGGTGAGCCCATGAGGTATAAGTGGGACATCCTCTTGCCATGCCTGTTGTTTTCTTACAGGGAGGTACCGCAAAAGTCCTTAGGGTTTAGTCCCATTGAACTCTTGTATGGGCATCCTGTGAGAGGACCTCTGAGTCTGGTGAAAGAAGGCTGGGAGAAAGCTCCCAGTAAACCTCCCCAGGATGTATTTAGCTACATGCTGGCCTTCAGAAACCAGACAAAGCGCTTCAGACAACTTGCTCAGGCGAATCTGGAAGCCAGCCAGGAGGAGATGAAACGTTGGTATGATCAGAATGCCACTCTGATCGAGTTTCAGCCTGGACAGAAAGTGTGGGTCATGGCCCCAGTGGAGCCTTGTGCGCTCCAGGATAAGTGGACCGGACCATTTGAGGTGGTGGAGCGCAAGAGTAAAGTCACCTTCTTGGTGGGCTTGCAGTCTCCTAGGAAACATTTGCGGGTCCTGCATGTGAACCGCCTGAAGCCCCACTTGGAGAGGTCCAAAGTAGGCATGCTCCTAGCAACAGATGCTGGAATGGAGGAGGAGACTGAGCCTCTTCCTGACCTCCTGTCTGGAAAGGAGCACGATGGGTCAGTGGACGGTGTATCACTCTCCCCCGCCCTGACTCCTGAACAGCAGAGTGACTGTCGCCAACTGTTGGGACAGTTTGCTCCTCTGTTCTCCCTGACCCCTGGTGTCACTCAGTGGTGTGTCCATGATGTTGACACTGGGGAGAGTCCTCCTGTAAAGCACAACATTAAAGAGTGACTGACAGGGTCAAGGCTTGCATCAAGGAGGAGGTCTCCAAGATGTTAGCGCTAGGGGTGATTGAGCCCTCAGACAGCCCTTCGGCCAGCCCAGTGGTCTTGGTCCCAAAGGCTGCCGCATCCGGTGCCACATGCAAAAACAACAGTTGATGGACAGAATGCAGAACAATGTCATACATTCACCCCAGTACAGAGATCTGGGCCTAAATCCATCGTTTTTTTGCTCACCATGCCATTCCAGTTTGAACGCAGCCATATGCAAATCAGACTTGACCCTGTGCCTCATGGGAACAGTCCAGCCCGAACTGCCAAGCCAGGTCCTCCCTGGACTGGAAACAAGCATCCTAGGACCGGTTTCGGGGTTTTACCCTCTTCAGCCAGGATAGCTTGATTCCAGTGGCATGGAGAGCACGGGACCCACGTCTGGGCATACCCGTCCCACTCGGGGTGACAAATGCAAAAACAACAGTTGATGGACAGAATGCAGAACAATGTCATACATTCACCCCAGTACAGAGATCTGGGCCTAAATCCATTGTTTTTGCTCACCATGCCATTCCAGTTTGAACCCAGCCATATGCAAATCAGTCTTGACCCTGTGCCTCATGGGAACAGTCCAGCCCGAACTGCCAAGCCAGGTCCTCCCTGGACTGGAAACAAGCATCCTAGGACCGGTTTCGGGGTTTCACCACTGTTCAGCCAGGATAGCTTGATTCCAGTGGCATGGAGAGCATGGGACCCACGTCTGGGCATACCAGTCCCACTCGGGGTGACAAATGCAAAAACAACAGTTGATGGACAGAATGCAGAACAATGTCATACATTCACCCCAGTACAGAGATCTGGGCCTAAATCCATCGTTTTTGCTCACCATGCCATTCCAGATTGAACCCAGCCATATGCAAATCAGTCTTGACCCTGTGCCTCATGGGAACAGTCCAGCCCGAACTGCCAAGCCAGGTCCTCCCTGGACTGGAAACAAGCATCCTAGGACCGGTTTCGGGGATTCACCCCTCTTCAGCCAGGATAGCTTAATTCCAGTGGCATGGAGAGCACGGGACCCACGTCAGGGCATACCCGTCCCACTCGGGGTGACAAATGCAAAAACAACAGTTGATGGACAGAATGCAGAACAATGTCATACATTCACCCCAGTACAGAGATCTGGGCCTAAATCCATTGTTTTTTTGCTCACCATGCCATTCCAGTTTGAACCCAGCCATATGCAAATCAGTCTCGACCCTGTGCCTCATGGGAACAGTCCAGCCCGAATTGGCAAGCCAGGTCCTCCCTGGACTGGAAACAAGCATCCTAGGACCGGTTTCGGGTTTCACCCCTCTTCAGCCAGGATAGCTTGATTCCAGTGGCATGGAGAGCACGGGACCCACGTCTGGGCATACCCGTCCCACTCGGGGTGACAAATGCAAAAACAACAGTTGATGGACAGAATGCAGAACAATGTCATACATTCACCCCAGTACAGAGATCTGGGCCTAAATCCATCGTTTTTTGCTCACCATGCCATTCCAGTTTGAACCTAGCCATATGCAAATCAGTCTTGACCCTGTGCCTCATGGGAACAGTCCAGCCCGAACTGCCAAGCCAGGTCCTCCTGGACTGGAAACAAGCATCCTAGGACCGGTTTCGGGTTTCACCACTCTTCAGCCAGGATAGCTTGATTCCAGTGGCATGGAGAGCACGGGACCCACGTCTGGGTGAAGAGGGGTGAAACCCCGAAACCGGTCCTAGGATGCTTGTTTCCGGTCCAGGGAGGACCTGGCTTGGCAGTTCGGGCTGGACTGTTCCCATGAGGCACAGGGTCAAGACTGATTTGCATATGGCCAGGTCTAAACTGGGGTGGCATGGTGAGCAAAAGAATGATGGATTTAACCCAGATCTCTTGACTGGGGGTGAATGTTTTGATTTGTTCTGCATTCCGTCCATCAATTGTGTGTCTTTTGCTTTCTTGCCCTAAGTGCGCCAGGTATGCCCAGACATGGGTCCTGGACTCACTGTGCCACTGGAATCAAGCTATCCTGGCTGAAGAGGGGTGAAACCCCGAAACCGGTCCTAGGATGCTTGTTTCCGGTCCAGGGAGGACCTGGCTTGGCAGTTCGAGCTGGACTGTTCCCATGAGACACAGGGTCAAGACTGATTTGCATATGGCAACGTCTAAACTGGGGTGGCATGGTGAGCAAAAGAATGATGGATTTAACCCAGATCTCTTGACTGGGGGTGAATGTTTTGATTTGTTCTGCATTCCGTCCATCAATTGTGTGTCTTTTGCTTTCTTGCCCTTAGTGCGCTAGGTATGCCCAGACGTGGGTCCTGGGCTCACTGTGCCACTGGAATCAAGCTATCCTGGCTGAAGAGGGGTGAAACCCTGAAACCGGTCCTAGGATGCTTGTTTCTGGTCCAGGAGGACCTGGCTTGGCAGTTCGGGCTGGACTGTTCCCATGAGGCACAGGGTCAAGACTGATTTGCATATGGCCAGGTCTAAACTGGGGTGGCATGGTGAGCAAAAGAATGATGGTTTTAACCCAGATCTCTTGACTGGGGGTGAATGTTTTGATTTGTTCTGCATTCCGTCCATCAATTGTGTGTCTTTTGCTTTCTTGCCCTAAGTGCGCCAGGTATGCCTAGACGTGGGTCCTGGGCTCACTGTGCCACTGGAATCAAGCTATCCTGGCTGAAGAGGGTGAAACCCCGAAACCGGTCCTAGGATGCTTGTTTCGGTCCAGGGAGGACCTGGCTTGGCAGTTCGAGCTGGACTGTTCCCATGAGACACAGGGTCAAGACTGATTTGCATATGGCCAGGTCTAAACTGGGGTGGCATGGTGAGCAAAAGAATGATGGATTTAACCCAGATCTCTTGACTGGGGGTGAATGTTTTGATTTGTTCTGCATTCCGTCCATCAATTGTGTGTCTTTGCTTTCTTGCCCTAAGTGCGCTAGGTATGCCCAGACGTGGGTCCTGGGCTCACTGTGCCACTGGAATCAAGCTATCCTGGCTGAAGAGGGGTGAAACCCTGAAACCGGTCCTAGGATGCTTGTTTCTGGTCCAGGGAGGACCTGGCTTGGCAGTTCGGGCTGGACTGTTCCCATGAGGCACAGGGTCAAGACTGATTTGCATATGGCCAGGTCTAAACTGGGGTGGCATGGTGAGCAAAAGAATGATGGTTTTAACCCAGATCTCTTGACTGGGGGTGAATGTTTTGATTTGTTCTGCATTCCGTCCATCAATTGTGTGTCTTTTGCTTTCTTGCCCTAAGTGCGCCAGGTATGCCTAGACGTGGGTCCTGGGCTCACTGTGCCACTGGAATCAAGCTATCCTGGCTGAAGAGGGGTGAAACCCTGAAACCGGTCCTAGGATGCTTGTTTCTGGTCCAGGGAGGACCTGGCTTGGCAGTTCGGGCTGGACTGTTCCCATGAGGCACAGGGTCAAGACTGATTTGCATATGGCCAGGTCTAAACTGGGGTGGCATTGTGAGCAAAAGAATGATGGTTTTAACCCAGATCTCTTGACTGGGGGTGAATGTTTTGATTTGTTCTGCATTCCGTCCATCAATTGTGTGTCTTTTGCTTTCTTGCCCTAAGTGCGCCAGGTATGCCTAGACGTGGGTCCTGGGCTCACTGTGCCACTGGAATCAAGCTATCCTGGCTGAAGAGGGGTGAAACCCTGAAACCGGTCCTAGGATGCTTGTTTCTGGTCCAGGGAGGACCTGGCTTGGCAGTTCGGGCTGGACTGTTCCCATGAGGCACAGGGTCAAGACTGATTTGCATATGGCCAGGTCTAAACTGGGGTGGCATGGTGAGCAAAAGAATGATGGTTTTAACCCAGATCTCTTGACTGGGGGTGAATGTTTTGATTTGTTCTGCATTCCGTCCATCAATTGTGTGTCTTTTGCTTTCTTGCCCTAAGTGCGCCAGGTATGCCTAGACGTGGGTCCTGGGCTCACTGTGCCACTGGAATCAAGCTATCCTGGCTGAAGAGGGGTGAAACCCTGAAACCGGTCCTAGGATGCTTGTTTCTGGTCCAGGGAGGACCTGGCTTGGCAGTTCGGGCTGGACTGTTCCCATGAGGCACAGGGTCAAGACTGATTTGCATATGGCCAGGTCTAAACTGGGGTGGCATGGTGAGGAAAAGAATGATGGATTTAACCCAGTTCTCTTGACTGGGGGTGAATGTTTTGATTTGTTCTGTATTCCGTCCATCAATTGTGTGTCTTTTGCACCCGGTGCCACGCCAGAACTCCGGTTCTGTGTGGACTACCGAGGGCTCAATTCAGTCACCAGGACTGATGCGCACCCCATCCCCAGAGCTGATGAGCTCATAGATCGGTTGGGAGCTGTCCGGTACCTCAGTACGTTTGACCTAACGTCTGGTTACTGACAGATTGCCTTAACTGATGGTGCAAAGGAGAGGTCAGCATTCTCAACGCCAGAGGGGCACTACCAATTCCGGGTGATGCCCTTTGGGTTGAAGAATGCCCCTACCACCTTTCAGAGGTTGGTCAACCAGATGTTGGCTGGACTGGAGGATTTCAGTGCCACCTACCTGTATCACATAGCAGTGTTAAGTGCCACTTGGGAGGAACATCTGCATCACCTCTGGGAAGTGTTGAACGCTCTGCAGAGGGCAGGCCTCACGATCAAGGCAAGTAAGTGCCAGATTGGGCAGGGTTCTTTGGTGTACTTGGGACACCAGGTAGGGAGCGGCCAGGTGGCGCCCCTACAGCCCAAGATTGATACCATTCTGGCTTGGG
Organism: Calotriton arnoldi; assembly: GCA_963921515.1. Classification (NCBI taxonomy): domain Eukaryota; kingdom Metazoa; phylum Chordata; class Amphibia; order Caudata; family Salamandridae; genus Calotriton; species Calotriton arnoldi. Next base: position 1,537,368 of record CAWUFW010002778.1, on the reverse strand, counting down.
AACCCCCCAAGACCGAGACAGAAGTGAGAGCCTTTTTAGGACTCACAGGGTATTACAGGACAGTTGTCAAGGGGTATGGCACCATTGTTGACCCCTTGACAGGGCTGACTTTCAGAAAGCAGCCCAAGAAGGTGAATTGGACTAACCCCTGCCAGAAGGCTTTTGATGCCCTGAAATCTGCCATTTGCACGGCGCCCGTGCTTCAGGCGCCCAACTTCTCAAGGGAATTCATTGTGCAGACAGATGCTTCAGAGCATGGTGTGGGGGCTGTGCTCTCACAGCTGAATAAAGAGGGCCTAGACCAACCTGTAGCCTTCATTAGTAGGAGGTTACTTCCACGGGAACAGAGGTGCAGTGCGATTGAGCGTGAGGCATTTGCTGTGGTCTGGGCGCTGAAGAAGCTGAGGCCCTACTTGTTTGGGACTCACGTCCGGGTTCAGACAGATCACAGGCCCCTCAGATGGTTGATGCGAATGAGGGGTGAGAATACAAAGTTGAGATGGTCCATTTCCCTACAGGGGATGGACTTCAAGGTGGAACACCGCCCTGGTACAGAACACGCCAATGCTGATGGTTTGTCCAGATTTGTCTGCCTTAGTGAAGAGAACTCCCAAGAGGGTGGGTAGTTCTCCCCACATTTCAGCTGGAGGGGACACGTGTTAGACCTGGCACCATTGGCGTGGGTCTCCCCTGCATTTTTGCCTTTGCCTCTTGTGTTTTTGCTCTGTGTTGGACTCCGTTGTGCTGGTCTAGATGCTTTGGGCACTTTGCCGCTGCTGTTCAGTGTCAAAGTGCAAGTGCTCCCTTTGTAAATTGTTGTTATGGATTAGTGATTCCATGATTGGCATATTTGATTTACTTGTCAGACCCTAGTACAGTGCACTGTGTGTGCCTAGGGCTTGTAAATCAAATGCTGCTAGTGGTCTGCAGCACTGATTGTGCCACCCACAGAAGCAGCCTGTAAAATGTAACTCCAAGATGGCTGGCGGAACGGAGCCCTGAACGGGAGCTCCCGGGCTGCGGCATCAATTCTGTGGAATTTCCCTCCCTGACCTGCCCCCACCGATGCCACCGACACCATACTGAATCTGGAGACCCTGCTCACCTCATCGGTTGCTTCGGTTGCGCACTTGAGCAACGACTCACCCCTCCACTGTCGTCCGAGCTCTGGACCCTATCCTCGGAAGAGCCTCTTCCAACTGCTCTCTCTCTCCGGAGCCACGACGGGGGTGGTATTTGAGCTGCCCGGTCTAGCAAGGAGCAGTTTGTGCGAACTCCATTGAGCCCTGGAAGAGGAGACACTCAAGCCGACAAATCACTTTTACCAAGGCATAATTTCGAGCCGAAAAGTACCGTTTTTGATCATTGCTTCGGCTCCAATATGGCCGACGCTCCCGCTCACAGCGCCGTGAACTTCTTCTGGTCTCTTCACTGTACGGCTGATTCTTGCTGAAGAAAGCAATTTGTGACCCTCTGATCAAGGTACCCTTTTTGGCTTTACCTTCTCTGCGCTGTTTTTCGCCCCTCGCGGCAACCGCTCCGGAGATACTGCCGGTAACTGCCTGACTTTAAAATGGCGGCCAAAAATTCCCTCGATCCGCATCTACCCTCTTCTCACCGCAATATTTGTTTCCCGTGTTATAGCGGACCCCAAAGTTTGACAGCGCTCTCTTCACTCTATGGCCCCTTGACCCGCTTTAATCTGCTCTCTCACCCATTTTAGTCCACGAGTGTAACTGCTTTTGAATTAGCTATGATCAAAAAGGTTCCCAACACATGTTAATGTACTGGTCTCTACCTGCTACCTTCAACATTTGCTGCATTGGGGCAACAGTCTCCCAGGCTTCTGTACCAGCGACCCAACTCTCAATTCCCCTACTGTAGTGAGGGTCTTTCTCTACCAGCCCGACTGTCCCTAAGATGGCCGCCATGAGTGGGCCCTTCGCCAAAGCTCCCCTTCTCCCCTTGTTGGGGAGGGATCCAGCATCTGTGCTCTGGAGTTTCAGAGACCCCTCTGAGAGAGACCACAGTGACAAGGGAGTCACACACAGCAGAGGATTGGGAATGATCCTACTACCGCTCGGAGCCCAGCTCCGCACACCGTGACCGGCGCTCAAGATGGAACTTTTTGTCGATGCCCCCCTAGGCGGAATCTAGAACCTTCTGTATGTACTGCGGTGCCCGAGCAACCTTTGGCTGATGACCGGTGGAGCTGTCCTATGCAGCTATAGAGGAGTTTGGCTCTGGTTCACCCCTCGGCCGTCACCTACCCAGCCAGACGTCGGACACTGTTTTTCCTTGTCTCCCCGTTGTAGTTCCTCCCCCCTCCCCCCTATGTTTATGCTATGCTTTTGTAACTCATGTAACTATGCTCCAGCAACTGATGTAACTTTGTAACTATGTTCTGAAACTATGTTCTTCCTCATGTAAAGCGCTCTGATACCTTCGGGTCTAGCCAGCGCTATATAAAACTTTTCAAATAAATAAACTCTGGCCTGCCATTGCAGAGCCTGTGTGCAGTCTAGTACTGCCATGTCGACTTTCCTAAACCTTCCCTTTTCTACATATTAGTCACCCCTAGGGTGCGACCAAGGTACCCCTGTGGGCAGGGTGCAGTGTATGTGAAAGGTAGGACATGCCCTAGTGTGTGTGGCATGTCCTGATAATGAATTACTGCCAATTTCGTTTTCACTATTGCAAGGCTATCTGTTCCCATAGGACAGAATGGGGAGTTTGTTTATAACATCTTATAAACATAACTGCCCCTGGGAACAAGGTAGGAAAATAAAGTTTAGTATGCCTGAACTCAGAAAGTTACAATGCATCTTTTAGTGAGGGTGATTTTTACATTCCGTGTTTGAAAATACCACTTTTAGAAAGTAGGTATTTTTTTGCCTAACCATCCAGTGTGCCTCTGCTAGGTTTGTGTATTGCATGTCTGGCTTTTTGGATGACAGGGGCTGGAGAGGGGCAGTGGCTGCAGAGAGCCTGATGAGTCAGGGCTGGGCTGAATGGACCTGGGCTGCATTTAGAGTAGGGGGAGGAGATTTCCTTTCACCTGAATGGGCCTGGTCTACCTTCAACAATGCTGTCTCCACCTCCAGCCAGGAAGCTGCACCAGTGAGGACAGAACTGGTTTTGGCTGGGTACAGACACTCTCTGCCTTCAGAGAACAAAGGATTTTTGTGTAAAAAAGAGGGGCCCAGACCCCAGACTTTTAGATCTCTTCTGGGAATCAAGAGGCACCTTTGCCAAGGAGAAGAACCGGAGAAGCTGAAGAGGAATACTGCCCCTGAACTGTTTGCTGTCTGGGGTTGGCCTGCAGTGGCTACTTGCTGCCAAGTAAAGGAGAAGAGGACTTTGCTGTTTGCTTTGTCACCTGCTTGAGGAAAAGATCTCCAAGGGCTTGAAATTGAGCTTGCCTCCTGTTCTGAAGTCTCAGGGACACAAAGACTTCATTTGTTCTATCTCTCTGCATCTGGAACAGCTGTTTCAGCGGCCACAGTAGGAAATTGCAACACTGATGCCGGCGAGCGATGCCGTAACCTGCACCGAAGCCGTGGGCACTGCTCGTGAAGAGCACGATGCACCGCCCTGACTTGCACCGTAGGCCTGATGCCTGCTGACGCCCTGCCGCATCGACTCCGAAGCCATCATCGAGGCCGCAGGCTGCACCGGAACCGAGGACACGGCTCGTGACGTCCACAACGCACCGTCCCGACTCGCACCTAAGCCCCTACTTCACCGATGCCGGTGCTTCATCAACGCAGAGACGATCCTCGACGTGGGTGACTCCTGAATCCATCGACATCGCACTCGTCATAAGGAACCGCCGCCTCACCGCCATTGTGACGTCATCTCCCCGACACAATAAGGAACCGACGTCTCACCTCCCCTGCACCGCAGTAAGGAACCAAGGCTTCACTTCCCCATGGGTCGTAAGGAACCGACGCCGCCCAGCACCAACGAAGCATTACCACCCCAACGCTGTGCATCGGCTTTGCTTTCATCAATTCCAAGGTGCTGTTCTTTGTGGGTCTGCTTGACTCCATGCCCGACGCCGCGCACCTCGCGTTCGGCGCCGTACTTTGGGATTTTCATCTGTCACGACGTCGTAATAACTCCAGGTAGAGTTATTTGTTGCTACGAACTTTAATTGAGTGAATAACCTATTTTTGAGGATATCTTGATAACTGTATTGTGGATTTTTGTCGTTTGGTCCTGTTTTGGTTTAGATAAAGATTACTTATTTTTCTAAACTGGTGTGGTGTCCATCTGTATTACTGTATGTGTTCACAATTGCTTTACACACTGCCTCTGAGATAAGCCTGTCTATTCGTGCCAAGCTACCACGGGGGTGAGCAGGGGTTATTTTAGAAGTGTATCCCCCTTACCCTGACTAGAAGCAAGGGCCCCTATTTGGACAAAGGTACCTACCTCTGCCAACCAGAGACCCCCCATTTCTCACAAGACCTTTAAACTTTCTTGAGATGTCCCCTTCTATTTGGAGCGTAATTTCGTTTAATCGATGTGGGACACTAACTCTCATATCAGGTGTTTCCACCGTGATATGTTCATTCAATACTGCTGTCACCAGAAAATCCTTCAGGTTCTGGCGAGCTATTGTTACTTCTGCTGCGCTGTCTAGCATCGTCAGAGCCCATTCCCCGTTCAGAAGCTGAGTCCTCAGTAACCTGGGCATGTCTAATTTTTCAGCCAGCTACTTTCTTCTTTTTGAATTGAGGTTTTGTTTTAGGTTGCTCTTCCTGCTTGATAATGTAATCTGAAGGACGATGTGTTTCCCTTTATGTTTTTGGTCGAACTTCTTGCTTTTGTTCTGATCGCTCGTCCCTCTCCGAGTTTTTTGATGAACCCTGAAAGGAACAAAATGAACCTGTATCAGTGTCCTGATACCTGTCAGGTTTCCTAATGTTATCACAATTCCTAAGGTTGTACCTCTTTTCAGAGGACTCCCGTTGGGAAGACCCACCCTTTTATTGTGAATTCTTTTCAGAATTGTTATTTTTAGAATTTTTATTTTCCCATTTCTTTTTAGAAGAAGCGGGTGCTTACTTCGCGTTGTCCTTGTCAGGACTACCTGAATTATCTCTACCTAATGCAGCATAGGTTTCTTTAATCATTTTTGGTAATTCTCTCTCCTTATTTATAGGTGCTATTTCCCTTAGGCGGCTGTGTATCGCCACCGCTGCTGCCTCCCCCTTTATGTTGCTCAGCATGATTGCAGAGACTTGGGCAAAGTTACCCATCAGTTTCATTCCCAAGTCCAGGGCAGGTCCTGCCCCGTACTAATTCTGTATCTGTTTCAATACCTCTGGGACGACTGCTATGGAAGGGGTACCGTGTATCCTAATGTACACAGCAGCAAAGATTGTTCTTCAAGTAGTACAATCCTCAATCGAGGGAACCATCCCCATTGGCAAGCAAATGGCTAGCATTCTATGTTTTTCCTGCGGACCCGTATGGGGAAATACTGCTTCCAGCTGTGCTATTAATTTGCTCCCGTTTGCAAGGTTTTGTCCCTATTACTGATTTCAGTGTCTCTGGGTTAATTGTAGGTGTGGTCTGATGTGGACCAGCTGGAGCATTTCCCGCAGGTTGGAGTGTTAATGTTCGCATGACGAACTGGACAATGTGTCTGTATAGCCTGATTATGTCTTTGTATATTGTACGGACTTCATCCACTGGTAGTGTATCTATCTCGAGATGTGGAGTGTATATCACTAAGACCGGCCAGGTCGCTCCTTCTGTACTGAGCGGACCAAGTCTCACGACAGATGTTGTGTGTGGGAGGGCGCCTTTAAACCAGTTTCTGTGTTGCTGGTAAGTTAACGGGACTTCAATGTCTTTGTATGGAATGTATTCATCTGGTGGTTCAACTACAATGTATGTGTGGAACAAATTACTTTGTGGATCTGCAGGCGGGAACTGAACCCAAGAATAGAATACCTCTGATCCGAACACCTCGTGTGCCTCAATTACAAAGGTAACACAGTCACCTGTTGCGGGTACGCCGTTTTCTAACAATTTTAGAGTTACTGCATGTCTGCAGTTCTCTGTAATGTTAAAAGCGTTTGCAAATTCTTTTTCCCCATTCCCTGAACCACTGCTCGTGGAATCAGGTCATTCCTCAAAAGGAGAAGAACAAATCTTGTTTAGAAATTTTAGGGTTTTCGCACAATGTGGGAACCTTCTACCCTTACAAGCTTGTTAAACCTTCAGCCAATACACAGAGTATATCTGCTCAGCTGAGGCGGGTTTCCCTTCCCACTTCAGACGTCTCTAAAAAGGGGTGAGTAGGGCGTTCTAAGAAAGCACGACTGAACTATTCAGATTTTCACTGTTAATATAAGAACCAAACCAACATTGGCGGCGCCATGTCATGTAGTTCCTAGGAATCCCCAGGACCTGCGTGTTTTGGATGACCGAAACTGAGGGCTTGGTGTCCCAACCGCTTCCGGACACCCCCACAGGATATGTCAGCCGTTAGACCAGCTAGCTCAACAGTGCCACTACCACCCTCCCTGTATCTTACAGTGGTGTAGGTAGTCTCTGGCAACCACTGAACATGACAACCCTGATTCCTCAAGGATCGTGGAAAACAGTACAGTACTTTTCGCTCAGACACTCGTGCTGGCTTTCTCTCAGAAAATACACAGGATGGCGATTAGGCTGTTTCAATAAGTATTTATTGGTCCAGCGACAGCCTGGTGTAAAACATGTGTGCTGCGACAATCAGGAGACAAAAGCATACCAAAGAGATTGCAAGTATCAAGATAGTAAATAGTAGATACATTTCTACCATAGTGCTAATAAGATGAACATAAGCAGTTCGGATAAAAACAGTAGCACTTGCATATTCCTAAAATGCGTACCCTAAGTAATTTGCCTAAATGTACCTAGCCTAGATCTGTATATGTAGCATGTATGTGTATATATGTGTGTAGCCAAGAAACCCCTAGGGGAGAACCAGTCCCCTCACCTGATGGTTGAGAGCAAAGGACCTCGTCTCTGCTTCAAGGATAACACCCCGCAAGGGATGTCAGACCGCTGGCTGTCGAAGATTCAGCATGCAGGACCTTCTAATTTGTAGGGGGGAGTGAGGGTCTTTTATACTAAAGTGGTCACTCCAGGTTTTCTTCTAGAATCGATATGCTTTGAAAACAACCATAAATGTTTTGAAAACAATCATGAATATTTTTCCAAACAAATGCAATCATGCACAGCTGGCTGTTGGCCAAGGATGAAAAAAGTGGTGACCCTTGTACAGAATAATTATACCGTGCCTGAGGACATGTTTATGTACGTCGGTACAGGGATTATGATAAAATACTGAGAGCCTGGTGTCGAAGAGACAGGAGCAAGCTACTAGGTAAAAGGTCACCTGTTTAGAATCGTTATTGTAGTGTGGATGGGACAATGTACGTAAAATGGGGTATACATGACAGGACTATCCTAAAAGACATGACACCACAAGCAATTAACAGCCGCTTACCTTGCAAAAATGTGCGGAGCAATACCTTCTACAGAATACATGGCTTATGGTCTACAACAGCAGGTCAGTGAACTGATAGGACATCCAGACCTGGATCAATGCGGCCAACATAGTTGAACAACAAAATGTACATAAATCTAAATAAAACCACACATTTCGACAAACTTAAACAAGGAGCAGGCCCGCACCCACCTTTGGAGTTCAACATAAATTGGTGTGCAAGATAACATTAATGAAAGGAAACGGACAAACGTGTGAAAAAAAAAGGTCAGCGCATGACATACATCATATTTTGCAATCAGTTCGTGGCCAAGGAGCATGTTTCTACAGCAGCATTCAATGCGCGAGTAGGGGAGTCTGCTTCATGTGATATAGCCTGGCTGCTCTATCAAGCGGCCCTGCTTGACAGAGCAGGGCCGCGTTACCTCCTCTATCAAGAGTGGCTCTAATTTCTTCCTTTGCAGCCACCAGGGCAGATTCGGCACTGTGATGTTTTCTAAAACCAAACTGGGTATCATCCAGCAGGTGCTTATTGTCAATATGGGGGCTACGGAGAGGCCGAAGGGGAAGGAAATGAATTCGTAGATGAACTGGATGAAGCACCGGTGGGAGGGAAGATGGTAACCGTAAGGTATGCATCCTTTAAGTCCAGGCCTACTAGCTAATCGTTGGCGAGGAGAAGGTCTCGGAGGAGATGAATCCCTTCCATATTGAAGTGGCGATAGACCAGCCACTCGTTGAAGTGTTTGAGATTGATTACAGGGGGTTTCCTGCTATTGCACTTGTCCACCACAAAATGTTTGCTGAGGAAGCCGCGAGGATGGGGAAAGTCCCCTTTGGATAGGAGGACTTGTATTTCCGCTTCCACCAATGCTGACTGCTCTGCGCAAAAATGAAGAGGTGGTGGAGGCCTGGACTGGAAGGGGAGCCGTAAATGCCCAAGCATCGATGTGAGAGCCCTCAAATTTTGATAAGTTTGCAGCTTGCCCCCAATTGCACCTGAGAGAATAGGATGACACTCACCGTGAGAGGTGTTCTGTTGATGTCTGCCTCAAGGTCCCCCTCTGGAGCCGCGGTGTCAGGGGCAGGAGCAGGTTGGATAAAAACCTCCGAATCGGGTTGGGTCCTGGAACTGGCCATGTGTAGAGGCTGTGCCCCAGAAGGAGGCCAGCTGTTGTCCGCGGCCGGCAGGGTGCCCCCTTGCACTGCCGGCCCTGGTGAAAACCCAGGGATAAAAAATCTTCTTTATTGAGGATTGGGCTTTGTCTAAGGTACTAAAAGTGGCAACAAATTTGCCAAGCTCTTTTATGAAGGGCTCGCCAAATAGGCCGCCTTGTGTCACCAGGCCCGCTTCGGAAGTGGCTAAATCTCCTAGATTGGGGTGAATCTTGATTAAGAGTGAGCATCTCCTCTCTGTGGATAGGGCACACTTGGCATCGCCAAGAAAGATTATTGCTCTTTGAGCCCATCTGGAAAGAACTTAGGATGAAATGATGGAACCAGAGGCCTTGGCATCCTCCGCCATGTCCATAATTTTGGTTAAGGGGCCTACTATGTCCAAATGTTTGTCCTGACATGACAACCAGGATTGATCAATGCCCTTCTTGGGACCTCGAACATATATTTGGCGAGAATGGTCGCCATGCGTGGATTGGTCTTTGGCGTAAGGGCAACTTTGTTTGCCAGTGAGGGACTGGGACATTCCGTCTTGAGGCGGTTGCGGACCTCCTTGCCGCCTGATGTTAATGTGATTTGTGGTTTTTCTAATGTTTTTATATGGCTGCTATTCAATTAAAGTGAAGAAGGAAAGCATAATCCTCGCCTCTGGTCCTGACATAGAATTGTATTGTTTACTGGTAGTAAAATGAACTGTGGGTTAGCAAGGGTGCATTGGTCCTAGTGAAAGAAATGCCCCACCATAAGCCAAAGACTGAACACCACATCAGACCACCTACCTCTCTAATTCCTTGTCTCAACCATCTTCTTTACATCTCACTCCATCTTTTACATCTCCTTTTTCACCCCATCCTTTATATCTCATTTGCTCTATTTAAGTTTTTCTCCCCCCTTCCTCTTTCTTCCTCTTCTTTTTTCTCCTCCTTTTTAGTCTCTGCTCTTCAGAACCTGCAGTTCGGATGCAGAAAGTACTTTGTCTCCAAACCAGTGCTGAAAATGGAAGAAGGGAAAAGGTAAAGTACTTCACTGTGCACTCTTTCTGGATTGTCTAGGTTGGGTGTTCATACCTTTGGTGTGGAAGTATGGGGGAATACTGGAGAAGCTACATTGGGAGCTCTCTCAGATGTCCCTATTAGCTACCAACAGTTCGAGAAGGAGTGACTTTTTACAATTGTATCACTGCCTGCAGCACTATACATGCAGTACTGTTGCCCATTGCCAGATAGCCTTAGGCCATGCTTTCACCCACTCCTGCTACTTATCGTTTTCTGGGCACCAGTGACTACAGAACATGCAGCCTACTCCAAAGATACACGTTTTAGGAGGTGAGGTGGCTCCAGGCCACTCCATTTACTCCATCTACCTTCTCTAGCCCAAAACAGTATTTTCTGAGGATCAAACCACTCCAAGACTATGCCATCCATTCCCTGAGCCAAGCTGTTTCCTTGTCTCCTCCGCAAAATCTGCTGCCATTTTTCAAGAGCTAATGTGTAACGAAAGTAAGGAATTCTTACCCTCTGTCCTGAGTTGAACAGCTAGCAGCCAGCCCATAGGCATGACCATTGAGCCAACCTGGGTCTGCTTTTGTTCTGGTTCAGGGAGATCCTGGCAGTTTCAGATGGACTTTTGGTATTGGAGCAGGGTCAAGACCGGTTTGCATATAGCTGGGTCTAAACTGAGGTGGCATGGTGGGCAAAAGAAAGATGGTTTGGAATGCTACCTCGAGCGATTGCCAGTGATTAGACTTTTTGGAAGCATTCCTCCCATTACCTTTTGTGTGTTTGAAGTAATATTCTAAGTGGCCAGTGGTATGCCCAGACATGGTTCCGGTGCTCACCGTACCACTGGCACCAAGCTGCTCCCAACTGATGTACCCCAGTCAGGGCTAAATCGGTCTTAAGTTGCTTGTGTTCTGGTTCAGAGAGGACCTGGTCTGACATTTCAGGCTGAATTGCTCCTATTGGAACAGACTGATTTGCGTATGGTTGGGTCCAAACTGAGGTGGTATGGTGGGCAAAAGAACAATGGGTTGGAATGCTACCTCGAGCAATTAAAAGTGTTTAGACTTATTGCAAGCATTTTTCCCATCACCTTTTGTATGTTGTTTTTTTGTAAACCATTTTTATTCAATTTGCAGCATCAGAAATCAGACTTATCATGTACTTTACATCATTATGCTGATACTTGTGTTTAAATCTTAACAAAACGTTCCCCTCTTCGCCCCCTCCCCCCTCCCTCCCAGGTGAAAAGTTTGATGGTTAAGAAGTAACAGAAGCATAGTTATAGGGATTTGAGGCGTAGATAAACATGTAACAAAATATTTCCCCCGCACATTGTAGACCAACAACAGGCCATCTTTTTCTCCACCATCGATATTTCCCCGACCACTCCCTAGTCATCTGGCGTGGAGGTACATATATCGATTCTGATTAATCAGGTGTACCCTCTCTGACAGGTTTGTTTCCCCCGTTAGTTAGCTCTAATATCATCTGCCTCCATGCAATCAGGTCATCTTTTAATTTTTCATCTCGTCTAACCTGTTTGATTCTAACTTCTTCGGCAGTGGCCCATCCCATCATATCCCGTAACCATTCCCCATGACTTGGGGGGCATGCGTTTAGCCATTTAATGGCGATACGGCGCTTAGCCAGCAGTAATCCTAAGTTCAGAAATTTATGACTAAGTTTCTAATTGGCTGGGGCCGGAAGTTGGGCCAACAGCGTCTCACAGGGAGTACCCTCAAATTCCCTTTCAGTTGCTTGTTTGAGTGCTCTAATTATCTCTTTCCAGTACGGTTTTATATGTGCACAACACCAGACTATATGCAAAAAGTCCGCTTCGGGGGCCTTGCACCGTGAGCATTCATCTGAGCTTGTAGGATAGATATTGTGTAGAACCTTGGCGGTATGGTACAGTTGATGGACAAAATTTAATTTAATTAATTTAAATTGGGTGTTTGAGCTAACTTTGTATGTCTTCTCGTGAACCTTCTGCCAGTCTCACAAGGTAATGTCTTCCCCAAGACACTCCTCCCATCTGGAGTGCACCTTTGGAGTAACCCTTGGAGCATCCTCCCGTATAATGCTGTACAGGTGGGTAATGAGTTTCCGACCCCCTGTCATGCCTAGCAATCTAGGCAATGTCTGGGAAGGGGTGGGCTCCTCCGGTAAGCTTGGCCAGAGCTCACGTGCCGTGGCTGACATTTTATTATATTGCAAATATTGTCCTGTGCCCAGATCAAAAGAATCGATGGCATCCTCATTGGTTATATATTGGCCTCCCAAATAGAGGTCTCCTAGGACTTCACAACCTCCATTTTTACATTTTGTCATGCACATGGTATTTTCTATGTTCGTGAAGGGTTTAAGTACCCATATTGGCATGTCTCGTGCGAATGGGGCTCTACAAAGGACTGTTGTGACCACTTGTTCCCATATACGGCCCATTAGCCTAACCAGGTGTGGGTAATTGTCAGGAACACATGCTCCCAGCATAAGGACTTCCAGTAGGCCTTTACGGCTGTCCAGGCATCCCATCAACCTCTTCTCCCAGTTATTTCCCTCATCAAACCAATGGACTGCATGTTGTAGGTTCGCAGCCATGTAGCAAAATTCTATGTTGGGGAGTTCAGCGCCCCCTTTGTTCCATGTTTGTTGCAGCATCCGTAAACTGATTCTTTTCCACTTTGTGGACCATAAAAGGACTACCATGAGACTGTCTATCTCACAAAAGTATTGTCGGGGATTTCATATAATGAACTCTGCATAACATATAGGCAGCGAGGTTAAATCACCATTTTAACTAGTGCTGACCTCCCCATTAGTGTTAGTGGAAGATCTTTCCAGAGTTGGACCGAAGCACGTAATCCTGTCAGGACTCTTCCTATATTTAAGTCTAGGAATCTCTGCCTTTCCACGGTTATCCTGATACGCAGGTAGCGGATCCCTTCCAAGCACCAGGTCAGGGAGAGTTGCGGGAGCAGTGCGGGGTCTAAATCCACCAGTGTCCCAAGTGGCATAATTTGTGACTTTTGGGCGTTCACCGAAAGGCCAGAGGCTGCCGCAAATTCCGATAGTGCTGTCTGTAATACCAGCAGTGCCCTGTCCGGCTCTCGTAAGTACACCAGGGCATCATCAGCGTAGAGTGAGATAATGTGGACGGATCCTCCATTGCATTAGCCTGTTTCGCAGCAGCACCGCAAGCGGTTCCATCGCCACCGCGAAAAGTACTGGAGATAGAGGACATCCCTGCCTCGTACCCCGGCATAATGGGAAAGGCTCCGACACATGACCACCTGTGAGAACCCGGGCGGTTGGTGTGGTGTATAAGATTTGTACCCATCTGATAAATTTGGTCCTGAACCCTATTTTTCTCATGACCTGCCATAGATATTCCCACCCTACCGAGTCAAAAGCTTGTTCGATGTCAAGGAATGCAAGTGCGTAAGGGCCTGTACGAATTTAGGGGCCTGGAGGATATGGAAAAGTCTATGGAGGTTTAACATCGTGCTCCTCTTAGGAATAAACCTACATTGATCTTCATGTATAAGTGTGGGTATGTAGGGAAGGAGTCGAGATGCCAACAGTCCACTCAGTATTTTGGTATCGACACTGAGCATCAAGAAAGGTCTATAGGACTTCACCTCATCCACCAGTTTACCTGGTTTGGGTATCAACACAATGGTTGCCTCCCGCATTGTGTCTGGGAGGCGCCCCACCCTGTAATCCTCATTATACACATCCAACAGCTTATCTGTGAGTAAACTTGCAGATTTATGATATAATTCGGCAGGTAAGCCATCACCTCCCGGGGTCTTGGCTGTCTTTTGATGTTTCAGTGAGGTAAAAACCTCATGCCCAGTCAAATCTGATTCTAGTATAGTCCTATCCTCTGCAGTCAGACAAGGCAATTCAAGCCCTGCTAGAAAGTCTTGCTCTATGGAATATGATGCTGTTGGTTCCAATGCATATATGTCAGTAAGATGTACTCTTATCAATTTGTTTATGGCCACCTGTTATGTACGCAGTGTGCCCCCTAGTCTCACAATGCCAGGATAGGATCTTGTGACTGCTGCTGCCTCACCAGTCTGGCTAACAGTGGCCCTGTCTTATCCCCCTCTGCATGTAGTCGTTGTCTGTGAGTTGTATAGGTATGCTTTTCGAGCCTATGCCAATCGTCAAGTACTGTGCTGCGCAAACGGCGCCATTCCTCTAACCTAGCGGGTTGTGTTGGGAGCATCTTTTCTATCTAGCAGTTTGGATTCATCGGGTTCCAGATCACGCTGCAGTTGCTTCCAGACCCCATAGGATGTACTCATACATACTCCCCTAAGAACCACCTTCATCGCCTCCCAGTCGTAAGCTTAGTCGTGGAGGTTTCGTGAAAATAGTGGCATAGGGCTGTTAGAAACTGTTGCCAAAAATGGTGGATCTGTCAATGCCTCTGCACGCAGACACCATTGTGGCACCTCCTTGTGTGGTCAATCCCACGCTAATGACAGTAAAAGGGGGAGTGGTCGGAAAGATATCTAGCCAGATATGTCGCTTCGCAAGCTAAAGTAGCAAGGTTTGAGGTCATGAAAAAGTAGTCTAATCTACTGTAAGTGCCTGCTGCCGGTATGTAACAAGAGAATGCCCTGGTATTTGGGTGCCTTTCCCCCCATACATCTTAAAGGCCAAATTCATGCCGTTATGTCTGTAAACATGCCGTCATGTGTGGTTTCGTGTACGTCTTGGGGGGTTCGCAGTCTAGGACAGGATCTAATATGCAGTTGCAGTCGCCAGCGAGCATTATGTCATTGATTAGGAGCGGGGTCGCTGCCGCAACTATTTCAGTAAGAAATGCGGGTGGTCTGCGTTCAGGTCATAGACTGAAATTATACCGAGATCTCGCCCGTCCAACGTTCCCAATAGGATCACATATCAACCACCGGGATCAATCACACGGTTAGTATGTTGGAATGGTACTCCCGGAGCTATCCATATTAGTGTGCCCCTTGCAAACCCCGAGAACGACATTGTATTTAGTTGACCCCTCCATCTTTTTTGCAAAGCCAGGTGCCAGTCTCCCCAGACATGCATCTCCTGAAGAAAGGCTACCGTTAAATGATCTTTTAAGGTATGCAGGTACTCTCTGCCGTTTTCTGGGCTGTGCTAGTTCTCTAACATTCCATTTAATGAATTTGAATGTCTTATCGATGTTGATAATTGTACTTATTGAGCCTGATCCATTTTTGGACAAAGTTCAACATATCGCCTCGTCCCAACCAAAGTTATCTCCTTCCACCTGTGTGTCCCACCCCACCATTGTGCTGTAACAAACTAGTAACCTCCTTTACCCATTACTCCCCCACCCTCTGGGCAGTACCACCAACCCATCCCCCCTTGCAACAAGCGACACTGAAAGCTGCTGGTCCCACCCCATGCCCAACTGTATTCTTATAAGTGTATCAAACTCAAGAACGTGAAGTAACTAGTACGCCGCGCTAGGGGTCAGTGCACCACGACTGACTGGTACCGGAGGCTGTGAGGAGCAAAGAAGGTCACTCCCCCCTCCCGCTGTCCTGACGTAGCCGTACTACCCCTGTATTCTAACTTAGAATGCTGTGAGCTCTAAAATAACACCTTCAAAGATTCATTTTGATCGTTCCTCCCCCATTATTCAGAAGCAACTGCCTTCCCATTGCAAGTGTCAAAATGAGGACTAAACTGTAGTAGTCCCAGTTCCAGGAAGTGTCTCCTCCCTGTCCTACAGCTGCTAGAGCCCAATTGCAGATACCTCAAGACCAATATGCACCAATGTCAACGTCTTGTATGGCAATTACATAAGAGTTCCCATTCATGCCCTTGATCTTTACATCCTGAGATCCATACAAACCTCTAGTGCTTGACATGGGAGATCTATATATTGCCATCATCTGTGCTGTCCGAATAATATTCAGGGCCGCTTCGTCTGACCAAGTGAGATGAAGGTGTTAACGGTTGGGTATTAGCTTCACATAGTGTCCGATCGGGACAGACCTCTATACGCCTCTGGGCAGTCTGTGAGTTCGGGCGTGCAGATTTCTGAGCTCAGTGTCTCTGCTGTGATGATCTACGTTTGGTTATTGTGATGGATGATGCTTTCAGTTTTCCCGAAGGTTTAAAGGGGGGCCCTGGGAGAGTGTCAACCCAGTCCGAAGCCTCTGCTGCCGACGTGAAGAACTGAACCTTGCCCTGGTGCAACACCCTGAGTTTAGCCAGGAACATCAGGCTATAGCGCAAGTTACGCTCTCGAGGCCTTGCCTTTACTGCCACAAAAGTTTGGCGTTGCTCCTGGACTTTCAGGGTATAATCTGGGAACACAGAGATTGGGTGACCCTCAAAATTGGGTGTACCTTTCACTCACACATGTTGCAATATTGCGTCTCTGTCCCTATAATTAAACATCAGTGCAATAATGGCCCTTGGTGGTGCTCCAGGGCAGGGGGGGGTTGGGCCAGAGCCCTGTGTGCACGCTCCACTGTGAAGAATCTGGATAGTGGTTGTGGGTGCATAATCTTAACGATCCACTCTTCAAGGAACAGTTCCGCTGACTGTCCCTCAGATTTTTCAGGGAACCCAACAAAGCGGAGGTTGTCCTCCAGGAACATCCCACTGCGTCTTCCACTTGGTCCTCCAGGCGGATGGTCAGTTTTTGTATTGAGGATACTGTTTCGTGGAGGGTCACCACCTCAGACTGTAGGTCCGCCACCACCTTTTCAGCTGTATTCACTCGATCCGCAACTCCCCGCAGGTTCGCCCGCAGATGGGTAACATCTATGGTCACCGAATCTATCTTAGTGACTAGTTCTGTACGTGTAGTTTGGATGGCTGCCATGAGATCAGCTTGTATGGGTTCCTTGGGTAGGACTCTGTCTGGTGAGCACTCAACTGGTTTAGTGTGCAGCTCTCTGGCATTTCCCACCGATGTGATCGCTTGGATATAATTATCTATTTTGTTGGATTGGGGGGTTTTGGTAATCTTGTCTTTTCTCATGATGGCACCATCGCCTAGTGGGGGCCGGGCTTATTCCCAACCAGGTATTGTGCAGTTCACCCCTTGGGTATAGTTCTTTGGTTAAGCTTTGATATGTCTCTATATTGTTGCAGCTTCCGGGCGTATAAGATGTGTCTGGCAGGGATATAGCATTAAGAGGCACTCATGTAAGTCCACTCCGCTGAGCCCCAGCGAGTGCAGATTAGCAAGATACAGATTTACACCCCCAAAGCATGGGGGACTGGTGTTCCTGTGGTAGGATTCTCCTGAGTGCGTCACAGGTCACTCGACATCCAGTTGGCCTGAGATAATTTCAACAGCAAGAGGCCACCTATGCCCCCCCTGGGCCCGTCAGGCGTCTCAGGCGGGGCCCAGCTGCTCCAGACCAACATAGAGCGGTTCCTCCTCTCGGTTGAGGTGCAGGTGTTCAGCCTCTAATTCCCGCAGTTCTTCAGTCAAAGTGGGCCTCCTGATGTATGTAGGGCCAGTGGGGGTGAGAGGTTTCACCCCTCCTGGTTTCAAGGGACAGCGAACGGCCCCCACTTGGAATCACCAAAACACCAACTCCTCTCTCCCCCGGCAGGCCTAGTATAGTGCGGAGTCAGCGCCCGCAGCCCCTCCGCTCACCTCGTATCCCGCTGAGCTCGGCCCAGCCTTCTCACGCCGCCGGTGATTAGCTATCAACACACTCTGCGGATCCACACGGGCAGGCCCACAGCGACATGAAGTCGGTGCCTGCAGCCCTTACTGTTCGTCCGCCGGCCCATGAGACTTCATCCAGGGTCCAGTCCTCGCCAGCAGGTCCATTCAGGTCACACTTCACAGGACCCCAGGGACTGGTCGGGGGCCCACGCCCATCTGGCGCCACCACAGCAGTCGACTTGTTAATACTGGGGGGCCTTTTTGTCTGTTTATTTTAGCATTCGCGAAACCATCTTGTAATCTGGACGCCATTTTGTATTATAATCGAAACTGCTGCTTGGTTATTTTCGAGAAACGGTCCTTGGTAACTTTCGTTTCCCAAGGTTGAGCTTTTTCTTTCTGTAATTGCAAGTGTCCTCGTTAGTGCATGCCTTTCTTGTTAGATTGAGCCTTTCTCCCACCTGCCTGGTAGGGAGGATAGGCCGGACGGCCTTGGGCAGTAGATAGCCTGTGCCCAGCTGCAGAATCGAAACTTATGTTCTGTACCCCCATTGTATTACGACACCTGCTAGTGTTTTTCCATAGTAGGCGGGCCTTTGTGGACTTCGCAACGTACATAATGTAATTGTATGCTTACGGGGTTCAGTCCCTCGACAGCCATCCCCGGAGGCTGGTCAGACTGGGCTCCGCTGCAGTGTAATTTCAATAAATAATCCGGTTTGTATTCTCTACTGTCTGACCGACTCTTCATTTGTAGGAAGGCAGAGAAGGTGGCCGTGAGTGACCCGACTGACCCTTTTCAGGTCATTTCCTTCAGTTGGCGCCCGAACAGGGACTCCATCGGGTGACCTCATCCTTCCCGCGGATGGGTGAGGAGGACGGGGCCGCGTAGGGTCGGATAGGCGGATCGGGGGACCCTGCATGATAGAGTTTCGCACTCGCAGCTGCCCCGCCTGTCTGATCGGGCGGTGCCCTGCCCAGTGGTCATCCCGACTGGGCTCCTGAATGGCAAACCCTTGGATCTGACCGTTTGGTCCGAAGAGTCGGCAGTGGAGAATAAATTTGTTTGACCTGTGTGCACCAGGTGAGCTTGTTTGGTTCTTTGTTGTCATGACGTTTGTTTGGTGGGTACTTTGGTTGGTCTAGGAATCAGTTTTAGACAAGCGCTTGCATTTGATTTTGAAGATTTTTTGAAACATGGTACCATTTTGTTAATTTGTGATTGATGCAACCTGTGGAAGCGATTTTTGGTAAAGGCATGAGTGTATTTTTGTGTAGTTGTGTGGTGAATGTGTTTCTTTGTGTGAACAGAATGCCTTGTTGGAGTAAGTTGTGTTGTGTGAGGTGTTGTTGTTGTTCTGCTGATGCTCGATTGGAGGAAAAAGAGCCCGCACCTGCGGAAGGTACTCCGAATTATGACATGTATGTCAAATACGGTCTTGGCCCTATAATATTTAGTACATTATGGCACAAATATACCAGGGACAATGCTGAATTGCAGTGGCCGTCAACGGGCACCTTTGATGAACAGAAATTGAATTATTTGGAAGATAAATTGTTTGCTAAACGTAGCAGGCAGTCCATGTTTGATTATCTTCAGGTGTGGCGGAAGGAAGCTAAACAGAGATGGCTGAGAGCGGAAAGGGAGGCATGGAGGGAGAGAACGCAGACACTAACTCAGAAAGAAGTGGCGCATGATGAGGAGAAAGTGGAGAAGGGTATAGAATGTGCAGATAGGAGGTTTCGATTGTAATGTGATAACCCTTATGTTGCTAGAGACGAGGCAGACACTTTTATAGAAGAATTATTGGAAGACAGACCGCCTCCCCCTTATGCCCCGCATAGAATATATCCTGTTGTCCCACAGCCCTTGTCATCTGCCTCTGCCCCCCCTGTTCCTGCTGTTTCTGGTATTGATCAAAGTGCTTTGGTTCCGGCATCGCCAACTTCTTCTTTGGCTCCGTCCCCCACAGTCACTGTGCCTGCTAGTCCTCCTGTCACTCCTGTTGTTACGGCATCACTTTCTCCTTCACAGACACTTACTACTCAGCCGATGTTGACCTTGTTGCCCCCCTCTTCGATCACTGTGTTGTCCCCTTTTCTTACTTCTACCCTCTTGTTAGATGTCGAGACACCGGTGCGTGGCCAGGACGATGGAGCTGGGGCAGTTGCAAAGGAGCGATTAGGACTGGTGTTGATTAGGTCTGATGTGGGAGGTATGGAGAAAAATATGGTGGCCAATCAGGCTGCAAAGTGGGCCCGTAGTCCTATTTATGGTGTTGAAGATGTTTGGAGTGTGTTAAAGGATTATGAGCCATTTGTTCAGCAGCATGCCCTTAAACATATCTCGGCCACTTTGATTGGACTATGGGAACAGTGTTTTAAAGGTGTTGCACCCCAGGCTGTTTATGATATTAGGGACCAGGTATATGCCGCGGGCATGGCTCCCAATGAGGTTTTTGCTAGTGTTACCACACTGATTGGATATCGAGGTAGATTGCATCAAAAATCCCCGACTACGATGTCTCATTTCCCGATGAGGGAAGTTCACCCCATCAGCACGATCAAGTGACTAGGCAACGAGTAGAGGCCCGTTTTCAAGAACAATGGGTTTATACTCCATGGAAGAGGAGTGAAGTCCTCGCAATTAAGGCTCAGTTGCCTGACCCCAGAAAAAATCCTACTGCTTACTATAAAGAATTGACAGAGGCTGCTGCATCAATGGTAATGACGTTGGCAGATATCGAAATGTTTTTTGGCTTATTAGTACCAGTGGATATCTGGCGACAGGTGCATACTCAAAACCATGCCCTAGAATTGGGTGGTACTTGGGACGAGATTAGGACGTGGGATAAGGAGAGGAAGCCTGGTGAAAAGCCTAAGGCTGAGATCTTGGCTTTGCCAGATCGCATTATTACCTATATGCACTCTCTTATTCCACCTGGGAAGGTGGATTGGGATAAGCTAGCCGCATGTCGTCAGAAGAAAGATGAGAGTGTGTCTGATTTTTTTACTCGTTTTGAAGGTGTGTTTTGGGATTTTAGTGGCCAGGATTTGTCTTTGGAAGGGGGTATCAGACTGTTTGTTAACAGGTTTGTCACAAATTTGTTACCAGAGATTGCAACATGGTTGCAGGCTGCTGAGAGCACGTGGACTCCTTCTACCCCTTCTGTGATATTGAGTATGGCTCAGTATTATGAGCATAGAGAGAACGAGGAGAAAGAGAAGGTGGAAAAGAAGACGAAGGAGCTGAAGACTAAGGCACTGATACAGCAGGCATCCAGGGGGCAGGGACGGGTTCGAGGTATTGGACCGGCCAAGCAGCTTCCTCATACGAGCCGGAATGCTGTGCCTGTGGGCCCAAATCAATGTGCGTATTGCAAGGAGGAAGGGCACTGGCGTAGCGAGTGCCCGGTTTTGCTGCAAAAGGTTGCAGCTCCTAGAGGACGGGGAGAGAGAGGGCGAGGATGGAGAGCATGCAGTCAGGGTAGAGATCAGGCTACTGGGACATCACTGGGCCGTTCCGATCAGAATTATTTTGATGACGTTCGGGGACGACAGTATTATCATGTCGATTATGATTTGGATGAGGTGACGGGGATGTCTTACAGCTAGGACAGCCAAGGACAGGGTAAGGGACCAGTTCCGATACCTGTAGATCAGCATGGACCTTATATTAGTGTGGATTTGCAGGGCTCGGAAAATAAATTTTTGGTGGATACAGGAGCAATGAATAGTTCTGTTTCGAGGTCACTAGTCCCTGGGGCAGCCCTGTCTGGCCAAAACAATGTTTCGGTTGGTTTTTCTGGTGTGCCGGTAGTAAGCCCCATCTCCATACCCCTTGCTTTGACTATAGGCCCTTTCACCGTTGATTCGCCGTTTTTTATTAACATCAAATTGTGGAGAGAACTTATTGGGATTAGATCTGTTGAAGAGGTTACATGCTACTATTTACTGTTCCCCGGATGGTGTCCATTTGACAATGGGTCCGAGTGTGGTTAGTACTATACAATGTTTGTCTAAAGATGCCCCCCTCCCAGTTGAGTTTAAGGATTTTCCATCTACCTTGTGGGCTACAAGTGACACAGATGTAGGACTTTTGTAGATACCTCCAATTTCTATTCAGGTTAAAGAAAATGCAATATTGCCTCGTATTCCTCGGTATAAAATTTCGCACGCAGGTGAACAGGCGTTGTTGTGCATAATACAACATCTGATTCAGTCAGGAGTTGTAGAGGAGACAGCGGCGAATGTGTGCAATAGCACCATCCTTCCTGTTCTCAAGAGGCCACCTCCGGGTTCTCCTGATGATGTTGCTGATGTTTATCATTTTGTGATTGATCTGCGCGAAGTTAATAAAATTGTAGTCCCTCAGTTCCCCGTGGTCCCTGACATTTCTGCTCTTTTGACTATGATTCCTTCTTCTGCCAAATTCTTTTCTGTTATTGATTTGACGAATGCTCTTTATAGCATCCCCGTTCATCCAAATAGCAGGTACCTTTTCGGGTTCTTCCTGGCAGGTCGTAGTTTTGGATTTTGTCGAGTTCCTCAGGGCTATACTGAGAGTGCTAGCATATATAGCCAGGTTCTGAAGGGTCAATTGGACTCCCTCACCCTTCACCCAGGTAATGTATTGCTACAGTATGTGGACGATCTTTGATTGCGTCCGATACTGAAGAAGGATGTAAAGCAGCTACAGTCAAATTGTTGCTGCATTTGGCTCAGCATGGACACAAGGTGTCCCTTTCTAAATTTCAATATTGTCGACAGGAGGTCACCTATTTAGGTCACCTACTGTCGAAGGAGGGTCGGAAACTATCTCCTGAGCATATTAATGCCTTAATTAACATGCCTGTTCCAAAGACCCAAAGGGATGTACGAGCCTTCATTGGTATCACTTCCTATTGTCGTCATTGGATACCGAATTTTGCTTTATTAACAAAGCCATTGCTATATCTAACAACTAAAGATGTGCATGAACCTTTGCCTTGGACGCCTGAATGTCAACAAGCTTTTGAGCAATTGAAGGTTGCGCTTTGTTCGGCTCCTGTGCTTGGCACACCTGATTACAACAAGCCGTTCGTGTTATATGTATACGAGTCGGCCGGTTGTGCGCTTTCTGTCTTAACACAGGCCTTTGGAGGTAAGCAGAGGCTATGTGCGTACTTTTCTGCTGTGCTTGATCCCGTCGCGAAAGCCCTCCCAAGCTGTTTAAGAGCGACCGCGACTGTGGCCTTCTCTATTCGACAATCGGCAGGGCTTGTTCTTGATACTGATCTCACAGTTATGGTACCTCATTTTTTTTGTAAACAAACTTTATTGGGGTTTACAGACTTTTCCAGAGACCATCAATGCCTCGCATTTATCATGTATTCAGATATGTAGTTACTGGCCTCTGATGTGTACAGCTCCGTAGCACAACAACATGAAAGGAACTCAGGTCCTTGCTGTACTTACAAGCCCTCCCTCCTCCCCCATCAGTTCAGTAGTTAGGGTTCATTTGTGGTCAGTCCTTGGATCATTCTTTACATCAATATACCCAACTTTAAACTCCCACCGCCAACTCCCCCCTCCCTTCCCTCCCCCCTGTGTTAAGCTTCTGGCACAGGCTAAGCCTTGCGATTATTAGAGGTACCGCTGTAGGGACCCTTTGCCTATAAGGTCAGTGGTGCACTATGGATGCTCTCCAACACTCTGGAGCTATTTGATGGTCATGAGTGTAGGTAGCCTAATTTACTCTTGCCGGGGGCTCTTCTATTGAATCTTCGTCTTCAGCGTCTTCCGGGGCTCGAAGTAAAACCACTAAGGATTCCCACGCTCTAGCTGCCTCCATCGCTTTCTCGCTTTTTGTACGTTTTGTTATTTGCATCCTAACTATCCCTTCACACTCTGCCCACTTAATGAGTTCTTTCTTCCATCTGGTTGTGTTTGGCCCTTGTTTTGCTTTCCAGTGCGTAGTTATATCCCTTTTGGCTAGTACTAATCCCATATCTATGAATTTACTCGTGATTTTGTTTTTCGTTGTGTGTGGGAACCAGTGTAGCAGGCAATATCCCTGCGATGCCTCGACTTCCCTGCCAGTAATATCTGCCAGTAGCATGGTTACCTCTTCCCAGAAGCTACCCAGCTGTGGGCAATCCCAGAGCATGTGTCTAAGCCCAGCTCCCTCTCTATTACACCGCGGACAAGCCGCCTCTTGAGAATTAAAATACTGGTTGATCTTTTCTGTGTAGGATGTAAAAATGCAGTGATTGGAATCTGGCATTCCTGGTGCTCTTCCAAGCCCTCTCTACTATCTCCCCCCATGCCTTTTCTGGAATGACCTCGCCAATGTCCGCTTCCCATTTTAATCTCAGCCCCGCCAAGGGCAGTATTGTTTCCTGCGTTATACGTCTGTAGATGCACGTGACTGCCTTAAATGTCCCTGCAGCCATTACCAGATACTGACACCCTAACGACGTCGGTGGCTCAGTGAGTCCCGCTCCCCAGTGTTTTCGCATGGTCACGGTGAGGGCAGAGTGCAATAGGAAGTCTCCCCTGGGTAGGTCATACCGATCTTGTAGATCGATAAACGGTATCATGGTGCCCTCCTCATACAAGTCACCCAGAGTATTCAGTCCCCGCTCCGACCAATCCGCCAGTCTCTGCCAACTACCTCCATGTGGCAGGGCCTCACACATAAGTATCGGAATTACCGGAGCATAAGGGTATTTTATTTTGACACGT
This sequence comes from Calotriton arnoldi, assembly GCA_963921515.1. Lineage (NCBI taxonomy): Eukaryota > Metazoa > Chordata > Amphibia > Caudata > Salamandridae > Calotriton > Calotriton arnoldi. Next base: position 1,513,295 of record CAWUFW010002778.1, on the reverse strand, counting down.
CTCAGATATCTATGCCAACACTGGCGGGCTGTGCGTAGTTCCAGGGGAGCGCTGAAGATCGAACAGGAAGCCTCAGTGCGATCTGGGCTATCTCTCTCAGGGTTACGGAGTCCTCTCTCGGTTCCTCCAGTCCCCGGATGCGGCTTGCCGCCCACTTCGTGAGCCACTATAGCTGTGCTGCCAGGTAGTAGGCCTCAAAGTCGGGCACCGCCAGCCCTCCCTCTGCTCTCGGTTGCATGAGAACGCCAAGTGCCACTCTTCGCCTGCCATTCCCCCACAGAAACCCCGACACCATCGACTTGAGTTGGGTGAAGTACTTCGTTGGTATCCAGACCGGCAGGGTTCCGAAGTAATATAGTAATCTCGGCAGGGTTACCATCTTAAGTAGAGCCACCCGGCCAGCCACCGACAATGGCAAAGAACCCCAAAACTCAAAATTACTTTTTGTACCTCTAATTGCTCTCCCTATGTTACCCTCTAGGATGTCTCCCTGGGTATGGTATATTTGAGTACCTAGGTACGTCAGGCTCCTATTCTGCCAACTCACTCCCTCGGTTTCTTGTGGGCCAATCCTACCCTCTTTCGTTGGGAACAGACAAGATTTTGCCCAATTCACCTTCGGCCCCGCTACGTCCCCTAGGGCTTGTAGCAAGCTTTTTGCACCCCGGAGCGCCTCTCTCGAGTCTGTCAGGAACAACAGCAGATCATCTGCGTATAGCACAATATGGTGGATCTGACCAAGTACATTTAGTCCATGGTAGTGTTGCCCTGTTCTAGCCTGGGCTGCAAACGATTCCATTGCCAGGGCAAAGAGTAGGGGGGAGGGCGAGTAGCCCTGTCTCGTTCCCCGCCCCACCTTACAGGTGTCCGATATTAGTCCCCCCGTCTTCACCCTAGCGGTAGAGTCGGCATATAAGAAAGCCTTCAAGCCCACAAACCTCTCACCCAGCCTGGCCCTCCGCATGACATGAAATAAATACGGCCATTCCAGGCTATCAAATGCCTTCTCTATGTCCACTGAGAAGATCGCCGCATCTTCTTTCCTATAAGTATCCGCTTCTAATACCTGTATGAGGTGTCGGACATTGAGGGCTGTGTTTCTGGTGGGTATAAACCCAGATTGGTCTCTGTGTATAAGAGCTGTCATATGTGGGAGCAGGCGAGTGGCTAGAATACGACTCAGGATTTTGTAGTCCAGGTTGAGCATGGAGAGCCGTCGGTATGCCGCTCTGTCCCAAGCTGGTTTCCCTGGTTTGAGCAGGGGTATAATGATCGCCTCCCTGGTCGAGGCAGGTAGATGTCCCGCTTGCCTTGCATCGTTGAACAGCTGTACCAGTCTAGGGGCTAGCAAATGAATATATGCTAAGTAGAATTCAATGGGTAGGCCATCTGTTCCCGGTGTTTTGTTGCGCGCCATATGCTTAATAGCTCCCCTTACTTCTCCCATTTCCACATCCCGACCCAGGTTAAACGCCAGATCCTTGTCCAAGACAGGTAGCTCCACGTCCCCTATGAATGCGTCTATGTCCGCTGCTGTTGGTGTCAGTCTACTTTTGTAGAGGTCGGCATAGTAATCTAGAAACAGGTCGTTGATACCCTGCTGGTCATATCTCACTACCCCATTCCGTTCTCTGATCTCCAATATGACCGACCCCCTCCTGGCTGGGTAGGCCAGCCAAGCCAACAGGGCTCCCGACTTGTCCCTCTCCATGTGGGCTCGGGTTATGTAGGTTTTATAGTCAAAGCAGCGAAGGCGCTCTACTTCTACCGCTACAGCTTCTCTAGCTTCTAGGAGGTTCCCTTGTTTATCCGAATTCTCTGGTGTTTCCTGCTCTAGCTCTCTTAGGCCGTGGTCCGCCCTCTGTATATCTTTCAGAAGGGTCTTCCGCGTTCCCACCATCCCCGAGATACAGCACCCTCTGATGACCGACTTAAACCCGTCCCACTCCACCAGGGAGCTCGATGCTGAGTTAGCATTGTCTTGGAAATATTGTTCAATGGCGACTCCTATCTCTGTGTGAAATACCTGGTCCTCTAGGGCCTCAAGTCTCATCCGCCAAGTGGGTATTTTGGGCCTCGGTCTAGTCCACTGCAAGCTTAGCAACTCTGGGTTATGGTCAGAGATCGTCCGTGTGAGGTATTCGCTATTGCGCACCCCTTCATGCACGTCGGCGGAGCACAATATGGCATCTAGACTGTTAGACCTGTCAGCCCTAGGGTGGTCTTTCCCTATTTTTTTTCCTTTTTCGCCTCCTTTTTGCCACCATATTTTTACTGGACCTAGGTCTCTGGGCACCTCGCCACTGCTAGCCAGTGCTGAGGTGCAGGTGCTCTCTCTCACTCAAGATGGCTGCCACAGGCCTCTGCTACTGCAGAGGGGCCTTACACGCATACACACTAGTAGCCAGGGTCAGGCTGGGGCATAGGGATACAGTATCCATTCCATCCCCGCCTCTGGGCCACATAGCCAGGCATGTAGAAGGTTCCAGAACCTTCCGGGCTGTGGGAGGAGTTAGGTTTTGCCGCCTTTGAGAGGGTCACCTGACCTAGGAGTATAAAAGGCTTGGAGGGAAATGATGAGGCACCACTGAACCTGGGAGAACCTCCGCCGGAGTATAGGCTTTAGGGCCTAGGGGGGAGACCTACACTACTGCTGCTGACAGGGCTGAGGCCCTGCTGGAGTAAGATAGCTGAGGAACGCCCACCACCCACTGACCTTGCCCAGTGTGAGGGGACCCAGGGAACCACCTTCAGCGTGCGGGGAGGAACATCAAGCACTCCCAGACCACCAACTCATTCCCCCCTCATGACAAGAAACTTCTGACAAGAAACTCTGACAAGAAACTTATACTAAGGAACTTCTGACAAGAAACTCATCACCAGAAGCGCCTAAGAAGCAACCAAGCTGGAGCAGTCGCAAGACGCCTTAATTTGAGGAGGCCTGACCGTCCAGCCAGGCCTGAAGCCTAAACTGCCCAACTGGGGATCACCAGGTAAAGCGCCATACCCTGAAGCGCTAGACCTTCACCCCCTCACTATTCCTGCCTACTACTGGGCTGCCCCCAAGTACTTTTCCAGTCAGCCCTGCCCTCAGGCTGCTGGTTCGTCCTGCATTCTGTCCCCCCCTCAGGTCACTGACCTGGTGTGGAGATCACCGCCGCGGCCGCCGCAGCCTGAGGAGAGGCACCGTGTGGTGAGGTGCGCCGTTGCGCCCTCACCGGAGGAAGCGCTGAGGTGAGGGAAGCCCCTCAGGTGTGTGTGGTGAGGTGCGCCGTCCGCGCCCTCACCGAAGCCTCCGAAAACTGGGCCCTGGGCCCTCATCGCCGCCGTCACGGCCGAAGAGGTGTCCCCGCCGCCGTCGCGGCCAAAGAAGTGTCCCCGCCGCCGTCGCGGCCGAAGAATTGTCCCATCTGCCGTCGCGGCCGAAGAATTGCCCCCGCCGCCGTTGCGGCCCAAGAAATCGCCAGCGCGATCACCAGCGAGGCCTCCAGGCCCCGCCGACGCCGTTGCCGAGCAACCGGGGTCGCCGGGCGTGACCCCAGCAAGGCCGCGCAACGATTGGGCGCCGGCCCCGGTCACGCCCCCAGCGCCGAGGGAAGCCCGGGAAGAGCCCCAGCAGTGCAGAGGGAGACGGGGAGCCGGCCGGAGAGCACTGCCGGCTCCCGCTCCCTTCCCCCGCGACCCTGAGCCCGCGCACTTACCCTACTTGATCCCGGGGGCCGGAGGAAGGTGATCCCGGCCCCCGCAACGTCCCGTTCACAGTCCCGGAAGCCCGCAACGGGCCGTGCAGGCATACCCTGATCCCGGGGGCCGGAGTAAGGTGATACCGGCCCCCGCAACGACCAGCCAGTCCGGCCTAAAGGCCGAGGTACCCCTACCGGGCCCCGCCCTCCAGAACACGGGCCGGGCCTGGGGGAGTGCCAGTCGCCCTGAAGCGCGACCAACGACCAACACACCAGGTGAGCCCAGGAGGCCCCTAGGGTCCACAAAACGCCACTGGGGGCCGGGGGCCACCATTAACCCCATAGTTACTTGTGCAAACTTTCCCCATGAGGCGAGGCCCCGGAGAGGAGTGGGCCTAGCCTAGAAGTTAACCCCTAAGGGTCATAGAAGCCCCAGGATACTGGACATGTCGAGGGGTTCCCTACAGTATTTAATAACTTATTGCAGATGCCTATTGTAATTACTGCCTAGGCCATGCTTTTAACTGCGAAGTCTTTTACCACAGAGGGAAAGTATTTAATTGAATTGAGTTGAAGTGTTTTATGTTACAGGTGTACTGGAATTGCGACGCCCACTGTACTGAAGGTGGGCGCGCCTAGATTAATGCAGGCCTATTTAAATGTAAAGTGAAAAGCCTTCTTTTAAGTAAGTGAATATGCTAAAGTGAACTGCATGTCTAGGTCCCTGTTTTATTAACGTACCTTGAGATCATTATTAAGTGCTACGTGTAGGAGATAATTCCTGCGGCCTCTTAGTGGCCTACAATGTTGATGAGCTATGATGCTTTATTTAAAATGTGCACCAATTGAGTAATGCAATGAATTTGAATGTAGATCTGAATTAATCTGCCTCATCTAATGCCAACTTAATTTATTTATAAAAGATCTTGATTTTAAATACAAAAGCCTGGTGTGGTGTCATGTTATTGCGTTCGCATTTCTGAGTCAGCGTAAGAGTGTGCTGCACAACTGCCTTACACATTGCCTTCGCGTGCCTTCCCCGCTTCACGCCATGCTACCGTGTCGGACTCGGTAATCCCGGTTCCAACATTTGGTGTTCAGCGGTTGGATAAGGACTGGTGCTTGTGCAGCATCCTACAGTGACTCAGTGTGCGCCGCAATTAGACACCTATTGTAATGAAAGTGCTAGGAATTCTATGGTAATTGCCGATTGTGTACATTCCTGCGTTAGACCTGTTACCTACAGTTTAGAACCCCTTCCTTAAATTGTCTGGGACCACACCTAGGAGGATGGAGTTTGAGTTAGCCAACCTAGAAAGGTATACGGTGACACAGCTCAAGGAGTTCTGCCTAGAGAGGGGGGTGGCCGTCAAGCGAGGCGCCAGGAAGGAGGTGCTTCAGAAAGCTTTGAGGGCATGGGTAATGGCCCACCCGGAGGGAAGAGGGTATGAGGAGCAGGGGGAGGCAGACAACCCAGGAGAATTGGACCTACTGCGCATTGATGTTAGCGAGAATGTGTTGCCAGGAAGACGTTCCAGGGCAGGCAGTAGTGCGTCAGGGGGAAGTTTGTCGCCAGAGGAATTTGAGGACAGAAGGGAGCAAAGGCAATTAACATTAGAACTTGCTAGGATGGAAAGAGACGGAGAACAGGCAAGGCTAGCCATGGAGGAAAGGAAGCTTGTACATGAGCTTAGCCTGAAGGAACTAGAGCTCCAGACCTTGCAGATGGAGATGCAGGGCAAAATGAATGGTGGCAGCGTACCTGCTGGGGTTCCACAGGAGCCCAAATTCTATTTACCCAGAGAGGTGATGGCCAGTTTTAGTGTAGGTGATGACATCGACAAGTGGTTGGCGGCCTACGAGGTGGCTCTGGTGGCCCATAGAGTTCCTGAGAGCTACTGGGGGGGAGGTCTTTATAGGTACATACCTCCACTAGTAAGGGACGCACTTTTAACTTTGGATAAGGGGGAGCAGACTAACTACCCTATCATGAAGGAGGCCCTGCTCAAGAAGTTTGGCCTCACCCCAGAGAAGTACCGCCAAAAGTTCCGCAACAGCCACAAGCTTCACATACAAAACTGGGGATTTTTTTGATTATGCCCGGAAGGCATTGGAGGGTTGGGTGCGTGGCAGCAACGTTGACAATTACAAAGGGCTGTACGACCTATTCTTGAGAGAGCACCTCCTAGAGAAATGTTTTCCGGAGCTGCGCCAGTACTTAGTGGACCGCAAGCTCACCAATCCTAGGGAGCTTGCGGAGGAGGCAGACACGTGGGTCAGCACTCGGGTGTCCCACAAGGGAGCCGGGGCGGACCCCCGAAAGGTGGACAGGGGCTCCCCAGAAGAAAGAGGGGGAGATAAAAAGAGGGAGTTCTTTAAAGGTCCCCAAAATAGACCGCCTGGGAGAGGGGTAGGTTCCCCATCCCAATCTGGATCCCAGAAACCCACTTATCCTGACAGGAGTCAGCAGCCCAGAACTGTCCGGTGCTACGAGTGCGGGGAGGTTGGACATTACAAGGGGGATCCCCAGTGTCGCAAAAGAACCCCAGCCCCCACAGGAGGTAAGAGCCCCGGGGTGGCCAGTGTAGCGCTTGGGGAGGAGTTGTCCCTAGGTAGGGGAGGTGAGTGGACAGGCTTGACCTTAGTTTCCCTTGGGGATAGAGAGATCATCCCACGGGTTCAGGTACCCGCGAACACTGCCAAGTATCGGCAGAGGGTCCTGGTGAACGGGGAGGAGGTGGAGGCTCTGAGGGACACAGGTGCCAGCATGACGATGGTGAGACGTCAGCTGGTGTCTCCAGAGCAGGTGATTCCTGAGGAATTCCACCCGGTTGTTATGGCTGATAATAGCCTGGGTCATTACCCCGTGGCCCAAGTTCCCTTTGAGTGGGGAGGAGTATCAGGTCTGTTGAAGGTTGCGGTGAGCCCTGCCATGCTAGTTGACTGTCTGATGGGCAACGACTTGGAACATACTGCCTGGAGGGAGGTAGAGTTCAATGCCCATGCTGAGATGTTGGGATTACCAGGATGGACTTGCGCCGTCACGCGGTCCATGGCTGCCCGACAAGGAACTCAGCTGGGGTTGGAGCCTGAAAGAATGGCCCAGCCCACTGCTGGACGAGGAGATGTCCAGGAGGAGACACCCGGTGAGATGGATGGGGAGCCCGCGGAGGTGACCCCGGAGTCCGCTGAGGTGGTTGGTGTTCCCGTGGGGGACCTGCCGACCCCTGCAGACTGGCAGGTGGAAGGAGGGCCTACCCAGGAGGAATTTTGCCGGGCGAAGGAGTGCCCTACGCTTGAAGGCATGCGGCAACAGGCCGAAGCCCAAGCAGCTGGAACAGAGACTGGTAACTACCATGTCTACTGGGAGGATGGTCTCCTCTACAGTGAGCCTAAGGCTCCGGTGCATGGGTCCTCAAGGGCCGTAGTGGTCCCCCAATGCTACCGAGCCTTTCTGCTAGAATTGGCACACAAAATACCACTAGCAGGACACCTGGGCCAAGACAAGACGTTTGCACGTCTGGTCCCACATTTTTACCGGCCCAGGATGCGCGTCACTTCTGACACTTTTTGCAAGACTTGCACCACTTGCCAAGCGAGCGGCAAGACAGGGACTAAAGTGAAGGTCCCTCTAGAACCTCTCCCAGTTGTCGATACCCCTTTTGAGCGGGTAGGGATTGACATTGTCGGGCCATTGGACCCGCCGACTTCTGCAGGACATAGGTTCATTTTGGTGCAGGTAGACCACGCCACCCGGTACCCGGAGGCAATCCCTCTGAGGACCATCACTGCACCGGTGGTGGCGCGGGCCCTGATGGGGATTTTTACCCGAGTGGGATTCCCCAAGGTCGTGGTGTCAGATAGGGGCACGAATTTCATGTCGGCCTACATGCAGGCCATGTGGAAGGAGTGTGGAGTGACCTACCGGTTCTCCACTCCTTACCACCCCCAGACGAACGGGCTCGTGGAGCGCTTTAACAAAACCTTGAAGGGGATGATCAGGAGCCTACCCGAGGACTTGAGAAGAAAGTGGGACGTCCTCTTACCCTGTCTGCTCTTCTCCTACCGAGAGGTGCCGCAGAAGGGGGTCGGTTTCAGCCCCTTTGAGCTGCTCTATGGCCACCCCGTTCGGGGGCCCTCAGTCTTGTCAAGGAGGGGTGGGAGAAGTCTTCCTCGAAGCTTCCCCGTGATGTGGTCAGCTATATGCTGGCATTCCGCAGCCAAGTGGCCAAGCTGTGGAAAGAGGCCTCGGACAATCTAGAGGCAAGTCAAGCCGTCATGAAGAAATGGTATGACCGGAACGCGCGGACGGTAGAGTTAGACGCTGGACAGAAGGTGTGGGTCATGGAGCCAGGAGAGCTTAGTGCCCTCCAGGACCGGTGGACTGGGCCGTTTGAGATCTTGGAAAGGAGAGGCCAGACCACATATGTCGTCGATGTGAAGACCCCACGTCAACCCCACAGGGTGTTCCACGTCAACCGCCTGAAGCCCCACCAGGAGCGTTCAGAACTCACTCTCCTAATGATAACAGATGGAAGTGAGGAGGAGGAGAGTGAGCCTCTTCCAGACCTTCTGGCGGCCCATGAGAAGGATGGTTCGGTAGAGGGAGTGGTCCTCGCCCCATCCTTGACCCCAGAGCAACAGAGGGACTGCCGCCAGGTCTTGGGGCAGTACGCCTCGTTGTTCTCCCTCATGCCTGGAATCACGCACCTGTGTACCCATGATGTGGACACAGGGGACAGTCCGCCAGTAAAAACCAAGTCTTACCGGCTGTCCGATAAAGTCAAGGCTAGTATCCAGGGTGAGGTTACCAAGATGCTAGAACTGGGAGTGATTGAGCCTTCCAGTAGCCCTTGGGCTAGTCCGGTGGTGTTGGTGCCGAAAGCGGCCCCACCGGGCACCACACCAGAACTTCGGTTCTGTGTGGATTACCGTGGACTCAACTCAGTCACAAAGACCGACGCTCACCCGATCCCTCGGGCTGATGAGCTCATTGACCGGCTGGGAGCAGCCCGGTATTTGAGTACCATTGATTTGACGTCAGGCTATTGGCAGATAGCCATGGCGGAAGGAGCAAGGGAGAAGACTGCGTTCTCCACCCCCGAGGGCCACTTTCAATTTCGGGTGATGCCCTTCGGGTTGAAAAATGCTCCAGCCACTTCCCAACGGTTGGTGAACCAGGTGCTCTCTGGCCTAGAGGCCTTCTCTGCTGCCTACCTGGATGACATAGCTGTCTTCAGTAGCAGCTGGGAGGACCATCTGGAGCATCTCCAGGAGGTGCTACAGGCTCTACAATGGGCTGGTCTAACCATCAAGGCCAGCAAGTGCCAGATTGGACAGGGATCTGTCGTGTACCTGGGACATCTGGTGGGCGGAGGTAAGGTGCAACCCCTCCAAGCCAAGATTGAGACCATCTTGGCCTGGGAGCCCCCCAAGACCCAAACAGAGGTCCGAGCTTTTCTCGGCCTCACGGGGTATTACCGCCGGTTCGTCAAGGGATATGGAACCATCGTGGGCCCATTGACGGAATTGACTTCAAAGAAGCAGCCACGCAGAGTCATCTGGACGGCTGCCTGCCAGGAAGCCTTTGAGACCCTCAAACGTGCAATGTGCACCGCACCGGTGCTCAGGACTCCAGACTTTGGACGGGAATTTATTGTACAGACAGACGCTTCTGAGCATGGCATAGGAGCTGTGCTCTCGCAGCTGAATGACGATGGCCAAGACCAGCCAGTGGCCTTCATTTCCCGAAGACTACTCCCCGGGAACAGCGGTGGAGTACCATCGAACGAGAAGCCTTTGCTGTGGTTTGGGCTGTCAAGAAGTTGAGGCCATACCTTTTTGGTTGTCACTTCCTGATCCAGACCCCTTCTCTGGCTCATGCAGATGAGAGGCGAAAACCCCAAATTGTTGAGGTGGTCCATTTCCCTCCAGGGGATGGACTTTCGGGTGGAACATCGACCCGGTGTAGACCACGCCAACGCTGACGGTCTCTCCCGGTTTTTCCGCCTTAGGGAAGAGAACTCCCTAGAGGTTGGGAAGCTCTCCCCTCTTTCGGCTGGGGGGGACGCGTGTTAGACTTGTCAGCCCTAAGGTGGTCTTTCCCTATTTTTTTCCTTTTTCGCCTCCTTTTTGCCACCATATTTTTACTGGACCTAGGTCTCTGGGCACCTCGCCACTGCTAGCCAGTGCTGAGGTGCAGGTGCTCTCTCTCACTCAAGATGGCTGCCACAGGCCCCTGCTACTGCAGAGGGGCCTTACACGCATACACACTAGTAGCCAGGGTCAGGCTGGGGCATAGGGATACAGTATCCATTCCATCCCCGCCTCTGGGCCACATAGCCAGGCATGTAGAAGGTTCCAGAACCTTCCGGGCTGTGGGAGGAGTTAGGTTTTGCCGCCTTTGAGAGGGTCACCTGACCTAGGAGTATAAAAGGCTTGGAGGGAAAACTTTCTAGTCAGTTGATGAGGCACCACTGAACCTGGGAGAACCTCCGCCGGAGTATAGGCTTTAGGGCCTAGGGGGAGACCTACACTACTGCTGCTGACAGGGCTGAGGCCCTGCTGGAGTAAGATAGCTGAGGAACGCCCACCACCCACTGACCTTGCCCAGTGTGAGGGGACCCAGGGAACCACCTTCAGCGTGCGGGGAGGAACATCAAGCACTCCCAGACCACCAACTCATTCCCCCCTCATGACAAGAAACTTCTGACAAGAAACTCTGACAAGAAACTTATACTAAGGAACTTCTGACAAGAAACTCATCACCAGAAGCGCCTAAGAAGCAACCAAGCTGGAGCAGTCGCAAGACGCCTTAATTTGAGGAGGCCTGACCGTCCAGCCAGGCCTGAAGCCTAAACTGCCCAACTGGGGATCACCAGGTAAAGCGCCGTACCCTGAAGCGCTAGACCTTCACCCCCTCACTATTCCTGCCTACTACTGGGCTGCCCCCAAGTACTTTTCCAGTCAGCCCTGCCCACAGGCTGCTGGTTCGTCCTGCATTCTGTCCCCCCCTCAGGTCACTGACCTGGTGTGGAGATCACCGCCGCGGCCGCCGCCGCCTGAGGAGAGGCACCGTGTGGTGAGGTGCGCCGTCGCGCCCTCACCGGAGGAAGCGCTGAGGTGAGGGAAGCCCCTCAGGTGTGTGTGGTGAGGTGCGCCGTCCGCGCCCTCACCGAAGCCTCCGAAAACTGGGCCCTGGGCCCTCATCGCCGCCGTCGCGGCCAAAGAGGTGTCCCCGCCGCCGTCGTGGCCAAAGAAGTGTCCCCGCCGCCGTCGCGGCCGAAGAATTGTCCCCGCCGCCGTCGCGGCCGAAGAATTGCCCCCGCCGCCGTTGCGGCCCAAGAAATCGCCAGCGCGATCACCAGCGAGGCCTCCAGGCCCCGCCGACGCCGTTGCCGAGCAACCGGGGTCGCCAGGCGTGACCCCAGCAAGGCCGCGCAACGATTGGGCGCCGGCCCCGGTCACGCCCCCAGCGCCGAGGGAAGCCCGGGAAGAGCCCCAGCAGTGCAGAGGGAGACGGGGAGCCGGCCGGAGAGGACTGCCGGCTCCCGCTCCCTTCCCCCGCGACCCTGAGCCCGCGCACTTACCCTACTTGATCCCGGGGGCCGGAGGAAGGTGATCCCGGCCCCGGCAACGTCCCGTTCACAGTCCCGGAAGCCCGCAACGGGCCGTGCAGGCATACCCTGATCCCGGGGGCCGGAGGAAGGTGATACCGGCCCCCGCAACGACCAGCCAGTCCGGCCTGAAGGTCGAGGTACCCCTACCGGGCCCCGCCCTCCAGAACACGGGCCGGGCCTGGGGGAGTGCCAGTCGCCCTGAAGCGCGACCAACGACCAACACAACAGGTGAGCCCAGGAGGCCCCTAGGGCCCACAAAACGCCACTGGGGGCCGGGGGCCACCATTAACCCCATAGTTACTTGTGCAAACTTTCCCCATGAGGCGAGGCCCCGGAGAGGAGTGGGCCTAGCCTAGAAGTTAACCCCTAAGGGTCATAGAAGCCCCAGGATACTGGACATGTCGAGGGGTTCCCTACAGTATTTAATAACTTATTGCAGATGCCTATTGTAATTACTGCCTAGGCCATGCTTTTAACTGCGAAGTCTTTTACCACAGGGGAAAGTATTTAATTGAATTGAGTTGAAGTGTTTTATGTTACAGGTGTACTGGAATTGCGACGCCCACTGTACTGAAGGTGGGCGCGCCTAGATTAATGCAGGCCTATTTAAATGTAAAGTGAAAAGCCTTCTTTTAAGTAAGTGAATATGCTAAAGTGAACTGCATGTCTAGGCCCCTGTTTTATTAACGTACCTTGAGATCATTATTAAGTGCTACGTGTAGGAGATAATTCCTGCGGCCTCTTAGTGGCCTACAATGTTGATGAGCTATGATGCTTTATTTAAAATGTGCACCAATTGAGTAATGCAATGAATTTGAATGTAGATCTGAATTAATCTGCCTCATCTAATGCCAACTTAATTTATTTATAAAAGATCTTGATTTTAAATACAAAAGCCTGGTGTGGTGTCATGTTATTGCGTTCGCATTTCTGAGTCAGCGTAAGAGTGTGCTGCACAACTGCCTTACACATTGCCTTCGCGTGCCTTCCCCGCTTCACGCCATGCTACCGTGTCGGACTCGGTAACCCCGGTTCCAACATAGACGAACGTGGAGTTCGTGTAATGCTGCAAAGAAGGAGTAATCCCGGATATCCGGGTGCTGGACTCTCCAGGAGTCCACCAATCCCCACCTTTGTTGCCAGCTCCTTCTTGACTCTGCTATTTTATTCGTGGGGGCATCAGGGAGTGGTGGGTGAGAGCGATCAAGTGCAATGTCAGTAATGGAATTAAAGTCCCCTCCCAACAGAATCGAGCCTATAAGTACGGAGGCCAGTTTCCCAGAGAGATGTGAAAAGAAGGTTGATTGATCTGAGTTAGGAGCATAGACACTCCCCAGGCTTATGTCCCTACCATCCAGTTTCCCGGAAACCACTACATATCTGCCCTCCGGGTCTATAAGTTGTTTGTTGCATTGGAAGGGTACTCCCGCCCTAACCCAGACCAGAACCCCACGTGCAAACGCTGAATAGTTGGTATAGAATACTTGGCCCCTCCATCTACGCTGCAGTGCCACCCCTTCGGCCGCCATAATGTGGGTCTCCTGGAGCAGCGCAATCTGGACCCCCTGTGGATTAAGTAAGCATGAATTTTATGACGCCTTACCATCGAGTGCATTCCCCGTACATTCCATGTAATACATTTTAGATCTAGGGAGGGACCCATTGCATGTGGTATACCTTTCCTCTACCATATTCTATCTTTGTGACACGCCTGTTCCCATCTAACATTCCAGTAACCAAATAAAACCCCCAACTCCCCCTCCCAAGGACAGTCACCGGTGAACTAGTTCCCATCCAAACTTTACATAAACTCACAAAGTCCACTAGTGGTTGCAGGGGTGATCAGCCGACACTTCTGAGTCCAGATCTCCGCCCGCCGCCCCCCCCGGTACCTGCAACAGTTACATCGCCCCGGAACAGACAGCTGAGGTCCCTCGCCAGGTCGATGTCAGCAGCTGGGCCCCTTATTCGCCCTCTCAGGTCTAGTCCGGAGCATTTCTCCAACGTCAGCAGCGTAGTGGACCCATTTTGCTCCGTCAGACAATGTCGTCCACCGTCTGGGGTGTGACCTGTGGCAGCTCTGTCTCTGAGGAGCCATTTTCACTTGGAGCTGGTGAACCCACCGACCGTTCTGCCCCCATGCCGGTTTTACTTGAAGCGGGACTGGAACCCTGCCGGCTATGCTTCGCTACTTCCTGCAGCACTCTGCGACGTTCCAAGCTGAGTTCCCGAGGAGATGGAGCCCTGGACCCCGTTTTGCTGCTGCCAGGGTTGTGTGGTAAGAGAGCTGTGTCGTACTGGTGATCTCCATGTGTCCATCCATTCCCAGGCCTCTTGAGGAGTGGTGAAGAATCGGGAGACCGCTGTATCCACCACTCAAAGCCTGGCAGGAAACAGCATAGCATTCGGCAACTGTAGCTGGCGAAGCTTCTTCTTGACAGCTAGGAAGGATGCTCTGTTTAGTTGCACCTCCCTTGTAAAGTCTGGAAAAATCATTACTGCGCTGTTGTCGATTTGCAGCCCCTGTTTTTGGCGAGCTTGTTGTAGTATATGGTCCCTGTCTCTAAAATGTAGTAGCCTTGCTACTATCGGACGAGGAGGGGCACCAGGTTTGGGAGGCCTTGCTGGGACTCTATGGGCTCTTTCCAATGCGTAGAAGGCGGACAGTCCCTCCGGGGCTACTTCCGCTCTGAGCCACACTTCCAGGAAACGCACCATGTTCATGCCCTCTGCTTTTTCCGGCACTCCGACTACGCGGATATTATTCCTGCGGGATCGCCCTTCACTATCTTCGGCCCGCACTTCCAATACTTTCACCTTAGTTGCCAGTTCCGTCTGCGTCTTCTGCATCGCCGTCATCATTTCTGGGAGGTCTCCCAGTTCCTTCTCCGTAGTGAGCACTCGGTCCTTGGTCATCTTTTAGCAGGTTTAAGTCCGTGCCTATCGCTCCTATTTTCTCCTCCAGGGCCTCTCTGGAGGCTGTGATCGCCTGTATGATATCTGTTAGCGTAGGCTTCCTGGGAGTTGCCCTGCTTCCCGTCTCCAGTACCTCTTCGTCGTCATCCGTCTGGGCACCAGGGGCTTCCACATTAAGGGCTGTGTATCCCCTCCTCTTTTGGGTTCTCCCCATCGCCTCAGGGAGGTGCTGGCGCCCCCTCTCTATTTCGGATCCTCATTGCAGGACAGTGGGCAGCCACGGGTCAGTGCGGCGGGTGCTTGTCTTTGTTGCGCCTCCAACGGGCTCAAAGCCACAATTTTTCACTACTGCCGCAGTGGCTTCTTCGATATGCTATCCCCCTCTGTGGTACCAAATGCGCTTGACTCTGGATGCGTTTAGGTCACTCTCCTTTATGCCCACCTATATCAGCCACTGGAGAGGCGGCTTTGCCCCCGGCAGGGTCCAACGTAGTTCCCCAGCCCGTGGTCTTGGCTCACAGTCCGTTGAGCAGCGGGTTGTCTGGGTGTTCTTAGGGTGCTTTACCTTGTAAGTCTTCCTGCTTAGCCTGTGCTCTTATCCCGCAGTGCCTCCTCGGCCTTCTAGGTGCTCTCTACCTCCTGCGTGGTGCGGCCTGTTCCCTGTAGGCTGGTGGATTCGCTGTGCGTCACTCTCCCGGCTTTTATCCCATAGGTCGAAGCGTGCAGCTCCTTGAAATCAACCCCGAGGGTCTGTCCCGGCTGTTGTAGGCCCGCGCTCTACTGGAGGTCCCAGAAAGAAGTGTAAAGGGACTGCCCGTGTTCGTCACAGTCACCCAGGGGTAGCCGTTAGCATGGCCAATTCGTGCGTGCGTCCGCATCAGCTGCGGGGGTTTCCCGCTCCCTCGCAAGTAGCAGCACTGCCCCTGGCTCTTATTATGTACTACGGGTGGTAATTCACCCCACGCTGGGCAGCTCCCTGGGTCACCGGCTCATTGCTCTCATTGCGTCTCTTCAGTATCTCGTTCTGATCGGCGCGGCTTGGCAGGAGAAGGGCGCCAACTGTCCTCCTCCCCCTCCTTGCTGCTTTGTTCCGGTGCTGTGGTGCCGGGCTCAGGGCTGGCCGAGTTGTCTCCGCTTGCTACGGCCTCTAGTTTCCCACCGGTGGGGTCGCGCTGGGGGCAGAGCACTCCGTTCTATCAGGTGATCGTTGCTGCCCTGCCGGCCCTCTTTGTGCGCCCTGCGGTGCGGCCGTCAATTTGCTGCCAGGCTTAGTGCGCCACTGTGATTCCCAACCGGGGCTCAGGGACTGCTGTCTGAATGGCTCAGACTCACCTCATCCACCCCTGATAACTCCGGTTGACGTCTGGACCCCAGTTGTCAGCTTGTGTGCTCCGAGGGGGGTAATAGCTCCCCCGCTCCGGCGCTGGAGCCCTCACTGCGGGCTCAGAGATCCGCGGGCGCCATCTTAGTGTTGCTGTAGCCTCACCAGGCCGTTTCGAATTTCACTGCTCCGGACTTCTCTGGGGGCAATATGCGGCACTCCTCCTGTCGCCCCGGGCTCTCAGGGCGCTCCGGCACGTAGATCGGTGCTCGTGTCTGCAGCCAAGGCTCAGGATTGATGATTATAGGGCTAAGCGGCGGATGGAGCTCCGCAGCCCACGTCCTTTCACATCGGCTTCAGGCCACGCCCCCCCACAGTTATGGTACCTCATGCTGTGGATATGCTTTTGAACAGAACAAAGACACAGCACCTTACCAGTGCACGTCTGACTGGCTTTGAGCTAACCCTTTTTGCACCACATATTACGATTAAAAGATGTGCCACTCTGAACCCTGCCACGCTACTACCCCTCCCTTCGGAGAGTGAGGAGATTGACATACATGATTGTAGGTTTCGGACGGAGGAGGAGACGAAGGGACGGGTAGACTTGACTGATGTTTCCTTATCTGACCCCCAAGGGGAACTATATGTCGATGGTTCTTGTTTTAAATTACCAGATGGCACCACAACTGCTGCTTATGCGATCACAACACTGCATGTGATAGTTGAGACATCACGAGTTCCCTATCAGTCGGCCCAAGCTGCAGAGCTGTCAGCTCTAATTCGAGCCTGTGAGTTGAGTCAGGGATTGGTGGTTAATATTTACACTGACAGCCAGTATGCCTTTGGAGTCGCTCATAATTTTGGGCGGATCTGGGCGAGAGAGGATTTCTCACCTCCCAAGGCTCGAAGATTCAGCATGGCCCTTTGATAAATAGACTTTTGTCGGCTTTGACCCTGCCTAAGAAACTGGCAATAGTGAAGTGTAGCGCTCACAAAGCAATTACTGATGATGTGGGGAGGGGGAATGCTTTTGCAGACCAAACAGCTAAGGAGACGGCCCGATCTAAGATGAAAAAGATGTTTGTAGCAGGTCCTGCTAGATGGGTGCCAGAAGTTACGATGTTTGAGGGCACACTAGATAACGTGAAGGAAATACAGAGCGAGGTGATGGTTGAGGAATTAGCAATATGGCAGGAAAGTACAGCGCAATTGGATGATGATGGGTGCTGGATAAACAAGTCGGGGAAACAGAGATGAATGCTGCCAGATGCATATGTTCTCCCCGTAGTTACTATGGCTCATGGACCAGCTCACATTAGTGCTAGGGGTATCTGTAAATTGCTAGACCCTATATGGCAGAATGATAATATCCCAAAGACGGCTGCCCATTTGGTAAAACATTGCATGGTGTGCATGATATACAATCCAGGTAAGGCCACTCCTACACCTCCCGGTAATTTTGCACCCCCTTCTTTCCCTTTTGAAGTCCTGCAAATGGACTTCATTGAGATAGAACGGGTGATCAGTCTGAAGGATGCTACTTGGAATCCCAAAAACCCAATCAGCCAAGCCAGCTTTAAAAGCTCTTCACTGGCTACCAATCCTTGAAAGAATTAAATTTAAGGCCCTGTGTATTGCCCATAAGACTATATGGGGAACGGGCCCTGATATCAACAAATCCCTCATTACCCCCTATCGTCCCAGGAGGGATCTTCGTTCTCTCAACCTCAATCTTGCAGTTGTCCCCAAAATCAGGAGGACAAGAAGCGGAGGAAGATCCTTTTCCTATAACGTGGCAAAGCTCTGGAACACTTTACCTTTGCACCTCCGCTCTGAAGCCCACATTCTACCATTTCGTAAACTTTTAAAAACCTGGCTATTCCAACAAATAGCCCCATAATTCTAATGGTTGTCTGCTCGGTCGCTAGCGCTGGGATGCCCGAGGGTAGCTATGCGCTGTACAAATGCTTAATAATAAGTATGTGTTGGTGGTGGTTTGTGCATTCAGTAAATGGGTTGAGGCTTATCTTACCAAGGTGAATACAGCTTTGGCGACGGCGAAAGCT
This sequence comes from Calotriton arnoldi, assembly GCA_963921515.1. NCBI lineage: Eukaryota > Metazoa > Chordata > Amphibia > Caudata > Salamandridae > Calotriton > Calotriton arnoldi. Next base: position 1,495,687 of record CAWUFW010002778.1, on the reverse strand, counting down.
CTTTTGAAGGAGTTTTTTCCTCACTTTGGTTTGCCCCGTTTGATTTGGAGTGACAATGGCAGCCATTTTAATTCGAAGGTCATTCAGTTGGTGTGTGATGGCTTGCACATTAAGAAGAAGTTTCATGCTGCGAATCACCCCCAGTCAGCAGGTTTAGTTGAGAAGTACAATGGTACTCTCAAACTAAAGATGGCCAAAATTCAGGAGAGTACAGGATTGAAGTTGCTGGATGCTTTACCATTGGCTTTGCTGTCAACGAGAGTTACAGCCCATACTAGAATAGGGTTGTCCCCTATGAGGTTGTCTTTGGTAGGCACGCTAATGTCTGGGGAGTTCCAAGACCCAGTTACTTTTCCAAGATAGATCACCCCTTGTTGATAAATTATTTATACGAATTGACTAAAAATTTGCGTTCTATTCATCAGCAGATTCAAGAGGCCTTGCCATCCGCTACAGAGGGACCCGGCCACGACCTTCGGCCCGGGGACTACCTCTTGGTTCGCCATTTTCAGCGCAAAAGCAGCCTGTAGCCCTGGTGGAAGGGGCCTTTCCAGATCCTCCTTGCCACACGTACCACAGTGAGAGTGGACGGTCGGAGGAACTGGATCCACTCAACGCACTGTAAGAAGGTGCCGCTCCCTCTGCCCTATGACCAGTGGAGGCTCGATGGCAGTGGGGATTCTGAGACGGAGAAGGTTCCCCATTTCATTCCTTTCTCCGATGCCAGAATAGCGTGGGCACCCTCTGAGGAGGAGAGTGATGCAGTCCTGAATGAAGCAGTGCCACCTGAGATTAAGGCCAGCCAAGAGCTCCAGTCAGCTGGCCCGTCTGTGTTTGTATCTGAATTAGTTAATCCCGCTGAAAGTGAACCTTTGTTTCTTGATCCCTCTGTTCCTGGAGTTGTTAAGTACAATTTGCGTCCTCGACGAAGGGACAGTGCACCGAAGGAAAAGTCAGATTAGTAGGGATGGACTTCATGGATGAAGAATAGGGACAATAGAGCAGGGACAGGGAGATTGGTGCATTGTCCGAGACACTGGACAGGATAAGTTTGGGGTGTCTTCCCAGGAGGGAGGGTACCCTATCCTGAAAGAAGTGGATTTTCCTCCAAAAGGGCTGCAATCGTGTGGCTCCAACGAGAAGTACTCAATAGCACCACCGTGGATGAACAATAGGAGCCTGCCAGCGAGGCTCATAGGGAGAAGAAAAACGGACGCTGGAAAGAAGATTGTTTGTTTGGTTTCATTGAGGCTATATTAACAGTACCTTTTCGTTCTGCTATCATGCATCTTTTTGGCAGGCCAACGATTGATGAAGAACAGCCATTGGGTCTTGTTGTTTTGCCCCGATCCTCATGGGTACAGCAGCGGAGAGTGCTATTCCTTTTTTTTGCTATTCTGCTGATGATTATTTTTTGTGGGGTTCTTTGGGCGTTAGAATATGCAAGTAACTCGCCTACTCCTGACAATATCTTTTTCACACCAAGACGGAAGAGAATGCTTTCTAATAATGTCTTTCTAGATACTCATAAGAGATTTTTTGGTAATGATGTTGCTTGTTATCCTACTGAATCTGTAACTAGCCTATGTACTGGTTATCCTTTGTCTGTGATAAATTACACATATTCTAAGCCGACAAATTTTGTTGAGGTAAAAGGGGAGTTTGGGTTCGGCTACCCAGGGCCATGCTTGTACCATCGTCAGCCCACAGAAACAGGTTATCCTGGTTGTGACAATAATATGTATTGTGATAACTTCTATTTGGAAGAGCAAAATATTATGTTGGTGGGTTGGCATTATAAAGAAGTGACGGTTCCTCGAAAAGCTGGCTATTACCCTGCCTGTTGCCCCATCATAAATAGTACTAATACCATATTGTATATCAATTGCTCAGGGGTGATCATATCCAAAGAGACATTCCCCTTGAAAAGTTCGAAAGGTTCTGACACCATCATTTGTAATTCTCGCTATTCTATGACAGACCAATATATGCCCATCCCGGGTTCTTCTTTTTAACTAATGGAACATACTCAAATGTTCATAATGGCACCAATGATGTAGCTCTTGGGATGGCGCTGCCCCTGGGGGTCCCTTGCAAATATGCCCACAGACAGGTAAAATGGGTGAAGAGAACACTTACAAAGGAATTTTGCGAAGGAGTGACGGATATTGAGATCAACAGTTACAGTAATGGTATTACTTTTGGTTATATCCTGTCTGCTATTTTCACGTTGGGGGGAATGGCTATGAGTAGGACTGAAAAGGCTCTGGAATATTTTGGCTGTAAATTGCAGATATTGTCAAATAACACAGTAGCAGCATTATGTGACATCACCATTCAATTGGAGAGTATGAGGATCTATTCTGAACAAACTAGATATGCAGTTGATTTTATTTTAGCAAAAATGGTGGTGCATGCGCAGTTATTGGCGATCAGTGCGTGGTGGGAATAACAAATAAGGAAAAGAATATCACTAAGCATATCTTGGACGTTATTGAGAATGCTAAAGGCATGGAACCAGGTAATTGGAGTTGGTCCCTTTTTGGAACATGGGGTTGGTTAATAGAAAAAGCAATATATCTTGTTGCTATATTGATACTTTGCTGTGTCCTTATTCAATGTCTTCCAATGTGCTGCACATATTGTATCTCTGTATTGACTCCAGAGAGGAAGATATCGATTCATGATACCAATGCTGCAATACTGTTACAGAAAGAAATAGATGAAATAATGGCCATAGACGAGGGTGTCTTCGAAACATCTTCTCTTCTCTTGGAATATACTCCTACTGTTGACAACATGACATGTGCATAAAACAGCTATGTGCTTTATTATTCATTTATGTTTCTGCTTTGGTTTTCGATTGTAGATGGTTAGCTCATGCTAACAGGAGGGTTTGTTAATACTGGGGGGACTTTATGTCTGTATATTTTTGCATTCGCAAAACCATCTTGTAATCTGGACGCCATTTTGTATTATAATCGAAACTGCTGCTTGGTTATTTTCGAGAAACGGTCCTTGGTAAGTTTTGTTTCCCAAGGTTGAGCTTTTTCTTTCTGGAATTGCAAGTGTCCTCGTTAGTGCATGCGTTTCTTGTTTGATGGAGCCTTTCTCCCACCTGTCTGGTAGGGAGGATAGGCCAGACGACCTTGGGCAGTAGATAGCCTGTGCTCGGCTGCAGAATCGAAACTTATGTTCTGTACCCCCATTGTATTACGACACCTGCTAGTATTTTTCCATAGTAGGCGGGCCTTTGTGGACTTCGCAACGTACATAATGTAATTGTATGCTTACGGGGTTCAGTCCCTCAACAGCCATCTCAGGAGGCTGGTCAGACTTGGCTCCACTGCAGTGTAATTTCAATAAATAATCTGGTTTGTATTCTCTACTGTCTGACCAACTCTTCATTTGTAGGAAGAAAGAGAAGGTGGTCGTGAGTGACCCGAGTGGCCCTTTTGGGGTCATTTCCTTCAAACTCCCCGCCCGGGGCCTAGACCAAATGCCCCGTCATGTCCTGAGGCGGCCGTCAGCAGTGTCCACTGCAAGGTCCACGGGCAGGCCACCTTCCGTTTCGGCTTCGGTGATCTGACGAGGCCAGGCCCTGTGATCTCCCCGGCACGCCCTCACAGACCCGGGTGCACCCAGCAATTTTCTTCTGTGCTCCTCCAGGGAGCTTCACTCCCGAGAGCCGCCGTCCGAGCAGTGCACGCCCGGATGTCCAGGGAAGACATGGCTTGGCAGTTCGGGCTGGACTGTTCCCATGAGGCACAGGGTCAGACTGATTTGCATATGGCCATGTCTGAACTGGGGTGGTGGAGTGAGCTAAAGAATGATGATGGATTAAACCCAGATCAGTTGACTGGGGGTGAGTGTTTGATTGGCTCAAACGTTCCGTCCATCATCCCCTTTTGTATCGCGGATGTACAGCTAGGCCTAGTCTCTGTCCCGGTATCGGTTCGCCGTCACTCTCGAGCAAGATTGCCTTTTGTGCCTGGCAGGACCGTCACAGCCGCCCACCAGGTTCACGGAGGGGAAGCAATCATTCTGGTGATGTGGTTCGCAGCAGGAAGTTAACGGATTGTTGGGGCTCGGTCAGAGCTCTCTCAAGCTGCGTCTGCCATCTTGGCCATCCAGACCACGCTTCACCTTTTGTATGTTGAATGTTACTGCTGGTTCTCCTGATTTGAGAAAAAGATTGATCTTAGGAGAGGTTCAACACCTCAATGACTGCAATTAAATAATTAGCAAAACAACGAAGAGGTCTTGATCCCCCACAGAGTTTGCTCCTAATGTTACAGCTCTTGAAAGAGACCCTTGGGAACTACAGCCTCTTTTCAGACAATAATGTTCTGTCAATTTGTTTGATTTTCAGTGTCTATGAAAACATCCCAAACCAAAAAAACACCTCTTCAAATCTCATGATTTTAATATATATTTTATATATTACAAATATATAGTCCCCAGTGACAGTTGCCACTGTGTAGTTATAATTTCATCATTTACATAGAAAACGCGTTTTTTGTGTTGCTAATAACTTTGGCACCGTTTGATGAATCTTCACAAAAGTTAACAAAAAAGTGCTCTTTTTTGGCAGGTTTGTGCATGCAAAGTTTTAGGGTAATCCATTAGCTGGGGGCAGAGAAAAAAGGGGTTTCCAAAACACAAATCCTCATGCATTTTCCATAGTCTTCTTTAAGAAGTGCTACGGTAAAAACTGCTCAACGGAATTACACCAAATTTGGCAGGAAGGTAGATCTTGGTCAGCAGATTGTGATTTGGTGTAAATCCGTTCAGTAGTTTTTGAGAAATAAAGGTGCAAAAATATTTGTATAACCATACTGTTGGATCCGAGGGACTCTCGCCAGAGTCTCGTGGGAATGCCAATTTAAAAATAGAGCATTCCGATTGGCCGAGGGAACTTTTTTTCCCCTTGGACCATCTTGCTCCCATGGGAGCGAGCGCTGATTGGCCGCCAGCAACATGATAAAAATGTTGCTGGGAGCCATTACAAGACTCGGGGACTTAGTACCCTATCCTGGAGTTTTTTAAAAACAAAAGATAAAAGGGGGCAGGGTTGGGATACCCTGCCCACTAGGCCCCATGGGGAGACCCAGGGGACCCCCTTCGGGCCAATTTTTTTATTTTTTAAATAGGGTTGGTGCCACTATTCCATGGGACTCCTACGGGATTGCTGCCATCCATCCATATATATATGTATATATATATATATGTCCAGAAAAAGGGTTGCCCCCATACGGAAAAGCCTCTCAGGTGGATTCAAATTCCTTTAATGAAGGTGCAGCGACAAGATGCCTAAAATCACAGCCTGACGCGTTTCGGGCTTCCACGCCCTTGTTCACAGGCTAGGCAAAGAGTCAACAGCGAGGACTGCAGTCACATGTTTTTCTTTCAAAGATGCCTCGCCCCAACGGGCCTCCGAGCATTCTGGTGCTTGTAGTGCTGCAAAACAAAATAAAACACCAGTGGGTCTCGATGTTGCTCCCAGTCTCGTGCACAAATTACTACCACAGTGGGTTGGCATTAATGTCACCAACATGCTCCCTGCCAATACCTGTAGCCTTCATCAGGAAAACCACCAGTCCCAGGTACCACGCACTCGTGGTCCACAGATCTGCACTTCCGCGGCGGGCAGTTCCATGACCGGGCTGCCGTATTAAATCCAGAAAAAGGGTTGCCCCCATACGGAAAAGCCTCTCAGGTGGATTCAAATTCCTTTAATGAAGGTGCAGCGAGCAAAGCAGCGACAAGATGCCTCAAATCACAGCCAGACGCGTTTCGGGCTTCCACGCCCTTGTTCACAGGCTAGGCAAAGAGTCAACCGCGAGGACTGCAGTCACATGTTTTTCTTTCAAAGATGCCCCGCCCCAACGGGCCTCCAAGCATTCTGGTGCTTGTAGTGCTGCAAAACAAAATAAAACCCCAGTGGGTCTCGATGTTGCTCCCAGTCTCGTGCACAAATTACTACCACAGTGGGTTGGCATTAATGTCACCAACCTGCTCCCTGCCAATACCTGTAGCCTTCATCAGGAAAACCACCAGTCCCAGGTACCACGCACTCGTGGTCCACAGATCCGCACTTCCGCGGCGGGCAGTTCCACGACCGGGCTGCCGTATTAAATCCAGAAAAAGGGTTGCCCCCATACGGAAAAGCCTCTCAGGTGGATTCAAATTCCTTTACTGAAGGTGCAGCGAGCAAAGCAGCGACAAGATGCCTAAAATCACAGCCAGACGCGTTTCGGGCTTCCACGCCCTTGTTCACAGGCTAGGCAAAGAGTCAACAGCGAGGACTGCAGTCACATGTTTTTCTTTCAAAGGGTTGCCCCCATACGGAAAAGCCTCTCAGGTGGATTCAAATTCCTTTAATGAAGGTTGGGATACCCTGCCCACTAAGCCCCATGGGTAGACCCAGGGGACCCCCTTCGGGCCAATTTTTGCCGACCAAATTATCCGAGTCCAGTCCAAAGTAATGTGATCACTCAAAGGATTTGACAACAGCAGTTGGTTTATTTACAGTTACGCGTTTCGCTCGCACGGCGAGCTTGCTCACACACTGTGCGAGTGAAACGCGTAACTGGAAATAAACCAACAGCTGTTGTCAAATCCTTTGAGTGATCGCACTACTTTGGACTGGACTCGATATATATATATATATATATACATATATATTATATATATATATATATATATACATATATATATATTCCAAAACACCTGTTGCCCTTCGACGAGAAGCACTCGAGCACATTAAAAGCTTCAAGCCTTTATTTGGTACAGATGTAATCCCACACGCATATGCGGCCCGCCTCCCCTTTTTTATTGAGTTTAGCCTGGGGGATAGGGCTTCCCGGGCCCAAAGGCCAACCCTATGCTGCAGACACCAAGGCTGTGCGCGGTGTGGGATTGGCGGCCTGCTTGGGGTTTAGCCAGAGGGCCTGGCGGCAGACCAAGCTGTGGCCAATCCCCCGCAGGGCATGGCCAAAGGCTGTGCGCAGCATGGGGTTGGTTGCCTGCAGGGAATTGGAAGCAGGGCCTGGCTGCAATACAGGCCCTGTGGCTAACCCCACACCACGCATGACCAAAGACCGTGCATGGTTTGGGGTTGGGTGCGCCGCGTTACTGCCTGCTGGGAGTTGGACACAGAGCCTGGCTGCATGCCATATTCACCTAACTATAATGTTACTTTAACTGTTAGTATTTTCAGTGAATATATATATATAAATATATATGTGTGTGTGTATATATATATATATATTTTACACATTTGCTCCAAATCGTTGCCCTCCACTCGGGCTCAGCTTTCCACACACTTCCAGGGCAGAAATGAAGCACGGCACTGACAGGAGCTGACTTCAAGGGGCTTTATTTGATTATAACGGTAAGCCTCTCCATACGAAGCCTACAATAGCAAAGTGCAAGGGTGCATACAAAAGGATGACCTACGCGTTTCGGCTTGTGCCTTCTACTGGGTCCATATAGATTGATAGATAGAAAATTACCTGGTGGTGGTCGCCACTTGGTAGTTATAGCTAGGTCTGCTTTTCCATAGAAAGCGTTTTTTGGTTTGCTAGTAACTTTGGCCCTGTTTGACTAATCTTTCCAAAACTTGCCCCAAAAAGTTTATCCACCTCAGCTCCTTCCTGGAAAGTTTCGGGGTTATCCGTCAAGTGGGGGACGAGAAAAAAGGGGGGTCCCAAAATGCAAATCCTCATGAACAAGATGCCTAAAATCACAGCCAGACGCGTTTCGGGCTTCCACGCCCTTGTTCACAGGCTAGGCAAAGAGTCAACAGCGAGGACTGCAGTCACATGTTTTTCTTTCAAAGGGTTGCCCCCATACGGAAAAGCCTCTCAGGTGGATTCAAATTCCTTTAATGAAGGTTGGGATACCCTGCCCACTAAGCCCCATGGGTAGACCCAGGGGACCCCCTTCGGGCCAATTTTTGCCGACCAAATTATCCGAGTCCAGTCCAAAGTAATGTGATCACTCAAAGGATTTGACAACAGCAGTTGGTTTATTTACAGTTACGCGTTTCGCTCGCACAGCGAGCTTGCTCACACACTGTGCGAGTGAAACGCGTAACTGGAAATAAACCAACAGCTGTTGTCAAATCCTTTGAGTGATCGCACTACTTTGGACTGGACTCGGATATATATATATATATATATACATATATATTATATATATATATATATACATATATATATATTCCAAAACACCTGTTGCCCTTCGACAAGAAGCACTCGAGCACATTAAAAGCTTCAAGCCTTTATTTGGTACAGATGTAATCCCACACGCATATGCGGCCCGCCTCCCCTTTTTTATTGAGTTTAGCCTGGGGGATAGGGCTTCCCGGGCCCAAAGGCCAACCCTATGCTGCAGACACCAAGGCTGTGCGTGGTGTGGGATTGGCGGCCTGCTGGGGGTTTAGCCAGAGGGCCTGGCGGCAGACCAAGCTGTGGCCAATCCCCCGCAGGGCATGGCCAAAGGCTGTGCGCAGCATGGGGTTGGTTGCCTGCAGGGAATTGGAAGCAGGGCCTGGCTGCAATACAGGCCCTGTGGCTAACCCCACACCACGCATGACCAAAGACTGTGCATGGTTTGGGGTTGGGTGCGCCGCGTTACTGCCTGCTGGGAGTTGGACACAGAGCCTGGCTGCATGCCATATTCACCTAACTATAATGTTACTTTAACTGTTAGTATTTTCAGTGAATATATATATATAAATATATATGTGTGTGTGTATATATATATATATATTTTACACATTTGCTCCAAATCGTTGCCCTCCACTCGGGCTCAGCTTTCCACACACTTCCAGGGCAGAAATGAAGCACGGCACTGACAGGAGCTGACTTCAAGGGGCTTTATTTGATTATAACGGTAAGCCTCTCCATACGAAGCCTACAATAGCAAAGTGCAAGGGTGCATACAAAAGGATGACCTACGCGTTTCGGCTTGCGCCTTCTACTGGGACCATATAGATTGATAGATAGAAAATTACCTGGTGGTGGTCGCCACTTGGTAGTTATAGCTAGGTCTGCTTTTCCATAGAAAGCGTTTTTTGGTTTGCTAGTAACTTTGGCCCTGTTTGACTAATCTTTCCAAAACTTGCCCCAAAAAGTTTATCCACCTCAGCTCCTTCCTGGAAAGTTTCGGGGTTATCCGTCAAGTGGGGGACGAGAAAAAAGGGGGGTCCCAAAATGCAAATCCTCATGAATTTTCCATTGACTTCTACAAAAACTGCTGAACTGAATTACACTAAATTTGGCAGGAAGCTAGATCTTGGTCAGCAGATTGTGCTTTTTGTAATTTGGTGTAAATCCGTTCAGTAGTTTTTGAGAAATTTGGGGTAAAAAAGAATTTTATATTTTGGCAGTTGGCTCTGCGAGAGTCTCTAGAGACCCTTGCAGGAGCACCAATTTAAAAATAGAACCTCCCGGGAACAAAAAAGAAATGAAAAACAGAAAGAAATTACATAGGATTGGAAAAAAGCAATACAAAATGGCAGCCAGGCCGCAATTATTCACTATAAGCCCTGTGGGGGCCCACTCCTAGGGCATTCTTCATAAAAGGGAGGAGGCTGCGTGTCTCCCCTCTCCGAGCCACCAGAGGCCCTGAGGAGCCCTCCCCCCGGGGTCAGAAACAATGTTTTTGGGGAGGGGGCCATGTGCCCCCCCGAAGCCAATAGAGGCCCCGGGGAGCCTCAGAGCCGAACATATTAATTATGGAGAAGAGGGGACGTGCAGCCCCCTCCCGAGCCATCGGAGCACCCTGGAGCCCACCCCCGAGGCCGAAATTTTGTAACATGTGGAGGGGGCCATGTGGTCCCCCCCCTGAGCCTCTAAAGGTCCCGGGGAGCCAACCTCCAGGGCTGAAAATGTTCAAAACGGGGAGAGGGTCCATGCGGCCCCCCTCTCCAAGTCACTAAAGGCCCCAAGGAGCCCTCCCCCGGGCTGATTACTTTACTGATTACTTTAAGGGAGGGGAGCCGGATGGCCCCCCTCCCTGAGCCATTAATAGCCCATGGACCCCATCCCCCAGGGCCAATTCAGATGCTATGTCCCAGGGAGCCCACCCCCACCACATAAAGGCTTCCCTGCCCGCAGCCGCGTAGGCAGGAAAACACGTGTTTTCTGTCGTTTGGCGGAAGCATTTTGGCGGAAGTCTGGGAGCAGACTTTTGATCTGTTTCCACTGCGGGTAGGGAAACAGATCGAAATATTGCCCCTGCCCGCAGGGAGCAGCATTAGGAGCTGCTCCCTGCGGGCGGGAGCAATGCTGGCTCCAGCTGTATGTGGGGAGCTAGCAGGGGTCCAGAGGGCCTTGGGGCTCCCTCTGCAGCCCCCCAATAAAAGTATGGTGGGTGCCCTGGGTGGGCTCCAGGGCACCCATCTTTAACTGAGCATGGCTTCGGGGTACAGGGTCCCTGGGGCCGAAATCTTCCCTGGGAGGGGGACCGTTCCCCCCTCTCTCTAAAATTTACAACGAAGGATGGGGGCCTCGAGCCAAAATCAGTCCAGTGAGGGGGGCCTTGCGCCTCCCTCCACCCTAATAAGGACGCCGGTCCCTAGGGGATGGAGTCCCTGAGGCCGAAATGGGCCCGGGGAGGAGGGGGGCATGTGCCCCCCTCTCCCTGAACGTGTCATCGGGCCCCGTGGGATGTCATCAATTATATCATTTGAGATGTCATCAGTGATGTCTTAAATGATGTCATAGAACATGTTATGAGTGATATGTGATGTCATAAGCAGTGCATGTTGGGGGCGCAAGTTGTAGTTAGTGCTGCTAACTATAAGTGGTGAATTTCTGTGTTTTTTTCAGTTCAAAATGTTAATGTTAATATATATATATTATCTACTGGCGGTCGCCAGTAGATAGTTATAGTTAGGACCTATTATCCATAGGAAATCCGCGACATTCTATTTGAAATAACGTTGGCGCCGGTTGACGAATCTTCGCGAAAGTTTCCAACTTGTTGGGGCGCTCCGCTCCGCTCCTACCCTGAAAGTCTCGGGTTGATTCATCAAGCGGGGCCGAGAAAAAAGAGGGGTCCCAAAACGCGTTTTCCCCATTCATTTTTCCATAGGAACCTTTAGTCGCAGCTACAGCCCGAACTGCTGAACGGAATTACACCAAATTTGGCAAAGAGGTAGCCCTTGGTTCAGACTGGTGCCTTTGGCTTAAATGGTGTAAATCCGTTCAGTAGTTCCTGAGAAATTCACAAGTAAAGTCACATATATATCTATGGCCGAGTAGGGTCCGCGTACCCTCAGCGCACCCTGCGCGCACCGTCCCGATCACGAGCTGCATGCTAATTGGCTGTCAGCTGGCTGTCAACACTCCAAACCAGGAAGTGTTGGCAGCCATTTTGTCCCTCGGTAGAACCGAGGCACAAAAACAAGTGCGCAAACGCACAAAGGGGCAGGGTAGAAACACCCTGACCCCTAGGTCTGCTCAGGGGTCCCACAAGGACCCCCTGGGCAGAAAAAAGCATTTTTTTTTTTTTAAATCGGCAGGATGCGCTCAGGGTGCGCGGATCCTGCCGATTAGAAAAACCCAGAGGAAACAAGTGCGCAAAACGCACAAAGGGGGCAGGGTAGAAACACCCTATTATCTACTGGCGGTCGCCAGTAGATAGTTATAGTTAGGACCTATTATCCATAGGAAATCCGCGACATTCTATTTGAAATAACGTTGGCGCCGGTTGACGAATCTTCGCGAAAGTTTCCAACTTGTTGGGGCGCTCCGCTCCGCTCCTACCCTGAAAGTCTCGGGTTGATTCGTCAAGCGGGGGCCGAGAAAAAAGGGGGGTCCCAAAACGCGTTTTCCCCATTCATTTTTCCATAGGAACCTTTAGTCGCAGCTACAGCCCGAACTGCTGAAAGGAATTACACCAAATTTGGCAAAGAGGTAGCCCTTGGTTCAGACTGGTGCCTTTGGCTTAAATGGTGTAAATCCGTTCAGTAGTTCCTGAGAAATTCACAAGTAAAGTCACATATATATCTATGGCCGAGTAGGGTCCGCGTACCCTCAGCGCACCCTGCGCGCACCGTCCCGATCACGAGCTGCATGCTAATTGGCTGTCAGCTGGCTGTCAACACTCCAAACCAGGAAGTGTTGGCAGCCATTTTGTCCCTCGGTAGAACCGAGTCACAAAAACAAGTGCGCAAACGCACAAAGGGGGCAGGGTAGAAACACCCTGACTCCCTAGGTCTGCTCAGGGGGTCCCACAAGGACCCCCTGGGCAGAAAAAAGCATTTTTTTTTTTTTTTAAATCGGCAGGATGCGCTCAGGGTGCGCGAATCCCGCCGAAAAATAAAAAAATCGAAGCGCGGTCTCCCGCGCTTCGATGTTAATTTGCCCCCGGGTGGGCCTAGTCCCGGGGGCATGGTTGGGGGGGTTTAAATTTAAAAGCCCCGGGGACCGCCACTCCCCGGGGCTTTGAAAAAATAATGGTGCGAGTGGGCTCTTGGCCCTCCCGCAGCCCCGGGGACCGCCACCCCCGGGGCTTCTTTTTTTTTTTAATTTTTGACCTGTTTGGGGGGCTCCAGCCCCCACACGCCCCGGGGACCGCCACCTCCCCGGGGCACTAAAGATTTGAAAAGCCCCGGGGACCACCACCTCCCGGGGCTGTTAAATGGTTGGGAGGGGGCCGCGCGGCCCCCTCCTGGAGTCCTTGATGGCCCTGGGGACCGCCACCCCCAGGGCCGGCTCCTGCAGTGACCCGGGTGCCTACCCCGGGACACTGTAGTTTGCAATGGCAGGACGGGAGCCTCGCGGCTCCCGTCCTGTCATAGCAGACTTGGTTTGCATTTGAAAGAGAGAGCAGGAAACCTGCTCTCTCTTTCAAAATGCAAACTAATTGCTTTCCACATGGGGAGCAACATGTTAGCTGCTCCCCATGTGGAAAAGCAATGCCGGCTCGCGCAGGAGGCGGGGAGCCGGCTGGGACTGTGGGGGGATTGGGGACCCCCCCACAGTCCCCAACCAGAGGCCAGGCCCCGGGGGATGGGGTCCCCGGGGCCATAAGTGGCCTGGGAGGGGTGCCACGCAGCCTCCCTCCCCAAATTAAAAAAATTAAATAAAAAAAAAAAGGGAAGGCCAGCCCCGGGGGATGGGGTCCCCGGGGCCTTAAATGGCCTGAGGAGGGGGGCCACGCAGCCCCCCTCAAAATGTAAAAAATAAAAATCGAGGGCATGCCCCGGGGGATGGGGTCCCCGGGGCCAAAACAGGCCCAGGGAGGGGGCCACGCGGCCCCTTCCCGTTTTTGTTTTTTTATTTAAAAAAAAAAATGCTCAGGCCCCGGGGGATGGGGTCCCCGGGGCAAAAGTGGCTGAGGGAAGGGGGCCACGCAGCCCCCTCACAATCAAAAAAAAAAAAGACCGGCATCGTGCCGGAGGCCCCGCCCCCTCCCTGCAGTACTCTGCAAACGCGCCCCTGGTGCGTTTTAAGAAGGGTAAGTAATTCCCTTGAATACTGGGGTCCCTGGGGCCAACTAGCCCACCAGGAACCTCCAGTATGCGCCAGGGCTGCGTTGCAGAGAGGTGTACAGAGGCCACGCCCCTTTTACACCTCTCTGCAACGCAGCTCTGTGGCGCTTTTTGGAAGTACATGGTGGGCTAGTTGGACTCCAGGGACCCTCAGGATTCAAGTGGACTTAATCCCCCAACTTAAAACGCGCCACGGGGCGCGTTTGCACAGTGGTGAAGGGAGGGGGCGGGGCTTCAGGTGACATGTGTGCAAACAGGCCCCGTGGCGTGTTTTAAGATGGGGAATTAAATCCCCTTCAATCATGAGGGTCCCTGGGGGCCAACTAGCCCAACAGGTACGTCCAGAAAGCGCCACAGAGCTGCGTTGCAGAGAGGTGTAAAAAGGGGTGTGGCCTCTGTACATGTCTCTGCAACGCAGCCCCTGGGCCAATACTGGAGGTTCCTGGTGGGCTAGTTGGCCCCCAGGGACCCTCATGATTCAAGGGGACTTAATCCCCCAACTTAAAACGCGCCACGGGGCGCGTTTGCACAGATGTCACCTCAGGCCCCGCCCCTCCCTTCACCATTGTACAAATATTCCTCTAAAATCAGCCGAACTACGAATTCCTATTTACTCACCTGTTATCAGGAGAGACCTCAGTGCTGCATCTTTCAGCCCAGTACTGATCCTGAAAAGTAATTTTAACCGTACTTACCAGTAACTTGAATTTCCTTCCATAGGATATCATTGCCTGCTTTTTGATGAAAAAGTTTCTGTGTCGATTTTTGAAACATACAAATATTCCTCTAAAATCAGCCAAACTACGAATTCCGATTTACTCACCTGTTATCAGGAGAGACCTCAGTGCTGCATCTTTCAGCCCAGTACTGATCCTGAAAAGTAATTTTAACCGTACTTACCAGCAACTTGAATTTCCTTCCATAGGCTAACATTGACTGGTTTCACTTGGAAATTCTTCTGTGTGTGGAGTTTTGGAACTTTATAATATTCCTCTAAAATCAACCGAACTACGAATTCCAATTTACTCACCTGTTATCAGGAGAGAACCCAGTGCTGCATCTTTTAGCCCAGTACTGATCCTGAAAAGTAATTTTAACCGTACTTACCAGTAACTTGAATTTCCTTCCATAGGATATCATTGCCTGCTTTTTGCTGAAAAAGTTTCTAAGTGTCGATTTTTGAAACATACAAATATTCCTCTAAAATCAGCCAAAATACGAATTCCGATTTACTCACCTGTTATCAGGAGAGACCTCAGTGCTGCATCTTTCAGCCCAGTACTGATCCTGAAAAGTAATTTTAACCGTACTTACCAGTAACTTATATTTCCTTCCATAGGAATCCATTGTCTGGTTTTCAGCAGAAAAGTTTCAAAGTGTTGATTTTCACAAACTACAAATATTCCTTAAAAATCGCCTGAATGACTTAAACGCATTCTTTCAACTGTTTACAGGAGATGCACCAGTGCTGGATCCAGGATCCACCACTGAGTAAGAAAAAGTAACAATAACACTACTTACCTGCTAAGTGAATTTCCTCCCATAGGATAACATTGGTGATTCTATGTGAAAAAGTTTCTAAGTGTCAACTTTTAAAATACAATAATATTCCTTAAAAATCACTACTGTAACCAAAACGCTTTTACTCAACTGTTTACAGGAGATGTCCCAGGACTGACTCTAGGATCCAGTCCTGTGGTTAGAAAAGTAATCCATAAAGTAACTAATTGCATTTAACTTGAAATTCACATTGAGCTCAATGTTGCATTGTGTTTGAAATTGTGTTGCCCATTGCAATAACTGTAACTACTGTACTTAAAAGTCTATTGCCTATTTGCAAAGTATTTAAACTAAAGTAATTCATTCTGAGAAAGTATATTTTGTAATGTAATGTATAATGTAATTACAATGTATTTAAAAAATAAAATATCTAAAAATAAATAGTTTAAAAAATGTAGTAAATCAGTATCAAAAAAATAAATATAACAATTAATACATTTAAAAATTGTCATTTACAAAACCTTTGAAATTCACTGAAAAAAACCATAGGTTTCAGACATGTTATAGTTAGGAATTAGCATTTAAAAACCTTTTGAAATTCACTGAAAAAACCATAGGTTTCAGGCACTTTATAGTTAGAAATTAGCATTTAAAAACCTTACAAATTCACTGAAAAAACCATAGGTTTTAGGGACAGTTATAGTTAGTTGGACATTGCACTCGTACAAAACCCGTGAAATTCCCCGTTATAGTTAGTTCAGGTAACTATAACTCGCGCCCCGCAATGCACTGCTGATGACGTCACATATTACATCACTCATGACATGGTCAGTGACATCACTCATGACATCACTGATGACATCTCAAATGACATCACTGATGACATCATCCATGTGATAATTTCATTCATCTTCTCACACCCTAATATAACTTTTGATACACCCACTCTAAATTACAGACTGCCATTCGCAAAACCATAGACACTCCAACACCAATAACTACATACCCACTCACTGATTCTTAGGTCTACACACACACACATCCACTCACTCACCCGTACAGTCACTCATACTTATGGTCACTCAGTACAGGACTATCATATGCACTCTTACTCCTATATAGACACTCAAACACCGACACTCATCCATAGAGGTACTCACACACCTAGTCAGTCATGCAAATAATTAAACACACTGCCATTTACTCACCTATACAGTTATACACACACCAGCTCACTTAATCATACAAATACTAGCACATTGTTACGCTCTTATACAATAACTGATACAAGCACACACGCATCCATACAGCCACTATCACAATCACTCACTCTCGCTTATAGCTATTTATATACTCCAACACACATATATACTGCCTTTCACATATGTAGTTACTCACACATGTACCACTGGGACATACATTCACTCACTAACACACTCTTACACACACTTACCCACCCATACAGTCTATCACAGATGTACTCTTGAAACCATCCACCCAGTGAATCACCCACTCACACATCTATGCACATTGTTGCACACACCCCTCCCACACAAACACTCAGGCACCCATACAGATACTCAGACAACCATTCAATAACTCATATAGACACTCATGTAGCTATTCACAAACACATGCAGCCACTTACACAGCAACAGACAGACGGATACAGACATTCACCCAGTTTAGTCACTAACCCATGCATTCAGTAAGATACGTTAAATCACTCACTTATAGAGTCAGTCACGCACCTACTAAATCATCCATACAGACACTTATACAGCCACTCATTCTTCAATACGTCTTTTCCTATATATATTAAAAATATTTAAACTTTACAGAAACACACAGTCACTGCATGATGTCATCAGTGATGTCATTTGAGATGTCATCAGTGATGTCATCAGTGATGTCACTGACCATGTCATGAGTGATGTAATATGTGACGTCATCAGCAGTGCATTGTGGGGCGCGAGTTATAGTTACCTGAACTAACTATAACGGGGAATTTCACGGGTTTTGTACGAGTGCAATGTCCAACTAACTATAACTGTCCCTAAAACCTATGGTTTTTTCAGTGAATTATATATATATATATATCCATAAATAAGTTAAATGTAGCTATCACTCAGAGTTGTACTCTCATCAGAAGATGCTTTATTCAGTAACGCGTTTCGCTTGCACAGCAAGCTTGATCACACACTGCATTCTGGGTACTGACTGCAATTCATACAGAATATAGAAATCAACAAAGGACACATTCAGGTTAATCCACCTATACACAAATGTGGCATCCATTTTGTAGTGGTAAATGTTTACTAACCTTATTCAACAAAACCCTTCCATCTTTCTTGACATACTCAGTGCACCTGAGTTCTGCTACTATCTGATGTTGACGGCACCGATTTCAACAAAGGGGGGAGGAAGGAGGCGCTCTTGAGCCCTGTCACTCATGCTACCCTCTGCAAGTGCACGATTGTACAGAGACAAGGCTACAAGTTAATACCACTCTAAGGTACTGGAGTGTGCAGAACCCAACTGCAAACCAATAATCCACAAAAAGACTATGAAAAAGTGAAAAAGTGAAATCATCTACTATCTCCCCATCAATCGTTCCACCCCAGATGAGCAAATCTGAAAATCAGGATAAAAGAGAATCTCTTATCTGTGGGGTGCTCCCCTCCACCGTAGTGATGTCGAAGAAAAGGTTAGGGGGCGGGTATTCTATTCAGGAACAGATCCTCTAAGTCAACCCCTTCCTTTTCTCCTGTGATTAAAAAAGAAAAAACCATGAGTTACTCTCATAGTCGGGGTTATGATCCTTCAACTTACATAAATTACATAGATTTAAGTGCATACAGTTAATCACAAATAAAAGAAACAGGTCCTAGGGCGAATAAGGAGGAATAAGGAGGAAATTTCTCATTGTTACTATTCATGCAGATGAATACTCATTTCCTCGTCCTGGTTAAGCCCATCAGGGCTTTTGGTTTGTAAATTGATTATATGCCAGGACTCCCTCTTACGTAGGTGCAGAGCTCTATTCCCTCCCCTATGGCTCTGCTGGATTTGTTCTATGGCATAGTAGGTCAGAAGGGAATTGTTTGAGAGGTGATACTCTGCGAAATGTCTAGCCACCGGGTAAAGGGGGTCTTTGTTGCTAATTGCTCTCATGTGTTCTACGACCCTCTTTTTGGTGGCAAGTGTAGTGCTGCCTATATATCTCTTTTTACATGGGCACTCCAAGATGTAAATAGTAAATGTAGTACCACAGGTCAGAAACTGGTTGATGTTTCTCTCCCCCATGGGTGTCTGGTAAACTTTTTTCATGGGGCTGTTCCGACGGGCCTTGCAATGGCCACAGGGGAAAAATCCCTGTAGGCCGAGATGTGAGTTCAGGCGTTTATTGGTGATATCTCCCTTGACCAACAGATCTTTAAGATTCTTCCCTTTCCTGTATGTGATTCCTAGCTTGACCTTAGTATAATGGCAGCCTTTTGGCGCAGGTGTATCACCTTCACACCATCGATATGTCGGCTTATGTTAAATATTGCACTATGCGATAGAATTGGCCACAGTGACACCTTGACGCAAAGTAATTTACTACCGCATACAGTCAGTGATGGAAACAGATTATACTTGACCCACATACATCTCAGTGTACTTTGGAGAAATCGGTGCCGTCAACATCAGATAGTAGCATAACTCATGTGCACCGACTATGTCAAGAAAGATGGAAGGGTTTTGTTGAATAATGTTAGTAAACATTTACCACTACAAAATGGATGCCACATTTGTGTAGAGGTGGATTAACCTGAATGTATCCTTTGTTGATTTCTATATTCTGTATGTATTGCAGTCAGTACCCACAATGCAGTGTGTGATCAAGCTTGCTGTGCAAGCGAAACGCGTTACTGAATAAACCATCTTCTGATGAGAGTACAACTCTGAGTGATCGCTTCATTTAACTTATTTATGGAGAAAATGTCCGGCACGATCCGCCGGCTGCAGCGATCCTCTGCCAAGGGCGAGGGGAGACGGAAGGACCAACGCCGCTTTAACATATATATATATATGTATATATATATATATATCCGAACACCTCGCTGTCACTCCACCTCCAAGGAAAAACGAGCGTGGACCCAAGTAAGTGCAAATTAAGTTTATTTGCCAAAGTCTGCCATGACGCGTTTCTGCCGGACTAGCGGCCTTGATCACATGACAATGTTTATATTGTACCACCGCCTTTTAAAGTGCTGGTGCAAACACACAAACAATGGACATAGAAGACATATTTCCGCATTGGTTTGTATCCGTGCTTAAATGCCCAGATAAATTGTAACATATATGATACTATATATAAAATTGTTATAGCTGTAAAATACATAGGTATTCAACATTGTATACAAGACATCAATGCCTGTTATAGATATCACACATAGTCAATTTTCCACAATAGCTGCATAAATGCGTAAGTCGGATGTACCTATCAAGTCCATAGTTTAAAATAAAGTGACATTATAAAAAGTGCCTCCTCCTAATGTGGTGGAAATGAAAAAATGAAAAAGTATGAAAAAATATAGGTACCTGTCCGAACCGTCACCCAAAAATGTTTCCAGAACAACAAATAACTGATGTCCCGCAATGTGTGGGGCTAAGGATAATGGAACCAATCCATATACTCGCTATCCTTGCATTACCTATTGGTCCAAGATTGTGACCCTACAGAATTTATGCCCCTCATATATCTTAGAAGAAAGTGACGATGTGCTACAGTATTAAATTCGAAAGTGCCAGTATATCATTAAAGTGCTAAGTGCTGGGAGAACTTTAGGTTTAGAGCTGCAATTTATAGGAAACACCATAAGGCCCCTATAAATACCATATATCAAGAATAGCATATATGTGCAAAATGTAGCAAAAAAGTGCAAGTTATGTCGGTACAAGGGGATCAGGGTAATACTTGTAAATACATCAATAACTATATCAATAAATATATTTCAGATATAACAATTCCAAGCTGATTGATAATAAAACACATAAAATGATGACTATATGTCCTAGACCAATCGCTAAAATGCAAAAATATAAATATAAATATATAAGTAAAAACCCCATAAAACGTGTATAACTGATATATAAACAACATACTGTGACCCATTCATTTCATTTTACAGATTCACAATGACAGTTTAGTACAGATTGCTCTAGAATTTCCTACAATTCTAAAATATATATGTTAGTATAGTGTTAGTATTCGGAGTTTAATTAACTCACCTATCACACCTGAAATAAATTAAACTCCGTATACTAACACTATTTGAAAAACAATAATTAAATAACTGAACACAACATGCTGACCTTTGATCTCTGGTGTTAAACGGAAAGAGAAGGCTGTAACCTGACAGTCCACGTGACCTAATTGTGTGATCCACGACCAACCGCTTTACTTTACTATGTATCATTTTACTAAACCATCCAGTTTGAGAGCACATAGATGTACAGGATCTACCCTATACAAAACACTCATTTACACGGCTAATATAAAATAATCTTGCTTCATATTAAATAACAATATAGAATATATGCTGAACATGACAGAGACATTGGGTAACTCGTGGCAACGTCATCAGTGCATGGGTGTATTCTTAAATGTTTAAAAAAATATAACTTCCAATAAATGTCAGTTATTTCAGTGATATAATCTTATGTATTGAATTGAAATACTGAAAAATGTTGAAAAAGAGGTTTTTTTCATTTCGAAATCTTCATCATATTTTTCATGACACTTGTTGCCTACTTTGCATCTTTTGAGTGCTCAGGTCGAGCTATGGCTCTTGGAGCCAAGTCAGAGCCCTGACTCGGCTCTCCCCAATGCTGCCCGTGACCCCTCCAGAAATCTAGTGCCTCCTAAGCCCTTGGTAAAGTGTGTGAACTCGAGGTGTGTTAGTGGAGGGAGTGAGATGAAGGATGTAAGAGCTGGCAGGGCCTTTGCATGGCACGGTCTAGAAGTGAGGCACTCACTGCTCACCAATACTAGGCGGCGGGGGCCGAGCTCCTGGCGGTACTTCGGCTCTGCTTCTCCCGAAGCGCCTCGCAGAGGTGCCACTGACACATGATGTCAGCTCGAGCTGCATTTGATCGCATTGTTTCACACTGAACGAAGCGAATATTAAACTGCTTTAAATGCACGCTTCACGGCGCACTAATTACACACTCCAGCGAGGAGCGCGTGGAATACTAAGCAGACCGCAACACGGGCTTTTTTTAGTGTGTTGCTGGGTTTAGTTTTTCTTTCTGCAGTGGAATCGCAGCAGGTTACAGGCTCTTATTGTTCGCTTTCTCTTTCTTCTTCTACCTCCCTACCTCTCCATTCTTTCCCTTTTTCTCCCCTTAAAGCCCCCTCTGCGTTGCTACCTCTCCACACTCTCCACCATGACCCCTCTGCGGTTATCCCTCCTCTGTAATTCTCTTAATACAATTATTACAAACAAAGGAAAAATAAGTAAAAGGAAATACAGAAACAGAGACAAGGAGAGAGGGCGAGAGACCGAGAAGGGGGAGGGAGAGCGGGAGTAAGACGGGAGAGACATCGAATAAGAATAATAAATACTGAGAGTCAGGAGCAGAGAATCGGACAAGGGAACCGAAACCAGCAGTGAGAAACCGAGAAGGGTAACAAAGACTGGGAAAAAGAACATACACCAGGAGCGAGTAACGGAGTCTGGGAAAGAGGAACGGAGAATAGGACGTTACCTATAGGGTAACTCATATTCAGTGCTGGAATTGGAAAAACTTAACTCTGGGAGCCCATAAAGTGATGGTCAAGGTGGGAACGAAAGGGAGTTGGAGTCACAAGGGCCGGAGTCCAGAAAAGCAATCTAACAGTCAACTTATACATTTAAGTTTTTTAAATCTCTGTCATAAAGAAATTGGCACCAGGAAGAAATCTGATAGTAAATCTGTTCTGGTTCAACTGGTTGCAATTGCTGCCTTTTAAAATATATGAGAGTGTTCGCTGCTGCAGAGTGGTTTGTATGCCAGTAAACCTCAGGGAATGATAATGATGGGAAGATAACTCTGGCGGTTAAAGCATTTGCTGGAGAGATCTGTATTTTGTTTAGTCACAGTTTTGACTCGAACTAGCATAGAGGGTTAATGTGTCTCCTGCAAACATCCAGATGACAGATTATTATGTAGATATGTAAGTGGGTTACTGCTTGTGATACATGGATGCTATTATTATTTGCAGTTTATACCTCGCACTCCCTCTGATATAGCACAGTGAGCTATGAATGGGCATCAAGGACCTGCATGCAAACTGCAAGACATGGATTTAGAACCTTATTGTTTTTTCTGCATCTGTAATTATAAAGCTGCTAAAAAGGGCTTCTTTGGGTAGTAATAAAGGATAACCCCAAGCACTACATTACGCTTTAAATCCTGACATTGTGTTTCTCCCAACTGTACAATTTTAGTATATAATCCGTACAAGTAAAGACGATGTGTGACACCAGTGGGAGTAGCAATATAAATATATATATATTTTTTAAATAAGCAAGTGCTATTTAAATTATTTGCGCAAATACATGGACATATGGATACATCTGACATTCTTAGAGTGCATGCATATCTCTTACATATTCACAATGTGGAAAACCTGCATCCAAATCGTAGTTTCTCTTAAGCACTTGCGAAGGGATACCAAGCTGTATTCTATTGTCCCCCATTGTGTTGGCATCTAGGTGTTAGGCTGCAGATAGCTCTCAGCAGGATTATATTCGCACAAAAGAAGGTGTGATGGCCCTTTAAATTCGCCCTTTGTTTTGGGCCCAAGCTGGAACATAAAATTGCCCCCTCACAGTCTGCTCATTGCTGCTGCGAACAGAAAGCAGACAACATGCAGGCGCTACAGAATTGAGTCCCGGTGTTGGCAAATTACACCTGGATCAATTCAGCATATTTCACGGGGATAGATGGTTCCCCGAATCGATTCCAGCTCGAGGATCCGGCTGGTTCCCTCTTCATTCCAGCACTGCTCTTATCCCTAATCCATGGCTAGCTACTGCACTCAAAACAGGGCTTCCTGTCACCTAGAAGGCCAAGCGGTTTGCGGAAGGCTAATGGAAATCATTGTGAATGCAGCTTCAACTTATCCTTCTCTTACATCTAACTCTCCCTCTTTCTTAGCCCATTTGCAGATTAGCAGGCAGGAGTCAACTGAATATGGGAGGAAGTGAGACGCAAGCATCTGCATCCAGTATCTTAAGCATCAATGATATACTGCCTGCAGAGTAACTGGAGTAGCCCATGGGTCCATCCTCCAAATGCAACAGATACGTCTAAGCCTAGAAACTGCACCAGAAGATGCTTTGGCTCTGGTAGAGTGAGCACGGATAATTAAGCAAAGAACTGCAATGTAGGACAGGATGTTATTTGTAATAGTGGCCTAGAAGATTTCTCTGCCTGCCTCCATACAATAGGAATTGATGCAAAGATGGCCAAAGGAGCAATGTTTTCCAGTCCTATCCAAGTAAAACCATATACAGTAGTCTAACACCAAGGTTACGAAGCTCTTCCTCAAACGAGGAGGTATAGGGGAAAAGATAAAAACATTTGTTGCCTGATCTAGTCGGATATATTCAACACCTTCTGCGGAAACGTAGTTGGAGTCTGTAGAGGTAGCATATAACAATATAGCAAGAGAGAGGGATACCACACAACAAGGGGACGGAGCACCGTTATTCAACAATATAATCAAATCCCCCCTTGGGAAAACACAGTGTTCTACATGTATACTTTGCACACACTGTCAAAGCCCTCTATAGGCCAATCATATGCCAAAAACCCTTCAATCAAACGAGTACCACAACAATATAGAGAAGCTCCAAGCTTTTAATAATGTGTTTCACAAACACTGTTTACAGTTAACAGATAAAGGGAGAGATACATAAGACAAAAACGTATTTGAATTACCAAATCTGTTGTAATATCTCGATATGATAGATGAAGACATTAACTGCACATCATGTATTGGTGCATAATGTTCTAAACAGATTGGTAGTACTGTAATAGACAATTGTTTTCTGTCTTATGTGTCTTTCTCTTTTTTATTTATATATTTATAATTTTCATTTACATTTTTGACTATTTTTTGTTTTTTTTGCACCAAATTGTGAATGTGTTATTGTATAACAATATTTTTAACCGGTATGATGATGATTTGATCACTAGACTGTTATGCACAATGATATTGAAATTATCTGTAACTGTAAATGGTGTTTGTGAAACACATTATTAAAAGCTTGGAACTTCTCTATATTGTTGTGGTACTAGTTTGATTGAAGGATTTTGGTATATGATTGGCCTATGAGGGCTTTGACAGTGTGTACAAAGTATACACGTGGAACACGGTGTTTCCCAGGGCGAAATTCGATTACATTATTGAGGCACCATATAACAACAGAAAACTGTGCAAGGTCCAGAGGTGCACATCTTTGCAGAAGGCCACTATGGCTGGCACAGTTAATAGAACCCTGAAAGTCTATTTTCTGGGAAGGGAGTTTAAGGTCACAGATTTTCTTAAAATACGTAACAGAGGAAAGAATGAGGTTCAAATCGCAAATGGTGATCAGACTGCCAACCAGCGGAAAATATAGAGGAGACTCACAGGCTGAGCCTGGGTGACCTCATTGAAAGAAGAAAAATTGTCCTTGCCATGTTCCTCTTGTAGGTGTCCCTTTTACGAAATTGGTCTTGCACGGGTCAGTCTGGCATCCTGAATCAACTAGATTTTTAAAGGAAGGCACAATCCGATCTAAACTGCGAGTAAGATGATTAATGCCTTTGGTCATTGTGGAGCAATAAATCTCTTTAATGAGACCTGACGGTGGATTTCATGGTGTCCACCAGAACATCTAGTCAGGGTACCTTTGTCAGAGTGGGGTGATGTGGTCTTACTTCATTGGGCCTTTTGATAAGGTAGGTGACAGTTTGTAGAACATTCCTCAAAGGGGTGAGGTGTGTGTCAGAGTGGTCAGCAACGAGACTGTTCAAACTGTCTAAGTGAGAGAGCTCTTGAGCATTTACAATGCTTTTTTTTGTAAAGCATTTTAATAATTTTGTAATCATAAAACATACAGAAAAAACAAATCAAAACCAAGCTCCGCCCCCTTCACTCCCCCAAGTCGCCGACATTCCAATTGTTTATACATCGCAAGTCCATCTGTTGCATTCTTTACAAATTTCTTGGGCAATCCTCTGCCTTTATAAATCCCTTTTTCCTGTACGTAACTCAAATCCATTTCCCTTTCCCAATCTTCTATCCTTGGAATCCCAGCTGCTACCAATCTGTTTGCAAACTCTCTTTTAGCCAAAAGGGGCCCCAGATTAATAAGTATTCGTTGATATGAAGTGGCATCGAAATCAGTCCATATTCCTAATAAGGCCTGAGGAGCCATTCTCTCAATCCCAACTCCAGTGGCCCTCTCTAGCCTATGATGTACTGTCTCCCAAAAAACTTTCAATACCGGGGATTCCCAAAGTGTATTTAGAAAAGTCCCCCATTGTCCATATTGTCATAAACAGGAGGGATGAGATATTTTCCCAATAGTGCGTAAGTGTGTCCTAGTATAGTACACTCCATATAGGATTTTTAGTTGCATTGGTTTATACCAGGCTTTAATCGCTACATACCTGGGGAATTGTAATGCTTCTGTCCAATCTTCATCTTCCATTTCTCCTATATCAATCTGCCATTCATTCCTTAGTGTGACTAAATCTTTCTGAGTATTTCTCATGAGAGTCTGGTATGTAAACAATATTTTCATTTCTAGGGGGCTTATATTCTAATAGAGAGGACTCCATAGTTTCTTCTCTGGTCGAGATCCGCGCCTTCAAGGCATGTCGTTAATTGGAGGTATTGAAATATTTGAAAGGGTTGCATTTGATACTCAGTTCAAAATGCAAGAACAGCGCCATTCCGTTGGCGTCCCACACGTCCTCCAAAGTACTTATGCCTATTAGATCGCATTGCCTGAAACCTGTCAGTTTCATCACATCTTGGAGTCTCTTGCCCAACCATAGTGGTGTCCCTGGGGTCAGTCTATCTTTCCAACTCATCGCTTTATGTAGCTCATGTCATAATGCCGGGGTCAGTTTGGTGGCTGGGGTTGCATCCTGTCTCATTTCCCCCCCTTATAAGACATGTAGGTAACCTTTTTCTCCCATAAGTTCCCTATCCATTCGAAACGTGGGATGCAAAGGTCCAGTCATTCATTGTTGATAAGTAAGTTGCCTCATAATATCTCCTCACACTAGGGGGGCTATCCCTTTCTCATATGTAGAGCACTGTAAGTTAGAAAGTGCTATTCTCGGGGCGCCTCCCTGCCAGAGAAGAGGACGCAGAAGTGTATCTACCTCCGTAAAGAAGAGTTTGGGTAGCCTATAGGGGGTATTTTTTAATATATAGATAAACCTGGGAAGTGCCACAATTTTAAATACTGCTGCCTTTCCCAACAGGGAAAGTGACAGACCTCCCCAATGTTTAACATCCCTACCAAGGCCCCGTAAGAAAGGTGCTATAATATCATCATAATGCCTAGTGGGGGACCTAGATATCTAAAGTCTGATGTATTTAAAATGTGTACTTTCCATCCTTAGTGGCAGTGGGAGAGGTTCATTCGCCTCCCAGGTTCCCATTGGGAAAATCAAAGATTTATCCCAATTAATATGAAGTCCGGAGTATTCCCAGAAAAGCTCAAACATTTCCCTAAACCTGTCTAAATATTTATCCGAATCGACAAAATAGAGCAGTGTGTCATCTGCATACGCTGATATACGTTCTTCCCATGATGAATCCCACCTCCAGCCTTTAATTTGTGTATCACATCCCACCCATTCCACCAGTGGCTCTATAGTTAATGCAAACAATAACAGCAACAGGAGACATCCCTGGCGCTTTCCCCTCTATATCGGGAATATATTGGATAAGATACCATTTACCTTCCCTCTTGCTTGAGGTGCGGTGTATAGCAAAATAATCCCATCTGAGAAAGTTCGAGCCAAATCCCATTATTGCTAGGATCACAAACATATAGGGCCACTCCACAGAATCAAATGCTTTATGGGGTCCAGGGAGGCAACAGCCAGCGGTACCTGCAGTCCTTCCACCACCCCCAGATTATTATATAATCTTCTAAAATTAAAGCGAGTAGAACGATGTGGCATAAAGCTGTTTTGATATGGGTGTATCAGGTCTAATATCTCTCCCCTTAATCTATTCGTAAGCCCCTTTGCCAATATCTTAGCATCTACATGCAGTAATGATATCGGTCTATATGAATCCCATCTATCTGTCAGTTTCCCTGGCTTCAGAATAGGAATTACAGTTGGCGTCTTGAGCAGTAGCGGCCAGTGTCAGAGGAGAGTGGCGGGTGGGGATGACATGACATCGAAAAAAGAACTTACCTGCAGCCCGCCGCATCGCCGGTCTTCTGCTCCTCTCATGGCTCCACTGCAGGCACAGGCTCCCAGACTCCCTTGTGACCAATCCTGAATACACGAGAGCAGCTTCAAGATTGGCCTGAGTGCCGATAGTTTTCACTCCCAGGGAGTCAGGGAGCCTGTGCTTGCTGTCTCCAACCCAGCAAAGTAGCTGGGGTTGGAGACAGCTTCAGTGCGCATGACGGTTTGGCTGGCCAAACTGTCATGCACACTGATAACAATGCATACCACTCCCGTGGGTGCCTATTATCCCCCTGGCCCCGCCCCCAAGACTCCGGAAAACAAAATAAAATGATAATAAACTAGGATTTATTATTGTTTTCTTTTTTTTATGTTTACGTTGCTGAAAGGGGGGTGACGCTCCTCCGCCATAGTGGAGGAGCCACCGCTGGTCCTGAAATCCCCAGGTAATTCCCCTCTTTCATAAGTTTTAATATGCATCCTGTGTAGTACAGGGAGGTGCCATCTTCGCAGCCATATGACGAAAGACTTCTACCAGTAGTCCATTAGGACCGAGGTGAGTCCACCTATAGAATTCCTGCAAATAACCTGCCACAGTCTCCTCTATAAGTCCACTAGTGTGCACCTTATTTCCTCGGGGTTCATAATCTGCATTATATGTGATCTCGTTGTCTCCCTAGTTGCCACCAAATGTGAGAAGTTGGCCTGGCATATGCTGTCCACTAGTTATAGTGGGCACCTTGCACCAGTCCAAACGACCCTTATTGATGATAGGTTTAAAGACAACCTTTATTAAAAGCTATCCTAGTGGTAGCTATGGAGAGCAGCCTTCAGGCTAAGTCTTGAAGGAATGTAAAGCAGCTTGGTTTACCAGATTATAACCTCTTGAATGACCAAATGAAAGGAGAACCACACAAGGTATATATATAAAATATATGTATTTATTTCTAAACACTAACTACTAATCTCTTTATGAGATTAGAGTCCCAGATACACAATATCACAGTATAAAAACGACAGTAAATAGCACAATATACACTGGGCCCCAGGGGGGGACCAAACCATATATTAAGAAAGTGGTATAAGAACCACAACTTGACTAGACACAGTGCCTAGAGCACGTAGAATCGCTGGGACCCCAAGGAACCACCCAAGGTAGTGACACAGGAGACCCACGGGGGACGTGTGCAGTGTGAGAACACAGCCGCGAGCGCCGTAGGATTCAATGAGGAAAGTCGCGGTTGGAATTTTAAAGCAAAAGGACACTTAGAAGAGGACTTTGAGCAAACCCCTTTAGACTTAAGGGGTTCTAGGGCCAATACCCACGGGAGCACTGTAGTACTCGAGTTACCTCACCCAGGGGAGCCAGGTGCATAGGTGTCAAAGGGTGTCGGGAATCGTCGTTGATTTCAATGGCGATCTGCTGCAAAGTGCTGCTGCCGTGAAGAAGGAAAGTGTCCGGTGTGATCCAAGCCTGGATCGAAGATGTGAAGAACCTGAAAGCAGAGGGGACAGAGTCTGGGTCACTAGCCAGTGACCAGGAGCGGAGCAATCAAATGCCCACCGATGTTGGGTGCTTCAGGTGCGAAGAGGTGAAGCTCGACTCTGCAGCCACGGGGTCCCGGAGACGTCAAGGACAACCAGGAGCCGGACTCGAGCTGTCCCACAAAGGATGTCGAGTGCTGGGGTGTCGGTGCTCAGATTGAACACAACAAGCCTTGGCAACAGCAACCCACGCAGGAAGAGAAAAGATGCTTCTGTGCGGACCAGCAAGGTCCTGGGGACTCCCCAAGCGATGGAGAGTCAGGGCACGTCTGGAGCAACCAGGGAAGCCCAGTAAAAGTTAGTGTTGCCTTCTTGGGGACCCACAGGTCAACGGACCAGGGATCGTGAAGGGACCTCGAGAGGAATCACAAAATGGCGGCCCACGGAACACTCGTTGAGTGTAGGCCTGCAATCTTCAGTGTGATCACTGCTTGGGGTCAGGGCTACAAGTTACCCAAAGCTCAGCCTCAGGGGTCGCCGGAAAGCTGATGCTTCTGCAAATGGACGCGGTGCCCAGGGTTTCGGGTTGCACGGTCACCACGAGGGATACGGGCCTCAGACTTGCTGTGGGCACAGATCGGCCTCTAAGACCTCGGAAAACCCACCTCCTGTGTGGCAATATTCTTCGGAGTCCGTCGGAGCTTCGGAGATGCCAACCGGTCAGTTGCGTTAAAGGTGCCTGCCTTGCAGGGGAGTAACTCCTTTACTCCAAGGGAGAGTCTTCAGTCATCCAGCATTGTGCAGATCGTCGAAGTACTTGGTTTCTGTGTCAGAGTTTAGTCCAGGTGTAATCTAAAGTCCTGTAGTCAGGGGTTCCTACTTTATACCCAAGGAAGGGGTGGGACAAACTCTGGGGACCCACCTATGGGAGGGTCAGGAAAGAGGGGTGGCTACACCCATTTCCTTTGTCCAGTTTCGCGCCAGAGCAGGGGCTGGTAGCCCCTGCAACCGGTTTGAGCTGGACTATGCACAGGGACACCAAATGTGCCCCCAGTGCAGACTTAAAAGCACTCTTGGAGTGCACCCACCCAGCCCCAATACACTAAAGCCTGTCTGGGAGGTGGTCATTCCTCCCTGTGACAGGAAACCTATTGTCCATGCCTCCCCTGCCGGAGTTTCGTCCATCAGCAGGAGGGCAGACTCGTGTCTGTGGCTGCAGGATCCATTTTGTGATGCCAGGGTTCTGTTAAGCTGGTACCGGGTGTACCGGTGATGCCATGTTGCTCCCTCTAGAAGGGAGGAATCATACCTCCCACTCCAGTACTGAGGTGGAGGTATGATTCCAATGTGTTTGACACCAAACATGACATGTTTCCATGCAGCCATTCTCAAGTTAGCATTTACTGCAAGGTCATAAGGCACTTAAGAGTATATGGTCTGGCTGCATCACAAACAACCCCAGAATGAAGATTCCGAAAGCTGCAGAGGGGCTCTGCTCATGCATGAGCACCCTCTCACGTGAAACTCAGCACCCTGCCTTCAGGATTGTTAAGGCCTGCCATAGGGGTGACTGATAGGTTTACACGTGCAGTGATATGGAGAGATATAGGGAACCTATATCTCAGTAAGGGGTGCATATACCACCTTACACAGGCTGCAGTAGCAGACCTGTTGTGTCATTTTAAAAGGCTTCCTAGGGGTGGCACAATACATCCTGCAGCCCCTGGTAGGCCTCTGGGGTACCTATGCCCTGGGTACATAGTATACCATATACTAGGGACTCACAAGGGTACCCCAGAATCCAATCTGGAGTGTACCTAAAGTACATACAGTCAATTTAGAGTAGAAAGCAGATAGACTGGGGTCCTGATTAGCAGGGCCTCCGTCTGGCTAAGTCGAAAAACAGTGAAACATCAGCAAAAAGTGGGGGTAACTATAAGAAGCAGATCCTACTCTCCTACACACCCCCCCCCAAACGTCAGGACATTAAACTAACCTTGACCAGTTGAGTCTTCATGTTCTAAGTGGAAATATCTGGAGAGTCCATCTGCATTGACATGGTTACTCCCAGGTCTATGTTCCCCTGTATAGTCCATCCCCTGTAGGGAAATGGACCACCTCAAAAGTTTGGGGTTTTCACCCTTCATCTGTTTTAGCTATAAGAGGGGCTTGTGGTCTGTCTGAACAATGAAGTGAGTGCCAAACAAGTATGGCCTCAGCTTCTTCAAGGCCCAAGCCACAGCAAAGGCCTCCCTCTCAATGGCTGACCAACGTTTCTCTCTGGGGGTCAACCTTCTGCTAATAAAAGCTACTGGCTGATCCTGACCTTCATCATTCAATTGGGATAACACAGCCCCTACCCCCCAACTCAGATGTATCTGTTTGGACAATGAATTGCTTGGAGTAATCAGGACTTTGCAGAATGGGAGCAGTGCACATGGTCTGCTTCAGGTCATCAAATGCCTTTTGACAGCTAACTGTCCACTGAACTTTCTTGGGCATTCTTTTAGAAGTCAAGTCATTCAAAGGGGTCACTATGGATCCATAACCTTTGACACATCTTCTATAGTACCCAGTCAGGCCCAAGAAAGCTCTGACCTGAGTCTGGGTAGTGGTAGCAACCCAGTCCATGATGGTCTGGATTTTGCTCTGCAATGGTTGAACCTGGCCTCCACCCACAAGGTGGCCCAGGTACACAACCTGACTCTGCCCTATCTGGCACTTGGTGGCCTTGACAGTTAGGCCTGCTTTCTGCAGGGCCTCCAAAACATTTCGCAGGTGGACCAGGTGATCCTCCCAGGTGGAGCTAAAGACAGCAATATCATCTAGATAGGCTGCACTATAGGCTTCCAGGCCTGTAAGGACTTTGTTCACCAACCTTTGAAAAGTGGCAGGTGCATTTTTCAAACCAAAGGGCATCACCACAAATTGGTAGTGCCCACTAGGGGTAGAAAATGCTGTTTTGGCTTTTGCATCCTCAGCTAGTCTGATTTGCCAGTAGCCAGCTGTCAGGTCAAATGTGCTGAGAAACTTGGCTGAGGCCAAAGTGTCTATAAACTCATCTGCCCTAGGGATTGGATGGGCATCAGTCCTAGTGACTGCATTGAGACCTCTGTAGTCTACACAAAACCTCATCTCTCTCTTACCACCCTGGGTGTGAGGTTTAGGCACTAAGACTACTGGACTAGCCCAAGGGCTATCTGAGGGTTCAATCACACTCAAATCCAACATCTTCTGGACTTCAGTCCTGATGCAGTCCCTGACATGGTCAGGTTGCCTGTAAATCTTATTTTTAACAGGCAGACTGTCCCCAGTGTCCACTTCATGAGTGAATAAGGTAGTCTGACTTGGAGTCAGTGAGAACATATGTCTGAACTGATTGAGAACTTTTCTGAAATCAGTTTGCTGCTGGTCAGTGAGGCTGCCTGCCAAGGCTACACCATCTACTGATCCATCATCAGGGTTCTGAGGGAGCAGGTCAGGGAGTGGATCACTCTCTTCCTCCTGTCCCTCATCAGTAGCCATGAGCAAGCCCATGTCTGCCCTGTCGACATATGGTTTTAGTCTGTTGACATGGAGCACCCTGTGGGGGCTCCTGGGAGTTCCAAGGTCCACCAGATAGGTAACCTCTCCCTTCTGTTCAACAATGGTATGGGGCCACTCCACTTGTCTTGGAGGGCTGCTGGGGCCACAGGCTCCAACACCCATACTTTCTGTCCTGGCTGATAAACAGTCAACACAGCCTTTTGGTCATGCCAGGCTTTTTGTAATTCCTGGCTAGCCTCAAGGTTTTTAGTTGCCTTCTTCATGTACTCAGCCATCCGGGAGCGGAGACCAAGTACATAGTCCACAATATCCTGTTTAGGGGATTTGAGAGGTAACTCCCTTCTCTCCTTCACTAGACACAATGGACCCCTAACTGGATGTCCAAACAGAAGCTCAAATGGGCTGTAACCAACCCCCTTCTGTGGAACCTCTCTGTAGGCAAAGAGAAGGCAGGGCAAAAGTATGTCCCATCTACGCCTAAGCTTTTCTGGGAGACCTTTAATCATGCCCTTAAAGGTTTTGTTGAACCTTTGAACTAAACCATTGCATTGTGGGTGATAGGGGGTGGTAAATTTATAATTTACTCCACACTCCTTCCACATAGCAGTCAAGTAACTAGACATGAAGTTTGCAACTCTGTCTGATACTACCTCCTTAGGAAAACCCACCCTGGAAAAGATTCCCAGGAGGGCCCTTGCCACCACAGGAGCTGTGGTGGTCCTGAGGGGAATTGCTTCTGGGTACCTAGTGGCATGGTCCACCACCACCAGGATAAATCTGTGCCCAGATGCTGTTTGAGGATCTAGGGGACCAACAATGTCAATCCCTACCCTCTCAAAGGGAACCCCCACCACAGGTAGTGGTATCAGGGGGCCTTTGTAGTGCTACCTGCCTTACCACTGGCTTGACAGGTAACACAGGAGCGACAAAACTCCTTGGTGTCTTCAGACATATGAGGCCAATGAAAGTGAGGAACAATTCTGTCCCAAGTCTTATTTTGGCCTAGGTGTCCTGCCAATGGGATATCATATGCTAGGGTCAATAGGAAGCTCCTAAACGTCAGAGGTATAACCAACCTCCTGGTGGCTCCAGGCTTGGGGTCTCTACACTCTGATTAGAGGAGTCCATCATCCCAGTAGATCCTATGGGTACCACTAGCACTCCCAGCAGCCTCAGCAGCAGCTTGATGTCTGAGGGGTTCAAGAGAGGGGCAGCTCAGTTGCTCCTGGCTCAGATCTGCCCTGGAAGGGCCCCCTGTCCCCAAGAACTCAACCTGATCAGGTTCAAGCTCCTCTGGGACAGTTCCTTCTTCAGGACTGAGATCATCTCCCTCAAGAGACTGATCTGCATTCTGAGGCAGGGGGGAAGATACTGCCTTAACCCTATTGCTCCTCCTCTTGGGAGGCACCTGGTCCATTCTTCCAGAATCCAGGGCCTGTTCGGTTTTAGACATTTTTGCCTGTGACCTGGTCATAGCAAACACATCTGCAGGGATGCCCAATATTTCTGCATGGGTCCTGAGCTCCACTTCAGCCCAAGCTGAACTTTCCAAATCATTTCCAAGCACGCATTCAACAGGGAAGTCTGCACTTACCACAACCTTGTTAGGACCAGTTACCCCTCCCCAGGAGAAATTAACAACTGCCAGGGAATGGTCTGTCCTGACATTGCTAGCGTTGGTCACTTGATACATTTCACCAAGTATGATCTGCTCAGGGGCTATAAGATCTTTTGTCACCATTGTGACACTTGCTCCTGTGTCCCTGAATGCCAAAGCCTCTTTTCCATTAATCAAGGGCTGCTGTCTGTATTTGCCCAGATTACTGGGATTCACATAGGAGGACATATCCATGCCTCCATCACTGATCAGTACAGCCTGAGTTGGAACTCTGACTAGGCCAGAGTCCATCTCAGATTCCAGGGTTAACCCTACTACTCCCTTATTTGGAACACCACCACTTGGAGCTGAACTAGGGGGAACAGTTGTCTTAGGGGCAATGGTGGCTGGAGTTGAGCCTTTGGTCTTGGTACAATCACTAGTCCAATGGGTTTTCTGCTTACAGATTTTACACCATGGTTTCTTTTGGCCTTTTCCTTTGTTAGATTGGGACTCCCCACCAGATGCAGATTTTTGGGGCCCTTGAGAAGACTTCTGGTCTTTACCCTTCTCCCCACCCTTATCAGAGTTCTTAGAATCTTGCTTCTTGGAGTCACCACCTTGGTTCTGAACCTTCTGCCTCACCCTGGTTCTGACCCACTTGTCTGCCTTCTGACCCAATTGTTGGGGAGAGGTCAGATCAGAGTCCACCAGGTACTGATGTAACAGTTGATTTTGACAGTTGTTAAGGATCTGCTCTCTCATGATCAAATTATACAATCCTTTGAAATCACACACCTTACTGCCAAGTAACCAGCCTTCCAGAGCCTTAGTAGCACAATCAACAACGTCAACCCAGTCCTGAGTCTGTGCCTTTTGGGTATCTCTGAACTTTAACCTGTATTGTTCAGTGGTTAGGCCAAACCTTTCAATCAGAGCACTCTTCAGGACTTTGTAGTTGTCAGCATCCTCTTCTCTTACAGTGAGGAGCTTGTCTCTACCTTTGTCTGCAAAGGAGAGCCACAAGATTGCTGCCCACTGCTCCTGAGGGACCCTCTGTACTTTACAGGCCCTCTCAAGTGCAGTTATCCACTTGTGGATGTCATCCCCACTCTGGTAGGGAAGGACAATCTTGTTCAGGTTCCTATGGTCATGAGGATGATCTCTACCTCTAGGGACACTGCTGCTGCCACCATGGGATCCTAGTCCCAATTTCTGAGAAGCTCTCTGGAGCTCCAGGGATTCCCTGTCTAAGGCCAATTGCTCTCTCTCTTGATTCTGAGCTTAGCTCTCTCAAACTCAAGCAGTTGGCATTTCTTCTCATAAGAGGATGCCCTTTTATGAGAAGCAGAGGACCCTATAGACGTACCAGAATGATTAGATTCCTAGAAGGAGATCTGGATCTTCTTGGTAGACTATTAACCCTTCCAGGTGGGTAAAGAGAACCCCACTAGGGTCTCCTTCCTCACCTTCAGGAAGAATTGGATTTTCCAGGTTGGAATCATTTTGATCCCCCTGGCCAGCATCAGAGTCTGGGTCATAGTAGTTTTCACTACCTGGCCTTTCCTCTTCTGCTGCCCCACCCCCTTTGCCAACCTCATCAGACCCTGGGGTCTTTCTGAGGTCATCTTCAAGCAACATCTTTATGAGATGTCGGGCGGTCGGGCTTTTCCCTGTCTTCAATTTCCTTGAGGCACACATAGTCCTCAACTCTTGGTATGAGACATGGTCATACTTAGTTGAGAGAGACCCACTGGTTTCTGCCCTTGAAGACATGACTAGTGTGGTGTGGTGTATGCACCTACCTACTCTAGTGGGGCCTACTAAACTCTCTTGAGTTGTAGAAAGGGTGTGCTAAGCCCTAGACACACAACTCTAAGTTCAGTAGAACTTACTGTATTCTAAACTTGATTTATATGTACCTATGTACCTATAGTGCTTTTCAGTTAGTCACTCAAAGAGATTATCTGGTAAAGCAATAGCAAGCTTGAATCCCACACGCTGCACACCAATGTGAGAAGTTGGCCTGGCATATGCTGTCCACTAGTTATAGTGGGCACCTTGCACCAGTCCAAACGACCCTTATTGATGATAGGTTTAAAGACAACCTTTATTGAAAGCTATCCTAGTGGTAGCTATGGAGAGCAGCCGTCAGGCTAAGTCTTGAAGGAATGTAAAGCAGCTTGGTTTACCAGATTATAACCTCTTGAATGACCAAATGAAAGGAGAACCACACAAGGTATATATATAAAATCTATGTATTTATTTCTAAACACTAACTACTAATCTCTTTATGAGATTAGATTCCAAGATACACAATATCACAGTATAAAAACGACAGTAAATAGCACAATATACACTGGGCCCCAGGGGGGACCAAACCATATATTAAGAAAGTGATATAAGAACCACGACTTGACTAGACACAGTGCCTAGAGCACGTAGAATCGCTGGGACCCCAAGGAACCACCCAAGGTAGTGACACAGGAGACCCACGGGGACGTGTGCAGTGTGAGAACACAGCCGCGAGCGCCCTAGGATTCTATGAGGAAAGTCGCGGTTGGAATTTTAAAGCAAAAGGACACTTAGAAGAGGACTTTGAGCAAACCCCTTTAGACTTAAGGGGTTCTAGGGCCAACACCCACGGGAGCACCGTAGTACTCGAGTTACCTCACCTAGGGGAGCCGGTTGCATAGGTGTCAAAGGGTGTCGGGAATCGTCGTTGATTTCAATGGCGATCTGCTGCAAAGTGCTGCTGCCGTGAAGAAGGAAAGTGTCTGGTGTGATCCAAGCCTGGATCGAAGATGTGAAGAACCTGAAAGCAGAGGGGACAGAGTCTGGGTCACTAGCCAGTGACCAGGAGCGGAGCAATTGAATGCCCACCGATGTCGTGTGCTTCAGGTGCAAAGAGGTGAAGCTTGACTCTGCAGCCACGGGGTCCCGGAGACGTCAAGGATGACGAGGAGCCGGATTCGAGCTGTCCCACGAATGATGTCGAGTGCTGGGGTGTCGGTGCTTGAATTGAAAACAACAAGCCTTGGCAACAGCAACCCACGCAGGAAGAAAAAAGATGCTTCTGTGCGGACCAGCAAGGTCCTGGGGACTCCCCAAGCAATGGAGAGTCAGGGGACGTCTGGAGCAACCAGGGAAGCCCAGTAAAAGTTAGTGTTGCCTTCTTGGGGACCCACAGGTCAACGGACCAGGGATCGCGAAGGGACCTCGAGAGGAATCACAAAATGGAGGACCACGGAACACTCGTTGAGTGTAGGCCTGCAATCTTAGGTGTGATCACTGCTCGGGGTCAGGGCTACAAGTAACCCAAAGCTCAGCCTCAGGGGTCGCCGGAAAGCTGATGCTTCTGCAAATGGACGCGGTGCCCAGGGGTTCGGGTTGCACGGTCACCACGAGGGATACGGGCCTCAGACTTGCTGTGGGCACAGATCGGCCTCTAAGACCTCGGAAAACCCACCTCCTGTGTGGCAATATTCTTCGGAGTCTGTCGGAGCTTCGGAGATGCCAACCGGTCAGTTGCGTTAAAGGTGCCTGCCTTGCAGGGGAGTAACTCCTTTACTCCAAGGGAGATTCTTCAGTCATCAAGCGTTGTGCAGATCGTCGAAGTACTTCGTTTCTGTGTCAGAGTTTAGTCCAGGTGTAATCTAAAGTCCTGTAGTCAGAGGTTCCTACTTTATACCCAAGGAAGGGGTGGGACAAACTCTGGGGACCCACCTATGGGAGGGTCAGGAAAGAGGGGTGGCTACACCCATTTCCTTTGTCCAGTTTCGCGCCAGAGCAGGGGCTGGTAGCCCCTGCAACCGGTTTGAGCTGGACTATGCACAGGGACACCAAATGTGCCCCCAGTGCAGACTTCAAAGCACTCTTGGAGTGCACCCACCCAGCCCCAATACACTAAAGCCTGTCTGGGAGGTGGTCACACCTCCCTGTGACAGGAAACCTATTGTCCATGCCTCCCCTGCCGGAGTTTCGTCCAGCAGCAGGAGGGCAGACTCGTGTCTGTGGCTGCAGCATCCATTTTGTGATGCCAGGGTTCTGTTAAGCTGGTACCGGGTGTACCGGTGATGCCATGTTGCTCCCTCTAGAAGGGAGGAATCATACCTCCCACCCCAGTGCTGGGGTGGAGGTATGATTCCAAGGTGTTTGACACCAAACACGACATGTTTCCATGCAGCCATTCTCAAGTTAGCATTTACCGCGAGGTCATAAGGCACTTAAGAGTATATGGTCTGGCTGCATCACAAACAACCCCGGAATGAAGATTCCGAAAGCTGCAGAGGGGCTCTGCTCATGCATGAGCACCCTCTCACATGAAACCCAGCACCCTGCCTTTAGGATTGTTAAGGCCTGCCACAGGGGTGACTGATAGGTTTACACGTGCAGTGATATGGAGAGATATAGGGAACCTATATCTCAGTAAGGGTTGCATATACCACCTTACACAGGCTGCAGTAGCAGACCTGTTGTGTCAATTTAAAAGGCTTCCCAGGGGTGGCACAATACATGCTGCAGCCCCTGGTAGGTCTCTGGGGTACCTATGCCCTGGGTACAAAGTATGCCATATACTAGGGACTCACAAGGGTACCCCAGAATCCAATCTGGAGTGTACCTAAAGTACATACAGTCAATTTAGAGTAGAAAGCAGATAGACTGGGGTCCTGATTAGCAGGGCCTCAGTCTGGCTATGTCGAAAAACAGTGAAACATCAGCAAAAATGGGGGTAACTATAAGAAGCAGATCCTACTCTCCTACACTAACCATGCAAGCAGTTTCCCTGTGTTCTTCGTTATTGCGCCTGATATAAAAATGTAACCTCTTTCGTGACTATCACCCTATGTTCTGCTCCCCTGTATTATAGTTGTCGAGTTATGGTACCGTTTGGCGATTGGTCTTGTCTTACCTCTAGTCACCTTATCTCCTCTACAGATCACTGACATAATATCGACGGACCGAATATCGACCTACAACAATATCGAGTCCAGAATATCGATGGACAGAATATCGACATCCTATCTCTACAAAGGTAAGTACAAAAATATTGAAACCAAAATATCGTTGTTTAAAATATCGTTGTATAAAATAACGTTTTTTTAAATGTCTTAAAAATAATGTAAAATTAATTAAAAAATAAATATAATTAATAAAAACATAGTTACAAATATTGAAAATAGTTAAAAATGATAAACAATAAATGTAATATATAAAAAAATAATACATACATATTTAAAAAAAATTAGATATGTATTAACTTAAAAATATTAATAAATACTTATTTTATTTAATTATAAAATGTTAGAAACATAATAAAAAGTATAAATACATATATATACATAAAGCTGTAATATAAATATAAAAATAAATTATATATATAATAAATTACAATATTAAAATTAATATTTATTTCTAAAAAATATTTTACACTACATTAACTATAACAATAGGAAAATGTTGGATAGCGTAGGGAATAAAATTACTATTCCCACTCCAAAAACTGCAACAGTAGGGAAAGTTTTGGATAGCGGAGGGGAATAATTTACTATTCCCACTCCAGCAAGTGCAACAGTAGGGAAAGTGTTGGATAGCGGAAGAGAATAATTTACTATTCCCACTCCACAAAGTGTAACAGTAGGGAAAGTGTTGGATAGCGGAGGGGTTAAAATTACTATTCCCACTCCAGTTATTGCAACAGTAGGGAAAGTGTTGGATACCGTAGGGTAAAAATTACTATTCCCACTCCAGCAAATGCAACAGTAGGGTAAGTGTTGGATAGCGGGTGGGTAAAAATTACTATTTCCACTCCACTGAGTGCAACAGTAGGGAAAGTGTTGGATAGCGGAGAGGTAAAAATGAATATTCCCACTCCAACGAGTGTAACAGTAGGGAAAGTGTCAGATAGCGGAGTGGTAACATTTACTATTCCTACTCCAGCGAGTGCAACAGTAGGGAAAGTAATAAAAAATGTATTACAAATAAATTACTTCCCACCCTACTCCCCTATCAACCCACAACCCACCCCTATTTTTTTTTACACAATTAACATATATACCAATTAATTATTAATAATTAATATCGAATTAATAACTAATTAATAAATTTTCTTAACACAATTAACAATATAAAATATTAATTGCATAAATATTAATTAATACAATTAATTAATTAATTATAATTACATTACTTCCCACCCTACTCCCCTATAAAACCACAACCCACACCTAAAAAAATTACACATTTACCATATTTACCAATTAATTATTATTAACTAATAATCAATTAAAATGTAATTAATAACCAATTAATTAACACAATTAATATTATAAATTATTAAATAGATTAATATTAATTGATAAATTTATTAATGTCAATTAAATTACTTCCCACCCTATCTCCCTATAAACCCACAACCCACTACGGAACTAAAATGCAATATTTATTTATTTTAAAAATTAATAACTTTAAAAAAATTATTAATTAATATATTATAATTAAATTACTTCCCACCCTATTCCCCTATAAACCCACAACCCTCTACAAAACGAAAATACGCAAAAAAAGTTAACATAAAATTAATTACTTATAAAAAATTCAAACATACATTAAAAAAATAACTTTATACTTTTAACACATATACTAACATAAAAAACACTAAAAAAAGTCGATATTATTAACAACGATATTTTGACTTACGATATTACTAACTTCGATATTAAGTAAAACAATATTTCTTACCTGCATGTCGATATTCTTGTAGTCGATATTCTTGCAGGTCGATATTCTGTCATATCGAAATTTAAACATCGATATTATGGCATATCGATATTTACAACTCGATATTATGTCTGCGTACCCTCCTCTACAGTGCTTTTAATTGCAGCATCTGGAAGGTACGTTTTTATTGTGCGGAGGAACAGTAGCTGGTACCATGCTGTTTGTTTCAGTGGGAATCTGCAGTAAATGTCACTATGAAGAATCTAGCAGACATTGCATATGCCATGACTTGTGGAGAGAATCCTTCCATGATCATATTGATAAATAATTCCTGGGCCTATAACTGTTTGGGGTTGTTGGCAGGGAGGAATAACTTGGTCTTGATGAGGTTACATTTTATGGTTTAAATCTTTTTATTCACGTAAGTATTGTAGAAATGCCAAGAGAAGAGCGCTGCAGCGCTCTGCATCTGAACATGCTTTGGTTATCTCAATCGGTAACAATAAACAATCCCCATAACATGCCCACCTACCTCTCCTACCCCCCCCCCGGCCCCAGGGCTCGCTATAGAAAGAAAAAAATAGGTCATGGGAACAGCAAAGGGGATTTGATGTTAAAAGTTCAGGTGTCACTCATTGCCAGGTGGTGGGAGGTAACCGTCAACCTGAGAATGCGCAGGTATTTAGGGCAGGTGAGCTCTCAGAATTCTGTAGACAGAAGCGTGAGAAATGGGCGCCATATCTCTCCAAATGAAGCCCCAGAAGCGGAAAGAGATGAAGCAATCCTCTCCATCCCTAATATATACCATAATCTGTGAAGCCACCTCTGATATGTAGGTACGTATCAGGAACCCCAATGAGCGAGGATATTCCGGAGTTCTGCCCCCAGTGCTAATCCCATTTGCCTCCCTCTGCGGGATTTGAGCGGGAAGGTTAGGGGGTTAGGCTAACCCAAGATCGTGTATGTGGGGAACCTGGGTATTTGAGTGTCTAAGTGTGAGTCTATGTTGTCTAGGATTTTAGACCAATATTCTATCAGTCGGGGGAAACCCCACAGCAAATGAAGCAAAGTGTCTGGGGAGCCACAGCCCCTCCAGGAGTCTGGGCTTCGCTCTGGGTTGCCCGTATGGAGGCGTACTGGGGTAAGATACCAGTAAGCGGCTATCTTGGTAGCGGTCTCTATACTAGCTGTGTTGTGGGCTGTTTGTCTGGCTCTGTAGTAGATCTCTCCCCACTCCTTGGGGGGCAACCTCCTCCCAAGTTCCCCTTCCCACCTCTTCTGCCTTGGGATACTTGACGGATGACACATTCTTTTGGTTTCAGGGAAGTTGTATTGGTGGCGCAGTTGCGGGAATGGAACTATCCCATCCACATCGAATAAGCGGCCCGCAGAGCGGCATTGCATCTGTCGCCAAACTGCGAATGCCCCACGCTGCAAGCCCGGAGAGAAGTCAGCATTATCGAAGAGGGGAGTCATAAGGGAGGGATATGTCTTGAGACCTCGTTGAGTCCCCACCCGATTCCAGACTTCCATGATCGACTTAGTGATGGGGGACGCTTGCAAGCTCCTTGGCCTGTGAACTTTCCGGAGGAAGGGTACCTTCCACAAGGGGAGTCCTGCTATCGCTCTGTCCTGGAACAGCCAGTGCTTTTTTAGATTGGTCTCTGCTCCACTCCAGGAGGTAGTGCAGCTGCACTGCTTGAAAGTAATGCAGTAGGTTGGGCACTCCGAGCCCCCAGCTTCCGGATGTAGGTTACTCAGATCCCTTCACATTCGAGGTCTATTATTCAACCATATGAACTGATTCATTTCTTTCTGTAGAGTGAGGATCATCCCTTTCGGGGGTGTGGCCGGTAGTGTCAGGAAAAGATAGAGAATTCTCTGCAGGGCAGTCATTTTAAGAACAGCAACTTGTCCAAGCCAAGAGAGGCGGTGTT
Organism: Calotriton arnoldi; assembly: GCA_963921515.1. Lineage (NCBI taxonomy): Eukaryota > Metazoa > Chordata > Amphibia > Caudata > Salamandridae > Calotriton > Calotriton arnoldi. Next base: position 1,452,927 of record CAWUFW010002778.1, on the reverse strand, counting down.
GCTTCCAACTATTTAAGTCCTCTCTAATCCGGCGGAGTAAGGAGCTATAGTTTAGGATAACAGTCTGGTAAACTGAGGCAGCGAGTTGGATTCCCAGATACGGGATGGATGTGTGGGCCCATTGTATGGGGTATTGGGCCTTAAGGTGGGTCAAGTGCGTGTGGGATATCGACAGGGTAAGGTCCTGGGATTTATTGACGTTGACTTGAAACCCCGAAGCTTACTGAAAGTGGACAGTTCATCTAGAAAAGCAGGCAGGGCCATACTGGGATTAGCCAATGAAACTAAGATATCATCAGCGTATAAGCTAATAGTGTGCCCCCCCAAAAAGCAGCTCCGGTGATGTTGGGGTTATCTCTGATCCGCTGAGCCATGGGCTCCATGTAAAGAGCAAACAGCAGGGGCGACAAAGGGCACCCCTGTCTGGTGCCTCTATTGATGGGAAAGGGTGCTGAAATTAAGCTGTTGACCCTTACCGTTGCTGTGGGCGAGCTGTAACAGCTCGCAACCCTCGCTCTGAAACCGCTGCCTAATCCAAAATGAGAAAGAGTCAGTTCTAGGAATGGCCAGTGCACCCGACCAAACGCCTTCTCGGCATCGACCATTAACAACAGGGACTCATTGTCTGAGTGAGTAGCTTTATCTATTAGGTGTTGTAGGAAGCTGGCTCTGTATATACTATACCAAAGTAAGGTATAGTGTGCAGAGATTCCAGGGAGTCCACAGTGTCGTGTAGTTCCTATATATAACCTATACAGAATCTGCGGGTTCGGATAACATGAACTGTGGGCTTGGTGGCAGACTGACTCTGAACACCCCCACCGAAAATGTTAGCCTGTTTGCATTAGCTAGCTCACAGTGCCACTAGTGTCTCCTCTTATCGGGGAGAGAATAGTTTCTGGCAACCTTAGAACATGACAACCCTGATCCCTCAGGATCGTGGAAACAATGTACTACTTTTCGCTCAGTCACTCGTGCTCACTTGTTCGGTCTCAGAGAGTTACACAGAAGAAACAGTTGGGCGTGTTACAATAAGAATTTATTGCACAGTTGCTCTTCTAGTGTAAAATAGATGTGCTGCAATAATTGTTAGACAGTAGCAGATATATATAATCAGCAGTATAGTGAATATAAATGGATAGTACAGTTCTACCATTTTGCAATATTTATAAATGCATACATGGATACAAAATGCATGATAAAAGAGAGCGCATACTCCTACGATGCCTATCTAGATGTACCTAAGTGTACCTAGCATGTGAGTAGGTGTGAAGTCAAGAATCCCTCTAGGATATAGTCTAACCCCATTACCTGAAGAGAGAGAGTGTGGGACCCCGTCCTGGTCTCGAGTTGGACACCCCGCGAGGGATGTTTTAGACCACTGTCAGTTGGAGTGTCTGCATGCAGGAGCCTCAGAGTCTCTGGTCAGTGTGTCGGCCTGGAAGTCTTGGTTCCCTCTAACTAACACTAGCAAGATGTGTTGTATTTATGCAGAAAGTATCTAGAGTTCCTTTGTCCCTTGTTACTTGTGTTAGCCATTGTTGGGTTTGAGGATGACGTATGGGATGAACCTTGTACGTAGATATTATGCAGGTGGTGTAGCCCCAGCCTGGTTTCCAAGAACCCTTATGAATATTCATTCATACTGTGTGAGTCTATTGATGAAGTTATAGGACACTATTGTTCAGGGAGAAACCCTCTTTCTGCGCCCAGGACTAGAACTAGGTAAAGGTTCAATCCTAAAAGGTCCGTTACTGTGTAGTGTAGGGGAGGAAATGTAGGTGAAGGTGTAAGATATTACCCGGGCCTATATTAGGGTACCTATATGAAACATAACACCCACTCCTCTTCCGAATAGTCAACAATGATAAAATGCCATCGAACTATTCTCTTTACAAGGTAAAAGCGCTTAAAAACTATAAAAACATTGTCGAAAATCATTTTAAAAAAACAGTCTTAAGAGGGGAAAAAAGACGAAGAGAGAAAAAAAATCTTTTACTTCGAAAATCAGTTTTTTGCAATTGGTACTTAAGCCGAAGTCCTAATTGAGTTCGTTTATATAAGTCGAACCACTACAAGCGTCAGAAGGCCATACTTTTCCAGCGAAAGTGTCAATTTAAAGGAAATGTTCCAAATTTTAGTCGAGTTTTGGAGAAAAAAGAAACACTTAATTCTTTCCCAGCACACGATGAGCCAACTATAGATTAAGGGGCCGATTCCGATCTCGCTGGGAAAGCCCTACGGCCGACTGGCGCCCATAGAGCTTCCCGACCGACTCGTGCTCCGGGTCTCCGACCGCCCGAGTACGATGCGAACAAGCGCTGACGGACACGGGTCGCTCAGAGCCCCATTGAAGTCAATGGGAGCCTGTTGTACGACGCGTACATAGGCTCCCATTGATGAAAAAGGTACGTTGCGCACAAGGGCACCCCCTGTAGTGGGGACGCGTCCATGCCACCGGCACCATACATGCATGTGTAGGGGGGACCGGGTCCCCCCCTGTGATCGACTCGTAAGGCTACGGGTGAAGGGGGGTCCGGCGCGGACCCCCGAAGTCCGCTTCCCGGAGCCTTGACGTGTCGGAGGCTCCGACTCGATCCGGCTGTCCGAATCGTGCATCGTACTGGCTCGGTCGGTAATCGCCTACATTGCTCGGCACGGTTTGCTTACGGATGAGACGTACGGAGCAATTCGGACCCGGAAATGACTCGGTCGGCGATTTCGCGTTTCTCGCATCGTACTTGCTCGCTCGTACAGCTGTACGCGTCGGTCGAAAAACACGCGTACGGCTCGTACTTTTTCCGCCCGGATCGCGTTCGGAGCCCTTCCGAGCGAGATCGGAATCGGCCCCTAAGTGTCCTGGCTGGGAGACGCAACATCGTCGTTGCTTGCCGCTGCGGGGGACGGTCCTTGCAACACCTCGCAGAGTACGTCAATGGAGCACAAATGATATTCAGAGCTGCCAATAGCTGGTGTAGAGGCAGCCGGTGCTGTTGTCGAAACCTGAGTGCTAGTGGAAGAGCTGATGCTCAACCCAGTTGTAAAAGGCACCTGTGGATTCTCGAGGGATGCAGCCATCAATATGGGAATACGTTGGGGACATTGCCGAGCATGGGCCCTCAGGGGTTCCTGCCTGGTATTCAAGTCCGCAGGCATGTCTGATGCAAGTGTCTGACAGAGATCCAGCACGCATTCTTCACCGCAAAACAGGCATCGAAGAAAAGGTAAGATGCAGTCCATCCAGACTGGTCTAAACGATAGGAACCAAGAGGCACTCAGTTCCCGTAGGCGAGGTGTGCCCAGACGCTGTACCATGTGCTCACGGTATTTGCGCTCCAGGAGCCCTTTTGCCATCTCGTTGGTAATTGGGCCGTCCATTGCGGAGCAGAAAAATGACAATCAGGATTCCTGCGATAGAAAGCAGGATCAGCCGAAGACCTCCAAAAACGCTTCCCAATACGGAGTGTATAAAATTTGGAATCACTCCGAGGATTGTCTGGAAGGTGCTTAGAAATCCTGACCCTATGGTCTTAAATAGGTGTACAATACCACTCGTATCAGACATGTTGAAGATACGACCCACCATTTCTGCGAAATGAATGGGGCATTTTGTACATATAAGTGCCTGTATCTCAGTCGAGGTCATTGCGATTTGAAGATCAAAGGTCTCTCGAGCGGAGGTTAAGGGTACGGTTTGCTGTAAAAGTATGGCTTTCAGTCTGCTCAAAGTATCAAACTGTATAAAGGAAGCATTCAACGAAGGCCATAACGGCGCCTCCCTGACTGTATTCATTGGGGGAAACAATACTTGCATACAGCAAGTAACCCTGGAGTTCACAGTGACCAGATAGGCAATGCCCGGAAGCATCCCACAGCAACCTTGATCGTTCAGCATCAAGTAACTCCCATTCGAGAGCAGCTCGAATACCGGTGTAATCACAGCTGCTGGAGTCCCTTTCATGTGGCAGGACAAATTCGCCACTGAGCCATTACAAGCTCTGTGCAGGGAAATATCCTGGCACATGAGAGAACCGCTTAAAGTGTTCTTGCAATTTGTACCGCTTAGAAACACTTCTCGATCCCCACTCCGGCATCGAAATCTGTATGGTAACTCCCAAGATTCCTTAATGTATTCCTTACCCATTTTCTCATATTTGCCTGCCTGCCTTTGCTCAAGGCAATATTGAAACTGAAAAGTAGTGACCAGTAGAGTTATGTGGCCATGGATTAGCCATTCCGTTGATGGTGATTCTGCTACCGTAAATGGTAATCTATCCAGCTTTTCAATGCGCAACATTGTTTATTTTGCTCCCCTTTGTGCCATTTCTACCTGTTTATCTGTTAGATTGTATTCAGAAAACAGAGACGTACTGTTGATTAAACGCCAAGGCACATAGCCTTCACGCAAAGATTGCAGTGTCCAGCTTAACAACATGATAGAACGTAACTGAGATTGCCCGTGTTGTAATATGGCTAAATCCTGTTCCAGTATATCTATCGCAGAAGATACAATGTTGCCTAAGGAATAGATCCTGGAGGTTAAAGTTGTTAACCTATTATCCACTACTGCTAATGCCTTTTCTAAGTTAATACGGTCTATTTCCCGTATTCTCTCTGCGGCCTCTTGTTGGGATATTATCCAGTTTTCATTGTAGGCAGCATAAATGCCAGCATATATGAAACGTTTCTGACGGGGTTTCCTGGGACCTAATAAAAAATCCCTAAGATCCATGTCTTGTGTGAGTAAGGATAAGTGTCGTTTCACTTCTGTGAGTGTTGAGGTCTCTAGCCAATCAAGGCACAACTTCCCAACACTGTAGGATGTCACTACCCCTGGATGTTCTCTTTGTACATAACGTGTGTCTGGCCTGTGGATATTGAACCCTTCGGTTATACCCCAGAATCTTTTCTGACATGTGTTTGTGTCTAAGGGCCAAACCACCCATTTCTTCCAATTATGGTCTGATCTATTGCACTGTAAAATGTCATCTAGTGTTGCCCCTTCTTGTGAAGTTAAATTTTGCCACCCCTCCATCTGTGATGGTGTTGGAAACCAAGGTGTGTTCAGGTCCTTGTTTTTGTCTAGTCCAAAACAGGACGTCTGTTGCACAGTGTCATTTAGAAATATCATCTGCTGTGGAATGAGGCACTCTCTAAATAGCGCTTCTGTTCCCTGGACTTGCCAGTCTCTAGAACCCCAGACTGATTTTAAGTCTATTGTGTCCTTCTATAGGTCGAAACCCTGTTCAGACAATTGGGCAATAAAGGAAGCAGAGTAAATCTGTTTGGTGTTAGTTAACATAATTTTCAGTGCCGATGTCGGTGTAACCTTATAATAATATGAGGTCAGGTCAGTGGTGTTAAACCCTGAAAAATATGAAAATTTCTGTGCAACTGTTTGCGAACTACTTTTAGGTGGTGTAGGGCAATGTTCCCACTGGTGGTACTCAAAAACATTTCTAGGTGATATAGATTTGTGCAGGAAATGATGACCATAATGTTGATAACAGTACAATGTGTCGTAGTCTGAAGTACCTTCTAACATTTCAGTGTTCGGAAATGCGGCAGTTTTCTCTAAATCAGACAACATATCATTAACAGTTTCAGAGTCCCAATCACCAGAAAATGTACTCGAGGTAATGATATCACTCAATGAAATTTTAAATACATGAGAATATATCGAAATCAACCTTGTCCCAAACTACACCATCCGGTATAGGAACTACTGTAATGTTCACTGATGACAAGTCTCTCTGCTCACGATGGGACGATTGATGTGGCTTCAGAATCAAATTAACTTTTTGTGTTGCGGAGCTTTGTTGAAGGTATCGTCCATTAATAAGCATGCTAAAAGTTATAACTAAGCCTAGCCAGAAAAGAAAGAACAGTATCCCAGTAATTACCCAGAGTTCTAACCAAGGCGATACCAGGTAAGTCTTTTTGAGAAAGTTCAGAAAGTCTTTAACTTGCTGCTTGCGTGATTTTTGGGCTGGCGTCGTTTCCGGTTCACTTGGATCCAAGGAAAACATATCAAAGTTCATGAAGTAGCCAGAAGCAGTTCGATCAATTGTAGGAATTGCATCGGGATTTGTTGAAATCGTATTTTGCTCTTGTCGAGGCATGTTGACGTAGACATCTGTATTAGGTCTTATTGCAACTTGTGTGTTATTTTGAATTGGATTTTGAAGATGTACTTCCGGTTCAAGGGGAACGAGTTCCATAGCATTGTTGCATAGTCCTTCATTCCGTACAGGAGGCTCTTCGAACGTGATGAGTCTTTCTGTATGAACTTCTTGGATTGTAGCTAGAGGAGGGTGTCTGCTACTGTGGAGTCCACGAGGCCTACTGTTCAGTATATGCCACATAGTGTGGTTTGATTAAGTCGATTGAGACAAATCTTTTCTCCTTTTTCCCGGCAAGAGGCGGCAAAAGTACAGTTCTTGTTCCTTGAACTGCTAGGACGGGTACAGGCTTTCTGTATGATGGTCCAAATTCTTTTTTGTCCGCTATGTTTTCTCTGACCAGATCTCCGACCTTTGGGATCCAGACAGGTCTTGCCGTGTTTGCCTTGACTTCCCCAGTGGCGGTCTGTTTCTGGAGGACGTTACTCTGTTGTGTCCTGGATTCATTTAGATCCTGTAAAACAGCCAAACCATCATGGATATCAAATGGTTTCTCATCCGCCACTGTGCCTTCACAATCAAGATCAGGTACCCACATTCTTGTCCCAAATAAGACCTCAAATGGAGTGACACCCCCTAGAGAATTTCTTGGCTGGTTATTGAGTGCTCGTTGTACCCCATATAGATGATTGACCCAACTACCGCCCTTGCCTAATACCCTAGCTGTTGAAGATTGCTTTAGGTCCCGGTTTTTCCTTTCCACTACCGAATTTCCCTCAGGATGGTACGGAGAGGAGTACCGCAATGCTACGCCCATACTTTCCATGGCTTCTTTGTAAGCCCGAGAGCTAAACGCCGGACCACGGTCAGAATGTAATGTGCCAACTGCGTTTGTCCCTTTAAAGACTCGCAAATCATTGATAACAGTTCGAGCGTCAGCCGAGCGCTGAGGCCATACCCATAGGAATCTTGAGCAGGAATCCACTGCAACCATGATATACTTGTAAGCCCCATCAGATTGTAAGGGGCCGCAGTGGTCCAGATACACACAAGCGAGAGGTTTGTCTGATTTTAGTAACGGTGTCTGTGCCGGGCGTTTTATGGTGGAGCCTTTCATCTGTTGGCAGATGTCACATTTCAAGACATAGTCCTTTGTTTGCTTTGTTAGACCTGGCCACCAGTAGCGCTGTTTTAACAATGAAATAGTCTCTGTAACGCCTGTATGCGCAGAGCCCAAACCCTCGTGTGCTGCTAGAATTAACCCTTGCCTACGATCCATATTTGGTATTGCTCTGTCCCCCACTCCAGGAATCTGAGCATATGGAATGTTGTTTGCATCTAACTTGTAGGAGTACTTGAGTGGAAATTTCTTTGGTACTGCTCCGCTGTTTTTGCTTGAAGCAATGACAGCGACCATAATCTCACTGTCTATCCTCGTTTTTTTGTTTTGTTTTTTTAATGCATATTTATATAGCGCGAACTCGACCCGAAGGTATTGGAGCACTTTACATGAGCACCGGTTAAGTTACACAAGGACACATTCATTTTTTTTTTGGTAGGCACGGGGAGATTAAGTGATTTGCCCAGAATCACAGGATGTGGACGCGACCCCGAGGCTCGAACCTTGGTTTCCAGCACCAAAGTCGGCAATCTAGCCATCAAACCACATCCTCTCCCCAGTTTTTGAACGAGTGATTGCAGCTACGGAAGCCGTTCGTACAGCCCCCTTCGCCGCTTCATCAGCCAATGAATTCCCTTCAACGTGAACGCCATCACGTTGATGACTCAGTGTATGAATCACGTGAGCCCTCAGTAGTTCGTTCTTCAACTCAACTACCTATTCCCATAGCATTTTATGCTTAATTGTTCCACCTTTTGCGTCTTTGAACCCGTTTTGTTCCCAATGATGTAAATATTCATTGTATGATTGTACACAGTAAAAAGAATCACACACTATAAGTGTGGGGAATTCGTGATCCGTATTCACCAGTGCTAGTATTAGTGCTTTTAACTCTGCCAACTGAGCCGTGCAGTCCCCTAGAGATTGCGTTTTGGTGCAACTTGGATGGTATTTTCCATCCCGCATGCGACCTTTAACGATTGCACATGCTGCGCTGTATTGTTGCTTACTCCCTATGGCCGGTTGAGCAGATCCGCCAGTGTAAATTATATATTCATACTGATCTAGAGGCAAAATTTCATTTGGTAGAGGATATTCTTGTTCGTATTGCAGGAATGCCTGTGTTTTTAGACTTGGATCAAATCTGTATTCAACATCCGTTGCAGTAAGGGAATTAGCCCATTGTATCCATCTCGGATGTAAGGCTTTAGCATTTGGAATGCTGGCCTTTGTAACAGCTTCTAAAGCTGGTACTGGGGTCACGACTATTATGCGTTTTCCCTGAGCCAGGGCTCTTTCTCTTGCTACAGCGGTCTGAACTGCTGTCAGGATTTTTTCTGTTGAAGTGAAACGCATTTCTGCGTTTGTGTACAGGTGTGATTTGTAAGTGATTGATACTGTTTCTCCTTCATTGAAGGTTAAATAAGTGTACCCGCATTGACCCGCTATTACACGGATCACTAAGTTGCGTACGTTTACTCGCGTCTGTAGGTATTTTGAAGCTATCATGTCTTCTTGTAGTGAACGTAGGATGTTTTTGTGTTCCTGTGTCCATTGTCTAACTGAAAAGTCAGGTTTTATTAAATCGTAGAAAGGTTTTACTCTTTCTGCGTAATCCAAAATGTATGTTCTGACGAAATTTAGGAATCCCAGTATCGATTGTAGATTTTTCAATGATCTTGGAGGCTGGAGCAGCGCACAATTTTCTAAAAAGTTAGCTGCCAGACTTTTCCCTTCACTTGAAAGCTCATATCCTAAAAACAGGACATTGAGGTGGGCTATTTTAGATTTCTTAAAATTAAATTTGTAGCCCTCAGAGGCGAATCCCATAATAATGGTGCTCACCCTGGTCAAGTGCCTTTTTAAGTCATCGTCCGTCAGATAAATATCATTCACATAGGACAATGCTTCTTCATCAAAATTTTGGAGTAACTCAATTACTCTTGCTGAGAATACCCCTGGGCTGCTGTTATACCCCAGGGGGAGGCGACAAAATTGTCGCTGCGACCCCAATGCTGAGAATGCGGTCAAATACCTGCTTTCAGGCGCTATATTTTGGCAGAAAAATCCATTTGAGATATCAAGTGGAGTTATGTATTTTTTCCGCACAATGTTATTCATTAATGCGGCACTGTGTGCGTTTTGGACAGCAAATGTCTTTGTGCATGTGTTTAAATGTCTGTAATCTAAAACTAGATGATATGAGTTGTCCGGTTTTGATACGGGAAACAAAGGATTGTTCATTGGTGAGGTGCATGTTTCAATCACCCTTTGGTATTCAAGTTGGTCTAAGATCTCCCTGACCTGTTTGTTAGCTTCTTGCTTTATTGGATATTGCCTCTGTGCATTTGGTGACACTTTTAACGGGATCACGTGGTGGGTTGAATCTTCATCCCATCCGGCATGATTTTTGTACAAAGCTGGAGCTAGGGCAGCTGCCCACTCCTGTGCATATGCATGTTTAAGGTGTATGGGAACGAGGTCGGAAAATGCTGGAAAATTACCGTTTCTCCCCTAGGGCACTCCATAACGAATGCTGGCGGCCAATCTTGTTCAGCTAATAGGATGTCATAACCAGATGATAGGTTTTTCCAAAAGAGACCTTTAACTTTCCTGGGCTTGTCCCCCTCCATTTGGAGTGTTATTTCGTGTAACTTATGTGGGACACTCACCCTTGTAGCTGGTGTTTCCACCGTGATGTAATCATTCAAGTCCGCTGTCACCAGAAATTCCATCAGGTTCTGGCGAGCTATTGTTTCTTCTGCCGCACTGTCTAGCATCGTCTGAGCCCATTCCCCATTCAGAAGTTGTGTCCTCAGAATTCTGGACATGTCTGATCTTTATGCCTGCAACTTTCTTCTTCTTAAACTGAGGTTTTGATTTTGGCTTTTCTTCTTTTTTGGAAGTATAGTCTTGAGCGTGCTGCTTGTCTCTGGACTTTGTACGCTCTTCTTTGTGTTCTGACCGTCCTTCTCTCTCGGAGTTTTTCGTCGAGCCCTGAAAGGAACGAGAGGAACGTGTATAAGTATCCTGATACCTGTCAGGTTTCCTAATATTATCCCTATTCCTGAGGTTGTACCTCTTTTCAGAGGGCTCCTGTGGAGGAGATCTGCCTTGGGATTGAGATCTGTTTCCTTTAAAGTTTTGTTGTTTTTTATTATCCCACTTCTTTTTAGAAGAAGCAGGTGTCTGCTTGGTAGTGTCCTTTTCAGAACTGCCCATCAGTTGTGGTTTTAATGCTTTTCCACCTAAACTGTCTCTGCCTAATTCTGCATATGCAGTTTCAATTATTTTAGGTAGTTCGTGTTGTTGTTCTAACGGACTGAACTCCCTTAGGCTTTTGCAGTATTATGGCTGATACCTGGTCATAGTTCCCTAGTAACTTCATCCCTAAGTTTAGGGCAGGCTCTGCTCCGTACTCGTTTTGTATTTGTCTTAATACATCTGGTACTACAGCTAATGAAGGAATACCATGAGTCCTGGTATATATGGCAGCAAAGACTGTACCCCAAGTGGTACAATCCTCTACTTGTGGTGTTATCCCCATGGGCAAGCAGATCGTTAGCATTCTGTGTTTTTCATATGGGGTAGTATTCAGGAATACTGCCTCGAGCTGAGTAATTTTCTGGGCTACCCAGAATGGCATTTGTTCACGTTTCGTGGGCATTTTGCCCATTACCGCGTGTAATGTTTGTGTGAAAGTCCTCATGACGAATTGTGTCAAGTTTCTGTAGATTTTGATTAAATCTTTGTGTTGTATGAGTAAGTCTACCTATGCCATTGTTTCAATGTCAGGATGTGGTGTGTAGGCTGCTAATATCGGCCATGTTGCCCCTTCTCCTCCGAGCGGGCCTAATCTTACTCTACTTCTTATGTGGGGTAAGGCACCTTTAACCCAGTATAAATGTTCCTGGTACGTGAGTGGAACCTCTATGTCCTCGAACAGACCATATTCCACTGGTGCATCTCCTTCTGTATAGTAGTGAAATGGGTGCGTTCTTGCATCTGCTTCTGGGAATGTAACCCACAAGTAGAATACCTCTGTTTTGTTGAATTTGTGTGCCTCAATCACGAAAGCTACTAAGCCACCCCTAGCTTGTAAACCATTTTCTAATAGTTTCAGGGTGATTGTATGTCTGAATTTAGGTGCAACTTGAATTGCGTTTGTATCTTCTTCTCCGTCTGAGACGTGTAAATTTACTACTGGGTTATTTCCGCCCTCAGTCATTTTTAAAACAGAGAAGTTTGTTCAAGGGAACTAAGATAAGGTTTTATTTGCACAATTTAGGAACACTTTGTCCTTCAAGCTTGATTAACCAACAGCTAATAAATAGGATTTTTCGCCTACTTAGCTGTGGCGGAGTTTGTGCCCACCCACTCCAGACGTCTCTGGCGTTTTGTGAGTAGGGGTCTCTGAGAATTAGCACGACTGAGCTACTCAGATTCTACTGTTAAATAAGTACTCAACCAAGGTTGGCGGCGCCATGTCGTGTAGTTCCTATACATAACCTATACAGAATCTGCGTGTTCGGATAACATGAACTGTGGGCTTGGTGGCAGACTGACTCTGAACACCCCCACCGAAAATGTTAGCCTGTTTGCATTAGCTAGTTCACAGTGCCACTAGGGTCTCCTCTTATCGGGGAGAGAATAGTTTCTGGCAACCTAAGAACATGACAACCCTGATCCCTCAGGATCGTGGAAACAATGTACTACTTTTCGCTCAGTCACTCGTGCTCACTTGTTCGGTCTCAGAGAGTTTCACAGAAGAAACAGTCGGGCGTGTTACAATAAGAATTTATTGCACAGTTGTTCTTCTAGTGTAAAATAGATGTGCTGCAATAATTGTTAGACAGTAGCAGATATATATAATCAGCAGTATAGTGAATATAAATGTATAGTACAGTTCTACCATTTTGCAATACTCATAAATGCATACATGGATATAAAATGCATGATAAAAGAGAGCGCGTACTCCTACGATGCCTATCTAGATGTACCTAAGTGTACCTAGCATGTGAGTAGGTGTGAAGCCAAGAATCCCTCTAGGATTTAGCCTAACCCCATTACCTGAAGAGAGAGAGTGTGGGACCCCGTCCTGGTCTTGAGTTGGACACCCCGCGAGGGATGTTTTAGACCACTGTCAGCTGGAGCATCTGCATGCAGGAGCCTCAGTGTCTCTGGTCAGTGTGTCGGCCTGGAAGTCTCGGTTCCCCCTAACTAACACTAGCAAGATGTGTTGTATTTATGCAGAAAGTATCTAGGGTTCCTTTGTCCCTTCTTTCTTGTGTTAGCCATTGTTGGGTTTGAGGATGACGTATGGGATGAACCTTGTACGTAGATATTATGCAGGTGGTGTAGCCCCAGCCTGGTTTCCAAGAACCCTTATGAATATTCATTCATACTGTGTGAGACTATTGATGAAGTTATAGGACACTATTGTTCAGAGAGAAACCCTCCTTCTGCGCCCAGGACTAGAACTAGGTAAAGGTTCAATCCTAAAAAGGTCCGTTACTGTGTAGTGTAGGGAAGGAAATGTAGGTGAAGGTGTAAGATATTACCCGGGCCTATATTAGGGTACCTATATGAAACATAACAACAGAGGTATAGCAGAGGCTAAATCAGGTGAGTACTAACAGCTCTCTTTGTGGTAATGTGAGCAAGCAGTTAGGCTTATCCAGAGGGTGTGTTAAGCATTTATTGTATTCACTCAATCAAGGACTGACACCCACACACTCAGAGACAGAATCCAGACCAATTAGGTGAGTATAAAAAAAGATATACGTGTTTGTATGACTTTGAAATGCAGTTAGAATTACACAGTAATTACTTTCAGATTACTTTTAGATTACTTCTTGATTACTTTGAGTACTGGGGTGGTATGCCTAGATATCACACCTTAAGATCATGCAATACGAGATAAGTATGACTTTTTATACTTTGCAATTGAGTTCACTGTTCTCCTACATTTAACAGTTCCACACTTAGAACATTTTTAGGCCCAAAATCTTATAACATGGGTTCCTATGGGAGAAAAATGGTTATCGGTTTTGAAGGTAAGTACTCGACTTACAGGGGTGAGTTTTGGGGGTTAGGACAAAGGTTCCCAGAGGTCTAGAGGGGCACTAAAGTTGCACCACCAGTGACACTGGGGTGGCCGGGTGCAGAGTGCAGGGGCCCAAAGTTAGCCAATGGGCTAAGGGGGCCTTCGCTCAGTGACTGCTGACGAGCAGGCCACCCTGGTGTGGGAGCAAAGCTCCTGGGATTAAGGTCAGCACTGCAGGGGCCAACGACCAGCACAGGAGCTGCACTACCAGCAGCACTGGGGCGGCCGGATGCAGGGTGCAAATCGGTCATCGTGAACCCTGTGATTTAAAATGGAGACCTTTGGTTTTGGAAAGTTGCTGCAGGCTTGGACAGGGAGGCTTCCTGAAGGTGACCACCAGCTGGAGAGGTAAGTTGGGATCTTGGGGGATGCCTGGATGCTGTCAGTTGGGCCACACACGGCCATGCGGCGTCTGGTGCAGGGGTGTCTTCTGGCGTCAGGTTTTCTTACCAGCTCCGGTCGCGGTTGGGGGGACCCTTCAGGTTGTGGCTGAAGGCGTCGTGGGATCACAGCTCCCAGGTCAGAATCACTGCGGAGATCTCCTTGGGGTGTTGGGCCACTCCAACTCGGGCCGTGGGCGTCTGGTGCAGAGTGGTGCAGAATCGCAGAGACGCCGGTATCTGGATTCTGGAGATGTGTCTGTATTTGAGCAAATCCGGTGCTCACGGGAGACAGAGTCGGTGGGAAGGTAGCAGGGCAGGTCCTCCGGGCTCTGGGGGTTGCTGGCTGCTGGACTCACCGGGGTTCTTGCTGTAGTCAGGTTGTAGACGGGACAGGCCGGCAAGGCTGGGGCCAAGGCAGTTGGTGTCCTCTTTTTCTTCCTGGGTCAGCACGGCTCTTCAGTCCTTCTTATTTCTTCCTCGAATCTGAGGAGGCAAGGTTCAGGGTCACCCCTAAATACTAAATTTAGGGGCATTAAAAGGGTGTGCAGGTCGGGACCAATGGATCCTTTCTTTGAAGTGGGTACACCCCCTATTATGCCACCCTCCAGTGGGAGGGGGCATGAGCCTCTTCCTAATCGGCTGAGTCCCCTCATCTTCAAGATGTAGGGGACTGAGATGTGTGCTTCACCTCGCCTCCCCCACCTGAGGGGTGGGGCTGGCAAAGGTGGGCCCACCTCTCTATTCCTAGCTTGGTTTTCCCGCTGATTCTCCCTCCCAAAGTCGCGGCCAGAACCGGTGGGAGCCAGTTGCTGGGACAGTGTCCAAATGCGGCTGGCCTTTGAAGCTTCCCCTTTCATGGACCCAGCCCATTCTGGGGGAGGAGGCATGACACCTCTGCCCAGGATGGACTTTGTTTCTGGACCCAGAGAGCGGAGACTCTCTACCCAGGGGTCCAGAAACCTGTCTGGTCGTGGCAAATGGCAGACAGCCATTCAGGAACCACACCAGGGCTGGTCGATTTTCAGGGGGCATCTCCAAAATGCCCTCTGAGTGCATTTTACATTAAATGCCACACTGGCATCAGTGTGGGTTTAATATGCTGAGAAGTTTGCTACCAAACTTACCAGTTTTTAGTAAAGCCATTATGGAGCTGTGGAGTTCGTAATGACCAACTCCCAGACCATATACTCGTTATGGCTATACTACATGTCCTAAGAATGGACTTAGATACTGTAGGGGTACAGGGCTCATGCCTCTGTACCCTCACCTTAGGGAGAGTGCACCCTGCTAGAGGGGTGACTTACCTAGACCTTAGGCTGTGGGTTGCAGGCATGGCACACAGGGATGTGTGCCATGTCGACTCTTCACTTTTTCTTGCACCAAAACACGCAGCCTGCAGTGACAGTGTGTGTGTGTTAAGGTGCAGGGCCTCTAAGGGTGGCACAATAGGTGCTGCAGTCCTTAGACGCCTTCCCTGGTCACAGTGCCCTTTGTACCCATGGTACCTTTTACAAGGGGCTTACCTGTGGCCAGGGATGTTCCAATTGTGGATACAAAGGTACAGTCTTGGGAAAGAACACAGGCCCTGGGAACCTGATTGGTAGGGCCCAGGGCACATAAAGTCAGGTTGCATCAGATGTCAGGCAAAAAGTGGGGGTAACCATGCAAAAAGGCACTTTCCTATAGGTGTAATATATGTTTCGTGTTGTCGCTACATTGCCTTTGTGAGATAAACCCCACCTGGTTTATGCTAATGATGCCTGGCATCTGAGGACCAAGTCTTGCTGCAAGTATACAGGTAAAGAGCTTAATATCCACGTTTAAGAGAGATATTGGGCGGTATGAGCTGCAGTACTGTTTGTCCTTCCCAGGCTTCGGGATGACTACAATAGCCATTGCCAGCATTGAGGAGGGAATGGATCCCAGACCAGAGAATGAATCGAACAGGCTGGTAAGGATCGGAGCTAAAACCTGGCAGAAAATTTTATACAAGGTTGCCGTAAATCTATCAGGTCCCGGAGATTTTAAGGGTTTTTGCCGCACTATCGCCGAAATAACCTCTTCCAGCTTAAAAGGAGAATCTAGTAACTCCACCTGAAGTAGGGTAAGCCGGGACGTGTTAACCCCTTGCAGATATTAGGTGATACATTGCGGGTCCAGGTCTGATCCCGAATAAAGGTCTTTATAAAAATCCCGAAATGCTGAGGCTATAGATGTATCGTCCAGCACTTCCCCACCATCTGTTGTCCTCAGGGACTGGACTCCTGCTTGTTGTCGCTGGGCCCTTAATTTATTGGCTAATAAATGTTCACATTTATTTCCCCCTACATAAAAGGAATGTTTGAAGCGAAGAGCTGCGTATTCAACCCTATCTAAGTCTAGGCCTGCAAGTTGGGTGCGCGCTGCATGCAGTTGGCGCCATACCCTCGGGCCCCAGTTCGGCAGTGTATCCGTTCTAGCTCCTTGACTTGGCTAACTATCTGATCTCTTTTCTCTTTGCGGACCTTGTCATCCGCTGCCGAGATAGCTATGAACTCATTCCTGATTGCAGCCTTCAAAGCCTTCCAGTGTGAGAATGGTAGTCTCAGAGGTGTCATTCAATTCCAGGAAGGTTTGTATTGCTTTGTTAACCTGTGATATGACCATGGGTCGCCGTAAGAGGGTCTCCCTAAGTCGCCATATTGTTGTAGGTCTTTCCGCCGGAGGGAACTCCATGGTGATGGTTACTGTGTCATGATCCGATAGAGCCGCGGGTTCAATGTCAGAGGCCACTGTCAGGGCGTGAACGTTTCTGGTCCCTAAAAAGTAGTCAAGTCTTGCGTACGTTTTGTGTGCTTGTGAGAAAAATATGTACTCACGGGTTTGCAGATGGAACTCCCTCCAAAGGACACATAACCCCATCTCTCGCAGCCAGTCTACTCCCCCCACCCCCCGGACAGGGCCCCCGTTTGACCATATCAGTGTGTTGTCCTGTCCTTGTATCTGGTACCAAATTGAGGTTCCCCCCCAGGAGCACAAGCTTTTCCTGCGAGGTCATGGCCTCTGACACCGCCGTGTGAAGGAATTGTTCTTGTCCTGTGTTAGGGGTATATATCGAGCCCAGCAAAAGGGGTTGGTTCCCCACAAATACAGTGTATGCAAGGAGTCTACCTTTTAATTCGGCCACCTTAGAGCCCACTCTTCCTCTGAACGACCTGGCTATTAATATGGCGACACCTGTTGTTTGAGCGGATGCGGAAGAAAAGAACTGGTGGGGGAATGTGCGTGATAGAATTCGATACCAGTCCATATGCAGCAGGTGGGTTTCCTAGAGTAAGCATATGTCAGCCCTGGAGTGTTCAAGATAAGACAGTATTGCTTGGCGTCTGGTTGGGTTGTTGAGGCCCTTCATGTTCAATGAAAGGACCTTAATCTGCTGGCGGGTCATGTTTCCATCTTGTAGGGGAGAGCTATGCAATTCACATCTATTGAGAAGTCCAGACTCCCCCACCCACCTCCTGGCCCCTGCATGTGTTTATCCGGTTCATCCCCTGCCAAAATCAAATCTGAGTACTGACTCCCACAAAGACAAAACTAACCAAGTAGGAAAGCATAAGGGTAACAAAGTCAAGTTCGGGACCGTTGAAATAGGTCCTCAGGTTGAGAGTAGGAGGGTGCATGTCGTGGCCTGAACTCCCCCCCACCCCAACCCCACCGCCCGCCAGGCCAGCCCTTCATTGAATAGCTAATGTGATGCCCAGTGAGTTCATGTGCTTTCCTTATTGGTCTGGTCTCCGGCCAGTGATTCCAGCACAGCTTCACGCTCCATCGCAATTGTGGCCGGGTCGGGTTTTGCGGTCCCAGGGGCTGGTCGGCGTCTTTGCCACCTTGAGCGTCTGCGGGGCAGCAGCCCCGTCGACTCCCAATGGTGAGCCCCATCAGTCGAGTTTTCTATCCCGAGTATCCAGCAGGTCTCTTCTAGGGAGCGGAGCTGGTACAACTTTCCCTCGAAGTGCAAAATAAGCCAAAAGGGGTGATCCCAGGAATAGGAGACCCCAATGTTCCGTAGGTGGGAGGTCGCTGGGCAGAAATCCCACCTTTTCTGCAGACTATCATGGCTAGGTGTTGATAAGAGTCGGTGTGTGTCCCTTAAAAGTCAGTGAATGTTTGTCCCGGGCCTTTTGTAGAATATTTTCTTTCAACTGGAAGTCGTGGACGCAGATCAGTATGTCCAAAGGCAGGCTGGTGCAGGCCTTGGCAGACCAACTCAGTGCACTTGGTCAATGTTAATCTCCAGGTATGGCGGTGCTTCCAATATAGTGAAGAAGAGATCCCTGAAGTAGAGAGCCAAGTAAGTGCCCTCCATTGAGGATGGCACTCCCTTGATTCATATGTTGTTTTGCCTCAACCGGTTCTCCAGGTCTTCCACGTGGGCCTGCAAATATATCTGCTGCTCCCATAGGCGAATCACCTCCTGCTGCAAGTGCTCCACTTCTTCATCACAAGTGTGTTCCTGATCTTCGATCGCCGAGACCCGCTCTCCGATAGAATTCACGTCATGTCTGATTTCTTTGATGTCGCTATTTAGCTCTTGCTGTAGGGCCTGAAGATCCTCGCGTAGAGAGGAGAACAAAGCCTCCAGAAGGAGTGGGTAACCGGTTCCTCCCCACCCTCAGGGTCTTGTAACAAGCAGGTGCTGGGCATCGCCTGCTGATCCCCGGTAGGGGTTCTGGGGGCCTTGGTTAAACTTTCTTTGAGGGTCCTGTCTTTCTTCACCCAAGCTGATTTCATGGTCCTGGTCTTCTGATCCAGACTTCATCCCCCGCAAGATAGCTGTCTGCCACTAGGAGGAGGGTATCTTAGCAGCCTATGGAGGAAGGACAATGTTCGTAGTCTAGGTGGACTGGGGTTGCTGGACAACATCTTCCGTGCCCTGCGCTGAAGGGGCTTTCAGTACCGTTCAATATCTGGGACCCTTCCTTATTCAGTGAGAGACTTATTGGCCCCAGGTCTGCATCCCACATGTACCGCTGTGTTCTGGTTGCTTTTCGGCCTTGCTATAGGGACTGTCGGAGACCCCCCTATAGCTTTCAGTAGCGACTGGCCCTCTATTGTATATGCAATGTTGGGGCTGGCCCAGGCTCCAATCCGGAGGGGAATCCGCAACTTGTAGGTTTAAATTCAAGCATTCGCAGTTGTTAGTGTGAGCAAGTGGTAGGGCCAGACACCCCACCCTTTTGGGGGCCCCTCTCTTCAAATCAGTATTAGGCTATCGCTTTCCAACTGTCAGGAGAGTCCCCATTTCCACAAGGGGGGTCCGAGTCCTTTCCACTCTCCACTCAGGCGAAAGTCCCTCCACTGCCACAAATGGTCCCCGTAAGAGAGGAGGTGAGTCACAGCCCAGGCGCTATGCCAGTGATAACCCCCCCATGCACAGAGATGATGCAACAGGTCTCTAAGCATAAGCCAGCAGCTCATGCGAAGATACTCCCCCGCCAATCCACCCCCAGAGGGCAGGGAAAACAGCAGCCTAGTCCGCGGGCCCCTCCGTCGTTCCGCAGCGTCCTTTCCCAGTCTTCATGGGCACAGGAGTGGGGCAAGCTGTAGCTCCAGATCCCCGGGTCACTCAGGCACCAGGTCGCTCCATCGCAGGCACTCCCATATGGCCTCGCTACTCACTGTGAAACTCTCACATCAGGATCACACCTTCTGCATGGCACGGGGCACCGGGACGGCCTCTGGACCTCCTCAGGGCCTGTTGGTTTCAGGGACCCCCATCATAGCCCCCCTCAATGCTGCAGCTGTCTCCCCCGGTTGACCGCTGCCGATTTCAAGTTGCGGGCCAGTCCTGCACCGCCAGTGGAATCGCCCCCTCGGTCTCACTGCTGCGGGCTCTCATAGAATGGCTTAAGACAGGCAGCCAGTAACTGAGCACCGCCAGAGTCAGTGCGCACCTCCACCATAGCTGCATCTAAGGCCAGCGCGTCCGATCGCGGCCCAGATGCGCTGAAGGTTGGGTGAGCCACCGCTGTCACTGGCGCCCCCTCGAGCAGCCCCGCTCCTACGCTCGGAGGTCTAGGCCGCCATATTGCTGTGGCGGCTCCTCTCCAGCTCTCGTCGCTTTCCTCGTCTGCGGGTGTCGGGCGTAGGGGGCCGACACCTCGCTTCACGCCTCGCTATCCACTCGCTCCAGGTGGCAATACCGAGATCGCACTGGGCTAATTTGAGCACCAAGTGTGGCCAGGGTCAGAGGCGGGTTCGGAAGCATGGGAGAAACACGTCCTACTCGCTCGCCATCTTGGCCACTGAGGTTACATTTTAGGCAGATACTCTGCATCCAGACTTGGATGAGGGTGAGACAGTCTGTGAGTCGGTTGATCTTGTTATTTGCTTGTACTTTCATGAAGAGTTGAGTATCATGGGCATGCTGGTGGATTTTGAAATTGTGACTAGTCCGCAGTAATCATAGAGGTTCTAAATCCACTTTAAAGTGAACATAGTATAGGGTGAATCCCTTGAGTTTCTAGTGTGCCATTCGTTAACTGTCGAGCCCTGTATGCATTCATCTTGAAGAAATGATGATTGTTGCGAGAAGTAAGAGTTGAACCACAGTAGTGCCGAGTTGTGAAAACTATGCAGGCTGATAGATGGTTTATCAGTGCTTGGCAATCAATGGTATTGAGTGCTGGAAGATGGTAGGATCCGTGATGAGTAGGGAGTCATCAGTGACCTGGAAATTCAATGTCTTTTTTCTTCTTTGTCTTCTTCAGCCTACTTAGTAGTTATAGAGAAGTAAGTACTGATTTCTTTGTGTATTTGGATAGCAAATTGTGTTGTATTATTTTTCTGTGGAAAGCTGTGTGTAACTGACATGGATATAATTGGCAGGGTTGTCTGGGTTGTCACCTTTTCAGTAGAGGAAGGATTTGTCAGGTCTTGAGTGTGTTTAGAGAGACACATTTTGCAGGAGAAACTGACTTTGTTTTTATTTTGTCAACTAAACCTTTCTCACACATTATAATCTACCAACACATGTACTGCACTGATTCACCCCTCAGGCAGACAGATGGGGGATGTAGCATAACTACAACCCATATTCATCCATTTGATAGTGTTATGTGGTCGGATGAAATTGATCATTGTTACATGTTTTGTGTTGTCAGTGTATTGTCTGTTTTTGTTACCTTCCTCTGTTAACATCTTGGTACAGTATAGTATAGGAACGTGTGAGGTTGGCTTGAAGTATTGCTTGACTGCCTGAGAAAGGCTGCCTTAAAGAGGGTTCTGCTTCTTTCTTAGGCTTCATTGGTGGTTGATGTGTAGGTGGTAGCATTTGCTTTTCTGATAAGGATTTTGAATGCAGAGCATAGGGTTTGTAGTTTAGCCGGATCCTCTTACAGGTTAAATTTTGTTTGCTGTCAGTGGGCTCTCCAGAGTTCTAAACTGAAGAGAACATGTGGGTTCTTGCAGCATTGACTAGATTCTCCCAGATGTTAGGCCTTTTTCCAGGGGAGCAATGGGCAATCTGAGTTTTTGGTGAAGGTGTTTCTTCTACTGTTGTCTACTGTTGCTTGCTGCTTGTATTACAGTAATGTTCCCCAATATAGGAAGAGGTGAGAATTAACATATATTAATTAGTTTTCATACTGCGTTGCTATGAGAAGATTTGTCAAATTCCGAGTCCCTGTAGAGATGGACAGAATCAAATGCAAGGAAGAAGTCAAGTAATAGGTATGCCCGTACTCCATTTGAATCCATTACAGTGTTTAAATCATTCCATGTGGAAGTCAGTGCAGTTTCTGTGCCACACCCATACCAGAATCTGTTTTGGTAGTCGAAGAGAAAGTTACTTTCTTCGATGAATGCAGCTATTTGTCTTGATGCTGATCTTTCAGTCTTTTTGCCTAGAAACAGTTTGTTATTGTCTGGAAGTTAGAAGGAGCCATTGTTTGACGGCCTCTTTGTTTTAGGTAGTTCTTTTGAGAAGAGACCTTTATCCAAGGAGTAGTTGATAGTTCTGGTTAGATTAGTTGCAGAGCTATTAATGAGGATATTCTTGCATATATGAGCAGGACATGAGTCTACCTGTGATTGTGCTAGCCTACAAGCAGCCTTAGTAAAGTCCTGTGACGCCAGGAGGTTAAAGTAGAGTAACTGGAGGTTGTTTTCATAATTTGCTTTCTAGTGAACTGTGCAGCACTACTGGAATTGTGATTGAGCAATGGAGAGGGAATCAGGGAGTCTAAAATCATTTGGAGGGTTGAAGTAATGCAGGTGTGTCAGGCATACAGCAAGGGAATGTCCAGAGGTCTTTAATTGTGCTCCCAGGGCATCAGGATGTCCTAAGGAACTGCCACTTCAGATACTGTGGTTAGGGGCAGTGGCGGCTCGCAGAGGGAGTGCTGCGGGGCGGTGCAGCGAGCGCAAGGTAAATAGTTTTATTTATTTATTTACTTACTTTACTTCTGCCCGTTGTATGTCCGACTCCACTAACCCCCCGCCCCGCCCCACCGCCCCGCAGCACTCCCTCTGCGAGCCGTCACTGGTTAGGGGACCCTTTTACCTGTGAACTCTTCCAGTGGGTCTGTCGTGATCTAGACGCCCATCGTCAGCTCTCCCTGTTCAGATCTCCTGTCTCATGTTTAGGTCTCTTGACTACAGTCTACTCTTGAGGCCACAGGTCATCTCTACAAGACATAGGGAAGGTTCCTCTGAAGCAAGGCAGGCATCAGCTATCTTGGCTCCACTCAGCTTTCCCTGCCACCTACTCCTAATTCTAATACATATTTTGACAGGACAACTGTGCACTGTGCACTACCTAGCTCCACGTAGTCACTGTCATTCACTTACGAAGATTTCAATGAAAGTTAAAGGCACAATGGGTGAAGCTAGAAACTGTGTAAGATTATTGACAATAAATACATGAAAGGCAAAACATTTAAACTGTGATTTTGAATAAAAATGAGAGGGTTAAAAAACCACTGCACTGCCTCTGAATAATGAGTTATGCCATGACAACCCATCAATCAATCAGATGTCTTGTAACCATGACTACTCACCCGTAAGGCTCTCAATGCTCTGGGGGCAGGGGCGGGGGGACTGCTGGTCCTTCAAAGGCACTGTGGTTCAGTCGAAGAGCCTGGTCTTGAGGTCCTGCCTGAATTGAGGCAGTTACTGTGGTTGCCTGAGGCAGAGAGGCAGGGTGTTAGACCTGGCATAATTGGCGTGGGTTTCCCCTGTATTTTTTCCTTTGCCTCCTGTTATTTTGTTGTGTGTTGGACTTCGTTTTTGCTTCTAGATGCTTTGGGCACTTTGCCACTGCTGTTCAGTGCCAAAGTGCAAGTGCTCCCTCTAAATTGTTGTATGGATTAGTGATTTCATGATTGGCATATTTGATTTACTAGTCAGTCCCCAGTACAGTGCACTGTGTGTGCCAGGGCCTGTAAATCAATTCTACTAGTGGGCCTGCAGCACTGATTGTGCCACCCACCTAAGCAGCCTGTAAATGTAACTCAAGATCTGCCACTGCAGTATCTGTGCGCAGTTTGGTACTGCCATGTCAACTTGGCAAGTGCACCCACTTGCCAGGCCATACCCTTTCATGTTAGTCACCCCTAAGGTAGGCCCAATGTACCCCTGTGGGCAGGGTGCAGCATATGTGAAAGGTAGGACATGCCCTGGTGTGAGTGGCATGTCCTGATAGTGAAATACTGCCAAATTCGTTTTTCACTATTGTAAGACTATCTGTCCCCAAAGGATAGAATGGGGAGTTTGCTTATAACATCTTATAAGCACAACTGCCCAGGGGAACAAGATAGGAAAATAAAGTTTAGTATGCCTGAACTCAGAATGTTAAGATGCATCTTTTAGTGAGGGTGATTTTTGCATTCTGTGTTTGAAAATACCACTTTTAGAAAGTAGGTATTTTCTTGCTAAGCCATCTAGTGTGCCTCTGCTAGGATGTGTATTGACTGTCTGGCTTAGGAGTGACAGGGGCTGGGGATGTGCATTCTGTTCAGACAGCCACTTGGGGGGTTAGGTGTGTCCTGCCTTTCCAGGGTGAGTTAGGGCTGGGCTGAATAGACCTGGGCTGCATTTAGAGTAGGGGGATTTTCCTTTCACCTGAATGGGCCTGGTCTGCCTTACACAATGCTGTCTCCACCTCATGCCAGGAAGCTGCACCACAGAGCACAGAACTGGTTTTGACTGTGCACAGGGCTTCTCTGCCACCAGAGAACAAAGGATTTTGCTGTATAACTATTAGGTCCTAGACCCCAGAACATTAGATCACTTCTGGACTTCAAGAGGAACCTCTCCCAAGGAGAAGAGCTGGAGAAACTGGAGGAGGAGTACTGCCCCTTTGCTGTGTGCTGTCTGGGGTTGGCCTGCAGTGACAGTTTCTGCCAAGGAGAGGAACTGTGTGTGCATCCTGCTTGAGAAAGTATCTCCAAGGGCTTGAAGTGGAGCTTGCCCCCTGTTCAAGAGGTCTCAGGAACAGCAAAGACCTCACCATCCTTCTGGGCACCGTCTCTGGTTCCGCTGGTTCCAGTCACCACAGAAGAAAAGAGCAGCCAACTCCATCACTGAGTCCGTTGCAGACGCCGTGTCCTGAAGGCACCGCAGAGAGCACTGTCTCACTTCGCAACGCAACCCTAGTCTCACCGACTCCGTCAACGAGCCACTGCTTGCACCACGTCCTGTGGGCACCGCACTCCGCACCGCTTTGCTACACGCTGCACAGACGTCACCGACTCCATCGCTGCCCGACTCAAACATCAACCGGCTCCGTCGCCGCACCGTGACCTACCAGCACCGCATCGAGCACCGTCTCACCCTGCAACGCAAGCCTTGGTCTCACCGACTCCGTCAATGAGCTGCTGCCTGCACCGAGCCGTGAGGACACCGCACGCTGCAACGCTTCCATCTCACATCGCAACCGCGACGGTTGCCCCGACCGACTCACATTGGCGCGTTGGCCGCAACAAGAAAGGTACTGTCTCCGAGTCTGTCGATGATTTAGCTGACCCGTAGCGACGCGGTTGGCTGGAATTGTTAGACTTTGTCGTGTTCAGTATCGCGGTAGCCCCAAACGGAGCTACAGGGTCGAAGGAATGGTGTTTTCACGTTATTCCTGCAATTTAAAGGTTATTTTGCACAGTAATTATTTTTACAGTATTGTATGTTGGATTTCTTTGTCGTTTTTGGTCTTGTTGTTTAGATAAAGTTTTGCTTATTTTTCTAAACTGGTGTGGTGTCCATTTGTAGTGTTTTCACTGTGTTACTGTATGCATGCACAAATGCTTTACACTCTGCCTCTGAGATAAGCCTGTCTGCTCATGCCAAGCTACCAAGGGGGTGAGCAGGGGTTAGTTTAGAAGTGTATCCCCCTTACCCTGACTAGGAAGAATGGTCCCTACTTGGACAAAGGTACCTACCTCTGCCAACTAGAGACCCCCATTTCTAACACAGAGTGTTCCAGGTCTTTGCTGAAAGGTAGGAGAAGGATCTTCCTCTGGCCATGGTCTTGCGGATTCGTGGGACAGTGGCCAGCGCTAGTTGGGCGGAGCGGAGGTCTCTGGTGGGTGCGTGGAATGTGAGGCGGTGGTTGAGGTATGCAGCTCCTGCGTCGTGCAGGGCTTTGTAGGGGTGTGAGAGGAGCTTGAAGGTGATTCTTTTGTTGACTGGGAGCCAGTGGAGGACTCTCAGGTGGCCGGTGAAGTGGCTGTGGTGGGGGATGTTGAGGATGAGTCTGTCAGAGGCGTTGTAAATGTTCTGCAGTTTCTTGAGGAGTTTCTGGGTGATACCGATGTAGAGTGCGTTGCCATAGTCAAGTCTGCTGCTGATGAGTGTGTGGGTGACTGTCTTTCTGGACTCGGTGGGAATCCACTTGAAGATCTTTCGGAGCAGGCATAGCGTGTGGAAGTAGAATGATAAGAGGGCGTTGATCTGGTGGTTCATGGTGAGCGAGGAGTTCAGAATGATAACGAGGTTTTGTGCGTGGTCTATGGGTGTGGGGGGGTTCTAAGTGCTGCGGGCCACCAGGAGTTGTCCTAGGTGGAGGGGGTGGAGCCCAGGATGAGGACCTCGGTCTTCTCTGAGTTGAGCTAAAGACAGCTGTCCTTCATCCAGGTGGCAACAGCCTTCATCCCGTCGTGGAAGTTGTTCTTGGCGACTGAGGGTTCGTTGGTGAGGGAGAGCATCAGCTGGGTGTCGTCGGCATAGGAGACAATGATGAGTCCGTGGGGGTTGATCTCTGCGTGTTTCCAGTCTTCCGGGAAGGTGGCGGAGTTGATGGAGCAGTTGATGGTGCTGCAGAGTCCGGGGGCGATGGAGTTGCCAGCTCTGTTGAAGATGTGGTGCAGACAGGGGTCTGAGGGTGCTCCGGAGTGGATGCTCTTCATGATCTTGAGGGTGTTGTCAGCGGTGAGGGGAGTCCAGCTGAGCAGGGTCTGCTGGGGTCCGGTGTCATTGGGTGCAGTGGTTCCGGGTGGGGAGAGAGAGTCTTGGGTATCGAGGCTGTTGAAGCTGTCATAGAACTCCTTAATCTTGCGGTGGAAGAAGGTGCCGAGTTTGTTGCAGAGGTCCTGGGAGGGTTGGATGTCTGCTGTTTCTGTGCTGGGTTTGGCGAATTCTTTGACCACTGCGAAGAGTTCTTTGCTATTGAGTGTGTTGGCGTTGATCCTTTCTTGTAGGGCTGCTATCTTTGTTGTTCTAATGAGGTGGTGGTGTTCCGTGACAGCAGTTTTGAAGGCAGAGTGGTCTTCCGGGGTCTTACTGCTCCTCCAACTCTTCTCGAGTCGTCTACAGGTGCATCTGGACTCATGAAGGGCGGGAGAGAACCAGCTGGCTTTCTTGGAGTGTTGTTTACCTGGGGCTTTCTTGAGGGGAGCGAGTGTGTCGAGCAGTTGGAGATCCATTTGTGCAGGTTGCATGCTGAGGTATTAGGGTCTGTGGATGTCGGTGGTGGGGTTTTTGCTGAGGAAGATGGTGAGCTGTTCTTCAGAGACCTTGTTCCAACTTCTGCGAGGGTAGTGGTGGGCGTGGTGGTGTACAGTGGGTTTGGTGAAGGAGAAGTGGAAGCAGCTATGGTCGGTCCAAAGGAGCTCAGAGGTGTGGCTGACGGTGATGTTGTCGCTAGCGGAGAAGATGGGGTTGAGCGATGGTCCTACTGAGTGGGTTGGGGAGGTGACCAATTGTTTGAGTCCGATGGTGGCGAGGTTCTCCAGCAAGGATGAGGTGTTCTTGTCGTTGGGGTTGTCCAGGTGAAAGTTGAGGTCGCCAAGGAGGATGTGGTGCGATGAAGTCAATGATAGAGTCGTTGAAGGGTGGACGGGATCCGGGGGGTCTTTAGATGAGGGTGCTCCGGAGGGTGGTGTTCTGGTTGGTCTGGACCTGGAAGTGGAGGTGCTCCATGTTGGTTGAGTGGTCGTCCGAATGGGTGGTGAGGCGGAGGGTGCTTCCACCCAGTTTGTTGATGCGGTCCTTGTGAATGATCTTGTAGCCTTTCTGGGATGGTGGTGGTGATGTCCGGGGCGGAGGTGGAGTTCATCCAGGATTCCGTGAGGAAGGCGATGTCGGAGTAGACGGAATCGAGTAGGTCCCAGATCTCCACGGCGTGTTTGTGGAGGGAGCGCGTGTTGAGCAGGATACAGCTGAGCTGATCTGGTCCGGTGTTAGTCGTTTGTGCGGGTGGTGGGGCTGGTGTGCGGTGGCAGGTGAAGGTGCAGCTGCAGTTTCGGCACGGAAAAGGGCCCTGGGTGTCGCAAGGCGGAAGGCAGTGTGGTGTCCGGTGTTGAGGGCTTGGAGGGTGCTGGCGTCGTAGCTGTGGATGGTCCGAGGTGCTGGGCGTGGTCCAGGTGCAAACGTGCGCAGACGGGCTTGCCTTTGGCATGCTGGTGGCTCACCCGATGCGCGGCTGCGCAGCGGCCGCCATTAAGTTGCGTGAGGGGGAGGGCTGGACAGCTAAGAGGCGGGAAAGCGAGAGCGGGAAAGTAGCGCTGGAGGGGGACGGGCTGTGGGGGACGACAAGCGGTGGGAACACGGCGAGAAAAGGTGCAAAAAGTGAAAAAGAGAAAGAAAGTGACAGAAGGCGCAAAAAGTGCAAAAGAGAAAGAAATTGAAGAAAGTGACAGAACGGCAGAAAAGATGAAATAAAGGAAAGACGCGATCAGAGGAGTAAAGGCAGAAGCAGAGAGACAGAGGGCAGAGCAGCGATGCTCCCCACTGGACCACCAGAGATGAGGCGCAGGCGGGTGGAGGAGGGCCTTGAACTCAGGACCTGGAAGGGTCAGGGGGCAACAGCTACCAGGCGGAGCAGTGCTGGGAGGGAAGCTACTTACTGACAAGGTCATAAGATCGCTCCTTCATCGCGCAGCGGCCGCCATTACATAGCGTGAGGGGGAGGGCTGGACAGTTGGGAGGCGGGAAAGCGGCACTGGAGGGGGATGATCAGCAGCGGGGACACGGCGATAAAAGGCGGAAAAAGTGCAAAAGAAAAAGAAAGTGACAGAAGGCAAAAGTACAAAAGAGATAGAAAGTTTCAGAAAGTGACAGAAAGGCAGAAAAGATTAAATAAAGGAAAGAAGCGATCAGAGGAGAAAAGGAAGAGACACAGAGGGCAGAGCAGCAGCAGAACAGAGATGCTCCCCACTGGACCACCAGGACCTGCTGGTGGAGGAGAGCCTCGAACTCAGGACCTGGAGGGGTCAGGGGGCAACAGCTACTGGGCGGAGCTGTGCGGGGAGGGAAGCTACTTACTGACAAGGTCAGTAATATTGCTCCTTCACCGCGCAGCGGCCGCCATTGAGTAGCATGAGTGGGAGGGCTGGACAGCTGGGAGGTGGGAAAGCGGGAAGCAGGAAAGTGGCGTTGGAGGGGGTGGGGCGCGGGAGACGAGCAGCAGCGGGGACACAGCAAGAAAAGGCATAAAAAGTGCAAAAGAGAAAGAAAGTGACAGAAGTTGCAAAAAGTTCAAAAGAGAAAGAAAGCGACAGAAAGGCAGATAAGATTAAATAAAGAAAAGAGGCGATCAGAGGAGAAAAGGCAGAAGCAGAGACACAGAGGGTAGAGCAGCAGCAGAGACTAGATGCTCCCCACTATACCACCAGAGATGAGGCGCAGGCGGGTGCCTGCGGGTGGAGGAGGGCCTCGAACTCAGGACCTGGAAGGATCAGGGGGCAACAGCTACCAGGCAGAGCTGTGCGGGGAGGGAAGCTATTTACTGACAAGGTCAGTAAGATCGCTCCTTCATCACGCAGCGGCCTCCATTAAGTAGCGTGAGGGGGAGGGCTGGGCAGTTGGGAGGCGGGAAAGGGGGAAGCAGGAAAGCGGCGCTGGAGGGGGACGAGCAGCAGCGGGGACACAGCGAGAAAAGGTGCAAAAAGTGCAAAAGAACGAGAAAGTGACAGAAGGTGCAAAAAGTACAAAAGAGAAAGAAAGTGACAGAAAGGATTAAATAAGGGCAAAAAGCTATCAGAAGGGAAAAGGCAGTGAGACAAGGGGCAGAGCAGCAGCAGAGCAGAGATGATCCCCACTGGACCACCAGGACCTGTGGGTGGAGGTGGGCCTCGAACTCAGGACCTCGTGGGGTCAGTGGGCAACAGCTACCGGGCAGCACTGTGCGGGGAGGGAAGCTCCTTACTGACCGGGCAGTAAGATCGCGCCTTCTCCTCGAAGCAGCCATCATTAAGTAGCGTGAAGGGGAGGGCTGGACAGCTGGGAGGCGGGGAAGCGGTAAAGCGGAGCTGGAGGGGGGCAGGGACGAGCAGCAGCGGGGACACGGCAAGAAAAGGAGCAAAAAGTGCAAAAGAGAATGAAAGTGACGGAAGGTGCAAAAAGTGCAAAAGAGAAAGAAAGTGACAGAAAGGCAGATAAGATGAAATAAAGGAAAGGAGTGATCAGAGGAGAAAAGGCAGAAGCAGAGAGACAGAAGGCAGAGCAGCAGCAGAGCAGAGATGCTCCCCACTGAACCACCAGGGATGAGGCGCTGGCGGGTGCCTGCGAGTGGAGGAGGGCCTCGAACTCAGTACCTGAAAGGGTCAGGGGGCAATAGCTACCGGGCGGAGCTGTGCGGGGAGGGAAGCTACTTACTAACATGACATAACTCCATGCTGTAGTCTAGTAAGGTTAAGATACTTGTATAGTGCTGTGATGCGCTTTCTTTAAAGTACCATCACAGCACTATACAAGTAGTTACACTATTGGAAACAAATGAATCCATTTTCTAAAAACGAATATCACAGCATCCAATTGATCTTATGAAATGTGACTCCTTTGGCAAACATGTTTTTTTATCCAGTAACACTTTGCATGTTGGGATTTCCAGACCCAACATAGAATGTAAAAAAGAAAAAAGCACACACACATTCCAGAATGAACCATTGCAGTGAATGGAAAGCCAGGAACGTTTGAAGGTGTCACACAGTACAAAGGGCAACTATGTAAAAAGTTTAAAAACAAGTTTCACTTTGTGATTTTCAACCTAATTTTTTGGAACCAATCAAAGATTAAGCAGTGAAGTGGTGAAAGCGCAAAGATTCCATGTAATGTGCAGATGTTAGTATTAAAGTGATAACAGTCAAATATTTAAACTCCTCTAAAACACTGAGGCTTGCTACAAATTGGCTCCCTACCACAGTGCCAGCTCCGAGGGGCTACAGGGTCAATTCTTCAGCATCATCTGCAACCCTTTGGTCATGCTGTGTAGCAGCAGCACCTGAATGCTCTAAACTAAGAAGATGAACAGAAAAACCTCAATGCTGGCACCTGTTGTGAGAAGTTGGCCTGGCATATGCTGTCCACTAATTATAGTGGGCACCTTGCACCAGTCCAAACAACCCCTTATTGGAGATAGGTTAAAGACAACCTTTATTGAAAGCTATCCTAGTGGTAGCTATGGAGAGCAGCCTTCAGGCTAAGTCTTGAAGGAATGTAAAGCAGCTTGTTTTACCAGTCTATAATCTCTTGAGTGACCAAATGAAAGAGCACCACACCAGGTATATATTCAAAATATATGTATTTATTGCTAAACACACCCCTCTAGTCTCTTTATGAGGCTAGAGTTCGAAGTACATAAGTTATAAGTTATTAAATCACAGTAATAGCACAAATACACGTTTGGGCCCTAGGGGCGTACCAAACCATATACCAATAAAGTGGTATGCGAACCACGACTGAACTAGACACTAGGCCTAGAGCCTCTAGAAGTGCTTGGACCACAAGGAACCACCCAAGGTAGTGACACAGGGGACCCACGGGAGACGCGTGCAGTGTAAATACACAACCGCGATACGCCGTTAACTTCTATGGAGAAAGTCGGGATCGGGAAAATAGAGGAAAGGGACACTTAAAAGAGGACTAGGACAAAACCCTTTGAGATCTAGGACTTTGAAGAGTCTCTACCCACGGGAGCACCGGAGTACTCGTGTTACCTCACCCAGGGAAGCCGGGTGCATAGGTGCCTTTCGGGGTCGGGTTTCGTCGTCGATTCGAATGGCGATCTGCTGCAAAGTGCTGCTGGCGGCCAAGAGAAAAGTGTCCGGGTGGATCCAAGAGTGGATCGGAGTTCTGGTGAACCTGAAAGCAGAGGGGACAGAGTCTGGGTCACTAGCCAGTGACCAGGAAGGCGATGGACAGATGCCCACCGATGTCGAGTGCTTCAGGTGCGTTGACGGTCGTCTTGACTCTTCAGCCACGAGGTCCAGGAGGCGTTGTCGGCGACCAGGAGCAGGATTCGGGCTGGTACACGATGTCTGTCGAGTGCTGAGGTGTCGGCGACCGGATTGGACCCAACAAGCCTTGGCAACGGCAAGTCTCGGTGAAGATGTAGATCGTCGATGGTGCAGACCAGCAAGGTCTGTGGAACTCACCCAGCGAGGGTAAGTGAGGGCAGGCCTGGAGCAACCAGGATGCCAAGTAAGAAAAGGATTGGCCTTCGTTAAGGGCTACTAGCCAACCGGCTAGCGACCGCGAAGGAGCCTCGTGACGCCGCACGTGGAGCTGGCTTACAGGACACTCGTGGAGTGGGGGCCAGTGATCTTCGGTGCAGGTGGTGCTGGAGGCTGGGGCTACTCGGAGCCCAAAGCACGACTTCTTGGGAGACCCAGAAGATGATGCACTTGCAAATGTGCTCGGTGTCCAGGGGTCACGGTCTCAAGTCACCCACGATAGCCACGGGCCTCAGCTTTGCTGGGGACTCAGGGTAGCCTCGGGAAGTCTGAGAATCCACCTCTGGTGATGCGATGACTTCGGCGTCCGACGGGAGCTTCAGAAATGCGAACCGGACAGATGCTTCTTTGGTGCCTGCCAAGCAGGGGAGTCACTCCTTGACCCCAAGGGAGATTCTTCAGTCCTCTAATCTTGTCGTAGAGCGTCGAAGGTCCAGGATTCAGTTTCAGAGTTTCGTCCAGGTATAATCTAAAGTCCTAAGGACTGGGTTCCTACCTTTATTCTAAAAATAGGGGTTGGACTACTCTGTGGCCCCACCTATGGGTGGGTCAGGGCAGAGGGGTGGCTACACCCCTTTCCTTTGTCCAGTTCGCGCCAAAGCAGGGGCTGCAAGCCCCTGATCCGGTTTGAACTGGGGTATGCACAGGGACACCAAATGTGCCCCCAGTGCAGGACTTCAAAGCACCCGAAAGTGCTCCCGCCCAGCCCCACACACATTATCCTGTCTTGGGAGGTGGTCACACCTCCCTGGGACAGGAAACCTATTGTCCAGGCCTCCCCTGCCGGAGTTTCGTCCAGCAGCAGGAGGCCAGACTCGTGTCTGTGGCAGCAGCATCCATTTTGTGATGCCAGGGCTCTGGAAAGAAGTTACCGGACTCGTCAGAGTTAACATGTCTTTCCCTCTAGAAGGGTGGAATGCTACCCCCGCCGCCAGGATTGGCGGGGGGTAGTATTCCAAGATGTTTGACACCAAACACGACATGTTTAGGTGCAGCCATTCCAAAGTTAGCATTTTACCGCGAGGATATAATGCGCTTAAGAGTATATGGTCAGGCTGCACTACAAACAGCATCAGAGAGGGTCTCCGAACGCTGCAGAGGGGCCCTGCTCATGCAGGGGCACCCTCTCACATAGGAACCACGCACTCTGCCTTTAGGATTGATAAGGCCTGCCTTAGGAGTGACTTATAGGTTTATATGTGTGTATGTATCTCGTGATATAGGTAACCTATATCACAGTAAGGGGTGCATGCACCACCTTACCCAGGCTGCAGTAGCAGACCTGTGGTGTCAGTTTGGATGGCCTTCCAGGGGTGGCATAATACATGCTGCAGCCCCTGGCAGGCCTCTGAGGTACCTATGCCCTTGGTACATAGTATACCATATACTAGGGACTTATAAGGGCACTCCAGATCCCAATCAGTGATGTGCCTAAGGCACATGGAAACCATTTTAGAGAGGAAGCAGCTAGGCTGGGGTTCTGATTAGCAGGGCCCCAGCCAGACTAATGTCGAAAAACAGTGAAGCATCAGCAAAAAGTGGGGGTACCCATGTGAAGCAGATCCTACTCTCCTACACAACCCCCCCAAACGTAGGGACATTAAACTAACCTTGCCCAGTTAAGTCTTCATGTTCTAAGTGGAAATACCTAGAGAGTCCATCTGCATTCGCATGGTTACTCCCAGGCCTATGTTCCACTGTAAAGTCCATCCCCTGTAGGGAAATGGACCACCTAAGCAGTTTGGGGTTTTCACCCTTCATTTGTTTTAGCCATAAGAGGGGCTTATGGTCTGTCTGAACCAGGAAGTGTGTACCAAACAAGTATGGCCTCAACTTCTTCAGAGCCCAGACCACAGCAAAGGCCTCCCTCTCTATGGCTGACCAACGTTTCTCTCTAGGGGTCAGCCTTCTGCTAATAAAAGCTACTGGCTGATCCTGACCTTCTTCATTCAATTGTGACAGTACAGCCCCTACCCCCAATTCAGATGCATCAGTTTGAACAATGAACTTCTTGGAGTAATCAGGACTCTGCAGAATTGGAGCAGTGCACATGGCCTGCTTGAGGTCATCAAATGCCTTTTGACAGCTAACTGTCCACTGAACCTTTTTGGGCATTTTCTTAGAAGTTAAGTCATTCAAGGGTGTCACTATTGATCCATACCCCTTGACAAATCTCCTATAGTACCCAGTCAGGCCTAAGAAGGCTCTCACCTGAGTCTGGGTAGTGGGAGCAGTCCAGTCCATGATGGTCTGGATCTTGCTCTGCAAAGGTTGAACCTGGCCTCCACCCACAAGGTGGCCCAGGTACACAACCTGACTCTGCCCTATCTGGCACTTAGTGGCCTTGATAGTCAGGCCTGCCTTTGCAGGGCCTGTAAAACATTCCTGAGGTGGACCAGGTGATCCTCCCAGGTGGAGCTAAAGACAGCAATATCATCTAGATAAGCTGCACTATAGGCTTCCAGTCCTGTGAGAACTGTATTCACCAACCTCTGGAAAGTGGCAGGTGCATTCTTCAGACCAAAGGGCATTACCACAAATTGATAATGCCCACTAGGGGTTGAGAATGCTGTCTTGGGCTTTGCAGTATCAGCTAGTCTGATCTGCCAGTAGCCAGCTGTTAGGTCAAATGTGCTGAGATATTTGGCAGAGGCCAAAGTATCTATGAGCTCATCTGCCCTGGGTATTGGATGGGCATCAGTCCTAGTGACTGCATTGAGACCCCTGTAGTCTACACAAAACCTCATCTCTCTTTTTCCACCACTGGTGTGAGGTTTCGGTACTAAGACTACTGGACTAGCCCAAGGGCTATCTGAGGGTTCAATGACTCCCAATTCCAACATTTTCTGGACTTCAGTCCTGATACAGTCCCTGACATGGTCAGGTTGCCTATAAATCTTGTTTTTAATAGGCAGACTGTCCCCAGTGTCCACTTCATGAGTGCACCAGGTGGTCTGACTGGGTGTCAGTGAAAACATATGTCTAAACTGATTGAGGACTTGCCTGCAATCAGTTTGTTGCTGGGTAGTGAGGCTGCCTGCCAAGGCTACACCATCAACTGACCCATCGTCAGGGTTCTGTGAGAGCAGGTCAGGGAGTGGGTCACTCTCTTCCTCCTGCCCTTCATCAGTAGCCATGAGCAAGCCCATGTCTGCCCTGTCCACATATGGTTTTAACCTGTTGACATGGAGAACCCTGTGGGGACTCCTGGGTGTTCCTAGGTCCACTAAATAAGTGACCTCACCCTTCTGCTCAACAATAGTGTGGGGTCCACTCCATTTATCTTGGAGAGCTGCTGGGGCCACTGGCTCCAACACCCACACCTTCTGTCCTGGCTGGTAAACAGTCAGAACAGCCTTTTGGTCATGCCAGGCCTTTTGAAGTTCCTGGCTAGCCTCAAGGTTTTTGGTTGCCTTTTTCATGTACTCAGCCATCCTGGAGCGGAGACCAAGTACATAGTCCACTATATCTTGCTTTGGGGGCTTGAGAGGTAACTCCCATCCTTCCTTCACCAAGCACAGTGGACCCCTCACAGGGTGGCCAAACAGAAGTTCAAAAGGGCTGTAACCAACCCCCTTCTGAGGCACCTCCCTATATGCGAATAAAAGGCAGGGCAAGAGTATGTCCCATCTACGCCTAAGCTTTTCTGGGAGCCCTTTAATCATGCCCTTCAAGGTTTTGTTGAACCTCTCAACTAAACCATTGCATTGTGGGTGATAGGGTGTGGTGAACTTATAAGTCACTCCACACTCCTTCCACATTGCTTTTAAGTACCCAGACATGAAGTTAGCACCCCTGTCTGAGACTACCTCCTTAGGAAAGCCCACTCTTGAGAAGATTCCCAGGAGGGCCCTTGCCACCACAGGTGCTGTAGTGGTCCTGAGGGGAATAGCTTCTGGGTACCTGGTGGCATGATCCACTACCACCAGGATAAACCTGTGCCCAGAGGCTGTTTGGGGATCCATGGGACCAACAATGTCAATCCCTACCCTTTCAAAGGGCACCCCCACCACAGGTAGTGGTATCAGGGGGCCTTTGTAGTGCCACCTGCTTTGCCACTGGCTTGGCAGGTTACACAGGAGCGACAAAACTCCTTACTGTCTTCAGACATGTGGGGCCAGTGAAAGTGAGGGACAATTCTGTCCCAAGTCTTGTTCTGGCCCAGGTGACCTGCTAAGGGAATATCATGGGCTAGGGTCAATAGGAAGCCCCTGAACTTCAAAGGTATTACCAACCTCCTGGTAGCACCAGGCTTGGGGTCTCTACTCTCTGAGTACAGGAGTCCATCATCCCAATACACTGTATGGGGACCACTAGCTTTCCCAGCAGCCTCAGCAGCAGCTTGCTGTCTGAGGGGTTCAAGGGAGGGGCAGCTCTGCTGCTCCTGGCTCAGATCTGCCCTAGAAGGTCCCCCTGTCCCCAAGAACTCAACCTGGTCAGGTTCAAGTTCCTCTGGGACAGTTCCTTCTTCAGGGCTGAGATCATCCCCCTCAAGGGACTGATCTTCCTCCTGAGCCAAGGGGAAGGCACTGCCTTAACCCTACTACTCCTCCTCTTGGAAGGCACTTGGTCCATTCTTCCAGAATCCAAGGCCTGTTCAGTGCTAGACATTTTGGCTTGTGACCTGGTCACAGCAAACACATCTGCAGGGATCCCCAGCATTTCTGCATGGGTCCTGAGCTCCACTTCTGCCCAAGCAGAAGTCTCTAAGTCATTGCCAAGCAAGCATTCGACTGGTAGGTTTGCACTTACCACAACCTTCTTAAGGCCAGTTACCCCTCCCCAGGAGAAGTTAACAACTGCCAGAGTATGGTCTGTTCTGACATTGCTAGCATTGGTCACTTGGTACATCTCACCAAGCATAACTTGCCCAGGTAGCACAAGGTCTTGTGTCACCATGGTGACACTTGCCCCTGTGTCCCTAAATGCCAAAGCCTCACGTCCATTAATCAAAGGCTGTTGTCTGTACTTGCCCAGATTACTGGGACTCACAGTGGAGGTCACATCCATGCCTCCATCACAGACTAACACAGCCTGAGTCAGTTCTCTGACTAAGTCAGAGCCCAACTCAGTTCCCAGGGTGAACCCTACTAAACCCTTTGCTGGAGCACTTCCACCAACTGTACTAGGGGGAACAGGTGCCTTAGGGGCATTGGTGGGTGCTGGACTGGAGTCTTTGGACTTGGTGCAATCACTGGTCCAGTGGGTCTTTTGCTTACAGACCTTGCACCATGGTTTTCTTTGGCCTTTACCCTTGGTAGACTGGGAATCCCCACCAGAAGAAGATTTTTGGGGGCCTGATGAAGACTTTTGATCTTTACCCTTCTCCCCACCCTTGTCAGAGTTCTTAGCATCTTGCTTCTTGGTTTCCCCACCTTGGTTCTGTACTTTCTGCTTCACCCTGGTTCTGACCCATTTGTCTGCCTTCTTTCCCAATTCTTGGGGAGAGGTCAGATCAGAGTCTACCAGGTATTGATGCAACAGCTGATTTTGACAGTTATTAAGAATCTGCTCCCTCATTATCAGATTATACAATCCTGAGAAGTCACACACCTTACTGCCCATCAACCAGCCTTCCAGAGCCTTGGCAGAACAATCCACATAGTCTACCCAGTCTTGAGTCTGTGCTTTTTGGGTGTCTCTGAACTTCAACCTGTACTGTTCAGTGGTTAGGCCAAACCCATCAATAAGAGCACTCTTCAAGACCTTGTAATTATCAGCATCCTCCTCTCTAACAGTGAGGAGCTTATCTCTACCTTTGTCAGCAAAGGAGAGCCACAAGATTGCTGCCCACTGCTCCTGAGGGACCTTCTGTACTTTACAGGCCCTCTCTAAAGCAGTTATCCATTTGTGGATATCATCCCCACTCTGGTAGGGAGGGACAATCTTGCTCAGGTTCCTATGGTCATAGGACCTTTCCCTGTCTCTAGGGACATGGCTGCCACCATGGGACTCTAGTCCCAACTTTCTTCTCTCTCTAAGGAGATCTAGGGATTCCCTATCTAAAGCCAATTGCTTTTTTCTGATCTCCAGCTGAGTTTCCTCATACTGGACCAGTCGGTCTCTCCTCTCATGAGAGGATTCCCTCCTGTGAGAAGAGACAGAGCTCCCTATAGAGGTGCCAGAGTGGTTAGACTCCTGAGAAGGAGATCTAGACTTCCTGGGCACACTCTTAATCCTTCCTGGGGGGACAAAGAGGGCATCATCTTGATCATCCTCATCATCATCCACAGGAGGGATTTGGTTTTCCAGGTCAGGGTCATTGTCACCCTCCTGGCCAGTTTCAGAGGGGGCTGGGGGTATTGGTACCCCTAGCATCCTCCTCTTCTCCTGCCCCACCCTCAGCTCCTACCCCTTCAGTCCCTACAGGCTTACTAAGGTCATAAGCCACCAACAACTCCTTGAGGTGTTGGGTGGTGGGGCTTTGGCCTGTCCTTAATTTTCTCAAGTTACATAAAGCTCTCAATTCCAAGAATGGGAGTGTATCATACTTGGAGGGTGGAAGCTCAATGGCTTCCTGCAAGGATTCTTTGGATCCTGCCCTTAAAGACATTACTAGTGTGGTGTGGTGTATGCACTACCTACTCTAGTGTGGCCTACTAAACTCTCTTGAGTTGTAGAAAGGGTTGTGCTATCCCTTAACACACAACTCTAAGTTCAGTAGAACTTACTGTTATTCTAAGCTTAAATTATATGTACCTTAGGTACCTTTAGTGGTTTTCAGTTGATCAATTCAATTGAGATTATCTGGTAAAACAATAGCAAGCTGGAATCCCACACGCTGCACACCAATGTGAGAAGTTGGCCTGGCATATGCTGTCCACTAATTATAGTGGGCACCTTGCACCAGTCCAAACAACCCCTTATTGGAGATAGGTTAAAGACAACCTTTATTGAAAGCTATCCTAGTGGTAGCTATGGAGAGCAGCCTTCAGGCTAAGTCTTGAAGGAATGTAAAGCAGCTTGTTTTACCAGTCTATAATCTCTTGAGTGACCAAATGAAAGAGCACCACACCAGGTATATATTCAAAATATATGTATTTATTGCTAAACACACCCCTCTAGTCTCTTTATGAGGCTAGAGTTCGAAGTACATAAGTTATAAGTTATTAAATCACAGTAATAGCACAAATACACGTTTGGGCCCTAGGGGCGTACTCAAACCATATACCAATAAAGTGGTATGCGAACCACGACTGAACTAGACACTAGGCCTAGAGCCTCTAGAAGTGCTTGGACCACAAGGAACCACCCAAGGTAGTGACACAGGGGACCCACGGGAGACGCGTGCAGTGTAAATACACAACCGCGATACGCCGTTAACTTCTATGGAGAAAGTCGGGATCGGGAAAATAGAGGAAAGGGACACTTAAAAGAGGACTAGGACAAAACCCTTTGAGATCTAGGACTTTGAAGAGTCTCTACCCACGGGAGCACCGGAGTACTCGTGTTACCTCACCCAGGGAAGCCGGGTGCATAGGTGCCTTTCGGGGTCGGGTTTCGTCGTCGATTTCGAATGGCGATCTGCTGCAAAGTGCTGCTGGCGGCCAAGAGAAAAGTGTCCGGGTGGATCCAAGAGTGGATCGGAGTTCTGGTGAACCTGAAAGCAGAGGGGACAGAGTCTGGGTCACTAGCCAGTGACCAGGAAGGCGATGGACAGATGCCCACCGATGTCGAGTGCTTCAGGTGCGTTGACGGTCGTCTTGACTCTTCAGCCACGAGGTCCAGGAGGCGTTGTCGGCGACCAGGAGCAGGATTCGGGCTGGTACACGATGTCTGTCGAGTGCTGAGGTGTCGGCGACCGGATTGGACCCAACAAGCCTTGGCAACGGCAAGTCTCGGTGAAGATGTAGATCGTCGATGGTGCAGACCAGCAAGGTCTGTGGAACTCACCCAGCGAGGGTAAGTGAGGGCAGGCCTGGAGCAACCAGGATGCCAAGTAAGAAAAGGATTGGCCTTCGTTAAGGGCTACTAGCCAACGGGCTAGCGACCGCGAAGGAGCCTCGTGACGCCGCACGTGGAGCTGGCTTACAGGACACTCGTGGAGTGGGGGCCAGTGATCTTCGGTGCAGGTGGTGCTGGAGGCTGGGGCTACTCGGAGCCCAAAGCACGACTTCTTGGGAGACCCAGAAGATGATGCACTTGCAAATGTGCTCGGTGTCCAGGGGTCACGGTCTCAAGTCACCCACGATAGCCACGGGCCTCAGCTTTGCTGGGGACTCAGGGTAGCCTCGGGGAAGTCTGAGAATCCACCTCTGGTGATGCGATGACTTCGGCGTCCGACGGGAGCTTCAGAAATGCGAACCGGACAGATGCTTCTTTGGTGCCTGCCAAGCAGGGGAGTCACTCCTTGACCCCAAGGGAGATTCTTCAGTCCTCTAATCTTGTAGTAGAGCGTCGAAGGTCCAGGATTCAGTTTCAGAGTTTCGTCCAGGTATAATCTAAAGTCCTAAGGACTGGGTTCCTACCTTTATTCTAAAAATAGGGGTTGGACTACTCTGTGGCCCCACCTATGGGTGGGTCAGGGCAGAGGGGTGGCTACACCCCTTTCCCTTTGTCCAGTTCGCGCCAAAGCAGGGGCTGCAAGCCCCTGATCCGGTTTGAACTGGGGTATGCACTAGGGACACCAAATGTGCCCCCAGTGCAGGACTTCAAAGCACCCGAAAGTGCTCCCGCCCAGCCCCAATACACATTATCCTGTCTGGGGAGGTGGTCACACCTCCCTGGGACAGGAAACCTATTGTCCAGGCCTCCCCTGCCGGAGTTTCGTCCAGCAGCAGGAGGCCAGACTCGTGTCTGTGGCAGCAGCATCCATTTTGTGATGCCAGGGCTCTGGAAAGAAGTTACCGGACTCGTCAGAGTTAACATGTCTTTCCCTCTAGAAGGGTGGAATGCTACCCCCGCCGCCAGGATTG
This sequence comes from Calotriton arnoldi, assembly GCA_963921515.1. NCBI lineage: Eukaryota > Metazoa > Chordata > Amphibia > Caudata > Salamandridae > Calotriton > Calotriton arnoldi. The sequence goes on along the minus strand of CAWUFW010002778.1, from coordinate 1,412,357 downwards.
GCGGGGGGTAGTATTCCAAGATGTTTGACACCAAACACGACATGTTTAGGTGCAGCCATTCCAAAGTTAGCATTTTACCGCGAGGATATAATGCGCTTAAGAGTATATGGTCAGGCTGCACTACAAACAGCATCAGAGAGGGTCTCCGAACGCTGCAGAGGGGCCCTGCTCATGCAGGGGCACCCTCTCACATAGGAACCACGCACTCTGCCTTTAGGATTGATAAGGCCTGCCTTAGGAGTGACTTATAGGTTTATATGTGTGTATGTATCTCGTGATATAGGTAACCTATATCACAGTAAGGGGTGCATGCACCACCTTACCCAGGCTGCAGTAGCAGACCTGTGGTGTCAGTTTGGATGGCCTTCCAGGGGTGGCATAATACATGCTGCAGCCCCTGGCAGGCCTCTGAGGTACCTATGCCCTTGGTACATAGTATACCATATACTAGGGACTTATAAGGGCACTCCAGATCCCAATCAGTGATGTGCCTAAGGCACATGGAAACCATTTTAGAGAGGAAGCAGCTAGGCTGGGGTTCTGATTAGCAGGGCCCCAGCCAGACTAATGTCGAAAAACAGTGAAGCATCAGCAAAAAGTGGGGGTACCCATGTGAAGCAGATCCTACTCTCCTACACCTGTGTTCCCATGTGGAGCCAAGCTTTGGTGTGCTTTCTCGAGTCCCAGCCTCTCAGCTGAAATACTGTTGGTACTTGAGCCCAAGTGTCCTACAGAAGCTGGTGCCAGTACGCACAGCCTCAAACAGCTCTCTGCTGTGGTAACTGCCTCCATAGAGCACTGCCTTTAGGCAGGCCAATGGGTCCAAACGCTGAACTATGTCGTGGCTTCAGCAGCAGGAAAGACACCAGGCCCCTATGTAGGCCAAGAGCGCTCAGGTGATGGATTAAAAAGTACCTGTGGAGCCAGTGCTACTACTCCCACCCATAACGCACCATTGCACTTAAAGTACCTACTCTATTCCCTTACCAGCTCACAGCCTCGGCCCTATTACTTCATCCTTAGCCTGTTGCGCCTGCTTCCCACTTCTGCAGCCTTTGCCTGCTTTCTCCCCCTGTACCAAATAAACCTCGCTCCCAGCTTATCCCCACAGCCTCAGACCAATCCTCAATCCCTCACCATCCCCCAAAGCCTGAGCCGGGATCTCCTTACTTTTGCCATCCTACATCCTCAGTCCACTCTCCCCTCTTGCACCGACCACTCTCCCATCTTGCACCGGCCACGTAGTTACAGATGGAACTGACTAGGTATCTGGTTCTATGGAAAAAACAAGTATTCTGCAGGTGACTTTGTACAAATGTGTATATTCATGACAGTTGGGTAATATGTAGGTCTCTTTTGTGGCGGCGCATGCGTTGCTTGAAAATACACTCTTGCTTGCAAGACATACCGTATACAACAAGGGGCTTTGCCGATGCTTTTTATGTGTGCAGCATAGGAGGTGTGCTCATGTAAGTGCTGGATGATTGTGAATAGTGTGAGTGAATGCAGCGTGAGTGGTGCAAGTGTAGGGTGAAAGATGTGAGTGCAGGGCAAGCTACATGAGTACAAGGTGAGAGAAGGGCTCATGTGAGTGCCGGGTGAGACAAGTGCATTCAAAGTAAGAGGAATGAGTGCAGGGTGGGTCATGTGAGCGGTGTAAATGCAGGGTGAGTGTTGTGCCTGTTTGGGCGCTGGGTGATCAGTGTGCCTGTGTGAGTGCAGGGTGAGCAGCGAGAGGAAAAGGTGAGCTGTTAGAGTGACTGGTGAGCGCATGCTGACGGACGTTAGTGCAGGGTGAGTGGTGAATCCTTGAGAGTTCTGGCAGTCTATTGTGCCTGTGTGCAAGAAGCATGTGCTGCATGAGTGATGGATGAATAGAGTGCCTGTGTGAGTTCAGGCTGAGCAATGTGCTTGTGTGAGTGCAGGGTGAGAGAAGGGAGTGCAGGCAGTGTTCTGCCTGTTTGAATGGTGTGAGTGCAGGGTGAGTGGTGTGGCCATGTCAGTGAAGGGTGAGCTGTGTGTGACCGAAGTGCCTATGTAAGTGCAGGATGAGTGATGTGCCCATGTGAAAGTAGGGTGACAGGAGTGAGTGTAGGGTGAGTGATGTGAGTGTAGGGTGAGTGATGTGCCCATTTGAGTTTGGGTGTGGGTAAAAGTGCATAGGGGGATGAATGAATGCATGGTGACTGATTAACTTGTTTGAGACTGAGCGCAGAGTGAGTGGTGAGACTGCAGGGTGAGCAGTAATAGTGACAGATGAGTGGAGTGTTATGTGAGTGCAGGGTGAGTGGTATGCTTGTGTGAGTGCAGGGTAAACGACATGTGTGCAGGGTGAACGGCGTGAGTGCATGGTGAGTGGCGCAAGTACAGTGTGATCGCTGTGAGTGCAGGGTGACTGGTGAGATTGCAGGGTGAAAGTGGCAGGTGAGTGGAGTGTCATGTGATGCAGGCTGTGCGGTGGGCTCCTGTAGGTTCACAGTAAGAGGAGGGTGAACGGCGTGAGTGCATGGTGAGCGGTGTAAGTACAGTGTGATTGTTGTGAGTGCAGCATGATTGCTGAGACTGCAGGGTGAGCGGTGTGCTTGTGTGAGTGAAGGGTAAGAGGAGGATAAATGGTGAGAGTGCATGATGAGTGGTGTAAGTGCAGTGTGACCCCTGTGAGTGAGAGGTGAGCGTTGAGAATGATGGATGAATTGTCTGAATGCAGGAAGCATTTCAAGACACTATGAGTAACTCAGCATGTTATCCATGGTAGCGGGTGGGGTCTCAGATATAATTTAAACTATTTCTATTATGGCATCAATCAGAGATGGATACAGCCTTCAACCTTGCCCTGCTGGAAGATTTCTAATTCCATTTATAACACTTAAGTTAGAAGGTAAAAACTTTGACTGGGACTTTGATTCACTTGGTGTATCCGGCCTCCTTTGCATCATTGTTGGCTTGAAATTGTACCTAGGTCCAGGTCAACAGTGAACAGTGACTATTGTGCCCTAAAACTTTAAAAAATGATATTCCAATTCCCCTTTTTGAATTTTAATTATTTTGTGTCATTTTTAGGTCGAGCCTCGAGTAGCGCGCAAGCGCTGCTTAGAGGCGAAGACTTATTGTAAGTGAGTTTTCAAAGCAGTCCAAGAAACGCTCGTGCGTCGTGGCTGGCCTTTTGAGATGGGTGCGCTGCGTGCAAACATGTGTTTCCAATTATCGTGCCCAGACGCGGGCGCGATAATTGTAAACACATGCCGGCAAAAGGCCATGACGCACGAGCGTCTGGTCAGCTGAGCAGGCTGCCGCGCCGCCCCCGCTCCTCCATTGTTGTCCTTGGCATCGCCTTCACGCGCACCGCCGCTCGGGCTCCCTCGTTGGCGGCGATAAAATGCCGCTCGCTCATAGCTCCGAACCAGCACGCACTCCTGCAGTTCCCCGGGCACAAGCAGGCATCCACTTCTGTCTTTTGCTGACCTACAGTTCCCCGGGGCACAAGCAGGCATCCACTTCTGTCTTTTTGCTGCGATCAGCTTGTGTTCTAGTTTTACTTGCAGATACAAGGAGCATAATTAATTCAGACAACAATTGCGTGATTTACGTCCCTTGTGTCCAGGCCTTCTGCTCGGAATGGCCAATAATTCTCGAGGTGGGTGGCCGGAGGGGTCAGGTTGGTGCCCCTAGGACAGATGGCTGTAAGTATGCTTCTTAAGTGCCCTCCTGTAAACATTATTTTCTGTCGCCCATGCCTTTGTCTGCCCACCTAGTTTACTTCATGAGTGCAGATTCTGCTCTTGTAAGCTCCGCCACCACACCAAGGTTTGCCCTCACAGGGCAGATTTTACATCCCCGGTGCAATTAACAATGGAAATTAAAATACTGTCGGTGACACTTCCTACCAAGCCTTTGGTGTCATTCTCCTCATTAAGGTCGTTTGCAGTCTGAAAGTGTCCTTTTGTGCCCAGAAATCGCCCTTGCTTTCCGCTTGTGGCCCAATATTCATGAACGCCCTAGTGGCCTGCTTTCAAAGTCAGGCAGGCAGCCAATGAGGTTCCAAAGAGTTTGGGAGAAGCGGGTACCAGCAGTGGCTGTGATCACAGCCGGGATGCAGAGAGGGCGCCCTTAAGTCCAAAAGTGAGGTTTTTGAAAGGCCAGCCAGCGGTCCGTCGGCTTCATGCGGTCTAGGAGGGGCCGTGGCTTGGACCCTCGTCAACGAAGTTGGCAACTCCCGAAACTTCAACCGAAGCAAACTTTAGAACACGCTGATGTCACAGCAGGTTCACCTTGGACCTCTGACGTCAGAAAATCTGGATGTTGGTCTGTACCACCATAACTTATCTGAGTCTGGGCGGGAAAAACAGACCCTGCTAGACGGTGGCCAGGCATATCGCTTGGGGGCGCTGTGAGAAGGGGCACTAGTCAACATTGTGAAGAGCTGGAAGGGGTGGGCACTGGTGAGCTGTGTGAGATGGCTGGCACTAGTACGCTGAATGACAAGCTGGCACCTGTGGGGACTATAAGGGACTGGCATTGGTGGTCAGTGACGACAAGGGAGTAGGGAAGCTACCACTAACCCATCGTCAGCGGGGGTCCCACGGATTGATCCAACTGTGCCATGGCATTGATAGCTTTGATCCGTGGCATGTAGGTCGCAAGCGAATAAATACCACTGCAAGAAAGAAGGTAGCAGGAAGCAGCTGTGGGTGGGGGGCACTAGGGGGCCAAACATTGATACAGAGATACAGAGAGAAGAAACAATAAGAGCGCAAAAACATGAGAGTAAGTAGAATGCAAAGAAGAACAAGCATTGGCATAGCCAATAGAGTCCGCTTTGGGACCTTATAAGTGTTTAGCCATGCAACAGTTGGTGTTGTTGCACCAAGGATATTGTGCTGCATAACTAAATACTTATAAGGCCCCAAAGGCGAGACCTATTGGCTATGCCAATGCTTGTTCTAATTGCAGTTTTCTCTATTTGGAAATTGGTTGTGTGATGTTATTGTGTTTTGTTTTGACTTTTGAATTGTTTTAGTACTGCTAAATACTCTGCACACTCTTCCTTAAATTAAGCTCTTTGCAATAGCTATAAGGCATTGAGCTCAGAAGTTTTTTACTGAACTAGTTTGTTTGACCTGGCAAGATTTTGGACTTACTACTTGGGAACGACTCACTACCTCCCCAACTAATAACCTATTTTCTTACAATACTCATGTAATTGTCTTTCTGATGGAGCTCCAGGTATGACGCGTTAATATTGTAGAAATTCTTGTGCCTTTAATGTAGGACCATACTCAAATTGTACATCAGTACTAGCTTGACTCGCAGCCCATTGCATCCCACCTGTGTGCAACTCGAGTGAGGTTGGGATGCTTGCTTTAGTTGCAATTTCCAAGGATGTTACTGGTGTTACTATAGTTTATTTCTTTCCTTGTGCTGTGTGATCGTTCTTTGATATTTGCAGTTTGTACAGCAGTAAATATTTTCTTTGTTGGAGCAATTGCTCCTCTGCGGAAATATATAGGTGTGATTTATATAAAATAGGTATCGGTTTTCCTTCATTGTATAGGATATACATGTATCCAGATTGACTGGGTAGTATTTTGAACTCCAAATTAATTGTCTCATCTTGTGTTTCAAATGTGCGGTTATAAGCAAGCCATTGTATATTTCTCTGAGTATTTGTGTATGTTCCTGCTTCCAATCTTATAGGTGTGATCAACTGATTTAAGGGTCTTGCACTCTCAGCATGATATGTTCTGTCAAAATTCAGGAATCCTTTTAATACTTTGAAGTTACTTAGCTCAATCATTACACATTTTTGTAAGAAACCAGCTGCGAGTTCTTTTCCTTCACCTGGTAGTTTGTATTCTAGAATATTACATTCCAAAAATATTTTGGACTTCCTGAAATTCAGTTTATAGCTTTCTTCAGCAAGCATAATAACTATGCTACCCACACGCTGTAAATGTAGTTCCACATCATTATGTATATGTCAACATCAGTAGCTACACTTAGGTCATACGGTAGTAATTCAATTCTTCTTGCAGAGAATATTCTAGGGTTATTTTTATACCCTGCTTGGGAGACTTGTAAAACCAAATTGTATCCCTCCTAATGCACAGGAGTCAAATAATATGATTCTCTCCCTGCACGCCCCTTGATGTCTTTCTTTGCTATTGGCTCCCCAGTGTGTGCAGGCAAGCCCACTCTACTTTCTCCCGGGAGCCGGCTAGACTTTGTCCTGACGATGCCCTCCTCAAAATGACTGATCACCAGACTATACTCCACTGTGCTGACTAGGGCACCAGTTATTAAACCTATGGTACACACACTCTGACAGTGCATCCTCTGTGTTGACATCTCAGATAGTCAGTGGACTTACTGCTGTGCCCAGACTGGCACACTCTCCCCAAACTATAGGCGCTGCCTCATACACGTCAAGCTCTTACATGTTCAAAATGGGTTTATCCAGAGATACCCGATGTGCATGCAGTGGTGGCTGCCGCACAACGAAAGTGGGGGTGGGGGAGAGGATGGGGGAGGAATTGAGGGAAAATATAATATTTAAAAAAGCCCTTACCTTCCGCTGCCCCGATGCCGACGGCCGCCTCGGTGCTTGACTCCCGGCAATCTCTGGGAAGGCACAGGCTGCCCAGCAGATCCAGAAGCCGCTCTCATGCTATGAGAGTGATAGTAGCGCCAAGATTGGTCTGAGCGGTGTAGTGTCTGGGTGTAGGGCAAGCCTGACACGGGGACTAGGCTGCAGGATTGGGCCGTAGCGCTGCAATAAGGCACTCGCACACTGGAATCTGCTCATTGGGCCAAGACCCCGAGCGGTCTTGCGCCCCTTTATTTAAGCCCTCGGGCGAGCCCGCCCGCAGGGTGCGTGGGTGCGTGATCGGCGTGAGTGAACGGGCCGGGTGGCTCCGTCACTACATCCCTCCAATCTTTTAGATACAACAACTCTTTCCGGGACTTGCTCAGTCTCTCTTGGCACACCACGCAAAGTCTCTTAGTCTCTGACTAGGGATGGGATTCGGCCGGAGACCATACTTCTGGCTCCGGGAGTTCTTTCTTGATTCCGACCCTTCTGATCCCTTCTCTGGTTCGGGGGAAGCGTCTTCTGGGCTCCTCCCGTCTTCCACCGCTCCTGCTTCTCCTCCGGGTTGCGGTCGCACATCCTCCGGCTGACCTCTCGAGTCTTCCATGGGGGCTGTTCCCTCTCCACCTTCCAGCTCTTCCATGGCCTGGTCAGCCACTGTCATGTCATTTGCGACCTTCTTGAACCATGAGGTGTTCCTTGTGACTACACGGGTTCCCCGCATGGCCGATACCATGGTACCCTGTACGTTGACTACTTCCCACACTTCGGGCTCATACGGGGTGCGATACTTCCAGCTTGGGTGGCGGTCTTTTACCACGACTCTGTCTCCAACTCGGACGCTCATGGACTGGGCCCTTCGAGCTTGGCTCGCCTTGTCATTGGACATCTTCCTTCTGTCCTGCGCTGCACGTTGGTCTAGATCTGGGGGACTCCATGCTGGATCGGCGGGTACGCTGTCTCTTGGAGCCCATCGAAACAGGAGATGAGCTGGCGCTCACCGGGTGGTGCAGTGTGGGGTTTGGCGGTACGCGCTGAGAAACTGCGAGAGGCACTGCTCGGCATTGTCTCCTTTATCCACCCTGATCCTGAGAGCCCGGTTCATCGTGCGCATAAACCGCTCCACCTCGCCATTCGCCTGGGGCCACTGGGGAGTGATCTTCCGGTGTCGGATACCTCGGGAGGTCAGGTAGTCTTGGAAGTCTCTGCCTTGGAATGGCGGTCCATTGTCGGACTTGATCTCCTCTGGTAGACCCATCATGGTGAACGTGCGATCCAGAGCCGTCTTCACATGGGAGAACGCCGTTGACGACACCACCTCCACCACCGGGAATTTTGAATGGGAGTCGACCAGCACCAGCGTGTTCCGCCCATCCGGGAATGACCCAAAGTCGATGCTTACTTTGGACCACCGCTCTAGACACGGGTCTTCAGTGATCACTGGGTGAGGTGCCGTATCACCGCCTGTGATGCTGCATGAGTGACAGTTGCGTACGACTTCCTCCACCATGGCGTCCATCCCTGGGAACCAAACCTTGCTCCTGAGTCGGGCCTTGGTTTTGGAGACACCCTGATGACCTTGGTGCGCTAGACGGACCACCTCTTTCTGCAAACTCTTCGGGATCACAAGGGAGGCTCCCCTCAGGATCACCCCGTGGGGCCCTTCGCTGAGTTCACTTTGCACCCTCCACACCTGTTGCCGGAAAAGCTGTTCCTCTGCCGTGAGGGAGCTGACACCGTCCAGGAAGTGGCGCCAGTTCCGATTGACCAGCGTGTTCTTGACTTTGACGAGGCACTCGTCGGAATCTGTTGCTTTTCCAACGTCTTCGAGCGTGAGTGCAACAGGACACGCTTCCAGGGAGACCATGCGGACGAACTCTTCCGTGTAATCCTCGTCCATCGGTACGTGGAGTGGTTGGAGGGGGCTAGGGTGTCGTGATAGAAAGTCGGCCGGGTTGTTGGCTTCTGGTCGGAAGATCACCTCAAAATGGTATGTTTGCAGCTGCACTGCCCACCTCTCGATCCGTGGGGGGGCAAGCCGAGCGGTGCCGGCAAAGAGCGGGATGAGGGGCTTGTGGTCGTGATCACTCGAAATTCGTGCCCATACAGGTACAGATGAAAATGCTGGCACACCCACTTAATGGCCAGAGCTTCACGCTCTATCTGCGCATACCGCATCTCAGTGGCAGTCAGCGCCCGACTGGCATATGCGGTGGGGACCCATTCTCTGGACTCGGTTTCCTGCATCAGGACTGCCCCTAGCCCTACGGGGCTGGCATCTACCACAACCTCCGTGCGTCGATGTGGGCGAAAATACGCCATGACCCGGTCATCGATGAGGGCGCTTTTGACTGCCTGAAACGCCAGATCTTCTTTGGCTGACCAGGCCCATGGTTGGCCTGCCTTCGTGAGGACACGGAGCGGCTCGGACAGGGACGCGAGGTTGGGGATGAACCGGCCACAGTATGTGGCCATTCCCAGGAAGCTCCGGACTTCAGTGGCTGACGTGGGTCTCAGGGCAGATCGTATGACCTCCGCTTTCTTTGGGTCTACACGTAGCCCTTCTCTGGAGAAGATGTACCCGAAGAAGTCCACTGACTCCTGATAGAACGAGCATTTAGATCTGTGCAAGGTGAGTCCATTGTCTGCAAGTCGTTGCAGGGTGGCTCGGAGGTGTTTGTGGTGTTCTTCCAGCGTCTTGGAGAATACAAGGATGTCATCGCTTAGATTTATGACACCTTGCAGTCCTGAGAGTGTTTCTCTTATGGAGTTTTGGAACATTTCCGCAGCTGAAGAGACACCAAAATTCAGCCTCTTGTAGCGACGTAGTCCAACGTGGGTGGAGAACATTGTGATGTTCCGGCTGTCGGGGTGGAGTTCCAGCTGGTGATACCCCGCATTGAGGTCCAGTTTGGTGAACCATTTGGCACCGTTCAGGTCGGCCACGATGTCGTCCATCGTGGGCGTGAGATGACGTTCCCTCTTTACGGCCCTGTTTGGTAGGCGCATGTCAACGCATAGTCGAATGGCTCCCGGCTGCTTTGGTTTCGGTGCCACAACGAGGGGGGACACCCACGGGGTAGGGCCCGACACTTTCTCTATCACCCCCAGGTCCTCCGGCTTCCTCAGTTCTTCTTCCACTTGCGGCTGCAGGTGGAAGGGCACCCTCCGGTGCCTCAGCGCCATGGGCCGGACAGTCGGATCTACGTGCAACTTGAACGTCTTGCCCTTCAAGCATCCAAGGCCTTCAAACAGCATGGGGAAGTCTTTAAGCATCTCTCGAGCGTGCAGATCGTGTACCTGGTTCGCGAAAAACACAAGTTCCAGGTCTTCCGCCGTGTGGCAACTGAGTAGGGTGCCCCGTCTTCCTTCGGTGACATGGAATTTCGTACTCAGACTCCGGCCTTCGCTGGTGACCTCGACCTCCATGACTCCTCGCAGAGGAAGCGGCTCGTCACTGTCATACGTGTAAATCCTTGCTTTGGACGGTAGAAGTGGCGGGCGCGGCAGTAGCTTTTCATACTGGTCACTGTCCATCACGTTGACTGACGCTCCGGTGTCTATGAGGGCGCTTACGGGGGACCCTGCGACGGTGATGTTGCACATGGACGGCGGTCGGCGCTTTGCCCCTTCTCTGCCGACAAAAGACACAAAGAACACCTCGTCTTCTTCCGTCCCAAAGTCGAACCCTGGCGTGGTGTTGTCCTCCTGGTCCTTTGGATCTTCCAGCGTTAGGCGTCGTACAGTCGTTGCGAGCCCACGTGGGCTCGGGGCGTTGCTCCGTCCTCTTCCGCTCCTGCATACTTTTGCGTAGTGGTTGAGTTTCCCACATTGCGAGCACGTCTTTCCTTTTGCGAAACACTTCCCCCCTGGAGGGTGATCCAGGCCGCAGTTTCCGCACGTGCTCTTCTGCGGAGGCCTCTGGGCTCCTCTTGACTGAGACGGTCTTCTTTGAAGCACATCCACTCTCTCCTCCTTAACTATGGGCGTCCGCTGTGTCGCAGAGGGCCGGTTGAGGGCTGCTTCCATTTCGTCCGCATGCGCGTTGGACAGCTCGTGGGACCTGGCGAGCACCAGAATTTCGTCGAGAGTGATGCCGGGTTGACGTAGTATGAGGCGTCGCAGCGTGACTGACCGACATCCTTGAATGAGCTGTGCGCGGATCTCCGCCCTCTGGTCCGGCAGCGTGCACAAACTTGCAAGTTTCCGTAAGCGGGCGTAGAAAATGTCTATGGTCTCGGCCTCTCCCTGTCGCGCCTGCCGGAGCTTGAACCATTCGAAGTCCGGGTTTATTTGGGGATCGAAATGGCGGTTTAGGGCCGCGACAGCCCCTGTGTAGTCGTCATCTGCCCCTCTATCCGGCAAAGTCTCGAAGAGGTCGTACAATTCAGCTCCTCCATAGCACATGAGGAGGGATCTCTTCACTCTCCCGTCTGTCTCCCGCACACCGATGAAATAGTGGTCCAGGCGGCCAATCCAGGACCTCCATCGCGCCGCGGCAGTGGATGGGTCCGAGAGCTCACTGAAAGGTGGCAACGGGGCAGCTATGGCATGACCGGGCTGAGCGGGAGCCTGTTGGGCGGCCTGCTGAGGGGGCGGTGCTGCTTGGGGGGCACCCCCACCATCGGCGCCCTGGTTATTCATCTTCTACAGTTGGCCTGCTTCTTGGCGCGGCAGAACACAAATGGTCGTCGGTGCAGGGCGACACGAAGCTGGGAAGCCCAGGGCTGCTGTAGGCTGTGCTTGGTGGCCTTGACTGTAAGTGGGCACTGGGGGGGGGGCCTGTTTGGCGTTCAATTGCCACTTGAGATTGTCCTGGATGAGGTGAGTGTTCCCAAAATGCCTCTCTGTTTTAGTTTTCTGTTTGTCCTGAAATATACGCTCCCTGGAGCTTGCTGCCAGTGCTGTGGCAGGTGCTGGAAGGCTTCTTTTGCGGGCGTGCTGCAGATGCCCTTGAAGACGGTAGGGGGCGCTGGCCTGAGGGCCCCTTGCTGGCGAGGGCCTTGTCTTCCAGCCGCGTGTGCAGCCCAGCGAGGCCCGATGCAGACGCCGCAGGGCTTCACCCGCCAGCTCGACCACGTGACCGTGGGAGCGCGGTCGGGCTGCGGCGTTGTTTGGAGGCTGTGCGCGGAGGCGGCGCAGCTTCGGGCCTGGTCGGCGCTCGCAAACCCACGTAAGCAGGGCAGGCCTCACCTCTGGTGCCGACCATGCGCTGAAGACGCCAGTCCGTGACGACGGCGGCAGCGGGGGCGCGCCTGCCGAAGCGGCGCACACCAAACCACGCTCCGCTCCAGGCAGCCGATTCCACGCGGGGTGGGCACCCGCCTCAGGCACAAGTGGCACTACGGGCGCGGACTGCGCCGGCGCTGGGGTCCAGCGGCAGGAACTCGGCGGGGGAACTCGGCGGGACCCTCCAGGTACCGGGGCTGGCAGGCGGGAATACGGCGAGGTGTGGGATAGACCCGCCTCGTCGCCAGTGTAGTGTCTGGGTGTAGGGCAAGCCTGACACGGGGACTAGGCCGCAGGATTGGGCCATAGCGGTGCAATAAGGCACTCGCACACTGGAATCTGCTCATTGGGCCAAGACCCCGAGCGGTCTTGCGCCCCTTTATTTAAGCCCTTGGGCGAGCACGCCCTCGGGGTGCGTGGGTGCGTGATCGGCGTGAGTGAACGGGCCGGGTGGCTCCGTCACTACAAGCGGCGTGCTCTGCCGCCGCTTGTAGCGCTCTGCTGCCTGGGAGCCTGCGACTTTTCTCCAACTCGGCTGTTAACACAACTGGGTTGAAGAAACAGAAATGCACGTTTGTTTGGCCGCATGAGATGGCCGGCCAAACTTACTTGAGCATTTCTAAGTGCCCACCACTCCTGCCTGTTATGGCCCCGCCCCGCATGCACGCACTGTCAGCCAGAACCCCTCACAGAAAAATAAAATTATATTATTGTTTTAATGTAATTTTATGTTTCTGCAATTGGCTCTGACCAGTGGGGTGGCGCTCCTCCGCCATTACGGGGGAGCCACCTCTGTGTGCGTGATGCGCGACTGAGAGTGCTGACTTCTTGCATTCAACCTAGCAGTGTCCGAAAATCTACGAATTTTGGGACCACATGTTTACTAAAATAGCGGAAATAACAGACACCATGATACCCAGAACACCTCTATTGGCCTTTTAGACTTACATTAAAGACACCCCGACCAGCATGCAGAAACTAGCAGCTTTGATGCTGCTATTAGCAAAGCGCCATGTAGCGATGCACTGGGGTCAGGATGCAGCACTGCTCATTGACCACTTGCTTGTGGACGTGGCCTATTACCAGAAACAAGTGGCAGAGTACTGGCTCCTGATGCGGCAGTTAGCTGGCCATGTGACATTACATATGACCGCCGTTTAAGATGTATATGGCAATGCACTCTGACGGAGGACGTGCACCCATTGCAGAACACTGCCCCCTAATACCTTGACAATGAACCGCCCCTCACACATCATGCAGTGAGGAGCAAAGGCATGTAACATGCTGCCCAACACGGACAGCACTGCTGCACCCGACTGTATTTTAATCCTGCCATTTATTAGCTAAATATTTGTACACCATGCCAGTATGAGGTTACAAGTATTGTCGCATTGAACTGAATGCTCCATCTTAATACGATTTACCTACTGATTGTTGTTGCCTGTTATATCAACCAAAAACCTAATAACAAAAAATGACTGTCGCTAAACTTTGTGTATAAAACCCATTTTTTTGTTCTGTATTTTTGCACGTTAGCTACATCATTATTAATCCAGTGCTATGTGCATTCTGTACTGTAAATGTTTTGCAAATTAAGTTGAAATTGTGATTGTCCAATACAGTTCTCCAGGACTTATAAGGTTTTAAACTCAGATGAATGGGGTGCTCATTGTTGATGAACATGGAACTACAATTTCCTGATACTGTGAATTACCATGAATTAGTGTAATATCTTTTTAGGCCTCCAGCGTTAATGGGTATTGTTTTTGAAATTTTGATCCATCTCTCTTAGATATCACATGTAATATTCCGCTTTAATCCCAACCCACTTGGTTTTCATATGATGCAGGAGGCAATTGTAATGCTCACTTTGTGGCATAATGGTCCTTAAGCAACTAGGGCACTAGCAAAGAAAATGCTCCCATTATAATTTCATCCCTAGTGGGGTCTCAGTTATAGCTTGTGGGTTCAGTTTTGTTCTGTTGGTATTATGCCATAGAAATCAGTCAAATTAGTCCAGGTAATCACTGAATCTCTCCTTCAATCTGTATTCAATCTTTACAAATTAAATCTAGTCTGTTTAGACTCCATCTAGTGTTACTGTTTGTCTCTAGTCTCCTCCACGACCATGTGGGTTTGACCTTCTGCTGGGCTATAGTTATTTCCACTGCACTGTCTAGTATTGCCACCATCCATTGTCTGTTCCTCTAACGAAGTCTTATATCTGTGAGCCATCTAGTTTGCTTATTGCAGCTACCCTTCTCTTCTGAAAAAGTGGTTTTGAGAGTCCTGACCCATGACTGTCTCTTCTTCCCTGCTATGTGTGCCCCTTGTCAGGTCCTGAGGAAGAGAGTGGACCTTTCCTTGAATCCGCCTTCTTATTGCCATGATCCTGTGAAGAAAGAGAACAGCGCTCATCAGAGAATTGATATATCTCTGGAGCTCTTATCTCTTTCTTCTATTCTCCCTGTTCTTTATGTTTATGATAAAATTGTGGCTTATTTCCATTTTCCCGTGAGCTTTGCACTCTTCACTCAGGATCATTGAGATTTCGGCTTCTTTCCATTCTCCACCCTAGGTAATTGAGGTCTCTGTTGTTTCACCCCTAAAGATATCTCTCACCATGGAGACACAGACTTTATTTTTTGCAACTCCACCGCTTTCTGATCTTGCGTGGTAGGAGTGTATCTTTGGTGAATAGCTAATAGTGTTGCATTGCTTTTAATATTACCAAAAACTATCAAAAACGATCTCAGCTATTGTGTCTTTTACCTATAGGCTTCGCCCCTAAATCTCCTGCAAGTGAAGCTCCATGTTCTTCCTGTTTCTGTTTCGATACTTTTGACAATACTGCAAGTGAAGACATGCCAAGTGTAATCATGTATAATGTAGTATAAATAAACTTCCCCATGACTAACACTGTTGCACATTCAGTTCAAGACCCATAAGTAAACACATATTTAATATTCACCGTTTATGCTGTGGAGTAGAATGAGGAAACAGCACTTCTAATTGATAAAGTCTACTTTGATAACCAAAATGGTATTTCTTTCTGTTTGGTCGAGCAGTGCCCCTATATAGCATTTATTGTCTGTAGATTAATAGCTGTAGCTTGTGCCTGTGCAGGTTTTTGCAAATTTCTTATAATCTCAGTACTCAGTGGTGTAGTCTGTACTGTCTCAAATGTTTATGCATATTTATAATCTCAGCATCTCTCCCGTTTCTGCAATAAGGAGGTGGTTACTTTCTGAATGCGATGCATATGTAGCAAGCACTGGCCAAGTCTGCCTTGGCATTGTGAGTGGACCTAAACGTATTGTTTGTACTGCAAGCCAGAGATTTCCCTGAAACAACATTAAGTGTTCAATGTAAGTCAAAGGCACCTCAATGTGCTGAAATCTTTTTGGGATGGAGGGTCAAGCTTGTCATACTTTGTTAATAGCCCTGCTGCATCAGCAGCATCTAGTGCATTCTAGAAGTAAAATACCTCCGTAGTATATACCGGGTCTGTTCCAACCAGTAGCATTACTTCACTCCCACTGAAAGGAATTATCCTAGCGGTCAATTGGGAGGTAAATGCTGGACGTACATTGTCGGAGATCATAAACTCCTCTAACTCAGGCTCCTCTGATTCTCCAGCCATTGCTTGAAAATTCTCAATCATAGTAGTTATGATAAGGACTACTCCTTTGTATCTTTTAAGCACTTACCAAACTCAGGCATGAGTAGGGGACATCCGAGAACAATCGTAAAGTATCTCTGGACAACTCCAGTTAAATTCTGTGTTTGTAACTTATTTCGAGGTCCCAGGACCTTAAGTTTCTTACCATACATTGGCCAACCTATTGTGAACCTACTAATTTGGGGGGCACACCTTGTTAGATCGCCTTAGCCCCAAGCGGATAATGCCTGTCACATCCCCTTTAGAGGAAATGGGATATGTGTCTCTCACTCTTCTCTATGATGACTTAGGCTCATCTAGATTTAAAGTGTTGCGAGTCAGACAACCCTGACAGAGAAACTCTTATTTCCAGGGGTTATATGTATATACCTGAACCCTCACCCTGGCCCCTGGAAACAGTAGACACACACAGCTGTTGGAATTTTACAATAGGTGGTTATTTATTATGTACGATCAACACATAAACCATATGTATCAGAATTATAGAAATTATTATAGTAGACTCAACAGTCATATGAAATATAATGAACATTAGAAAAACTCAAAGAATTTTACAGCATACAGGTCTAATTCCTATAATAGATTAGTCTAATACATATATACGTGTGTCTGTGTGTTTAACCAGCCTCATGGTTATTGTATAGGCTAAACCATTAGTTCTCTATCTAACTATTTTATGCCCAGCCATGTAATTATCTCTGCATATCTCAGAAAGATGTCGGGTCTATGGTTGGATACTGGCACTCCAGCATGTCTCCTCAAGCAATCAGTCTTCGTGTCTACTCCTCTCAAATTCCTGGGTCTATTTATACCTTTCTCCTCAATGATTCTCTGTGAAGAGAGAGGAAGAGCTGCTGAGCAGTCTTTCATATCTGAACGAACAACGGGGCATATTCTCAAGCCCCTATCGCCATGGGAACGTCACTTTTTCTGACGTTTCCGTGGTGATAGGGTCAGCGCCTTATTCACAAGGCAGCGTTAAGCCACTTAACGTGGCTTTAAGCCACGTTAAGTGGCTTAACGCTGCCTTGTGGATAGAGGCCCCTTTCACGCTAAACTTAGCGTGAAAGGGGCGTGCAGTGGGTGTTGCGGTGGGCGTTCCACCGCAACACCCATTGAATTCGACGCTGCCACCTATTCTCAAGGGCGGCGTTAATAGGTGGCAGCGTCGAACTTAAGACCAGGAAAATCCTGGTCTTAAGTTGGCGAAACGAGGAGAAATGCTTTATTTCTCCTCGTTTTTGCTTTTTCCAAGTGTGCTGCCTTGTGCCGCACACATGGAAAAAGCAAAATGCCATGGTTTGTTCATGTACAACTTAGGCCATCGCAGGGGGAAACGCCAGGCTGCACCACATTCTTGAGAATAGGGTGCAGCCTCGCGTTTCCGAAGTGGCGGTGAGAGGCGTTAAGCCAAGGAGGCTCACGCCTCTCACCGCCACTTCATTGAGAATATCCCTCAATGTGTCTGTCAGAGTAGAGTTCGAAAGGCCAGCAGCTGTAACCAATTTTGCTTCCTCCTTTCTTCCAAACTTGTTCTGTGCGAGGTCAGATGCCTTACCGTGTTAATTACTTCAAGTAGGTCTCTGTACAGCAGAATGGAGGATTCCTCTCTGCTATGTTTCTGCTATTTTTTGTTAGCGTATCTTATGTCAACCTGTTGCTAAAATAATATTGTGATCTCGCACACTATGTTAGCTAGCAACAAGATTCAAAATATTAGTTTTCCAGAGCCTAAGCCTTACGCATACACTCTAAAGATTTTGTACCAACTCATGTTGGCATACAGTTAGGCCTGGTTTATATGTAACATGTATATATTGTCAAGAAAGTCCTGCCACACAGGACATTACCACAACCATCCTGGATTGTTGAAGACTAAATGCCTGTCATCTTTCATTCAAAATGTGACTTTCATGTCAAAGTATGTGGCATATTGTGATGTGCAAACAGCATGCTTTTAACCTCATCTAAAAATACGCACTTTCAGCCACAGTTATCAGAAAGCAATCACGCACAAAATTATTGTCTCGCTTTACTTGCCCATCACCTTGCAGTTGATGCATGGAAGTCTCCTTGGCTTTCATGCCTTTTGTTGAATTTGTACCTTCACTGGAACATAGCGTCTTTACCATCCTTTTGTTTGGATGACTTGTATCCTTCCAAGGCTCACATCAGGAAATTACTTTTTCTTCCTCTTTGAACACTCCATGAAAATGCATGTGTATTCTTCCTCTTTTCCCCATGTACTCCCCCTCTCACATCCCCACCCTCTTCACTCTCCAAGTGGTTATCCAGCAGTGGATATTTCATAGATTCAGACGCTTGAATCATTACCTGTTGTCAAAGTGAGAGTCCGAATGTAATTTTGAAATAGCAGTATAAGGTATTGGCAGATGTAAAGGCCATAGGCAGTGCCCACTTTATTAGCATATCCACCTCATTTTAAAAAGGCCAGAGCATCAGCCAGGGAGGTGAGAGTGTTCGGTGACTCACCCCTCCCAAAGCAGTTCAGATCTCAGATTCCTACGGCACGTCATGTTGAAAGGAGTTCCAGAGCTTTGCTTTTCTTCTTACACTACAGGTAAGTTAACTAATGGTCTGTTCTTTGTGCTTATGGAGTCCTCTTAACCTTACTGCCTCTGTGAAATGGCAACTGTAGAGAAATCTAAAAGGAGACTGTTTAAGGCATTGATTCTTGTGGGAAAATTAGTTTTTTCTCAGATGACCCTCAGAAGAGATGCATATATTTCTTCTTTCCTGATTACAAGCCCAAAGACTGCAAGAGATGCAGGACTTTTTCGGTGACGACCCTCAATGACTGCGGGTAAACTTCTCAGGTGGATTCAAAAGAATAAGACTTCTGATGGATACTTCTACCAGCAGATTCCTCACCTGTAGAACAAACTCCAGACATCAGACTGGATCTGAAAAACTTCAAAGCTACATAGGCCATAAAGCGCCCGCTCAAGTGCACCGACATCAGTTCCCTTTTTCCACGCCTTCAACACGGATCCGGAGCTTCACTCTCTGAGGAATTTTTCCTCACGAATATCATTAATTTTCTTGTAGTACCATGTCTCCTCCCAAGAAGTCCCGTTTCAAACCCTGTAAGGATTGTGAGGCAGAGATGTCCATCACGGACACCCATGCAGTCTGTCTGTGCTGTTTAGAGTCTGACCATGACTCAAACACCTGCTCCTCATGCCTTGACATGCATCCCAAGGCCATTAAGGAGCGGGAAGCCAAGCTCTTCATGGCCAGGGCAAAGGACGACCATCGATGCTGGAAGTGGTCCTGAAATTGTTTTCATTCTTCATCGTCCTCTTCAACCAAGAAAAAGAGGAAACATTGAAAGAAGGAAAAGAAAAGTTCCCATGGTAAGTCTCCTTGTCGCTCTCCGTCTCCCACAGGACTTTCGGACCGTTGAACCCGGTGCCTTCGCCACACTTTTTTGATGCTGCACTCTGCTTCTCAATGCCGCAACCACTGCCGTGGGCAGCGCCGCCTCCACCGCCACTGCCTCCGGATACGGTGCCGCAAGTGCCAAAGCCCAACGTTGAGCCCCAAATCCATTCGCGCAGCTAAGGCCCAAAAGCTGTTAGAAGAGGAGACTTACTGAACAAGACTATGCGATTTTTGGAACAGACTCAGTGAAGTACATTCCATGTGACGACCTGGTCCAAGTTCCTCTCGAATTTCAGGGCCTGTCTTTAGCAATTTAGACACTTCCCCTGAGCTGGCAATGGAATTCCGCACTGGACCACCAATGCCTGAAGTAGTGTCACTGTACAGGCTCATGTTAAAAGCCACAGAGGTCTTGGACTTGCGGGTGCCATCAACTGTGACGAATACTAATGTCCTCCCTGAGGTCCTCCTACCCTTGTCGTCCTCCTCAGAACCCTTTCTCCTCTTCAACGAGGCTTTGCTAGAACCCATCTTGGCAGCATGGGAGAAGACCTCCTCTACTCGGGCAGTCAGTAGGCTCAAAGGCTGCTGTTGTCGCTCAGCTCCGGGCGATCCAACATTCCTCTCCACGCACCCTTCACTGGAGAGACTTATCATACAAGCTTCCAGTTTGGGATGGGACAGGGAACTAGAACTCTTTCACCGGGTCTCGCGCAGTGCCTGTTTCAAAAACATCCAGTTCACTATTCTCCACAGGGCCTATTTAACTTCTTAACAGCTTAATCGCTTCTTCCCTACCACTCATCTGGGCTGTCCGCGCTGACCTGCACTATCAGCAGATCTTCAACATTTGTTGGGTCATGCCCCACCCTCTCCATATATTGGTGCATGAGCCACGCAACACTCCGGGAAGTAACGGAACTCCCTGACATAAATGCTTGGGAAGTTTGCGCCCTGGGCATATTCAAGCATGGGAAATGCATAGCGGTGATGGCACGCTTTACCAGCCTTGCTCTCCTTCTTACCATATTGCACTGAAGATCGAGTTTGGCCCCAGCACCTGAAGCCTGGTATGGGGCGCTGCAGCACTGGGAGAGAGCGGAGGGGAGGCCCTTCACTTCGATGAGGTCCGTCACCTGCGCAAACATCCCATTACCTCCACATGGGACACCCTCCACGACCACTTTTGCCAATGAACGCAAAATTATGACCTACCCCCCTTGAGCCCCCTGCTTGCTGTGTCTCCTGAAGTAGAGCCCCTTATTATTACTGATGTCCCTTTATTCTCAATTGCCCTCCCTTTGCTTTGGCTAACACTAGACTTACTTACTTCTCCTGCAGTAATACCAACTTGGACGCGACCACATCCGTTCTAATGTCACGCATTCCATACCTTACCGACATCCTCACCACTTCGCACATTGTCCCATCCTCCCTTCGTTTACTGGTTTCTTGTACTCTCCCAGTTTATGAACACACCCCCACTGCATCTATTTTGGGCACATCACAGGTGTCCTATGATGTCCATCAACTCCTCCGGTGTCCTTTTGTCTTACATTACCCGGAAGATGCCATTCTGTTTTGATGCAATTCTGTATGATGTATGAGCTATTTGCTCCTCTGTTATTATTCAATGTCAAATCCCATTAAAAACATCTCCTGACTGGCTGTGCTGCCATTTTTAGAGAAAACAATGGTTCACTGAGGCATCAATCCCAATAAATAAGCAATATGCCTTCAGTCATTAGACACATAACAACAACCATTGCCCAACTCAAGGAAGAAACAGGCAGGTAATCAATACTGTATAGTAACGTATTGATTCATTGCATACTTTTATCATTATTACACATTTTTTTGTTGTTTAAGAAAGATCCAGTGCGCACACTTTAGTGAAGAGAGGTGCAGTGATAGGTGATAGAAAGGCGAAAGAAACGTGCATCACACATAAAAAGACATACGACTCCTTCAAATTACTTTTTACAGTATATTAGGAGTCTTTTTAGGTCTATTGTTGATGGCGTTTCGACCTCTGGCAATGTGAGGTCATCATCAGGACGAGGCGTGAGCACCCGATATCTGGAATTAAAACATATGTATAAGAATCAAGTGAAAGTGCATTTGGGCCTGAAGAAAGTTAATCTGAGGTTAAAGGATGGTTGACTTGCCTGGGGCACCAAGGATAGCAGGAGTCAATCCAAGTGGGATGATCCCTTTAGTATGATGTGAGAAGGGAATCAAGGGCATCCAGAGTAGCCCTGGTTAAACAGAGAAGTGAAATGGTAAAAATGAGCATGCTGGGAGAGCAAGGCAAGGAAGGGGAAAGAATCCACTGGTTAGGGGAAGGACTCGCCTATCAATAAGTAGGCGCTGTGGTGAAATCGTGGTACCACTACCTGGCGGAGGGAGCCTGATAGAGTGGTGGCTCGTGCTGGTTGGTTTTAAATCGTAGAGGGTACAGAATTGTGCTCCGGAGGCAGATATGCTACACATGTTCTGGAGCTGCTCCGCTGCTCGTGCTCTGTGGTCGGAGGTCACTGA
Source organism: Calotriton arnoldi (assembly GCA_963921515.1). NCBI lineage: Eukaryota > Metazoa > Chordata > Amphibia > Caudata > Salamandridae > Calotriton > Calotriton arnoldi. Next base: position 1,390,914 of record CAWUFW010002778.1, on the reverse strand, counting down.
GGCCCTGGCCAGAGTAACGGGACATACGGACCTGGACTGTATGACCAGCGACCTGCTAGAACTGTACAGGCGTCACAAAGCTGGCGGGCCTCTAATCGGTTTATTGAATTGGCGTTGTTAATGACCCGGCGAATTATTGCAGTTCATTGGAAAGCAAGCGCACTTCCTGGTACGGCAAGCTGGCAGGCAGCGACTATTAAATGATGCAGGGCTGAAGCCACTGCACTTCATCGGGAGGAGGTGCATGGGTTGCGAAAACTCCCTATTGCGGCCACATTGGGATGATGATCTCACCGCTGTTCAGGGCACGCCTGACAGCAGTGCCACATCAGACTGACCAGACACATCACTATACCTGACTAGGTAGATAATTAAACATCTGAGCCTCCCCCCTCACACTATCCCCTCCCTAGCCGCCTCGTTTTTCCTTTTGCCCGCTTGTGGATGCCTCTCCCTGCCACATGGTTACAGGATAGGGTATGGTGGGTACTGAGCAAACTACTCCCCCCCCGCAGCCAGATCTCCCCACACCGCTGCTAGGACTGCTAGCAGACTCTCTACTGTAAAAGCACAACACAGGCTCCTTAGGTCCTAATACGGTTCATGGTTTGATTCGGTTTTCGTGTTCAGTCTTCAAACATTGTCCAAATATCATATATTTATGTGTGCATGGATAAGGGGCTGAAGTGTACAATGTTGGTATCTAACCTGCTACACTTTGCTGTAATGGATGTACTGTTGGTCCTGTTCAGGCTTTCACTGTCAAGTAACCTTTTGGGCAGTTTTCAAAGGACAGAGTCATACTGAGAACTAACCCCAAATTTATACCTAAAGTACCAACTCAGTTTCACCTAATTGAAGCAGTAATCCTTAAAACATTCTTTTAAAATCCAACGTCTCCAGCAGAAAGTCTGCTCACTCATTAGACATAAAATGGTGTTTAAAATTTTATCTGGACAGGACTAAACACAATAAGAAAGTTAATTTAACTTCTAGAGTATTTTTCAGTACCATATAAAGGCTTCCGTGTAACAAAGCAGGGCATCTTGAGATGGGTGGCTGTGAAGTACCCTTCTATCACACAAAAGTAGGAAAATCTTTGACACAGGCGGTTAAAGCACATTCCACAAGAAGCATGGCTACTCTCATCAGTACTCTATTTGGAAGTGCAGCTGCAACATGGAGGAACACACACACACCCTTACGAAACACTACTGATTGGAAGCAGTTGCAGACCAAGATACAGTGGTGGGGCACAAAGTTCTCCATTATCTATTCAAATAAAACATGCCTGTTTTTCTCTATCCCACCATCTTCATTCACTGTGCTTATTAGCTTAAAATGTTAACATTGCTTTCTGTTCTGATTCAAGCATGTGAATCAATGAAAGATCCAATGCTGATGAAAAAACAAGCTACTTACCTGATCCTGTGGTTCTCCAGCACGGGTATCTTTCATGGATTAACATGCAACCCACCTTCCTCCCCGAATAGAGGCTCACCTCATTCATTTCATCTACAGCTTTGTATTGCAACTACTATGGAAATCTGAGATGAGAACTTCTCTGGGAGGGTGAGTCACTGAGCACTCTCACCTCATTGACTGAATTTCGAGCATTTTTAAAATGAGTTGGATGTGCTAATAAAGTGGGCGCTGCCTATGGCCTTTACAGCTGTCAGTGCCTTATCCTGCTATTTCAAAGTTAGTGAGGGACTCCCACTTCAACAACGGGGAATGATTCAAGCATGTGAATCTATGAAAGACACCAACGCTGCACAACCACTGTTACAGGTAAGTGACACGTTTCTTCAACAACCCTTTCCATTTCTTCTGTAAAACACAGCAAGAGGAATATTTTTGTCAGGATTCAACTGCGGAGCAGACTTTATCGTGCTGGTTTTATCTTCTGTGTTCCACATATTGCATGAAAGCCCCGGCCTTGGCACACAACGGTAATATATATGATCCGCACTCACTCAGCTGACACTGGAGGCAGAAGGTTTTTTTAATTTTTTATTTCAGTGGTACCACAACTCAAAAATCATTCTCGATGGAGAACAATGGATCCAGTTGTTACATCTGTAAAACATAAGTAAGTCATAAAAAACTGCTCCATTCCAGAAGAAAAATCATTTCTACACAATGCAAACAAAAACACCAAATAATAAAGTGCTGTAGTCACCACCTTACAAATACTGCCCTACAGCTAATCACTGATACACTCCCAACATTTTTCAAAGAGCAAAAGAATCATTTTAGATGCAACCATACAGGTAAATAAAGTGCAATAATATAAATATCGGTATGGCTAAACATACTGCTCCTTTTATTTGATTCTAGAGAATAGGGCATTTATGCTTAGTGCAAGAGCACAAACAAACAAAGTGCTGCATTCCCTATCTTGTATGTACTTACTCGTCTACAACTAGTAATACTTACTAACTCCCGACACTTTTGAAAGAACACAGCAATCTTTCCACGGGCAAACATGCAAATAAATAAAGTGCAATAGCCAGTGGCCTGTACCTAAATACATCCTAACATGCAAGTGCTTATACCAATTACCTCTCAACAAGAACCTTCCATTATCTCATTCAACAGGAAAAATGTGCCATAGCTGTTCAAATCTCAATTGATTAGCCCATTTAGCATATGCATATTGAGTTGTCTTACCCTAACCATTTTAGCTTGACATTGAGTAAAACTGAGGGCACCTTGCGGATTTCCACAATTTTAAAATCGGTGATAGTGCAATTGAAACAGATAAAAATATTAACTTTTGTTCACTCTTCAAAAATACCCCATTTTTCCCTCAAAGACCACAAAGAACTCACAGTGAGTCACTCTGGTGTCACCTTTTCCCGTGCCCCTTTGGCTCATAAAATTGAATATTCTGCCCCAAAGGTTTCCAAAGCTGGACAAGAATAGAAAATGTAGTACCACTCTCCTTGCACATGTGTACTACATCTTAAAGATTGATTAGGGACATTAGGAAAACATTTATGTAAGAAGTGGGTTATATAATCCAACATCCATTTGGCAAAAAGTTCCATTATTTAATAATTAGCTGCTCTAAAAAGTGTGTGACCAATAGAGGAGATGTCTGTCCACTCTTTAGGGGAGGTAGCACACCCAGTTGCAGAAGATACTTTAGAAAGAACTTTCAAAGTTATTTACTCCTGCATACTCTGATGCAGCACCCTATACCAATTGCCCAGCCCTAGCAGATTATTTTTAAAAACTAGTTTCAGCAATTGGAACTTTAACCCCCCCTACATCTAGAATATAATGCCTCACAAAGCTTGACATTTGTGCAAAACTAAGCCACAGTACAGACCTACTCTCATTCCCTTGCAACTGGTCCCAAGTCTTCCATGTATTGTTTATTATAAAATCTGCTAATGTACTAAAATCTTGCTTCTCCTGTAGCTTATTTAAACGTTCCAACACATGCATCCCCAAACTTTTATAGTCATGCAATGGAAAGAAAGGGTGCCAATCCAATATTGCATACTTTACATCAACTTCCTTTTTTCTCATATTCATTTCTTTTAATATTTTATATCTAGTTCTCTTGGGACATTGCCACGTTTTTAAAAAAAACAAGAGCTGAAGCCCTGATTCTTTTACCACTGCCATTAGAAAAAAACGGAAGAGATGGGTCAATATACAAACGAGAGAGATAATCTAAATCTGGGACACAGGAGCAATACGATTAGTTAAAATTTATACGAACAATTTATAATCTGCATTTAACAAGCTAATGGGTCTATATGAATTTGGACTAATAGATGTCTTTTCTGAAGAAAGCTTAAAACAATAGATTCTGTGAAGGTAGTTGGAATGAGTATGTCAGATAATATTTCATTAAAAAGCTTAATCATAAAATCTTGCAGTACCATTGTTTCCTGTTGCTTTAGTGTTAGCCTTGCAGGCCAGGCCTCATAGAAAATCTTCACAAGAGATCGATTTTAAGATATCCTCTTGCTGTTTCCCCGATAATTTTTTTAAAGGTATTGAGGCAAGAAACGTTGATATGTCATCCTCGGGAGCCTTATCTGCGGTTTGATAAAGTGTGGAATAGTGATTAAAAAAGATCTTTTGAATGGCAATGTGTTGTAATTTACTTGTGCTAGTTTCTGCTGTTCCACGTGGAATCTCACAGCTGTGAGATTCCACTGGATTGTTTGATGTGGAGCGTTCCTTGCTGGGCAATTGATCACTGGCCAAGAAGGAACTGGTCCGTTGCCAGGTGGCTCTTGAATAAACTCACTTACCTGCGTACATCCTGTTGTCTTTGGAGTGATCTTTCCTTGACATTTTGGTGACGAGGCACCCTACCCAACATTAATGAGTTAGTTCTGTTATTGAAAGGGGGGAAATATTTTTCCAAATTGGATTTAAAGAGCGCCTACACCAAATAAAGCTTCACAGGGAGTCCAAATCACAGACAGTGTTTATTACTATGGAGGGAACTTATCATATTTACTAGGATGCCATTCGGACTTTCATCGGCAGCAAGTTTGTTTAAATGGATGATTTCTGAAGTTTTTAAAGGGTTGAGAAACATTTTATACTTTCTGGACGACATACTTGTTTTTGGCAAGAATGTTCAGGAACACAATGCTGTTTTGAAACATGCTTTGCAAAGGATCGCTGATGTGGGCCTCACTTTGAGCAAGGAGAAGTGCAGCTTTCTCAAAGAACAGATAGAATATTTGGGTACACATTATCAGCTGATGGAGTTAAACCAAAGAAAAACTTATTGGAAGCCATACACCTGGTCCTGTCTCCTAAGACAAGGATCAATTGAGATCCTTCATGGGCCTTCTTGAGTATTGTGCAAAGTTTGTCCAAGGTTTTCTGAAAAACGGAGGCCTGGAGAGTTCTCTTGAAGAAGGGGCAACATTTTGTATGGTCACAAGTTCAAGAGGAATGTATTATGATGATAAAAAAAGAAATTTGTGAAGCTGGTATTTTGGTACCCTTTGACAATGATCTTAAATTTATTGTGACTGTTGATGCAAGCGTTACCGGTGTGGGTGCCATACTCTCCCAAAGACATAAGAATGGTGAAAAAACTGTAGCCTTTGCATCCTGCACATTAACTGATGCCGAAAGGAACTACTCAGTTATTGAAAGAGAAGCCTTGGCTGCAGCATGGGGTGTAGAATACTTTCAAACATATTTGTGGGGCACTCATCATATCTTGCCGTCAGATCATAAGCCTCTGATTAAAATTCTTCTCCCTGGGGGTGCTGATAAGGGCTCTGCAAGGTTGGCAAGGCTTGCCGCTAGGCTCCAAGAATATTGTTACGTGATAGAACATATTCAAGGTTGGAGGAACGTGTAGGCTGATTGTCTATCCCGATTATCTGTTGATTGGCGTGTGGTGAAAAGTCCTGCGGTGGATGATCATGAAATTGAAGGGGCAGTTGCATCCATACAAGACGTTGTGTTGGAGGGTGCTGGTGTGTTCACAAAGGAAGAGTGGTGTCGAGCCATGGATGTGGATGTTACTCTTAGTGAAGTCATGTGCATGGTTGTTTCGGGTAAGCGGAGAGAAAGTTGTGTTGCCATCTCGGTACGACCTTTTGTCAAGTTATTAGATGAGTTGTCCACATGTGGTAACAGTATTTTAATGAGGGGTGAAAAAAATATTTGTGCCACCAGTAAATTTGAGACCTAAACTGGTAGCAATGGCCCATGAAGGTCATTTAGGACAGAGTTTGACGCAGAAACGTCTTAAGGCACAATTTAGGTGGCCGGGATGGATGCTCAGGTGGTTGATTGGGTAGTGAGGTATGGTGTATGTAAGGAAGGTGAGAAGCATCTTTGAGTTGGTAATCAAACTACCATGGGACACATTAGTGATGGGGTTACCATGGCTCACAGTTTGTATTGATTTCATTGGCTCCATGTCTGAGGTACGCAATGGTTTGAAGTTTGCTATGGTGTGTGTAGACGTTTTCTCAAAGTGGTTGCATGTGAAATTCATGGATGATATTACCACTGGTGCTACCATTCGTGTTTTTAGGAAAATGTTCCTTGAGGAAGGGGTCCCTTCTCTCCTTGTTACAGACAATGGTACGCAATTGACTTCCCATGACATGGAAGAATTCTTACGCAAAAATGGTATCAAGCACCAGCGCACCTCGTTGTACAATCCACAAGAGAACGGCTTAGTGGAAAGGGCGAACAGATTGGTTAAGGGAGTCATTCTGATGGCGTGTGTGTCTGCACAGGATGTTGAGGAAGCTGTCAATGATATGGTGTGGGCGTACTGTACCACCAAACATGAAACCTTGTGTAAATCTCCATTTGAAGTGATGAGAGGGAAGTTCCCGGGTAACAGATTGGTACCATCTTGTTTGAAGGATTGTGTGTTGGGAAAGAATGTAAAGGTTAAGGCTGTTGTTGCTAGGGGAACGATAAAAGCGGGTGACTGGGTGAAAGTCAAGGATGGTAGAGTGACCAGAGGGTTGACCAAATTTAAAGGTCCCTTCAAGGTAAAGCACTGCTATGATTTTCACGTGGTCTTGGAGAATGGAGAACGTTGGAACCAACACCAGGTAGCTTTATATCAGAAAGGTGGTGTGTTCTTAAAAAAAAATAATGAAGCAGTGAATGGATGTATGCTCATGGGAGATGGAGATTTCAGATGTAATGGCAGTCCTTTGTTCAATCCACGATGAGGGAGGAGAAAGTATTTCTTGAGAGGTTGATACAGATTCTGTGGTTCTCGAGAGGGAAAGGATAAAAGGTGCTGGGTGTGGTGAAGAAAAAAAAACTAGAGAGCGTAAGCCCCTCCGGTATTTGAAAGATTATGTTTATTGATTCTGTGTTTCTGTTCATACAAGTTTTTTTCCCTTCTTATAGTTCTTTTCTTTTCATGGGTTTTACCTCTCATTTTCTCTTTTAGTTCTCCTGTGGAACGTTCGTTTTTCCATGCTTTTTGTTTCTTATTCTTTTATGTACAGCATTTGTTCTTGTATTCTTTACGATAATTTTATCTTACACATTGGAAGAAAAGGAGATGTGTTGTAATTTACTTGTGCTCGTTTCTGCTGTTCCACGTTGAATCCCACAGCTATGAGATTCCACTGGATTGTTTGAATGTGGAGCATTCCTAGCTGGGAAGTTGATCACTGGCCAAGAGGGAACCGGTCTGTTGCCAGAAGGCTCTTGAATAAACTCACTTACCTGTGTACATCCCGTTGTCTTTGGAGTGATCTTTCAGTGACACAATGCTACTGGAGGTGATGGAATTCATAGCTGGATCCATACCCTCGAGTATTGTATTTGTGTTTGATATTGCTTTTGCGGACCATGCTAAAACCTCACCCACATGTTCACTTACTTCATACACTCACAGGAGAGCAGTCTTTTCATTTACCAATTCTTCTTTTAAAAAAGAAATCACAAAGCTCTGTCTGGCTTGAATTAATGCCTTACTAAGAAAAGGAAAGTGGAGCTGTAAACTCAGACTAGTTTCCTTATCCATCTTCTCTTGTAATACCTTGATCTCTTGTTTATTATATATAACTTACCTCGCCTGTAAAGGTGATAACCTGGCTCTAAAACAAGCCTTAAATGCCTACCAAATAATTATGATAGGGGCAGAGTTAGTGTTGAGCCGAAAAAACTCCTCAATAAATAAACAAGTTTAATTTTTCCATCTCAGATGAGAGAGACCTGTCAATTTTCCACCTTTTGGTTCTTCACCTGACCTGGTTGACCCCAAACTGGATAGTAACCAACGAATGGTCTGAGAATCCATTCCAGAGCATTTCAGTGCCTAATCTAGGTACAAAATGAGATATTAAGAAAAAATCAATCCTTGACGCTGATTTACATTGCTTCAAAAACAAGTAAATTGTCTATTTTCGGGATTTTCAGTGTGCCATGGATCTAATAGACCATAGTCTAACTTGAGCCTCACAGTCAATGCCACTGATTTAGGTTTTAACTGCCTTTTATCTTTGAGATGCATCCAAAACCGGGTTCTGAAGGAGATTGAAACTACTGCCCAAAACAACCAAGCCCCTTGCCTTCATTAATAATGTATACATTTGTTGTAAAGATGAAGCCTCATCCTCTAATGGGCCATAGTACTTTATAAAATTGAGAATCTAAGCATGCTGTCACCCACAGCCATCACCCAAGATTATCTCTTCTGACAGTCCCAAATTCCCAATTCAGAGTTTTCAAGAAAAATATAGCTACTCTCCTGCATGCCAATCCAGCTGATGAAAAAATAGCATGAGAAAAAAGGTGGGAATTATTAGTCTAGGGGTATGTGACTTCAAATAGGTCTCTTGCCAAAAAAACACACTTGAATTAAGCGTTCTCAACCAACTGGCAGTTGCCAGATACATCTGCATATTAATTAGACCATAATATTACATGAAATTACCTTAACTGACCACAACATACTTCTTAATGAGCGCAGATTTCTGCTGCCATACACACAATTTGAATTGTTCTTTCATATAAAAAGAGCATAGCAGCTTTATGGTACCACCATTTTTACAAATCATCTCACCCCGTGCACCTTGACCAACCCAGCCCCCTCGATAACATCCGCCTAGCCTCCAGTGCCCCTGAGAAGAGATTAACCCCTCCAATCCCTTCTACCACTTTGACTCTCCCACTTGATGGGTGGCCTGGAATGGCACCTTGATCTCCACTAAGGAAGGTCGCACCACCCTTCTCCCCACTCCGAGACAAAAAAAATCCTAAAGCCTCAACAAATGATCATCATTATCAATACGCTAGACAAAAAAGAAGGAGGAAAAGAGAGCAAGCATTAGGACAGTAACATCTTTAAACTGCGTTCATATGAACTTCTTTTAACGAGTCCTGAGCTTCTGGAGCTGAAGAAAGGGCCCAGAAGTGACATTTATACTGCACTTTCAGATAAGATAGTTGATGGATGGCAGCTTGAACTCCGGCTACTTTAAACAAACCAATCATGTCCTTGAATTCTCTCCTTCAACGAGCCACCGCAATTGACATATCTGAGTAGAACTGAAGCTTCGTATCAACCGCTAAAACAAACACTTTTGCTGAATAGCCTTAGAGAAAATCCGTTCCTTGATCCTAAAATCAGAAAAATTTACCAAAATCTTTTGTGGCTCCTTTGTATTTGGGGTTTGATGAAGCGGAACCCTATGGGCCCACATTATCGATAAACCAATTGGTGGGTTGGCGAGCACATGCTTTTTAATCAAGTTCTTTAACAGAATGCTGTGCCCCCCTTTCCGTGATTCCTTGCCTTCAGAGATGCCAGCAAATCTTAAATTTGAATGACGCAAATGATTTTCCGATTCTTCCTATTTTAATTTTAACAACGACATTCCTTTACTGCCATCCTCAGTGGTCTTTTGATGCCTAACTACATTGTCTTCAAGATCAGAAATTTGCTGCTCAAGCTGATTAACTCGGTCAGAGAAGAGTGAGATCTTCTCGTCAATCCTAGTTAGATGGTCGTGCAGAGATGAAATAGCCTGGGACTGAGACGTTTTGATATCTCTAACTTCAGTTAGAAGAATCTCAAACCATTGATTATAAGTTGACAAATTAGGAGGAGAATTTTTATACTGGATATCCACAGGAGTTGCTGCCATATGTAGGAGGGAGGATAGTGATGGGTTGAGTACTGTATTCAAATTGTCAATAGAGTGAGTCTCAACCACTCTTTTCTGTCCGAAAAACTGCTGGTTCATCCCACCCTCTATTTCAGCACAAGACTTTAATATGTCCTCACTCCCAGGCTCTCTGTAGGCTTAGGAACCGAAAAAAAGTCTGACCGATAAGGGTTCTTAAATAGTGAGTAGTTTTGCACTGCCAATGCTTCGGCTCCCATTATTTGAGACTGAGTCTGGTGTGCTCCATGACTGGAACCTAAAAAGTCACCCATACTTGTTTCCAATACCATACCTGCCGGAAGAGCTGCACCTGCCTCACAATTTAGTGAAGCACTGTGTGGTGCAGGCAATGCCTCGACGCTTGGAGAACCGGGAGATATATTAGCCGAAGTAGCATCTGACAAAACATTTTCTACTAAGTCCCCCATCTACAGGGAAGCAGAGTTAGTGCAGGGAATCAATAGTTTCTTCCCCAATAGTTGCTCGCCCAGGTAAACCTGAGCACTTCTTATGCTAATTTTAGGAAAAGTCTTTAGCCTCTAAGAACTTGAGATTTCATGAGTCTTCAAGGGAGCGGCAGGGGCTAGCCAACTGACCTCAAACAGGCTAACAAATAGATGTCTACGCCCAGCAATACACACCGGTTCATGCAGGATAGCAACCTGCCAATAAGAGACCAGACAGAGTTACTCCTTTAACCCCAACTCCTTGCGACCAAGAGGGCAGTGACCACTGGAACTCCTACCGAGCCTCATCCGCCAGGCCAAAGTCCAAAATCCACTAAAACCCACTTGCTGCGACATGGCAAAAGAGAAATGCTGCCCACAGCATGGGGTAAATTCGACCTGATCGGTTTCGGGAATCTACCATATCACTCCTGCTGGCCGAGCACTGTGGTTGCTAGAAAGAGAGCAATCGAGTCCCAGCAGCAGCAACCCACAAAAGCTCTTATATCCGCCACTGCCTTTCCCGATCATCTATGGCGAAAACTGCAAGGCAGAGAGGTTGGGAGACGGCACAGGGGCTTGGAATACCGAGGGAAGCAGATAGCAATTAGAGCGAACATCAAGTACATCGAGTACGGAACCTCGGCAGTGTGCAATCAACACACGCCACATCCATATCCCCAACTGCGCCTCAGCAAGTTGCCTCCATGTTACCCCCGCTGATGTTCTCCCTCCTGTCTGGTTAGAGCCATGGTGACTGCTGGCTATATGGCAGCACCCAGCACCGTGTCAGGAAGCTGCAGGAGAGAGGGTGAGTGAGGCGCGCATACAATGCTCAGTAAGCAGTGGCGGCTCCTCCAATGGGGCGTGCGGGCATCGCCCACTGCTCGCGCAGTGCGAGAAGCAGAAACATAAAATGGTAAAACTACCATTTTATGTTTCTGCTTCTCGCACTGCGAGAAAGCAGAAGTGCCTGGTTGGGGGAGGGCGGGTGGGCGGTCCTGCTCGAGGCCAGGGGGGAGTGGCTTGCCCACCGCTGTGGGCCCTGACTGTTTGGTCAGCCCTCTGGGGCCGACCAAAGCAGTCATGCGCACTCCCTTTTTCTCTATGTAGGCTGCATGCAGCCTACATAGAGAAAATGGCCTCCCTTCAGGCGCCCGGCTGGGCGCTGTCCGCACCAATCACAACGCTGCCATTGTGATTGGCTTGGGGACGGGAGGGAGGAGGCCTGCTTCCTGACGTGGGACCCGGCCAGGAGCAGCAGGAGCTGAGGCGGGGGCGCGTGACCTGGGGGAAGGTAAGTTTTTTATTTTAATTACCGTCCCGCTCCCCCCCGCGCGAATGCCCCCACCCGCCCGTCATGCCGGCCGCGACTGCCTGATATGCAAAACTCCCGCGGCCCGAGAGTTCCTGGCGGAGGAGCGCGCGCCTGCTGAATGCAATAATATTCCTTGAGCCCTTAACATAATGTTGCAGGGGATGGGGTGGAGTTGGCTCGGAAATGGGTAAAGGGTCATGAATTATGCATAGAAATTATTTTCTCAACCAAACTTCGCAGCGTGAAAAGGAAGGGACTGTAGGAGACAGCCACATGGACCAAGCTGTGGAGAAAACGGTTCATGTTAAACCAAACAGGGCAAAAATGTAAACGTTTTTGAGTTAGGAAGGTGTAGATTTGTAAAAAAAAATAATTACCAAAAATAATGTGAGTAATAAAACCCAGGCAGCTTTGTGAGAGGCGGGGTATTGTGAGGCGTTAGCTGAGGTCCCCCATCCACAGGTATTGAATAAACAGCAGTGACGCAGCAAAGGTGGGTGAGGAGAAATCTCTGCTTGTATTTATCCAACAGCCGGAAACGGGCACATGGCCAGGCATACGGTGCTTATGTTGATCCGTAATTATCCCACCGCTGCATGATTCCCAGCGTGTCCTTGCTGTGTTGAGGTGGTTGGCATTGCAGTCTAGTCTCCACAGATGAAATATTAGGACATTTTGTGTGATTTTCAGTGCCAAATGCAAATGGTGGTGAGGAGAGTGGTAAAAGATACGCCATCAGTGAAATGCTGTGTAATGGCGTGGACTTTCCATAACTGAATAAGGCCGGGCACGGGAATGGGGGGAACTCTCTAGAAACGTAAGGGGTCAGTGTGATGGAGGGTCAGTATCAGTGAGAAGCAGTTGGAGTGTACTAATCTGGAGGTGTGGGGGACAGAGGGTAAACTCTACTGACGCGTTTGGAATGAAGGAAAGAGTGACGCACTTTTAGATTGCAGCGACCGATGAGGTGGGCATGAGTGAGGCCTCACTGGATTGTAGGAGACCCTTGATGCGGGAGGAGTGAAGCTCCGAAAACTGACTTCTAAAGCTAAACCCGAACTTGTAAAATGTATTGGTTAATGTATCAGTGAATGCCTTGTCACTGCTCATTTTAAAATGGCGAAGTGGCGTGGCAGACTGAATGGGCAGTGCACTGGCAACTGTAGTGAGACACGGTCCATATTTACGAATTACTCAGTTCATGTTTTTTTAATAAAACTGGCTTTACCCGATATTTCACTGGCTGAGATGGCCCACATATCCCTGGTTTAAATGTGTAATGCTGTTCGTCGGCATGTACATTTAAGCACCAGTATTTTCTGGGCACAATTTGTTTTATTTTTGAGTAGTTAACATTCCACCCTGAAAGTATGATAAATGCACGAAATGGACCTAGAATTGCTTTATTAACCTTCCTGCTTTCTCAAATTTGCTTAAAAATGCACCATATGCCCACCTTTTTCAAAATTTTCTCGGAGGAGAAGCCCCCCGAAACCCCCCGTAGGTGATTCGGGCTCGCTCGCTACGCTCGCTCGCCGCAGGGCTGTACGGCAATTGTTTTACACCGCACCACTTTCAAATGTCACCAGCCGCCACTGTCAGTAAGTAGTGCATGACGGAAATGCACTGCCTCATCCCTGCAAGGCAGAAGGTATGCTTAGCATGACTAAAAGGAGATGTCTCTTTTCCTGAAGGCCCAAAAATCTGAACCCCGAACCCCTGGGATGGTGCAGAGCATCAGATTGTCAAAGCATTTGTTTAATTTCTGAGTCCTGTGAAGAGAATATTAGACCTTGGCAAGCATTTTCCTTTAAATTCTGCAAACTTCTTATTCAAGACCTCAGACAGCTACTATATTCTTTTAAGTATCTGCAACTAGTCACCTCTGATATTTTTTTGCTGAATCGCTTGCAACAAGCTTTTAAAATTCTGTTCAGAGTTTCCTTCATGGAAGGTGTTTGAAAAATAAACTGTGCTGTTTCTAAAGATTGAAAATGTTGACTTTATTGTACAGTTTCGCGATACCTAGGCATATGTGTTTGCTTTCCCTCCAATGTTTTGATTTTTTTTCTTTTTACTTTTTTTAACAATCCTTTATAAACTAGAATTCGTAAAGCCAATACTTGTTTTGTGTAGTGCTTTAATGTTGCATTGGACATGCCAAAGTGCTGTCGTGGGATGGAGGGAAGGCAGGAAGAAGTTGGTTGTAGGACAAAGAGGAAAAGAAAACACAATATGAAGTATCTTTCTTATATATCGCTTTATGCTGACATGAGTGTGTCTCAAAGCTGTGTTGCGGAACAAAAAAGGCAGACATGGGCAAGGGCAAAAGAAAGAAGGGGACAGGGCATTATGTTTTTTTTTTTTGTAATAACGCTTAACACGGACCTTTGTCTTCTTCAGAGCGCTGGATTGTGACCCAAATTCTGACTTACTTTAGGAAGAGACTAATATCGAACAGCAGACCGAAGCCCATCCAGTCCAAGATAAAATTAAAAAGAGAATACGGAGAGAGAGGGGAAAGTCGATTAATAAACACATATTTCACCTAAGGAGAAAAAAAAAACATAAGCAGTTAGGGCTAGGAGCCTTTTGGTGTGGATCCTCAGGGATGAATTAAAGGTAAGATGCTTGTCTGGCAGCTTGAGAACATAGAACGTTTCATCCAGAAATGGCAGAGTCCATAGAAATAAAAATATTTGCTTTTACAATATGATAAAAATGAGTCTTTTCATACAAGAGCTCTCTGATTGCTCCACACCAGCAATCGTCTGCTTTCCTATGCTTGTGTAGTCGATCATTCATTCCCTTGCCTCGTTGTCTATTTTGAGCAGGGAGAGTTAATTGTGAGGCCTCCGGCTTGTCAACATTACAGTGGGCTTTTTCGGTTTCACTCCAGGTTACAGACAGCAGTGTGCTAGATCGGTTGCAGTGAGTGGGCGTGAGCTTGCTTGTCAACACTTGCATGTGCTGAGCCTTGTTCACGGAACTGAGTCATTCTCTGTATTTACCGCTCCTCTTGCAGTTTTGACTTTCTTATGCCCGCGGTATTTTCTGATGATGTAAAGACACACGTGGCATCGGAGACGGAGAGCTACTTTTCCCTGCTGCAAGGCAACGGAATTATGGAATGAGGAGAGGATGTGACTTAAGGGCTAGAGCACTAGAGCAGCTCACTTTGAAGCTGCGAAACCGGGTTCGACTCTCGGCGGGAAGCTCAACATCCTGTGATTCTGGGCAGATCACTTAAGGCCCGATTCATAAAAGTCATGGGTAGTCTCTGCTTTCGGAGCGAAATCTCCGCCATCAGAATTTTCATTGGAAGACTAAAGCGCGCGTGCGATCCTCGCCACGAGTACAGAGAGGGCCTTTTGTGAATCAAGCCCTAAATCTCTCTGTGCCTAAAAATGTGTGACATCGCGCTATATAAACGACAAAAAAAGAAAAAAATATGATGCGTCACCCTTCAACCCACTCTTGATTCGACGAGGGACATTTTACATTGGTTCATTTCCACTGACCAGTGACTTAGAATCCCCCAGGGTCATATTTTAGTACTGTGCTTGGTTTCTTCTGTGAATTGCTACATTCTCATTTACGCCACATAGAATTCTGTGCCGTCTATTTCGTGTGACTGAGTTTGTACTGGCAATTTTTTATGTTCTATTCCCATAAACATAGTATCGGCCTCTATAAAACGGGCCAAAGTTCATTCACGCACCTGAAACTAGCTCTGCCACCCGACTGTAGTGTTGTCACCAGTGGTCGGAGTGGGAAAAAAAAGTAGGGGAACTGTGGGCAGAGAATCAAAGGGCGGGAATAACCCGAGAATTGGGTCAGTGGGCGGAGTCAGAGGTGTGGCCAGAGAGAGCACAACATCCCAATTTTGAGTATTTGTTTGGCATTTCACTGACCAGTTACAGCTTATTACGTTATTAAATTCTACCAATGTATACATATGTTTATTTAAGGTTTAATATGAGTTATTGACATTAAAATACATTCACGAAGTGGGATACGTTTCCAATCACAGAATGTCCCAAATAAGCATAAAAGTGGAATCACAAGCCATTTGTCTCCGAGCCATGGAGTTTCTGTCATCAGAATTTCTCCTCCCTTTTCCCACAAGAGCAGTTCAAACATGAATGGCAAAATATCCTAGTTTGCAATGTTTTCCACATAATTATGGCACTGCCATACTTGACACATAATACATCATCTGCTGATTTTAACTAATAAATTGTTTGTAGCTCAAACGGATCAAAAGTTACTAAAAAATGTGACTTGTGTTGCTGTGAAGTGGATGGCCCTTTGCAAACGTTGACTGGTCACCTTTTTCACTGCTGCATTTGTATGTTACACTGGTACTAAGTCAAAATCTTTGCAGAGACTGTTAGTATGTGTAAAAATGTCAAAATACTAAAGTATTAGAAAGCAAACTACATTACGCTGCAGTCTTTTTATTTACTGCATAATTTAATGAACACTGCGGCATAATTTTGTCCTCTGTTGCTGCATAATTCCAGTGGCCCCAAAGCAGGCAGCACATGTTAAAAGTGCTTCTGCATGAAGCAGAAACTGTAAAGTTTGCAAACTTAGGGGCTGATTTGCAAGCTCCTTCCGCCGTCGGTGCGTCACTTTTTGTGACGCAGCGGCGGCGCAACCTGCTGCCCCATATTTACAAGGACCCTGCGTGGCTTTTCGTGTCCTTGTAAATATGGCCCCTTTACCAGCAACACCCATGGCTTCTGCCACATTTCCAGATTTACAAGAAACCGTAAATCTGGAAATGCGTCAGAATGCTATGCCTCCACAGGGGAGGCGTAGGGAGTCGCAACCAGGAGAAATGTTTTCATTTCTCCTCTTTTCCTTCCTCTTTCTATGCGTGCTGCATTCTGCAGCACACATAGAACGGGGAAATCACCTCTTGTGATTGTTTATTTGCAGGAAGGTGTCCCTTCCTGCACATAAACAATCATTAAAAAAAATGGCGTTTTTCAACTTTTATGTGTGCTCCATTAAGCAGCACACATAGAAGTTTTAAAACATAATTTCAGATTGTTTATGTGCAGGAAGGGGCACCTCCCTGCGCATAAACCATCATTCCCTCAACACAGGCACCCTTGTACTATGGTGCAAGGGTGCCTGCATCGGCGCATGGCAGCAAATTATGCGCCAGGGGAGAGCAAAGGGATCAGTCATATCGTTGTAGATATGACGCATCCCTGTGCTTTGGAATTAACGCAGTGCGGAGCAGCCAAATGGCCAGCGGCACCGCGCTGCCTTGTAAATGAGGCCCTGAGTTTGGTGTGCGTGCAAATCCTGCATTGCCGATCCCTGGTGAGTTGCAGTTCTACTGCTGAAACAAAGCCAATGGAGGTATCAATGGGTGAGGCAGACTGGCCTCATGGGTCCTGTGACCTCAGTGACAGAGTCACTGTTGCTCTAGGGTGTGCTGCTTCGTAGACCTGCCCGCAAGAGCGGAGGTGAACTTCAGTATGGATTGTGGTGGACAGCCCTTCAAGGTTAACCCACACTTGCCACTGCTAGGGTCCACCTGCTGTTGCTAAGATACCAGGACTTTTACGGATTAGCGGGTTCTTCTAAGGTATAGCATGGGAATGTGCTCTCTCAGGGGAGTGGTCTGGTGGACTGGTCATGAAGGCTGAAACTGGTTCCCTAGTTCCAAATTCGGCAGCTCTGGCCATAGTGCCACATCCTCTCCCCCACTGAACACGTTACTGCCCCACTGAGAGAAACTTGCACTTCCTTCAGCTCAGCTACAACCCAATTGTGCCCCCGCTATAAAAACCTGGATGCGACTCAATTCAAATTATGCACTAGACAAGAGTAATATGCAGCCTGGAAAAAAAAAGTAATAACATCCTGGAAAAAGCAAACACTCATAGGGAATGCAAGATTAAGCAAAGTATGTGAAATGTAAGCAGGAACAACAAACACCATGGTTACCTTAACGCTTTTATACTCAATATTCAGATATCAGTGAGTGCTTTTGCCTGGAAAGTTAAGGACATGACTACAGGGCCCGGAAGGGACCCATTTCAATGTCTATTGCTTATATCCTTACAAAAGTTAAGCATTATGGTTTAAAAAGACCACATCCGTGAACACAGGCGCGGTACACATTTTGTTTTCCAATCCACCCATCAAACAGGTATTGCAGCACCTCCAGGAATGGTGCACTTCCTCACCAGGGGAAAACAATGTTGTACAAAGAAAGATGAGAAACAAAAGTAGCGCTTCGCTGGCAAACTCTGTAAAGTGGCACTAATGTGTTTGGGTGTGAATAAAATCAATCTTGCCACTTTGCGGGGCGTGGCTAGCGGCCGAGAGAAATGGCTGCTGCCTAGAGGAGCTCCGAGACTCAGCCAGCAACCCCAGTGATCCAACCATTAATCTGCCTACATACACTCCCAAAACGCAAAGAGCAAAGCGTCGGAAGTTGGTGGGAACCCGGACGGCTTGTCTACAGCCCCGCACATCAATGGCTGACGAGACGGCAGCAAGAAGAAGAGGTGCGGCCTATACCAGCAACTGCAGCCGGGGACTGGAGTTCTGCCGGGGCCGATCACAGGGGAGGCGGGGCGCCAAAACTCCGAAATTCTATTGCGCTGCGCCTGCAGCGCCGCTCCCTCAGCGACGCTCCATCGCAGCAGTGAGTGAGCATCGGGACACTGCGGAGCCAGCGCAGTGTCGAGGGCCGCCAGAACAGCGCCGAGAAGAGGTGAAAAGGAGGACGTGGTGCGGCCTGCACCACGCATCACGGCCGGTGTCGCAGACTCGTCTGGAATCGACTGCCTCGCAGAGGGAGGATCCGGAACACCAACGCGGGACTGCACGAGCCTGAGTCTGCAGACGCCCAGCAGAGTGTAGCGGTATTGAAGAAGGTCAGTGGGGTGCTGTGGGGGCGGATTCGGAGGAGCCGACCTCGGCAAAAGCGGAGCGGACGCGGTGGGCTCCCGGCCACCCATAAGGAACGGACGGGCCAGCGCGCCGGCCGAGCCTGAGCACCACAGAGATCTGGTCCAATTCAGGGGCCCCCCCGCTGTAATGAAACAATCTCCCCGGGCCCACCCCGCAGAGTATCCCTCAAAGACACTGCAAACTGGCTGCACTGCGTCCATGATATGTGGGAGAGGCCATATATCAGGGCATTCATGAGAGAGCCACTATAAAAGTATACACGCCTCACATCTGAGACACTGGCGGGCAAAGAACGGAGCAGTTTCAGGAAACGCTTGAATAAAGAGGACCGATTCCATATATCCACACCGTGCCTATCACAAGTTGTGCAGCACCACAAGACGTTCGTAGGCAGGGACTGGACACGGAACCCCGCCGGGTCCCCCTCCCAGTTGATACCCAGACAATACCACGGCGGATCTGGGGCGGAAAACCCGAAAGGCCGTGACGAAACTACACACAGGCAGGCAGCGGTGAGTACCGCCCCAGATACATTCCAATTGACGAGGAATTGTCGCGATTGGGGGCAGAGGCCAGAGGGGCACACTCCAAACAAAATTGGACAAATATGCCTGCACCAAGACTACACCTGACCTTACAGAACACAGCAATGCCCCAGCGACACACCCTACGATAACAGGTGGGCCGGAGGTCACGTTGCAGGACATTCTGACCACCTTAAATAACATACATACATCATTAGATTCGCAAATTGGCTCGGTATCGGCGGAACTCTCATTGATCTGGGCAGATTTTTAAAAAAATGACTACTAGAGTGACGGAGGTTGAAGCTATTACTACAGCCCTATCCAGCGACACGGCCGCTCTCAAGAAACAAGTACGCCAACTCGAAGCAGACAACAAGATAATGGCCGCCAAACTCGACGATCAGGAAGGCCGCTCAAGGCGAAATAACATTAGAATCATTGGCCTGCCGGAAAAGACAGGGGGACCAGCACTTGACCTCTTTGTTGAAGACCTCATTAAGAATCAGCTGCAGCCACGAGGTCTATCCACCTACTTCTCAGTAGAGAGGGCGCACCGTGTCCCAGGTGGGAAACCAAAACCGGGAGCCCCCCCCCCGAGGCCAATCCTAGCCCGCATTTTCAACTTCCGCGATCGAGACCTGATTTTGCAGACGGCTCGTGTCGCCCGCCACTACGTCTTGATCACAGCACGATAACGATTTTCCCGGACTATACGGCGGCAGTAACGAAACAGCGCCGAGGTTTCTTGGAGGTTAAAAAAGAGCTTTGAAACCGTGAACTCAAATACTCAATGTTATTCGCCGCAAAATTAAGGGTGGAGGCTGAGGAAAAAACATGGTTTTTTACAACGCCTGAGGAGGTCCGTGATTGGCTTGAAGGGTGGCGCCGAGCCTCGAACTCTGGGCGAACCGGCAGACAACATGGTCAAAGCTCACGAGACGGGACAATGATGGAGTCCGAAGAAACGAGCTTGGTAGAAGGTCCTCGTAGGCCATCGGAGGAGAGTGAGAGGCCTCTACAGACTTTCAACACTAAAGCTGGTCGCACCATCTCATCGCAAAGAACGCAAAGAATTAGACAAACTACGTGTCGTACCATAGTGATGAAACAACGCCTCGGAACCATTGCTGAAAAAGACACCGAAACGCACACATCTCTCAGAATGGCTGTGATGGGAGAAATCAACTATTAGACAATAGTCCTAAGGAGTTACTGTTTTACTTTGCTCTTTCCTTATGCTTCATGTAATGCGTTAGCAAATGGGAGTTAGACACCAAGATGATAACGCAGATATGGGGTGGGCTGGAGGGGTCATCGGAAGACTCCCCCCCCCCCGAGAAGACACTAGGGATGGGAACAAAGCACTCTGCACAGTTGGGGTGGCTGGTAGTTTTAAATCCGTCAAGCAGGGAGGCAGGGAGGAGGGTGGGAAGAAGGGAAAGGGTACTTAGGGTTCTTATTTACTTTGTGTTTCTATGTTCGCAACAGTTTACAGATTGGACTCAATGCTTCTATATTACGCTACTAACGCAGTATTGCACAACCCTCTACTTCGCAGCCACAAGGCATGGCAGGGGTGACGACACCGATTGATATAGCGACTACTACACCTATAACCCCCCTCATGACCGACTCTACCCCAACGCTTCTCTCATGGAATGTTAATGGCCTATGCGACAAAATAAAGAGAGGGCTTGTCCTGCAATATCTTAAACGTCAGGCGCCGGCAGTGGCCCTTATTCAGGAGGCACACTTATTGGGATCAGCTTGCAAGGCCCTAGACAGATGGGGTTTCTCCATGGTGGCACATTCCGGATTTACCTCGGGGTCGCGACGGGTGGGTATTCTAGTACGTAAACAGTTCCCACTCATCGTTACACAAACATGGACGGACGACCAGGGTCTGTTTGCAGCAATTTCCTGTCAATGGGAGGGGCGGGCATATAATATAGTCTCAGTGTACATTCCTCCTGCACTTCATTCGGTGGCACTCCCAGCTCTCGCCACATTCTTACTTGCACTCCCGGAGGGAGAGCTCCTCATAGGTGGAGATTTCAATGCTATGTAGATGACACGATCGATCGCAAGCCCCCTAGGGATCAACGTGGCATGAACTCCCGATTTGCGGAATTCCTCGAGGCCGTAGGCCTCATAGATGTGTGGCGTGCTCAATTCCCGTTAGAACAGCAACATACTTCCCACTCCGGAGCACATAATAGCCTCTCTAGAATAGACTATATACTTACGTTAGCAGATAGTCTTGGGAAACTCAAGGGGGCAACCCACCTCCCCAGAGGTATCTCCGACCATTCCCCTGTTTTGGTTCAGTATGCACATTGCGTTGCAACCCAGCGACGAATTTTCCCAATTTACCCTGGATTTTTTAAAAATCCCAAGATCTGGAAGGAATTGAGCAGAACCACACAACAATATTTTAGGGAGAATGAGCACTCGGTTGCCTCTCCGGTGATCCTCTGGGAAGCGTATAAGTCAGTTCTTCGCGGGCAGGCCATTTCATCAATAGTGGGCTACAAAAAAGAAAAACAGAGTCAAGTGGTAACTCTAGAACGTGAAGTAAGTCACGCAGAAACAACACACGCCCAGAACCCTACTGTAATTAACGCCCACACACTCCACCTGAAAAAGCAGGAATATAAAGGATACCTGTGGGAAGAATCACAAGCCAGACTACGAGCCACTCAACACAAAGTATATGAGATAGGGGATAAAGCCGGTAAACTCCTGGCCTGGCTAGATAAGAGAGAACGAGCTAGTCGTTGGGTGGCATGGTTGCAGCAAGATGATGGGGACATCGTATCGGACCCACAAAAGATAGCAAATACACTAGCAATGCATTATGAGAAGATATACACCCCAACGGCTACAGTCACAATTGAAGAGGCACAGGCGTTTATCAAAGATGTCTGGATGCCTACGCTTACACCAGAAGACCCCAGACCCTTGAAACAGACCTCACAATAGAAGAATTAGAATTAGCCATAGGCGCTATACAATCAGGGAAGGCACTAGGGCCAAATGGCCTCCCCATTGAACTTTATAAAAAGGCAGTCAATACACTCACACCACATCTATTGAACATGTACGTTGCCAGCCTAAAAGGGGGAGAACTCCCCAGAGATCAACGAAGGGCGACAATAGTAGCTATTCATAAACCCGGGAAGCCTGCCCAGGAATGTACATCATATCGGCCCATATCCTTGCTTAATGCAGAAGCTAAAATATTGGCTAAACACTGGCTGCTAGACTAACACCCCATCTTGCCAAGTTAGTGCACCCGGATCAATCTGGATTCATGCCAGGAAGAAACACGGCACTCAACCTGAGGCGCCTACTTAGCGTAATAGCTCGCATGCCCATAATCCAAGAAGAAGCCATCATCCTATCCTTAGACGCACGTATGGCCTTTGATATGGTTGAGTGGCCCTTCCTGTTTGCTGTCCTTAAGCATATGGGCTTCGGCCTGAAATTCTGTGCCTGGATCCAGCTGCTTTATGCAAAACCTTTAGCACATGTAGCGGTAAACGGGCAAGTCTCGGCTGATTTCTCCCTTGGACGCGGGACGCATCAAGGCTGCCCCTTGTCGCCGCTCCTATTTGCTCTTGTGCTAGAACCGCTGGCAGCCTGGATAAGGAGAGACCCGGTCATTCGGGGACTCCGGTGGGCGGAGGGATGGGAAGACCGCATATCTCTATATGCGGATGATATACTGCTCTACATGGCATCCCCCGAGCGCTCGCTTAATAGGCTCCTGGACATCTGTGAAGTGTATGGTAGGTTCTCTGGTTACAATATAAACTGGGCTAAATCGGTTTTATATGTATTACATGGTCCCCCACCGCGGCTCCCTAAGGGATGCAGAGTACAGATCGCAGACGGGGGCTTTAAATACCTGGGAATCCACATTACGCCACTGCCTGGGGAATTTATGGAAAAGAATCTCCTAGCACCCCTGAAAAGACTCCGCCAAGATGCAAGGCATTGGCAATCCCTCCCATTGACTTTGCTCGGCAGAGCTGCGCTCTTTAAAATGATGGCGCTCCCCAGATTTCTGTATGCCCTGCAAAACACCCCATTCCTGGTGCCCACATCTTATTTTAGGACAATTGAGGCAGAGGTGTGTAGTCTTCTTTGGAATGGAAAACCTGCCCGTATAGCCATGACTAAATTGGTTAGGGGTTGGTAATGTGGCGGAATCGGCCTCCCAAATATACATCTGTACTACTGGGCTTCACAACTGACTGTAGTCAATCAATGGCTTCATGCCCCTCAAATGGAACCGGCTTTCCGCTCGGACAGATATAATCTGGGGGAGGGGGGAGTCATGAGAGCACTCTACGATAAAACTCCAAAAACACCACTGGTGGGACCAACTGCGCATACAGTTCAAATCTGGCACATAGTCCATAAACGACTGAGATGGGAAGGTACTATAACGCAACTCACTCCACTTTGGGAAACTCGGAAGTTGGGCAGACTTGGTATCAGCAAAGGCTTTAAGCAATGGGACTCCATTGGAATCTCAAAAGTGGGAGATCTTTGGAAAAAGGGGAAGGTCATTGCTTTTACTCAATTACAAGATCAATATGAGATGGCACCCACAGAAATATTTAGATATACCCAGATAAGGCATGCACTCACGAAAGCAATTCCGGCGGGCACTCAACTTCCCGAGGCCTCCCCACTAGAGGATAGGCTCCTAACTGAATATATGGACAGGAAGGCCATTTCCCTGACCTACTGTAAGATTGTTAACAACCAACCAGATCCCACGACACTTCTCCGTGAAAAATGGCAGGCTGAGGTGGGAGACCTAGATGAGGCAGACTGGCAGGAGGCACTTGCATCCCCACGGGAAGTGGCGATATCCGCAAAGTTAAGATTGATACAGTTGAAGGTCCTCCATCGAATATACTATACGAGAGTGACCCTGCATAAGATCGGGAGGACAGATAGCCAACTCTGCTTAAGAAAGTGCGGGATGGTTGGTGCCTTCTATCACATACTATGGGACTGCCCGGTGATAGCAACATACTGGGGGAAAATTATGCAGACAATCACGCAAGTTAGCGGAGTCACCATCACACCGGAACCCAAGAGATGTCTTTTGAACATCTGGGAACCAACAGACCTCAACCATGCAGCTCAGGACTGGGCGACGTTGGGTATGATGTTCGCTAAGCGCAACATCGCCAAACACGGGGGAACACAGATCTCTCCGACATACCGAGAGTGGAGTGGTGATATGGACGTAGCTATGGCAGCGGAGAGGGCGACGTATATACATCGAGGGTGTCCAAAGAAGTGGGAACAAGTATGGGGACTCTGGAACAAATATAGAGGGTACATCTGTGCTCCCCCTCCAGAGGAGTTGGTATCGGACACTAGTTGATTTAAGAGGGGATGAGACCATACCAAGCAAAGTATCGCAATATTATGGCAATCACTGCATAATTATAATGGAAGAGTCACCATGTACTAGGAAGCGTAACTGTATACTAATCCGATATTCTGTAACTGTATTTTCGCATGTTTCATCTGTAATCAATAAAAAGAATATAAAAAAAATCTTGCCACTTTGTGACCACTCTGTCTTGCTTTATTTAGTTATTTATTTATTTTTCATATTTTGAACCTTTTATTTCTCTCCTTCCCGAGACTGGACTTTGGAATAGAAAACTGTCAGAGAAAGACAACATTTGCAGCAAAAGTGTTTTTTCGATTTTTGAATCCATTTCACAGGGGAACAAATAAACGAAAGAAGAGGAAAGCGATGGTAAGAACCATTTCTTTGAAGTTTCGGTTTTCAGAGAGTAGGAGCGAAACAGAAAGAGAGGGAATAAGAGGAAGAAAGAGGGGGGGCAGCTGCCAGCGGCAGAGCAGGAGAAGTGGACACTCTATGCAAGAAGAAAAAGACAGAGTCCTTTTCCTTCCCTGCCCACCCGCCAGTCCCCGAACGGCCTTATCTATAGTCCTTGGATATTTCTGCCATCTTGGGACGCATTTTTAAAATAAAAAAAGTAGGGTAACAGATTCTATTAAATGAATGAAGTAGGGGCACGCCGTGCCCTCCCGATCCCGCCCACTTCAACCACTGGTTGTCACTGTGTAGCAATGTGTCTGTTTTTTGTGTGCGCATTGGGCCTAAAACCTCTAGACCAGTGTTCTTCAAACTTTTTAATGCCGCATCCCCCCCAGTGAAAAAAAATAATCAGCGGGGGCCCCCTCAAAATTTTTCACAATTATTCTATTCAAACTGACAATGTTTGAAAATGTCTAGCCTTATTTAAACATTGCAGTTAAGGTCTGTTACTGTTTTAAAAATGTAATCAAATACATGATTGCCAAACATACTATTCTGGTCAGGCAGGCATTACTAATGTGCAAAAGTTTCCACAGTGTGATTATTAGAAATGGGGGTGGAGGTTCTGAAGAGTATTTGGAGTCCCATCCCTTTTGACACCTTCTCCCAGCCAGAATATAAATAACAAAAGATGTTAGTAATGGCCCATTACAGAGCGGCTTACTGCTGCTCATTTATTTCTGCTGAAAACAAGCACTGTTATCAGCATATTGGTTCTTTTGGCCCAAGCCTGGTGCCCCCCCCTGGGAACACTTGAGGCCCCCCTAGGGGGCCCACCCCCAGTTTGAAGACCCCTGCTCGAGACAATAAAAACACGGACTGGGTTGATGCTGGTAACTTGGCTAGGGCGTAGGTGGTCTCCTGCCTGACTCCTCCTGCCCACGCCACCATTTATTACTTGCGGCCCACGTGATCGCGGTACCACACCAAATACACCCTCGGGGCGGGTAACATTGTAAAAAACCACTGTGACACATGCTTGTGTCCCTGAGACATGCGTACCAGTTGCTTCACTGGTACTACACTACATTCCTCCTTTATTTTAAATGCAATCCAGTTAAACACATTATGTAATGATAACTTGGCCCTCCATCATTACCAACAGTACACTTCACGCTAGGTCAGACTCATGTCCTGCAACAATTTCTTTTTGGTGAATCCACACACAGAGACTCAGGTTACCTTATAGAGTTCAGAGCGCAACACCACATTATCGTGCCGCAGGTCGAGGGAGCAGGGCTTCCTCGTAATTCATACCTGGTGCGGGTGCTTCGCCTCTCTGATCTGTCAGGTTGTTTGAGTTCATCTCCATTCGCTGGGACTGCAGAAGGAGTGGTATCAGAGTACGGTTGTCACCTACTGGCTCTGGATCATTCATTGGGGGACCCACGCTTTCAGGGGTTTCGTCCATCTCATTGGTGCTCACCTCTGCCTCTTGTGCTTCACCACTGGGGAGAATCCTGGTATGAAACCGCTTGAACTGTGAGATGTTTCTGGTGACCTCTTCTTCACCCTGACGGGCAGTCACTTTGATGCCTCGCAGGTGGATGATTGTCCAGGGCTGACGTTCAAACGGTAACCTGAACTTGCTCCCAGGGTACCTATCCTTGACTAATACCAGATCTCACAGTTTAAGATTAGGCCACTTTCCTCTCTGATGCTGATTGGCACGAGCATTGGAGGGCCTTCTCTTTTCTAGAACCTTCTGGTCATGGTGAGGTTCCGAGTCCATGCAGGATGGTGAGGAATGGAATCTTGGCCCCATGAGGAGATGACCAGGAAGTTGTTCTGTGGTGGAGTGCGAGGCTTGGCGATATTCACGCAAAAAGGAGTAGATGGCCCATTCATACGGTTGTTGGTTTGCGTGTGCAATTCTGATGACCTTATTTAGAGTCCTCATGAACCTCTCTACTTCTCCGTTGGCCTGTGGCCACTGAGAAGTGGTCTTCTTGTGCGTGATGTTCAGGGACCATAGGTATGAGGCTATCTCTAGTCCTTGAAATGGTGGACCATTATCTGTCCTCAGTTCTCGGAGTAGGCCATTGGTGGCCATCATTTTTTCCAGCTTGGATAGCACTTCGTGTGCTCCTTGAGAGGGGAGGATCTCTACCTCAGGGTATTTGGAGTAGTCATCTATGAGAAACAGAGCATGCCTCCCATAGGGGAGGCTTCCAAAGTCTAAGCTGGTGCACACCCAGGGTTGTTGGGGTCCTCGTTCATTCAGCATGGAAGCTGGGGGGTTAGGCCCTCCTATTGCTTGGCACCAAGGACACAATCGTACCACTGTCTGGACTAGCTTGTCCATGAGTGGAAACCTGACCCTAGTGCAAAGGCGACTTTTGGTTTTGACTATCCCTTGATGGCCAGGATTGGCCAGCAGTACCACTTGGCTGGTGAGACTTGTGGGGACGACAAGACAATGTCCTCGCAGGAGACATCCATCCGGGTCAGCGGCCATTTCATGGCAAACATGATACAGACTGTCAAGGATGCGCTGGGCTTCAGGTGTTCGTTGAGCCCCTTGGGCTTTCAACTGATGCCATTGATCACTTCTAGTAGCCTCCAGTGCTTTCTGTAGGCACTCATTCTGTGCGATGGCTTGGCGTATAGATTCCAGTGACATGGGAAGAGGGCGTCAAAGGTCAGCGACATACCTCACATATTCTTCTGTCTCATCCGCTTCTTCCCCCAGCTTGGCTGCCCTATGATGTCGCGACAAAAAATCAGCTGGATTGTTCATTCCAGGTCAGTACTCCACCGGACAGTTGTACTCCTGTAGTTGCAGCACCTATTTTTCAATCCATGGGGGTGGCTTGGATGAGGTCCCCGAAATGGTTGAATGAGGGGCTTGTGGTCCGTGGTGACCACAAAAGGGTGTCCATACACATCCAAATCGAAAGGACGCCATTCCCCAATGTATGGCTATCGCCTCTGTCTCGATTTGCGAGTACCCTTGCTCCGCTGGGGTGAGGGATCTGCTTGCAAAAGCTACAGAAGCAATATCCCCCTCTTCCGGTCGTTGCATCAGCATCGCTCCCAGGCCTTTGGGGCCAGCATCTATCCCGATGGTGGTGTCCCTCAGTGGATCAAAGTACACGAGTGGTGTCTGCTGATAGAGCATCGTGGGTCGCTAGAAAGGACCACTCTTGCTCTTCCCCCCATGTCCAGGGGACTGCGGATTTGGTTAGGTCACAGAGGGGCTTGGTTAATGTTGTCAAGTCTTTGATGAATCGACCACAGTAATCCATCATTTAAAAAAAAAAAAAAACTTCAGACACTGTGGAAGGTGGGGATGCCTCTTTGATGTCTCTCACAATGTCGGGATCAGGCGCCACCCCCTCCACTGAGAAAGTGTAGTTGAAGTTGATTCTTTGTTTGAGAAACTCACATTTGCTCTGATGGAGGGTGAGCCCAGAGTCCCGTATCCGTTGGAGGAGCTTCCTCAGCCTAGTGTTGTGTTCTTGAACTGGCCTAGCATATACCAGAATGTCGTCACTGACATTTACTTCACCTGGCAGACCCACTAATAATTTTTGTATGGTGTTTTAGAACACCTCGGCGGCACTTCAGATTCCAAAATTCAGCCTCTGGTAGCACCGCAGGCCAACATGAGTGGAGAATGTTGTGATGTATCTCAACTCTTCCGCTAGGGTGAGCTGGTGGTAGCCTGATGGTAGGTCTACCTTTCAGAACCAGCTAGCTCCAGTCAACTCTCATATCAAGTAATCGATGATGGATGTCAGCTGATGTTCCCTTTTTATGGCGACATTGGGGAGCCGCATATCTACATATATTCGCACCTCGCGTGGTTGTTTTGACTTGCATGCTACCACAATAGGTGATATGCAGGGGGTGGTGCCGGACGCCTTCTCTATGATTCCAGTGGCGTCGAGCTTCTCTAATTCCTTCTCCACCTGAGGCCTCAGGTGAAAGGCAATCCTTCTGTGTTGCAGAGCTACTGGTTGGACTGACTGGTCAATGTGTAATTTTACCACCATCCCTTTTAGGTACCCAATGCCATCGAACACTTAAAGGAATTCTTCCAGTTTGTTGGAGACTCCTTGATGTACCCTGAATGCAAAAGTGACCACCCCTGGAACTTCTGCTGTACGACAGCCAAGTATCATGCCATGTCCGCCTTTGGCAACATAGATCTGTGAGTCTACAGTCTGGGATCCATGCGTGATTGATGTTCAGAATTTCCCGAGCATGGGTAGTGGCATGTCTTGCCCATATGCGAACACCCGGATTGCGGCCTTCTGAAGGGGTGGAGTTGTTGCAGGGTTTTGTATGCTTCTGCGGACATAATGTTAATGGGCGTGTATGTGTCTACAATAGCCACAAGCGGATGCACCCCACTTGTTTTTGACACTGTGGTAAGTGGTGCTACGAGTTTGCTGCAGTCCCCACTGTGAAGACGGAGTGCACCGTGTGTTCGGCAGCGTCATCATCGTCCATGTTTTCCTATGCTTCTGGTATGGCATTGACTTTTGTGCAGGGTGTCCGCCCTTTGCTTGCGTGTCACCTTTTCGCAAAATGATTGAGTTTTCCCCACCGTGCACATTGCTTGCCCTTTGCAGGGCATTCTGCTGGACAATGGGTCAGGCCACCACAGTAGCCACATGATCGAGCTGTCGTCGTAGCTTTCTTGGGTTTTCCTGGCCTTGCTGGGGCATGACAGTATTGACTGGTTCGGTCTTGACAGCGCGTTGTAATGCAGCTTCCATGTGGGAAGCCGAGCTTTTGACAGTTCCTTGGACCAGCTTATAGTCAGAATGTCTGCTAACAACTTGCCTGATTCTTGCAGGGTATGCTCTCTGAGTTTCGCTGATGCTCAGCCCTGAATTATCTGGCCTCGTATCTCTTCCCTTTCATCAGCGAACCCACAGGTGCTCATCAGTTCTTTCAAACGGGTGTAAAATGTATCAGTAGATTAATCCGCGTGTTGCCGGGTCTGGTGGAAGATAAACCTTTCATAGTCCTGATTGGCCATTGATTCGAAGTATGCATTGAGAGCTACTATGAGTGTGTAATGCGTCTTTGGGGTTGCATCTACAATGATCTTTGAAATTTTGTGAATATCCTCACCCCCAAGATGGAGGATCATTGCTCTTTTCCTTTTGTCAGCAACTTCTGTGGCCTCAAAGTTGAGCTCTACCCTCTCCACCCAGTCTCTCCATCTGGGCGCTGAGGGGGCTCCTTCTGCCATGAACGGATGAATAGCAGGAATATTGTCCATGGCTGCAGTGGCCCTTGGGCTGGCGGGCTACCCAGGTACTAGGAGTGTTACAGTGCCTGTTCTGGGGCAGGCTAGAATGGTCTCTCCTGGAGAGTTTTGTCAGGATTCACAGGACAGTACAGCAGGTGTCTCGTTCCTTCTTGTACTATGGGCAAGGCTCTTACAATATGGGACAAATGTTGGGCGTGGCCCTTACGACTTACAACCGCCGTTATTCATCCCCCCCATAGGGTTCAGCCTGGAAAGTATGTGAAGATGACCGACCTTGGAGGCTAGCAACCAGTAGCTTGAGGGTCCGCGCTCATCAGAGGAGAGCCCAATGTGTCTTGTTCACTGTGCACGGCACATGCGCTGGGGCTAGGCAGCGCTAGCGAGGGAGTTAGCAGGCTCTGCACTCCTTTCTGACGTTGCTGGCACCACCTCGACGACCACGAGGGGCAGCAGAAGGCACAGAAGAACCTGGCAATGTCGGGAGCAGCGCATCACACGAGCAACAAGTGGCTTGAGAAACGTGCTCTCCAGAAAGGAGCACACGGCTGCCGCACTCATGGCCCTGGCGCGGGGTCATGCCGATGAAGACAGCTGCAACCCACCCTCGTCGCCAGTGTAGTGTTGTCAGGTCACAGTGCAGGTGATTACCAACAGTGTGTATCAATGTGTGTGTGTTCTGGTTGGACCTAAAACCTCTAGACAATAAAAACACAGACACAGTTGATGCCGGTAACTTGGCTCGAGGTGCAGATGTTCTCCCTGACTCCACCTGCCCACGCCACCATTTACTACTTGTGGCCCACGTGACCACGGGAAAGCACTAAATACACCTGCGGGGCGGGTAACATTGTAAAACCCCTTGTGACACATGCATGTGTCCTTGAGGCATGCATACCAGTTACTTCAGTGGTACTACACTAACCCGACCAGGCCAACAGAAGCAAGATTCATGGCTCAGGCGTGTAATATAACACCATATGTGTGCGCACGCATGAATCCCATTACAATTAAATGGCAGAGTGACCGCCGGTGCCATTTTTGGAAACTTCTATACCTGATGCCAGAGGGTGATTTCCTGCTACTGTGGGCTCCAGAGCGGGAGTGATAGGTAAAGTACTGTGGCAACACGGGCGTGAGCCTATGTGTATCATCTCGGCAACAGCATAGGGTGCAAGCAACTTGCAAAGCCAGGGGGAGGGCAGAGTGATTGTCCAGAGAGACCAAATCACAGACCCCTAGCAAATCTAGTCCTCCAGCCGCAGCATGAGTTTACCTCGGCATGATGTATCTTGCTTCTGTGCAGCACACACACAGGGTCGGACTTGCTTACAGAGCAATCAGGCAGTGTCCGAGGGTCTGGTCTGAAAGGTCAGTGTGTGGGCTGGTTTTTTGGAGGCCTGTTTTATGATCTGGTGGGCCTGTTTTTACTGTTGAGTTCCCTGATAGTCCTACACACATTGCCTATGGCAAGCATAAATTCACGCAGTCTCCTCTCATACCTAGCAAAACACCTATGTAACATGTCTTTACAAATTCACAACTGCCCTATTTGCAAATGTGGGCCACTTTTTTAGCTATCTGATTCAGAAATGGGGGCCACTTTTATTTTGGTGCCCGGGCTTATTTTCTGTCCCAGTCTGACCTGCACACACAAGCTCAACCCAGTGGGGATTAGTCTCACCCACTTCAGCCCAAAAACACACATACACACTTCCCGATAGCAATTACCATCACTCTAAGTGGGGTGACACTCACCTGTGTAGCATCCAGATTCTCGCCCAGCCCTCCAGGTGGCGACTAATTGTCCTACCTTGCATGAGGGCAACTGCTTGGCACAGGCGTTGCTTTGCTATAGTGCACAGTGCACAGACAGAATATCGAGTTAAAATGTCGACATACACAAATATCGAGTCTTAAATATTGTGATGCAGAAATATCGACAGGAAGAATAGCGTGGTCAAGAATATCGACTTGCAGGTAAGAAATATCGTTTTTGGAAATATCAAAGTTGCTAATATCATTTGCAAAAATATAGTTGGTTAAAATATCGATGTTTTAAATAGTGTTATGTATTTTAGTATGTATTTTAAAAGAATGTGATCTATTTTGTTTGTATAAGAATTTGTTTAGTTTTTTAATATATGTGTTAAATTTTTAGTAGTTATTAATTTTATCTTAATTAAATTTTGCGTTTTTAAGTTCTGTAGCGGGTTGTGGGTTTATAGGGGTATCGGGTGGGAAGTAATTTAATTATAATAAATTAATGATTTTTTTTATGTATTAGTATTAATTTAATTTAGATTTTCTAGTGTTAATTGTGGGAATTAATTTATTATTAATTATTAATTAATTGGCTGTTAATTATTAATAATCAATTAATTGGCAATTATGTTAATTGTGTCATTTTTTTAGGAGCGGGTTGTGGGTTTATAGGGGAATAGGGTGGGAAGTAATTTAATTATAATAAATGTATTAATATTTTTAATGTATTAATATTTATTTAATTTATATTTTATAGTGTTAATTGTGGGAGTTATTTTATTATTAAATATTTATTAATTGGTTGTTAATTATTATTAATTAATTAATTTGTAATTAATTATGTTATTTATGTCATTTTTTTAGGAGTGGGTGGTGGGGTTTATAGGAGAATAGGGTGGGAAGTAATTTATTTATAATTAATTAATAATTGTTTGTTAATTAATGCTAATTAATTAATTACAATTAAAATATGTCAAT
Organism: Calotriton arnoldi; assembly: GCA_963921515.1. Lineage (NCBI taxonomy): Eukaryota > Metazoa > Chordata > Amphibia > Caudata > Salamandridae > Calotriton > Calotriton arnoldi. The sequence goes on along the minus strand of CAWUFW010002778.1, from coordinate 1,358,178 downwards.
TGTGTAATTAATTTTTTATGTAAGTTGTGGGGTTTATAGTGGTAAAGGGTGGGAAGTAAATTCTAAATTAATTAATAAGTTGTTGTTAATTGATAATAATTTATTCATGTAAAATTAGTTATGGAAATTGTCTAATGATTTTAGGTGTGGGTTGTGGTGTTTATTGGGGTAGAGGGTGGAAAGTAATTTATGTGTAATTAATTAATAATTAGTTGATTATTAATATTAATTTATCAATTGATAAATATTTGTGGTAAGTGTTTATTGTTATTTTGTGAGTGTGTTTTGTTTTTATAGGGGTAATGTCTGGGAGTAAATTAATTTTTATTTGTTTAAATAAAATAAAATTAATAATATTTGTTTAATTCATAATTAATTATGTTAATTATGGAGGTACATTTAAAAAAATGTAAATATGGGTTGTGAATTGTGTGGTGTTATCGGGTAGGAAATAAAAATATTACATTTATGTAATAAATAATATTTTTGTTTATAAAAATGTTCTATTAAAAAATACTTTTTTGTTTTTAAATTAATTTTGAATTTTTTAAATAATCTTTCTAGGCATTAGGTAGATCTTTTTAACATTCTAATCTCTTTCTATCTTTTGTAATATTTAAAACTTTTATATATGTTTTATTTTTTTGTTTTTTAAAATCTTTTGTGTTGTTGTTGATTTGTTAGTTTTTAATTTTGAACTGAGTCCAGTGGAAATATAAATTTTTACCCCACCGCTATCCAACACTTTCCCTATTGTTGCACAAACTGGAGTGCGAATAGTAATTTTTACCCCTCCGCTATCCAACACTTTCCCTAATGTTGCACTCACTGGAGTGGGAATAATAATTTTTACACCTCCGCTATCTAACACTTTCCCTACTATTGCACCCACTGGAGTGGGAATAATAATTTTTACCCCTCTCCTATCCAACACTTTCCCTACTGTTGCACTGTCTGGAGTGGGAATAGTAATTTTTATCTCTCCGCTATCCAACACTTTTCCTACTGTTGAACCCACTGGAGTGGGAATAGTAATTTTTACCCATCCGCTATCTAACACTTTCCCTACTGTTGCACCCACTGGAGTGGGAATAGTAATATTTACCCCTCCGCTATCCAACACTTTCCCTACTGTTGCACTCACTGGAGTGGGAATGGTAATTTTTACCCCTCCACTATCCAACTTTTTCCCTACTGTTGCACCCATTGGAGTGGGAATATTAAGTTTTACCCCTCCGCTATCCAACACTTTCCCTACTGTTGCACTCACTGGAGTGGGAATAGTAATTTTTACCCCTCTGCTATCCAACATTTCCTTTACTATTGTACTTACTGGAGTGGGAATATTAAGTTTTACCCCTCCGCTATCCAACATTTTCCCTACTGTTGAACTCACTGGAGTGGGAATAGTAAGTTTTACCCTCTGCTATCCAACACTTTCCCTACCGTTGCACTCACTGGAGTGGGAATAATAATTTTTACACCTCCGCTATTCAACACTTTCCCTACTGTTGCATCCACTGGAGTGGGAATAGTTATTTTTACCCCTTTGCTATCCAACACTTTTCCTACTGTTGCACTCACTGGAGTGGCAATAATCATTTTTATCTCTCTGCTATCAAACACTTTCCCTACTGTTGCACTCAATGGAGTGCAAAACTTAATTCTAAAGACTATTAAATATTTTAATGTTTTAATTTATAATATAATGTTTTTTATTAGATTTTATTTTATAAGTGTATGTAAATATATATATATTTATTTGTAAATTTTTATATATTTATAAAATTATAAAATAAATTAAAATTAATAGTTTATTAATTGTTTTAAAGGAAATATATATATATTACATTTTATATATGTATGTTTAAATATTTTTTAAATTACATTTATTTTATTATATTTGTTAAAATGTATATTCAATCTAAATAATTTATTTTAAGTTAATTTTATTATTTAATATATTTAACATTAATTTTTATTTAAATAAAAAAATTGATATTTTGTACATCTATATTTTTACATCGATATTATTTTTTCGATATTTTTGTATTTACAATTTTAAATATAAGATGTCAATATTTTTGACCGATATTTTTGCATCACTATTTGTGTATGGGGATATTTTGGGAATCGATATTCTATCAGTGAACCGTTGTGCACTTGCTCATGAGGCCTGGTAGTACTATGACTTGCAACATCACTAAACTCCGGTCAACACAAGTTCAAGCCCTGAGGACCACAATCATGATGGCAGTGCAAAGGGTAAGTAGTAAGTACATTATGATTGTCAACATTTTTCACAGTATTCCTTTGCTAAGCTGTTGCCAGCCACCATAGCAGAATGCACAGTGCTGCCACTGGATAAACCTTTAGTCAGCATAGGCTTGTTGCTGAAATCTCACAATGGACCTCCCTTCCACAGTTGACAGTTAAGTGGGAGGGAGATAAATGTGGGCAGGAAGACATTGTAGACTAGAGGATCAACCCCCACCTGTATGGCTGCTGTCACCAAGAGCAGAATCCTTAGCACACTGTAGATCACCAGCAGAAGAACAAGCTGTTAGCAAACACCTAGGAGGGGATAGGGCCTACTGCAGAAACCTGAAAGATCATGCAGCATGATGTGCGCTGGATCAGCTGTTCATGATAGATTGCTTCCTTCCAGTTATGCACTAAATATTCAAAAACATGCAATCAGGACACAAGGGTACTTCCCACGGTTATACCTATATTAGTGGGTACCCTCTTGTCTCGTTTGGATTCAATAAAAATGTAAGGCAAACCCTCACCAACCAATCTAGGAGGCATGCTTCATCATTGAGTTTGCCTCATCTCTCCGACATTCTTAGGGGACAGTTATTTAGGTAGTACTTAGGTATACTTGGAATCCAACATGTGAAATTAAAAATCTCCATATATGGTCCATGTAGGAAAGTGCACGTTTTGTATGGTCACCCACACACTTTTTTTTGCCCATTGCTGATGGTTATGGCTCTGAAAGTGCAGTGGAGCTTGCTAACCAGACCCCAGTGCCAGTGCCCTCTCCCTAAAACTGATACATGTGAATTGGTAACACCACTTGACAAGCACTTTAACCCCCTTATAAGTCCCTGGTAGGTGGTACCTGTGGTACCCAGGCCATGGGAGTGAAAGGGATCATCACAACCTGGAACACTGCCTGTGCCGCCTTGGGGTGGTATATAGGGTCCAGCAAAAGGTTAAATATCTGGTGTGACCATGCAAAAATGGTAGATTTCCTACATGTTTGCAGTGATGATTTGCAGTGTTGGTTCGTGCTTGTCTATGGAGCACAATACATTTCAGCACAATAACACTCACACAGAGTACTTTGATTCCTAATGTACCTGAACTACCTATATGTTTATGTATGTGACTCATAATACGTGATATATGCTCCAAAAGGATCTCCAACAAGGAAGACTCGACCACTGATGCAAGTATCATGTGTGTAGTGCATGAATGTATGTGCTAGAGTTATGTTAGCACCAATCTTGACTGCTAGCCTTCTGGGGGTCTGCACTTCTTGACTACAAAATTTTCGTACCTGCCCGGGTGCAAATGTGCCTGGGGATGGCTGTTTCCTCCTTTGGGAGGCAGCCTGGATGCTTATCAGAGGTGGTGTCAGCTTTGAAGCTCACTGCCTTGATGTGCCACTTCACTAGCCATCCTGTCAGGGAGAGAGGTGTCACCTCCTTCCCTGCCAAGCCTTTGTTTCTGATTCCTGGGAGTTTTCACACCTCTTGGCAGGAGATCAGATTCCTGTCTTGCATTAATATGTCCACATCTTTAATATTATGCACCCACTTCCTGGGCTCAGGAGGCCTACCTTAGGGGTGACTGGCATATGTTAAAAATAGTGCTTTGACCTTGCCACACATGGTGAGGGCAAAGTCGAGTTTGAGCAGTTTTCACTGCTCATGCAGCCTGCAATGGCAGGTCTACTGTCATCTGTTTACTTGGGTCACACAGGGTGGAATAAAAACCTTCTGGGAATTAAAACTGACTGACATAGTTGTACATAGTTTTTGTTCTCTTCCAAATCTCAAATTATACCCCCTGTGGTTGGAAAAACCTACTGCTAAATTCTAATGGTTTCATATCTGAAATTTCCTAAAAGAAATTAAACACAATAAAGTTGCCTGCTTCCAGGATAGTTCCCTCATACTCAAACATTTATTAACTGGCCATCTTTCAAACAACTTGAAAATCAAATCAGCATTCCTAGGGGTCTCATATCTTGACCTGGGCCACCTCTATAACCATATTCTCTTCAAAACTCTGCATATCAGGGACCTTCTGCCTACAGACAACCCCACTATCAGAGAATGCCCTGCTGCTTTTGCAGACCTATAACAATTGACTGTACTAGAACTCAAACCTATCCTGAACTATCCTGCTAGAAAATTTGCAGTCATCACTTCATCACTCTCCACGTGATCCAAAGCCCTTGTCATACACTAATGGAACCAGACATCCCAGGCACACCTGTACCTTTTCCTAGGCCCTGGTGCCCATGATTCATTGAGGAGATTCAAAGCCTCCCCAGAAAGCTCAGCAAATCTTCCTGATTTTCTGAAATCTTCCAAATTAGATGGTTCTTGTGAGAACTCAAACTCACGCTGCTTCTAATCTCGTTCCTCTGACTGAAGCGCTGCCGCTCAAGTTGGAAAGTCCGACACATGAGCAGCTGCCTCCAGAAAACGAACATAGTCTAACATGTGATAGACGAGCAGGACCCCTGCCGCTCCGCGGCCTGAAAATGCTCATATGCTCGCGCTCACTGGCATGATGTAAAAGCGCCTCATAAGCACGTGTTTGTAGCGCTGGCAACGGCTCCGCGAACACAGGCATGACAACGCGTTAATAAACCGCCGAAATACTGGTCCAAATGATTTGAAAAGACATACTGAAATCTTTAGCGTACAAACCTTACTACGCTTAGCATTCGGCCTGGATTAACATGCTAATTTAAGTCATATCGTAACAAAAAAAAGAGTCTTAGGGGCTCATTACGATGGCGGGCGGAAGCACAACCGCCGTGCTGGCGGATGCAAAAACCACCATTTACCGCCGGCACGCAGCAGTCCACACGCCCGCCCAATTACGATGCGAAAAGCAGGCCAAACACCGCCGGCAAGCCAGCAACACCGTCCGCCATCAAAGTGCGCCCGCACACGTAGCGGCGCAGCACAACTGACACACACCGTCCGACGAAACACGTCCCGCCCGGCGCATAAATTACGATGCCGCAAACAAACGGCTCCCACGGCAAAGAGACACCGCACGTGAAAGAGAGGCGGAAACACGGACGCAGAGCACGGACAACGAAGAAGCGGCACCCCGGGCATGAATCCAGCCCTGCAGGCCCTTCCCATGCTTCTGCTGATGCACCACCAAGGACGCAACGTACCGCGGAGACGCAGGTAGGCACACACACAACAAGTGCACGCAAACAGCGCACACAGTGCAAGGGCGGAAAAAGCGGACAACCCCCCACCAGCGCGTGCACACTACACATCCACCATTGCATCCACATATGACACACAGGCCAAATCCTAACATCGCGGAACACATGTGTACACACCACCTGGGACTAGGAACCAACCACCCCGTCACGGCCACAAAGCGCCGATGACGCCGCCACACATGCGCACAATGCAGAGGCCAACCGCAGCGCCATGCATGCGTCGCACACAGACACAGGGACACAACCAAGCAGCACACACATCAGCCCCACCCGAACGCACATGACACGTGACAGGCCGGCCACAGACATGTCCCCAACGCCCAATTCACGGACAACACCCAACGCCACACAACCGACGCACACATGTCAGTGAAGTCACGCAACAGCAGGACACACCCCAGTGTAACAAACATGGCGAAGCACACAGCGGCGGCAACACCAACTAGGAGAAGCAGGGCCCCTTCGGGAAGAGGGACGCCAGTACCACACTGAAAAACCCATACCACCCTGCACATATGAACAAGACACATGAAACGGAACACCAAAGAGCCCGGGGACCGACAACAGGTGGCCCAAGAATAACATCCACACACAAGGCCCAACGCAGAGCGGAAAGGCAGCCTGCCGCCCACACAAGGGAGAGCAGACAGCACTGAATGACCTTCCATTCCAACACCGAAACCACAGCCCTACGACAGAAGCCGGTGAATACAGCCATTGTCCAAGAATAGACCAACACAGGCATGCCGAGGAGACCGACCACAGGGCAGATAGCGCATATCACAGAAGCACACAACGGACGGGGAAGAAAGAAGAAAACACTCCCCATGTCGGCCACATGCAAGTTAATTGGAAGGAGTCACACAGCACTGACCTTGAACTGTCTGAGAAGCATGTGGGAAGAGGGCCCGTGTCCTCCAAACAAGCCAACAGAACACAAGTCCTGTCTCCCCACGACTACACAGAGCTCACAGCAACCCCGGAGCGTGCACATTGCAGACTGCACACACAGCCGGAGCACGCCACCTCTACGAACCGCTGCGAAATGGCAACCGCAACACACCTGCCCAACTACGCCGAACAGCTCAAGCTGTACCAAACCAACACGATACATACATTGGGATGCGATCTCCTGTCCCTGCTGAACGTAAGTTACCGACTGACTTACCGCATCACATTGTTCAGCTGCGTCATGCCCGTCTTCTACTGTCGGAGGTGTCCCTACCAGCATCCCGTGGAGATATGCCTCTCCAACCCGGCATGTCTGAAGGCGGACCTGCTACCACTACTCCTCCCTCTGGACGCACCACGACAGGGCCTGCTCTGCCTATGGGGGCATGGCGTATGTGGCCAACATCGCACGCGCACTGAAATGGAACCACTGTGCCTCCACACGACGGATCATCGAGAACAGCTACATCGAATGTCACCCAGCATGCCCCATCATGGTCCTCCAAGGGACAACCTACGAACAACACCTTGACAGCCACCATCCGCTTCATTGGCTGGCAAACATGTACACCACCAATGACATGGAAGCCCTGCTGGACGGCATCGCATACCTGACAACCTGTAAATACGTCGGACCACAACGCAGGTTCCCGAGTGACCTATGAAGTCCAACCCCGCACCCATGCTCAGCTTCCGCACGGACTGGCCAGTCACCACCACAACAGCCATACCAAACGACCGGCAACTGTAACCACACCATCAACGACATCGCCATGACATCGGATATGACCGGGACATGCACACTGTTCCCCATCACATCCAGGAACACCGCATGCATCGTGGGAGGCAGTGGCATGGGCTCTGTGCATCGCACCCACATGGACGGAACTGCACGAACAACCAGGACACGACATGGATCCAGCGCACATGGACACACACACCGCTCAGTGGACATGAATAGGTCGCCTGGAGTCTGTGGGTGCTGCACCCTCCCACCCCCGCCCCGGGAATCCCATACCAGGACCTTTGCATGGACGACAAGTGCATACAACAACAACACGACCCCAGTGACTGTGACATGTCCAGTAACCACCACAGTGCAACAACAAGTGGCACGCCGCTGCATGCACGCATAAGCACATGCCCTGATGTCATCTCACATGCACGCGTGCATGAGGAACAACCGCAGCAAACCTGTCACATGGAACTGAGATGGACTGTGCCCATGATGCCGAGCGGTCTGGTAGGCTACATGTATACCGTCTGTGTCAAAGTCCGCAGCTCCGCAGCTATACGTAAATGTACATTAGCACAGCCTTGGCCAAGCAGATGTAACCCCACACCCTATCCCATTTGTAATCATGCTCAGTATATCCTCAACATGTATTCCGCTGCCAGTAGTGTCCACTATACTGCATCACAGAGGACAGAAGACTCAATATAATGTTTGAAACCAGAACTGTCTCCGCTGACTCATTTCACAAGTACGAATGAGAGAGGATGAGAGTATGTGAAGTACACGGCAGTCGTGACATGACCATGTAGTCCACTGGTATTGGATGTCAACGCAAATGAGTAGCACTACTGTGGAAGACACACATGTGTCGTGTGAAGTCGTATGGACGCAGTGCTCAGGTGGGTGGGTGCGACGGGTAGATGCGCACATGCCAAGTTGGAGCACGCCGTGTTGGGAGGGGTCATGAACAGTACACCACCGCTTCCCTGGGCATTGTGAGAGGACACCTGTCGGGTGGGGAGTGAACACGTGTGTGCACAGCAGCCGGGCACACTTACAAAGCGGTACCAGGCGCACCTCAGCCCACCCTCTGTGGACAAGCTGGATCCTGTTGTGCGCCCGCCATGCCCCTTGACAAGGCACACACAGCCCCAGTCGACCAGGTGTAACCCCAACATAGTCAATCCGCACAGGCGATACAGGGCACGGGATGGCAGTGGAGCATGGTGTGTGAGAGGTCTCCTCGCGCTCCTCCTGGTCATATCACGCAGGCAATAGAACCTCAACGTCTAGCATGGCACAAGTCAAATGGAAGTGTAGGGGGACGCACCACAGCACGAGCAGCACTGACGTCACGGGAGGTGGCTCGCACCATCCCATCCATTGCCCATCATACCAACCACGACACATGCCATTGCGACTAAGTGCAAGCGCGTGCGCCACCACCCCCGAGCCCTCCCCAGAGAGGCCAAAGAGTGAATGTGTGGGCCAACAGCCACAGACGGACGCGGCCTGGCCGCAAGGGCAGCCACAGCCACTGGGTGTCGCAGGTGGCGGATCCGGAAGGCGAAGACTGTGATGCATAGTCCATGCAGGCCGGGTCTCCATTTGGGGCACCACGCAGGTGGACGGCGTCCCGCCACACATCATACCCTGAGACAGCCCACTCGTGCAACTGGACCCACACATACACTCCTTGCCCTCTCTGGTGCGAGCTTGGGGCTGCCTGTGCAAGCGCTAGCCTCGCAGGTGAGCATGCATATTGGGGGGCGAGGGGAGGACATGAGGGCTGGGGCGAAGATGACTGTATCACTGTCAGTTAGTACAAGGGATGACCCAGATGTGGAAAGGAAGAGACGTGTCCCGTGTGTACTGCAACTAGTCGCCAATCCAACTACCCCCATGTCCGGAATGTAAGCCCGCACCTAGGCCCGCCCATCCGCCACATCGAACATACCACCAGCACGACAACCTTCCCATTCGAAACACTGACTGGGGGTGGCGACCAGTGAACAATCATGTGTAGCCTACCCACGCGTACATGTGGGCCCTCCATGATCCATGTCACCTGCGGCAAAGACATGACATGCGCAATGAGGAAGTGAGGAGAGCTGCCCGCCCCACGCGCAGAAGGTGCATCAGCTCCACAGACCCAGCAGCGAGTCCAGCAGGGGTCACATGTGCAGGGGCAGCTGTGCCTGGTGTGAAGGCACATGCATATAGACAGCACATCGACCAATGTGTAGTCTGCCCACATCCACAGTCCATCATCATGCAGACATAGGAATTGAACACAGGGCAACACATCTTAGTTGGTGCACCCACCGTGACCAACAATGCGCAATCATCGACGTACCCACCCTGTGCATGGCCCCCCACCCAACGGAGGCACATCCAGTGCCACCATCCCACACACACAAGCCTTCCACGGAACATGCTGTGTCCAATGGTCAGTACAGAGTCAGCGCCCATCTGGTGGATCCTGAACAGGAGACACATGCACACACATGCCAGCTCCCACTATGTACGTCTGCCACCTGGCACGTGCAATGTAACCTCTCACCTGTGACGTGTGACTGCAAGCACACAGCCGTCTTGGCATGGGGCTGTCAATGTGGACACCAGTCAATGTTTCGGGAGCTGTGATCCGTACAGTGCTGTACATAGGGTGCAGTGCTGACACCTACTACTGTCTCATATCCCCTCGTGCCACAGGTCCCACTTGTATTGGCCGCTCAGCCCGTGCCCACATCGTCGTCGTCGTGTGCCATACTCATCCAGCCTCGGAAGCAGTTCCATGCTCAGCAGACACTCATGTTGCCGTGGCGTTGCCGCTTGACGAATATGCAGTCAGTCCCCATCAGCACGCCCGCAAGTCATTGGGGCCTAGATCCCCATGTGCATGCACATGGCAGTGGTATGTCTCACTTGCCATTGCCATTGTTGGGAGACCTGTGTAAGTGTATTGTGGCCGTGCCGTCCCAGCTTGACAGCTGGGCTGTGGCTCATGTGCTTGCTCAGTCATGTCAGTGATGTGTATGCGAAATTGCTATGTGCCGTGTTGCTTTGACATGTGTCCTCTGCCATTTAACCCAGGCGGAGACCGAACATTGACCGCCCATACCAATTGCTGGCGGACATGGACGATACAGAGGTAATCAGGAAGTTTCGGCTGGACAGGCCAACTCTGCATCGACTGTGTGCCATGTTAGAGCCCCATCTCCGTCCCCGCAGGGTGTATCCGACTGCTGTCACCCCCACGGCTAAGGTGATGGCCGCCATGCATTTCTTCGCCACTGGGTCATTCCAGCACACAGTGGGCAGTGGAGGAGGGATGTCCCAGCCCATGTTCAGCAAGGTGCTGAGGGATGTACTGGCAGCCATGATGCTGTACCGGAACAGGTACATCCGCTTCCCCAGGGCTCGTGAATTGGCGGCAGTGAAGGGTGCATTCTATGCCCTTGGCAGAATCCCACACGTCGTGGGAGCCATTGACTGCACTCATGTTGGCCTTGTTCCACCACAGGCCACTGAGCACCTGTACCGCAACAGGAAGCACACGCACTCCCTGAATGTGCAAGTGGTGTGCCTTGCGGACATGGTGATCACCCACGTGTGTGCCAAGTTTCCAGGCTCGGCCCATGACGCACACATAATGCGCAACAGCATCTTGCCACGACTGATGGCCAATCTGCAACAGGATCGTGCCTGTATTGTCGGTGAGTATGTGGAGTGGTGTAGCGTGCTGGTTGTGCGATGCTGTCCCCTGTCCAGTTGGAATAGCAACGGTTCTCTGTGTCCCTCACACCCAGGTGACTCTGCGTATCCGAATGGGGCATGGCTGCTCAGTCCATTGAGGAATCCTCGCACCCCAGCAGACGATCGATACAATGAGGCACATGGGAGGACCAGACGTGTGGTCGAGCGTACCTTTGGCCTCCTCAAGTCCAGGTTCAGGTGCCTGGACCGCACCGGGAGTGCACTGGCGTACTCCCCACAGAAGGTGTGCCAGATAGTGGTGGCGTGCTGCATGCTGCACAATCTGGCCATTCGGAAGCAGATCCCCCTCATTGTGGATGACGGAGATCAACCAGGGCCCCAGCCCGCAGACCAGGACAGCTCGAGTGAGGTGGACAGCGGAGAGGAGGAAGCTGGGAATGTGCGCCAGCAGCTCATCGCCCGCTACTTCACTTGACGGTGAGTGTCCATGTACGACGGATGATGTGTCTGTATCTGTGCAGGTGTGTGTGTGCTGTGTCAGGGTGGCCGTATGTTCACTGCGTGCAGTGTGTCAACGCTCCATGGCCAGGGTAGTATGCCACTGTTGGTGACTGTGGCATTGTGCCCTATTGCTCTGTGCGATGTGTGTACATTGCTTGTAGTTGTTGACATGTACTGTGTGATGGGTGTGTGACACACTCATTGAATGTGCTCCTGTTCTGTCTCCCACCCCTAGGTCCCTACAGGCCCTCCGGATTCCATTGCCATGCCACGCATCAGGTGCCTTTCCGCCCAAGGTGGCCGTTGTATTCCGTACAAATAAAACACAGGGCACAAACAGCAGTTAGTGAAAAAGGTGCATTTATTACAAACTGTGACATGTGATTGTGTGTAAGGTGATGACAAAAGTGGTGCCTGCAGTGACAATGAGCTGTCGGTCATGGCTGCGTGATGATCAGGGTGTACCCACTGGTTCTATGTCCATAGTCCAACACACACATGCCATCCAGCTGGCTGTGTGGAGTGGGATCGTAGAGCAAGTCAATGCAGTGGCTGGTCAAGGAAGGCTGGCGGAAGGCTGGCTGGCTGCCTCACTTGCGACTGGAGCGTGCGAAGTCCTCCCGGGAGATCTGTTTCCTCTTCGGACGGCCCCTTCCACGTTTGGGAGGGGGTGTGTGGTGGCGACCTGCTGGTGGTGGGTGAGGTGTGCTCACTGGCTGTGGACGCAGGGGAAGTGGACACTGCTGCCCGAGCCTGCGCCCTAGCAGGTGGTGGCGGAGGTGGTGTTGCTGGCCTTGCCTGTGACCCCACCGCCACCACCAGCTGGCCCATGAGGTCCACGAGTTGGTCCATACGGGACACGAATTGGCCCATATGGGCGTCCATGGACCTCAGCACCCCCAGCACCTCCCGCGTGTCAGTAGCAGACCTGGCCCATTGTCCTTGGGCCTCTTCATAGGCCCCAAGGACTCTGGCCATTTGAGGCAGGGCATGGCTCCCAGGGGAGGCTGGCGTTTCCCTGACCCTGCTCCTCCTACCAGTCCTGCTGCCACCGGCCTGCCCACTAGCCACATTGCTCACCACGGTCCTCGCTGTGGCTCCCAGGGTGGATCCAGTCGGCCGGGCCACCACCTGCGCTGGGGCTGGTGCCAGCGAAGACGTGGTGGTGGTGGAGGCGGTGGTGGTCGGTGCGGCGATGGTGGCGGTTGCGGCAGTGGTAGTGGCCGCAATGACCGTGGGTGTGGCCGCAACGACAGTGGCAGCAGGGGACTGGGACTGTTCAGCATCCCTGGATGATGGGTTGGTGGGTAGGAGGGGTCCTGGGAGCGGCTGGGCCCTGCCACGCCAGATGGGCCAGCTTGGTGGTCCGTGTCCGAAGAGGAGGACAGATCCTCCAGATCCGTGTGTCCTCGTTGGGGGCTTGTGGGCTGGCTGTGCTGGCTGCTGTCTCCATCCCCAGCATCCAGCAGTTCGTCACCTGTGGAGAGAATGAGATTTGTTATTGTGTTGCACCTGGCGAAGTATGTATTAGTCGTCTGACATTGGCAGTTCGTGCAATCTCGTACATGGGTTTCCCGGAGGCGAGTGTGTGGCTGTGGCATCTGTAGTTGTGTGTGCTAGGCAATGGGACTGTGTGCTGTGCACATGTGGCATGGGACGGATTGGCCATGCCGATGGGTGTGTTGCTGTGCCCCTACTCATTGTGACTCTGGTGTATGCGGGCTCCTGGCCCATCCTGGGTCTGGTTTGTACTTTGCTTTTGGGGTTCATATGGAACGCTTAGGCACCCATATGGCAACATGGGGGCCATGCCCCAGATTCGCATTTGGGAGGGGATATGCTTTTGGGGTTCAAATGGAACGCTTAGGAACGCATATGGCAACATGGGGGCCATGCCCCAGATTCGCATTTGGGAGGGGATATGCTTTTGGGGTTCAAATGGAACGCTTAGGAACGCATATGGCAACATGGGGGCCATGCCCCAGATTCGCGTTTGGGAGGGGATATGCTTTTGGGGTTCAAATGGAACGCTTAGGAACGCATATGGCAACATGGGGGCCATGCCCCAGATTCGCATTTGGGAGGGGATATGCTTTTGGGGTTCAAATGGAACGCTTAGGAACGCATATGGCAACATGGGGGCCATGCCCCAGATTCGCATTTGGGAGGGGATATGCTTTTGGGGTTCAAATGGAACGCTTAGGAACGCATATGGCAACATGGGGGCCATGCCCCAGATTCGTATTTGGGAGGGGATATGCTTTTGGGGTTCAAATGGAACGCTTAGGAACGCATATGGCAACATGGGGGCCATGCCCCAGATTCACGTTTGGGAGGGGATATGCTTTTGGGGTTCAAATGGAACGCTTAGGAACGCATATGGCAACATGGGGGCCATGCCCCAGATTCGCATTTGGGAGGGGATATGCTTTTGGGGTTCAAATGGAACGCTTAGGAACGCATATGGCAACATGGGGGCCATGCCCCAGATTCGCATTTGGGAGGGGATATGCTTTTGGGGTTCAAATGGAACGCTTAGGAACGCATATGGCAACATGGGGGCCATGCCCCAGATTCGCGTTTGGGAGGGGATATGCTTTTGGGGTTCAAATGGAACGCTTAGGAACGCATATGGCAACATGGGGGCCATGCCCCAGATTCGCATTTGGGAGGGGATATGCTTTGGGGTTCAAATGGAACGCTTAGGAACGCATATGGCAACATGGGGGCCATGCCCCAGATTCGCATTTGGGAGGGGATATGCTTTTGGGGTACATGCTGTGAGCCATGGGTGCCGAACGTGACATGTGTTGTGGCAGCATGACAGTGCATGGTCTGAGGTGTGTGCATGCCTGACATGCCCTGCATATTTGCTGTCTGTTGTGGTTACTGGACATGGCATTGGACGCATCGTTATGAGTGAGTGATAGTTGTGTGCCAGCCAACGTATTGCAGTTGTCCCATCTCCTTGGTGTGCGTGCTGCCCTGTGCCATGTGCATCACTGCAGTGCTCGGGGGTGTGGCCCATGTTGTGTGTTGTTGCTCACAGTGTGTCGTGCGCTTAATTGACTTCTGGCACATGGTTGGTCATGGGCATGTGTCTTAGCGTGACTGCTGTATGTGTGGCTGCTGTGCGGATGACATGCCTTTCATGAGACTGGGGCTGACGGATGGGATGGATGGTATGTTGTATGTGCATGGTGTGTCTGTGAGTTTGATGGGTTCAGTGGTGTTCGTGTGCATTTCTGTTGTTCCGCTCTGTTGCGTCTAGTGTTGTTTGTCTTACATAGGCGTAGTTGTGGGGTGTGGGGTTGACAGGCAGTGGGGGCTACATGGACAGGACTTCAATGGTGTTTCGGTTGTGTGTGATGAGTTGCACAGTGGCTGCCGTGTGGGACTATATTCAGTGTGGCTTGTGCATGCAGACGTGGCTCCTTGGGTGTTGCTATGTCTGTGATGGGTCATGTGGGCTGTGAGTCTGTTGTTCATGTCCGTGTGCACATTGTTCACTTGTTCGTGACGGTGGGCGGTGCTGCGTGTTCGTCTGCTACGTGACATGTCCCATGTGTTGGTGGTGTTATGGTCCTCATGCCTCCAGTAATCCAGCCCTGTCCAGTTTCCCACCTGCAAGTTGTTCGTGCGTGCACTGTACTGGATGCCACATGGCTCTAAGCGGGGGTGCTCCATGTTGCAGGTCTGTGGGGGTGGGGGGTGTAGTGGGTCGTGGGGGTGGCTGTACACCCACTGACACCGATTGCTGTGGACCGTGATGTCTGCCTTTCGGCTGTCGTGCACTGCGGTGGCTGACACGTGGCTGTGGGGTGTGGGGGATGCTCCTCCTTGCTGTGCTGTGGGACTGGGGCCTGGTGTGTGTTGTACTTGGGCTGTCCACCGTCCCACCCACTGCACTTTGTGTTCCTGCCACTTACCTGTTACTTGTCGGTTAGTGCAGCTGTGGCGGACACATGGGTGTGGTGGGTGCTCGTTGTGGCGCTTCTGGCATATTTGGGGACCTGTTGGTGGTTACGTGGCTGGCTGAGTGTACACATGTCCCCACGCATCTTACAGTTGTTCGGTTTGGGCTGTGTGTGGTAGTGTCTGTTGCATGTGTGTGTGATGTGTTGTGTATTGTGTGATGGACATGGGGGTGTTTGTCCCTGGGAGCTGTGGCATGGTAGTTGCGCATGTGAGTACATAGCGGTGTGCTGGTATACATTAGTTTGTACTTACCAGCCTCCACTCCCCTGCTAATCCGGCGAGGATCTCCGGATGGATTACGACTCGCACCTTCTCCTCCCACGCTTTGAAGGTCTTAAAGAGCGCGGGATTCCCTCCGCCAGTGACGGCAGCCAGCTCTCTGTTTTTGCCCTCCTTCTTCTTGACCAGGCTCTTTACGTCATTCCAACGTTTGTTTATCTCGACTCTGTTCCTGGGCAGGGTCCCGACTGCATTGACCTGGTCTACGATCCGGTTCCACATTCTGTTTCTGGTGGCTAGTGGTGTGTGCTGGACCATGTTCCCATAGATTTGTGGGTACACCTTGATGATCTCGTCGACCATGACCGTCAGCTCCATGGGCGTGAACTTGGGCATCCTTTGTGGTGCCATGGTGTTTGTGGTGCTGGTGCGGTGTGTGTTGTGTAATGTGCAGGGGGTTTGTGGTGCCGGTGTTTGGTGGTGGTGGTGGTGGTTGTGATGTGTGCGTTTCTGTGGTTTGCTGCTGTCCTTGCTGTGTCACTGTGTCCTCTCCTCTCCTCTCTGGTTTGCAATGTAGCAAGGGGTTGTGGTCTGTGGGAGTGCTGCTTTTGTACTCACCTATGTGGGTGTGTCCTCATGGTCTGTTGTTTTCAGGTGTGTTGTGTCTGGGGTTCTGGCCTTTGTATTTTTTGTTTGTCCGGGGGGTGTTTTCGGGATGTGTACTGTGCTTGTGTATTTGTGTGTGCCTTGCTGTGTGGACTTGTTGGCCATGTTGTGTGCTATTGGTTTTGTGTGCGGATGGTTTCTGTGCAGGTACGTTGGCGCCATGGCTTCTGCCGTGTCGATTCTCATCGGCGTTGTTTGCGCTGGCGGGCGGTATATTTGTTGTTTTTCCGCGCTCATGGCGGTGCGATCGTAATTTCACGTGCGGTGTGTCGGCCGTGTGGGCGGGCGGTTTTGTGTTGTCGTGCGTGTTTCCGTCCGTGGCGGGCGGTTTGACTCCGACTCGGACGATGGCGGGCGGTATTTTGTGTGATTTTTCCGCCGATGGCGGTTTTCGGTTTGTGTACTCATAATGGCGTGGTCGGTGTTCAGGCGGTGTGTGCGGGCGGATTTTTGCCGCTTCCATGCCTGGCGGATTTATTTACGCCGGGTATCATAATGGGCCCCTAAAATCCTTAAAAAACATTACACGACTACCTGTTTCCATAAATTGGAAACCCAAATTCAACACAATAATATACATACTTACTTATAAAGACGTTATATAACACTCAAAGATATTATATATCATTCTTAGAATATTATATGTAAGGACAAATAAATGTGCTATTTATTTGAATGAGGGCAGCATGTAAAAGAGGAAGAGGACTCTGTGAAGGGACTATTTATATGTGAAGAAATGTGAAAAGGATTATGCTGTCCTTCTTCACATTAATTGAATAGCAGACATGTAAAAACATTAGAAAAACCACAAATCCCATGAACATCAGGGAACCAGTTCATTGGAGTTCAACAAAACCATTAACCAATCAAAATGTCACAAGTCCATTATAGTCCCACAACAGTGTCGTTCCTTCCTCTTTATTTGAAGCAACGGAAAGCCGGAATCAGCCATTACTCCTGTTTGCCTGAGTCATTCCCTGTAAGAAAGGACAACGTTGAAAATCCACTCCGAATATTTGAATGCATCATACAGGTGACATAACTATCCATCCAGAAGCAATTGTACAACAACAGTATTGACTTGCAACCGACATGGAATCAAAAAATAACTAGCTCACTTTCTTTACGAAGCATGAACCATAACCGGGGAGGGGGGGGGGGGGAGTCGTTCCGCGACCCCGGGAGGTAAAATGCTCCCCTCCGAGTCCTTAATAGAATTGAAACTTAACGTTACGAAAGCTAGAACATTTTATATTCTATGTCAGAACCAGAGGAGAGGATTATGCTAGTTCAAAGCTTATCCACCACCAAGATTGCCATGTTATGAAGTGGCTTAAACTAAAAAAATTTAAAAACAGAGTCTGAAGACCAATCAGCCGCATTCATAATATCCTCTAGCCGGGCCCCCAAGGAAAAAGCTTTAGAAGCCATAACCCCCTGGTAGAATAAGCCCTGAAAGTCTCCGTATTGATGCCTGCCTCTTGCATGGCCCATCTAACCCATTTAGCGATGGTTGGGGATGACACCGCTTTATGCGGTTTTGTGAGAGCAATAAGGAGTTGTTGTTCTCCGTGGGGGCGGAGATCCTCCGTCATTGCCTCATAAGCCTTTATACATTTAATCACGCATAGTTTGGGAGAATGCAAGAACGCTGGAAATGACATTATTCTGTAATTAGTCTTAGTCCTTTTTGAAACATAAAAAGTGACCCCTTACGGGTTAAAAACCCTACCAGTGATATCCAAGTCCCTGACATTGGAAAGCCATCTACAAGAGATCATACAAAGGACAGACACTAATTTAGCCGATAGCTGCTTATGAGACAAATACTGATCCTTTGGCCAAGAAAGGAAGAGGTTGAGCAGAACATTTATGTCCCAAAGGACCGAGTACCTGGGAGCCGGGGGTTAGAGAGGTGTACTCCCCAAATAAGTTTTTGTACCTCTAGGTGCTCCCCGACAGGGAGTCCATCGATGGGAGGGTGACCTGCCGAGACCGCAGAGCAGAAAGTGTTGATCGTTCTGTAAGCCAAAAAATCCTATGCCAAAGAGGCTAAGAAGTTCAGGATGTGTACAATGGCGGCCCCAACGGGATCCAAGTGTCTTTGACGACAGCAACCCAGACATCTGGACCAAGCTGATCTATATCTTTTATTGGTATTGCGTGCCCATTCCTTGGGGAGGAAGTCCATAGCCTGGCTCGAAAGGCCCGAGTCAGGCCATCGTCCCCGGTAATCTTCTACACCATAAGACGCAGAGAACCTTCCAGGACTAGATGATGGGGATTGCCGGAGGGATCCCAGAGTAGAGTCGGATATATGGGTAGATGGATTGGAGAATCCCAAGAAAGTTCTATCAAAACTGGAAAGCATGCTTGAGGCCTCCACAGGGAAGTGATCACCACACCTCCGCTAGCTGCCTCCGAACTTGGGCGGATAGCCTCACTGTCATCGAGAAAGGGGGAAAGGCGCCCCCCAATTCTGTGTGAATGCATCCGTTGCTTGGGCCAATGGATTCGGACTCTAGCTGAAAAACCTGGTGACTTGATGATCCAGATGGGATGCAAAACGGCCCACTGAGAAGGGGCCCCAGCGAAGGTTCAGTTACCGAAATATGGAGGGATCGAGCTTCCAGAGGCTGAAAAAAAATTTCATTGTTTTTGGGAATTGTTTTTGCATATGGGCCAGCAGACAGGGGCTTTATTTCCAATATTGTCCCTTTTTCCATGTTGAATGGTTGTACTCTTCGGGCTCGGGTCAGCCGCCTCTCTGGGAAACCTACCAAACCCACACATTACTGAAAACTAGACACCAAGGGGAGCCCAAAGTGGTATTCCTCTTGTGGATCCCTCAATGTTTTCCTATCCACTATGCCCTGAAAACCTCAAACTTTGTCTAAAATCGCACATTTTCCTTGTATTATTGTGGCGTAAACTTCCAGGATGCAGAGATCCACAAAATGCCTACCACCCAATGTTCTCCCTCTTAGCCATTGAAAACACTATTCCACTTGTGGGGGTGGGCCTAACCCCCACAACACAAAAGGCCCCAAAATGTAATATGAAGAAATCAGGAATAGGGGTATGCAAAATTTTGGCTGAACTTGACGCCACCCAGGGGAACCTACCAAACCCAGGCCTTTCTGAAAACTGGGCACCCGGAGGAGTCCAAGGTGGTATGCCTTGCATGGATCTCCTGAGGTTTTTCTTTGCCTAAAATCACACATTTTCCTTGCATTTCTGGGACGTAAACTTCAGGAATCGGCAGGGACAAAATTCCTGCCACCCAGCGTTCCCCCACTTGACTCAATAAAAATGTGACCCCACTTGTGTGGCTGACAAGTGAGGGAATGCTGGGTGGTAGGATATTTGTGGCTCCCTGCAGTTTCCAGAACTTTCCATCAGACAAATGTGAGGCAAATGTGCGTTTTCAGACAAAGTTTGAGGTTTGCAGATGCTTTTGGTTAAAAACAACCTGGTGAAAACCACAGTCACGCCACCCTGGACTTCCCCGGGTGTCTAGTTTTTCAGAAATGTGCAGGTTTGGTAGGTTTGCTTGGGTGCCGGCTGAGCTAGGGTCCAAATTCTGTAGCCATCAAGATTGCAGAAAAGGATCGTTTTTTAGATGGAAAGATTTGATCTGTCCATGTTGCATTTTGGACACTTTCCTGTCGCTGGCACTAGGCCTACCCACATAAGTGAGGTACCATTTTTATTGGGAGGCTTAGGATTTGTGGCTGCCCGCAGATTCCAGAACTCTCTGTCACAGAAATGTGAGGAAAATGTGCATTTTTAGACAAAGTTTTAGGATTGCAAAGGGTTCTGGCTAAAAAAACGTTGCTAAAACCACACAAGCCACATCACCCTGGACACCCCTGGTATCTAGTTTTCAGAACTGTCTGGGTATAGTAGGTTTTCCTGGGTGGTGGGACCAAAGTCCACAACTGCCCACATTGTTAAAAAAGCATGGATTCTGCTGGGTAAAATGTGATGTCTCCAGGTCAAGTTTTTGGGTGTATTGTATTGCAGGCACTTGGCCCAGCCACACAAATGAGGTAACATTTTTATTTGGAGATTTGTGGGAGCACAAAATAGCAGAACATTTGCTATTACCAATTGGATTTCTCTGCATTTGTCCGTTCCAAATGTAAGCCAGTGGGCAAGAAAGAAGACATTTTGTAAAATCACATGCTAATATGGATACCCATAAATTCAGAGATGCACAAATACTCACTGCTCCTAAACTCCGTTTCTGGTGTACATTTTAGAAATACATAGATTTCCTTCATACCTATTTTTCACTGTTTATATTTTACCATATGAACTACTCTATACTCGGAACACAATGAAAAGCCATTGTAAAGTGCTGTTCAGTTGTTGGCTCTGGGTACCTCGTGTTCTTGAAGCACCTACAAACCCTATAAATTCCACAAACAGAAGGACCTAGCAGATGTAAAGGTATATTGTTTTTGGAAATTGGCCATCATGACAAGAAATTACAGATGGAAAAGTTGTCACAAACAGTTGTTTTTTGCTTCTCATTTTCAATATATTTTTATTTACAAAGTTAGTTGCTTTGAGAAAACCTTGAGAGATCGACACAAATGACCCTGTACCGAATTCAGAACAGTGTGTACTTTTCAGAAATGTATAGCTTTCCGGGATCACAAGAGTTTTCATGCCTGTTTCCACCACAAACATAGAAGTAGCTTGGAAGCACAAAAATTAGGAAAATTTGGTTCAATCTTTGAAAAATGCAAAAACTGTGGTATTTTTCAGCTCTGCTTGTTCCTGAAAGCTGGGAAGATTGTGAAACCTTTTGTTGATGTCATTTGTAGGAAAAAAAAGACACTTTCTTGTGCCGGCCTTTATTCTAATTTTTCACTAAAAAAATAATAAATGTATCTATATTTTAGCTCTTTTCTTGGTCCCATCCATGGAAATCCTCAAACCCTGGGTACCCTTAGAGTCCCCATGATGGTTGGGAAATAGATGTTAATTTGGCGTGAATACTTTAGGTGGAAAAAAAGTTATGAACGTGTAAGTGCAAAGTACCCAAAATAGCCAAAAAGGCTTCAGCACTGAGGTGGAAAAGTCTCAAACAGTTAAGGAGTTAAAATGCTAATACTGTATCTGGGTAATGAGACCAGCTACAAAAAAGATTAAATAACTATTTTTAATAGTTATTAGAAATCCAATTTAATATTGAAGTTGGATTTTTAATAAATATTAAGGAATAGTAACTTTTAGAACGGTATCTTTTCCCTTCCTGAAGGGCACTATGTATTAGTTGTCTAGCTTCTCCCAGCCAGTGGTTAACCTTGAATAGGTGTGAAATGCCTGCCATGAGCAAACAATAGGGTGACCTGAATGGGCAGAGGTGACTCCTCAGAGTTTAGCAGAATATGAAGGGTGGCGCTTTGGGCTTGCTTTTGACAGCACGGTGTCAGATCCTGCTTGCCAGTCTGGTGACCACACGTAACATATGGGGTACATTTGAAAGGGAGAGAATAGGATGTCAAGATAATTTTGGGGTCCCCTGTCTGGTTGCTAAAGGACCCTGTTTTTATCCTAACATACTTCTGTCTCTGATTTTGTTGTGGGTACAGAGCCTGATCCAAAATGGATTTTACTTTAGGCTATGGGAGGACACTCGAATTACAACAGTACGCTACCCAAACACACACCCCTAACCTGAAGTTTATTGACGCTGAAGAATTTCACCATCTTGGAAATGCCCTAACACAGTGCATTCTGGGCCTGTTTGCTGCTAGTCAAACATGAACTATGTGAAAAGTAGGTGGGGCAGGAGAGGGCAACAAAATTGTCCGTCTTTACCTGGAATGTCTGGGGGATGGGTTCTGTAACCAAGTGCTACAAGGTTCTGTCCTTTTTGAGGCCCAGGGGAGTTGACGTGGCCCTCCTCCAGGAGACTTACTTAGTGGGAGTGGATGTAGTCAAACTGCAAAGGAAGTGGAGGGGACAGATCTACGCCACGGGGTACCCTGCGTTTACTAGGAAGGCACAAATATGGGTCAGACCTGGGACCTCCTGGGAAGTCACAAAACAACACATAGACGATGAGGCCAGGTATGTTCTAGCAGGGAGACTCAACGGGTTCTGGATAACAATTGGCAGCATCTACGCTCTAAACGTGGGACATGCACAGTTTTTCCAGACTCTGACCTGCGTACTCTCAAATGACCCTGATACACCGCTGATATTGCGGGTGATTCTAGTTGCGTGGTCGACACCACATTTGACTTGATTGGTCCATTCCCCCCTGGACTCCCTTGTGATACGACTGGTGCTGAGTTTCAGGGACTGGCTCGGTAATTGGCTGGGTAACTGATGTGTGGCGCATGAGGAACATGGGGTGCAGGGAATACTCATTCCTCTCCTTGGTGTACGAAATAGTATGCTCTTTGGGGGCCACTACACAGCTTTCACACGCAGAATATCTAGGCTGCACCTTGTCAGACCATATCTTGTTGCTTGTGGGTATCCAGTGGAGCAGGCATGTGGCACCCATGCCCACTTAGAGACTCCCAACCAATCACTTGCAAGAATCCACCCTTAGGGATCATCTGGACAGCATGATAGCAGACTACTTTCTGACAAACTCACACACAGCTTCCCACTCTTATATTGAATAGGACGCCTTCAAGGTGGTGCTTCGGGGCTACTGTCTAAGTCAATTGTTGGGGTTTCGAAGAGCGATCAGGACCAAACTGTCCACCTTAGAAGACAGCATCTAGTGACTTGAAAGAGAAATCCCTAACAACCCTCGGGTTCCCCTGACCATGCGGAAGGAGTGGGTGAAGCATGCTGTCACACTGGAGAAGCTCCGGGCTCTGAACATGTGTGAGTACTTGACCACTGCTCATGTCAAGGGGGAGCAAGCAGGCAGACTGTAGTTGCGGTTGATCCGCCCGAAGTGGGCACTGTTGTGTAGTTCCCACTAATCCGTAGGATCTGCATGTTTGTCGGACAACATAAACTTTGGGTGAGGTGCCCAGACTGATTCCAAGCACCCTCGTAGGATATGTTGGCCCAGAGACCAGCTAGCTCACAGTGCCACCATAAGCCCCCCTATCCTTACCAGGGAGCAAACAGTTTCTGGCAACCACTGAACATGACAACCCTGACCCCTCAAGGATCATGGTAAGAGATCAGAACCTTTCGCTTAGTTACTCGTGCTTACTTTCGCTCAGAGAAATATACAGAGAATATACAGTGGGACGTTTTCAATATGTTTATTGAACCAACGTTATTCTTGTATAGAATACATGTGCTGCCTGCCTCGGTTCGTGCAGGTAAGAGCTGTGGGGCCGGGTTGGGGGGGATTTCGAGAGACAACGAGGGAAAATTAATTATTTATTTAATTTGCCCTTGTTGTCGTCTGTCAATCCCCCCTACCCGGCTCCACCCCCCTACCTCTCTTACCTGCACAGGCCGCGGCTATGTGCTGCGATAATCAGTAGTCAGAAGCAGATGAAAGTGATTACAAGCCCCAAAAAAGTAAATAGTATATACAGTTCTAGCATGGTGCTAAAACAGTGTAAATCTGCAGGCACATGATACAAGGCAGTAATTAGGTGTACTCTTACTATGCAATCCCTACTCTGTGTGTATCTAGAGTGTGTGTAGGTGTGAAGCCAAGAATCCCCCCTAGGGACGATCCAACCCCATTACTTGGTGGGAGAGAATGTAGGAGCCCGTCTTGGTCACAAACTGGACACCCCTCATGGAGATGTCAGACCGCTGCGTGGTGAAGTCTCAGCATGCAGGGACCCTCGGTGTCTGCTGAAGTGCCTCCTCTGCTAATTTTTTGGGATGCTCATTATTTATAATAGAAAGCATCCTTGTGATGTGCTTATAAATTAGCAATGTTATGGATATGTAGATAGCCCTGTCACCCCGTGGATGAAGATAGAACGACATTTGTACATTGTGCTTAAAAAGGCCTTGTACATGGTGTTTGAGGCATTGTGATAATGTTATGCGAAGCTAGATATGTAAACAGAAGTAGTTTTAGAGAAACGAATCCAACATTGTCAAGCACGTGAATATGTCCAAAAGGTCAAAGCAGAAATGTTATTGCGCAAAATTAGGACAATGTAAGAAAATGTGCAGCTTCGTTACTTGGGCCTAACCCGGGCACATAACAGCACCCTACTACTCAGATCACTGGGTTGATGGGGAGTTGGTTCATTCTCAAAAAGATATTCATGACGTCTCCACAGGACATTTAAAGGAGTTATATGGGGAGCATGACCCTATGCCATGGGAGGTGCTGGATGCCTTCCTTCCTAGGGCATCGCTGCCACGGTTGACCACTGACGACCAAGGCGTGCTTCGAGTGCCCATTTCCAAGCCTGAAATTAGGGAAGCCATCGAAAGGCTGGCACGGGGCAAGCATGGCTTGCTGGTCGAATTCTACCAGACTTATGCCTCCCACCTATTCCAGAAACTGAATGAAATGTATGTGAATGCGCTGGACTGTGGGACCCTGCCTGGTACAACTAGGGAGGCTCTAATAGTCTCAATTTCTAAGTTCTTGGGCAACATAATTGTAGGAGAGTAGGATCTGCCTCTTATGTTGCCCCCACTTTTTTTCTGATGTTTACACTGGTTTCTGGCTATAGTCTGGCTGGGCCCCGGCTAATCAGGGCCCCAGCCTCTCTGTTCTCTCTAAACGATTTGGAGTGTACTCTAGGTGCACTAGTGATTGGATACTGTGGTACCTTATGAGTCCCTAGTATATGGTACCTTAGGTACCAAGGGCATAGGTGCTTCACAGGCCTACCAGGGGCTGCAGCATGTATTATGCCACCCCTGGGAAGCAGACTAAATCTGACACCACAGGCCTGCTACTGCAGCCTGAGTGAGGAAGTGCTAGCACCCCTCACTGAGATATAGGTTCCCTATATCTCTCCTACACACACATATAACCCTATCAGTCACCCCTAAGGCAGGCCCTATCAATCCTGAGGGCAGAGTGCTTGGCTTCTATGTGAGGGGGTGCCTCTGCCTGAGCAGGGCCCCTCTGCAGCTCTCAGAGTCCATTCTCTGGTGCTGTTTGTGGATGCGGTTAAACCATATACTTTTAAGTGCATTATATCCTCGCGGTAAAATGCTAACTATGGAATGGCTGCATCGAAACATGTCGTGTTTGGTGTCAAACATCTTGGAATACTACCCCCCCCCGCCAGTCCTGGCGGCGGGGGTAGCATTCCACCCTTCTAGAGGGATAGACATGTACCTACTGTGGAAACGCGGTAGAATCCTGCAGAGCCCTGGCATCACATAATGATTGCCACCAGTCACAGACACTGGGCTGCCCTCCTGCTGATGACCAACACTCGCAGTGGAGGAAGCCCAACAATAGATATCCTGTCCCAAGGGGGTGTGACCACCTTCCAGACAGGGTTTAGTGGATTGGGGCTGGGTGGGTGCACTCTTAGAGTGCTTTGAAGTCCTGCACTGGGGGAGCAGAAGGCTCCTCTGTGCATATGCCTGTTCAAACAGGCTCAGGGGCTACCTGTCCCTGCTCTGGCGCGAAACTGGACAAAGGGAAGTGGGTGTAGCCACCCACTCGCCTGACCCTCCCATAGGTAGGGTCATAGAGCTAGTCCCTCCCTTTCTTTTAGTATAAGAGGGGGAACCTGTGCATTGCAAACTAGATTTCCCTGGACGACGCTCTACAAGAAGAATCCCGGACCTTCGACGTTCCACTACCTTTGGAAGACTGAAGAATCTCCCTTGGAGTCAAGGAGTGACTCCCCTGCTTGGCAGGCACCAAAAACTACAAACGACGGTCGCAAACTACGCCGCTCCCGCCGGAGTCCGAAGTCCCTGCAGCCCAAGAAGTGGATTTCCTGACTTCTCATGGGCCATCGTGAGTCCCCAGCGAAGCTGAGGCCAGTGGACCCCAAGAGTAACGAGGAACCGCGACCCCTGGGTACCGTGCACTATTGTCAAGTGCAACCCCTTCACAACGTTCCACGAACTTGTGCTTTGGACCACGTGTGGTCCCAGCCTCCAGCAGGAATCCCTCCTAAGATCAGAGGCCTACCACGTCCCGAGTGACCGTGGGCCCCTGTGAGTGAATCCTCCCGAGGCGCCATCGCGATCCCTTGCCAGCCGGCTTGTGGGTCCCCAGAAGACTTTCTAAAGAAACTGAAGGGCTCCCCTGGTTGCTCCAGGCCTGCCCTGACTTACCCTCGCTGGGTGAGTCCCACAGACCTTGCTGGTCTGCGCCATTGTCTCTTCACCCTTTCCCCGAGACTTGCTGTTACCAAGGCTTGTTGGCTCCGATCGAGTTGCCGACACCGCAGTAAGCTGCAGACATCGTGGGACACGCCGAATCCAGCTCCTGGTCGTCGTCGACGCCTCCTGGACCTCGTGGCTGAAGAGTCAAGGCAACCGCGAACGACCTGAATCTTGCGACGACGGTGGGCATCCATCTTCCTTGCCCCGAGTCACTGCCAAGTGACTTTGAACACTGTCCCCTCTGCTTTCAGGTCTTCCATCTTCCGAATCCAGGCTTGGATTCCTCCGGACACTTCTCCTGTCGCCGCAAGCAGCAAGTCTTCACTGGCTCCCATTGAAAACGACGCCGCGACCCGACACCAAAGAACACCTATGCACCCGGCTCCCTGGGTGAAGTAACTTCAGCACTACGGTGCTCCTGTGGGTGTGGGCCCTAGAACTACTTACCCTGTAAGTGACTTGCTTGTAGCTTCCTCGAAGTGTCCTAAAACTCTAACTTTCCAAGTGCGACTATCGCACTGACTCGTACATGGTTCGCGTCTGTGTTAGACACACCGCGTCCAACTCCCTTGCAATTCCAGCTGTAACCGCGTCCTTCGACTCGTACAAGGACCGATCGGTGTGTTCGCCTCGAACACGCAAGGGACCTTTAACATTGATATCTCAATCGCGTCTGAGTGCATAGACTCGTACAGGATTCGCACCGGTGCCAGGTCACCGCGTCCGTCCCCTGTGGGTCTCCTACAACTACCTGGGGTGGTTCTTGGGGGTCCCTCGATTCTAGATGCCCTAGACCTAGGTCTAGCAAACTAAGATTGTAATATTCAATTGTGCTAAACTTATTCTGATAATATTTGACTTGTACATATGTTCCTGTCCTCTAATCTCATAAAGAGATTAGTAGAGAGTGTTTATTAATAAATACATATATATTTGATATATATAACTGTGTGGTGTCTTTTCATTTGGTGATTCAAGAGATTGTGTGGTAAAACAAGCTGCTTTACATTCCTTCAAGACTTAGCCTGAAGGCTGCTCTCCACAGCTACCACTAGGATAGCTTTCTATAAAGGTTGTCTTAAACCTATCTACCATAAGAGTCGAATTGTTCTGGTGCAAGGTGTCCACTTTAATTAGTGAACAGCATATACCAGGCCAACTTCTCACATTGGTGGGCAGCGTGTGGGATTCCAGCTTGCTATTGTTTTACCAGAAAATCTCTATTTGAATTACTAACTGAAAACCACTATAGCTACTTAAGGTACATATAAAGTCAAGCTTAGTATCGATAAGTTCTACTGAACTTAGAGCTGTGTGCCAAGGGATAGCACACCCTTTCTACAGCTCAAGCTAGTATCAGTAGGCCACACACTAGTGTAGGTAGTACAACACTGCACAACACTAGAATGTCCTTAAAGGGTGGAACCAGTGGATCCACTCAGCCTCAGTATAAGGACATGGCTTTCTCTGACTTGAGAGCCATGTGTGTTGAAAGACACCTGAGGCTAGGACAGAGTCCCTCAACCCTACACCTGATAGATCTGCTGACAGCAGATGATCTTAGATTGGCTCTAGGAGCTAATGGGTCTGAATCAGTGGGTGGGTCAATTACAGTATCTGGGTCAGACGATGAAAATCCGAATGACCAGGACTCTGTGATTGAAGGGCCAGGCCTCAAGGGGCCTGAAAAGGACAGAGGAATTCTCCCTAAGAGAACTGACAGAGTGGATGAGAGGCATAGGTCCCCTTCCAGGGAATCTGAGCACTCTTATCACTCTGGCAGAAGAATTTATCCACCAGAGGAACTCATACTTTCCCATAAGAGAGACCTCCTCTGAAAGACTGTGCAAACTGCTGCAGTATGAGGAAGCAAGAGTTGCCCTCAGAACCAAGCAGTTGGCACTGGATAGACAGGCCCTGGAGATCCAGAGAGCTTCTAGACGAGAGGGGTTAGAACCCCTTGGTGGCAGCAACAGTGTCCCTAGAGGCAGAGAATCTATTCCAGACCATAGGAACCTGAGCAAGGTTGTTCCTCCCTACCAGAGTGGGGATGATATCCACAAGTGGATAACTGCTATGGAGAGGGCCTGTAGAGTACAGCAGGTCCCCCAAAAGCAGTGGGCAGCAATCTTGTGGCTCTCCTTTTCAGATAAAGGTAGAGACAAGCTCCTCACTGTTAGAGAAGAGGATGCTGATGATTATGAAGTCCTGAAGAGTGCACTAATAGATGGGTTTGGCTTAACCACTGAGCAGTACAGGTTGAAGTTCAGAGACACCCAGAAGGCACAGACTCAGGACTGGACTGACTTTGTTGATTGTGCAACCAAGGCTCTGGAGGGTTGGCTGGTTGGCAGTAGGGTTACTGATTTCAAGGGATTGTATAATCTGATGATGAGAGAACAGATCCTTAATAATTGCCAGAACCAGTTGTTGCATCAGTACCTGGTGGACTCGGATCTGACCTCTCCCCAAGAATTGGGAAAGAAGGCAGACAAATGGGTCAGAACCAGGGTGAGGCAGAAACCCCAGAACCAAGGGGGTGACACCAAGAAGCAAGATCCTAAGGGCTCTGAGAAAGGTGGGGATAAGTCAAAAGACCAGAAGTCTTCACAAGGGCCCCAAAAATCTGCATCTGGTGGGGAGTCACAATCCAACAAGGGAAAAGGCCAAAAGAAGCCCTGGTGCAAATTCTGTAAACAGAAAGGGCACTGGACTTCTGACTGTAACAAGTCCAAAGACCAAACCACCACCACTCCTGCCCCTAAGGCAACTGTTCCCCCTAGTTCAGCTACTGGTGGAGGTGGTACTCAGAATAAGGGTGAGGTAGGGTTGACCCTGGGTTCTCAAGTGGACTCTGACCTAGTCAGAGTGCCCACTCAGGCAATGCTGATTTGTGAGGGAGACCTTAATATGTCCTTCCTAGTGAGTCCCAGTAATCTGGGCAAATACAAACAGCAGCCTGTAATAAATGGCAAACAGGCTTTGGCATTTAGGGACACAGGTGCTAGTGTCACCATGGTGGCAGAGGATCTTGTGGACCCTGGACAGATCATCCTGGGCGAAATGTACCAGGTGACCAATGCAAGCAACGCCAAGACCAACCATAGTCTGGCAGTTGTGAATTTCTCCTGGGGAGGGGTAACTGGCCTCAAGAAGGTTGTAGTCAGTGCAGACCTCCCTGT
The DNA here is from genome assembly GCA_963921515.1 of Calotriton arnoldi. NCBI lineage: Eukaryota > Metazoa > Chordata > Amphibia > Caudata > Salamandridae > Calotriton > Calotriton arnoldi. Next base: position 1,328,462 of record CAWUFW010002778.1, on the reverse strand, counting down.
CGAATGTCTATTGGGCAATGATCTAGAGACTTCAGCCTGGTCTGAAGTAGAGTTATGGACGCATGCTGAGATGCTGGGCATCCCTGCAGAGGTATTTGCTGTGACCAGGTCACAAGCAAGAATGCATGACACTGAACCAGCTCTGGATCCTGGAACAATGGACCAGATGCTTCCCAAGAGGAGGAGCAGTAGGGTAAAGGCAGTGCCTTCCCCTCTGTCTCAGATCACAGATTCACCCCCAGAGGGAGGTGAAGCAGATCCTGAAGAAGGAACTGCCCCAGAGGGACTTGAGCCTGATCAGGTTGAGTTCTTGGGGGCAGGGGGCCCTTCTAGGGAAGATCTGAGGAAGGAGCAACAGTGCTGCCCCTCTCTTGAACCCCTCAGACAGCAGGCTGCTGCTGAGGCTGCTGGGAGTGCTAGTGGGTCCCATAAAGTTTATTGGGATGAGGGACTCCTATATTCTGAGAGTAGAGACCCAGCCCCTGGAGCCACCAGGAGGATGGTAATACCTCAGAAGTTTAGGGGTTCCTCTTGACCCTAGCACATGACATCCCTTTAGCAGGACACTTGGGCCAAAACAAGACCTGGGACAGGCTTGTTCCACATTTTCATTGGCCACATATGTCAGAGGACACAAAGGAGTTTTGTCGCTCCTGTGTCACATGCCAAGCCAGTGGTAAGGCAGGTGGCACAACAAAGGCCCCCTGATACCACTACCGGTGGTGGGGGTACCCTTTGAAAGGGTAGGGATTGACATTGTTGGTCCCCTTGACCCTCAAACTGCATCTGGGCACAGGTTTATCCTGGTGGTAGTGGATCATGCCACCAGGTACCCAGAAGCAATTCCCCTGAGGACCACCACAGCCCCTGTGGTGGCAAGAGCCCTCATTGGAGTCTTCTCCAGGGTGGGTTTCCCAAAGGAGGTCATTTCTGACAGTGGTACCAACTTCATGTCAGGATATCTAAAAGCAATGTGGAAGGAGTGTGGTGTAACTTACAAGTTCACCACCCCCTATCACCCACAATGCAATGGTTTAGTTGAACGCTTCAACAAAACCTTGAAAGGAATGATTAAAGGACTCCCAGAGAAGCTTAGGCGGAAATGGGACCTTCTTCTTCCTTGCCTGTTGTTTGCATACAGAGAGGTTCCACAGAAGGGGGTTGGTTACAGCCCATTTGAGCTTCTGTTTGGGCATCCTGTGAGAGGTCCACTGTGTTTGGTAAAAGAGGGCTGGGAGTTACCTCTCAAGCCCCCCAAACAAGATGTGATGGACTATGTACTTGGTCTCCGCTCCCGGATGGCAGAGTACATGAAAAAGGCAACATGGGCTTGCTCATGGCAACTGATGAGGACCAGGAGGAGGAGAGTGACCCTCTCCCTGACCTGCTCTCTCAGAACCCTGATGATGGGTCAGTAGATGGTGTTGCTTTGGCAAGCAGCCTCATCGACCATCAGCAAACTGAGTGCAGACAAGTTCTGCAACAGTTTAGACATATGTTTAGCCTGACCCCTAGTCAGACTTCCTGGTGCACCACGAGGTGGACACTGGAGACAGTCTGCCTGTCAAGAATAAAATCTACAGGCAACCTGACCATGTCAGGGACTGTATCAGGACTGAAGTCCAGAAGATGTTGGAGCTAGGTGTAATTGAGCCTTCAGATAGCCCTTGGGCTAGTCCAGTAGTCCTGGTACCCAAGCCTCATACCCAGGGTGGTAAGAAAGAAATGAGGTTTTGTGTAGACTACAGAGGCCTCAATGCAGTCACTAGGACTGATGCCTATCCCATACCAAGGGCAGATGAGCTGATTGATACTTTGGCCTCAGCCAAGTATCTAAGCACGTTTGACCTACCAGCTGGCTACTGGCAGATCAGATTAGCTGAGGATGCAAAAGCCAAGACAGCATTTCGACCCCTGGTGGGTCACTACCACTTTGTGGTGATGCCCTTTGGATTGAAAAATGCACCTGCCACTTTTCAGAGGTTGGTGAATAAAGTTCTGACAGGGATGGAAACTTATTGCTCAGCTTATCTAGATGATATTGCAGTCTTTAGTTCCTCCTGGCAGGATCACCGGTCCACCTCAGGAATGTTTTGGAGGCTCTGCAGAAAGCAGGCCTCACTATCAAGGCCACTAAGTGCCAGATAGGGCAGAGTCAGGTTGTGTACCTGGGCCACCTTGTAGGTGGAGGCCAGGTTCAGCCTTTACAGAGCAAGATCCAGACCATAATGGAATGGGTTGCTCCAATCACCCAGACCCAGGTGAGAGCCTTCTTAGGCCTGACTGGGTACTATAGGAGGTTTGTCAAGGGATATGGATCTATAGTGACCCCCTTGAATGATCTGACCTCAAAGAAAATGCCAAAAAGGTTTAGTGGACAGCTAGCTGTCAGAAGGCATTGAAGACCTAAAGCAGGCCATGTGCACTGCCCCCATCTTACAGAGTCCAGACTACACCAAAACGTTCATTGTCCAAACAGATGCTTCTGAGCTGGGTGTGGGAGCTGTACTGTCTCAATTGAATGATGAAGGTCAAGACCAGCCAGTAGCTTTTATTAGCAGAAGGCTGACCCCTAGAGAGAAACGTTGGTCAGCTATAGAGAGGGAGGCCTTTGCTCACAATAATGGACAGCTTACTGACCTTGTCTATGTTGAATTTAGATTATAAAATTCACAGCAAGACTCTAGCAAACATATTGCAGCTCCATCTCCACACACTGGTCCATGAGGGCCAAATGGTGTGATCCCCAAGCGCAATATCTCCTATACTATAAGGTCTTTATATTGCATTCTGGATGAACCCTCCCTGACAATACACCCTGAGGCGGTGATCTTATCTATAGACATATGGAAGGCATTTGACACCTTGCAATGGGACTACCTGCAGGCGGTTATGTCTCGGATGTCACTTGGAAAGGGCTGGAACAAATGGGTTGCTTTAATATATGCAGACGGGAGGGCATAAGTCCATACGTGACAATGTGTCTCAGACCTTTTCCATATCTACTTTAGCACACAACAGGGCTGCCCCTCTCGCCCATGCTGTTTGCATTGGTGGTTAAACCGTTCACCACCATGTTACGCACAGAGGGACAACACAAGAGGATCCCACTCGACGCCAGAGAGCATGTGGTCTCGCTATTCGCAGAGACATGCTTTCATATTTGACAGAGGCTTGAATGGGAGTCCTGTTGTGCATGGCCATACTGGAGGGCCTTGGACACATCTCCAGATTGTGTAATAACTGGTGGTAGTCCTGTGCGTTTCCAGTGTCCCCAGCCCAGACAGGCCCCCCAGACCTGATGCGAAATTTGGGGATCCAGTGGGAGCCCAGAGTTTTTAAATATCTGGGGGTTAGGGTCTACCATACTGATACTGATACTGACACTGATACGAGAGGGCAACCTGGGAAGCACCATGCACGGCTTGAGAGGCAACGTAGCCTTTTGATGGATGCTCCAACTCACCATTATGGCTCGAATAGCGCTGAAAAACATGAATATTTTGCCCAGAGTTCTCTACTATTTTTCAAATCTTCCAAACTGGATACCAGGGTCCTTGTTCTGATCCCTGAATACAGTAATTCAGGAACCGATATGGAATGGGCAGCGCAACCGAGTGCCCTGCGCACACTTCAGAGGCTCACAACCATGGGAGGTCTGGGTGTCCCTGATTATGAACTATATGCTCAACTGCAGTGAGCCAGTGGGACGTGGTCTAGCTGGGGGGATTTGGAAAGGCCCATAGAGAGGGAGTGCTAGTGGCAATGGTGCTGGGGGCAAAACTTGCCCTGGCTCAAAAAACAAAACTTCTTTATATTGCTCTCTGATGTTGGAGAAGGGCCCTCTGCTGTGTGGGGTCGACCTGGCTGTACGGTCCAGGGATACCACTGGTGGGCTTACTGGCTACCAGAAGTGGTTACTTAACAGCTGGAAGAATGAGAGCACGGACTGCCTCGGACAGAGTGATGTTGGGGGATTGCTACTCCAAGGGATCCTTCCGGACACTGGAGGACTTGGCTGCAGAAAGCAACCTACCGGGCAACCAATTCTTGACAAATGGGGTGTTAACCCTGGCACTACAGCAACATTTTTGAGCTATAGAACCAGAGTCCCCGGTTCACAAACTCCTGCAGACCATGCTCTTGATGACCACAGTAACTGCTTAATCTCCTGGCTATATAAAATGATGATTGCCATGCTGGCGGATTACCTGCTGACCCTGCAAGAAAAACAGGAGGCCATTATTGGCAGACCTTTCACCCGGAAAGAATGGAAGCAGACACTTGAACTATCATAAACCTTTACCGGTAACTTTTGGTTCAAATTTACGCAGTTTAACTATCTGCACTGCACATACCTTACACCCCTCAGATTAAATGACATGTTACATACTACTGACCTGAGCTGCCCTAGATGCACCCTCGTTGATGCAGATTTCCTACATATGGTGTGGGGCTGTTCCATGATGGTGCAATTCTAGTCGCCGGTCTGTATACAACAGAGTTCTGTCTCCTTGGCTTATATGACAAAAGGCCAGAGAGGGAGACTAGCAACAGGTTTTAGGACCTGGTTTTGGGGGCAGCCTGCAGGGACATTGCAATCCACTGGGCTGGAACTTGGGCACTGACTGAGAGAGCAGCCCTGCGCACTGAGGAATTCAGAGGCCCCCGCACACAGCCTCAAGCGGAACAGTGGATGGAGGTAGTAGCCAGCTTTACAGACACACACCAGTAATAGACACTACCTTGACACATGATATGAGACCCGCTCCCCTCTCCTCCCAGCGCCTGCAAAGGGCTGACACCCTCCACTGGACCAACCGAGACATAAGCACCACACCACACTGCATACTACACATGTCTGTGACTGGAACTGGGAACTTTTTGAGTTATCTACTTCAATTTCCTTCTTGTATTGTGCATGCTTTGCTTTGTTCTCCACCACATGGCTGTCTCGACACGATGAGTGTGCTTACTGCTTGACCGGAAGTCATCTTCTATTGTTACCACTGAGTGGAGGAATACATTGAAAATGAGTACGGTCGAAGATGCTCGAAGTACAGAGCTGCCTTTATGAGGACTGCACCCTGTACATTTCTTGATATGTGACTACTGTTGTAATAATATTCAATGAAAATCAATAAAGAATGTTTTTTTTAAAAACTAGAAGGAAAATAAAATGTAGGTAGGTCAGGGCCTGGGTACGTTTACCCCATTTCTTAGGGAATGACCTTGAGTCATCCCCAGTCCCATAGCTTTTTCCAGGCATAAATGTTGCACCTCCAGGCACCCACTTCAGAACACTATCTGGAACTGCAGAAGATCAGAAGAGGATTGGACCTGCTCTCTATGACCTAGAGGAGCCCAGAAGGATGTGACCTGTACCCAGGACAAAGACGTGGTTCCAAGGGTCAGTTGGCTGACCTCCTGTGTGGCTACAGGGAGACAACAAGCTGTAGAAGTCTTTTCCCAGAAGTACCTTGCTTCCCAGTGGCAACTGGACCTGGACTGGACCCTGCTGTTGGACTCTACCTGACACACAATGAGTCTCTGAGTGCCTCCCCCGAGGTCCCAGGGGGCATTAGAAGCAAACTCCTGTGGCGGATTGGAACTGAAAAGAGTAAGGGCCCGATTTATATGTTGGTGGAAATGACCCTCCATCGCGAAGGAGTACCCGTCCTGCTAACATAATGGTCCGCCCAGCAAATTTAAAAGCAGGTGGACCATAGTTTGGCAGCGGCAGAGACCACTCTGTATCCGCTGTGGCAAAGCTTCTCCGACGAGTTAGTTGAGTAAGGGCCGTCGGATATTTGGGTAAATATATGCCCACCCAATTCGGATGGGCGGACATATAGCTGTGTTTTACTGCCCGTCATCGCCAGCAAAACCGTGGCAGTAAGGGGGTAGTAAAAACATAAAAATGTCCCCCTCGCCATGGGAAATGGCTCCCCTAGTGAGGGGAGCATTATGTTTTAAAAAATTTCAAAAACCGAATTCCACTTTGGGGTTTTGTTTTTGAAAATAAAAAAAAGTTTGCCATACAAATCCATCATGTTTGACGGAGCCATAGGTCAAATTTACAATGCATTCGTCGTAAGCGCCTTGTTGGCGGTTCCTGTGAAAGCTAGAAATGCCATAGGGCCAATTGACTTAGGGAGAGCTCTAGCCTTACCACTAGAGCTGCCGGCTTTGGAGCTGGGGAACCAGGTTTGAGCCTCACATCCACTCAGCTTCCTGTGATTCTCGGCAAATCACTCAATCTCCCCGTGCCTACCACAAAATGAATGTGTCCTTGTGTAACGTAACTGGTGCGCATGTAAAGCGCTCCGATACCTTCGGGTCGAGTTTGCGCTATATAAATCTGCCCAAAACAAAACAAAAAACTGACCTTTCTAAATGTGGCTGTTTTGACCTCTGCCAGGGCGACAGAGCAAAATACTCTGTTGCCATGGCACGGGACGGCCCGTCTGCCTAAAATTAAATTAGGCCCCAAGTCAGAAGGTAACATTTTTGACCAGGACAAATCTTGTTGGTGTATCCGATCCACGATACATTGCGCTCAGCCTCAAATTGCTACTGGGTCCCCTGCAAACATTGATTTTCATAGGTGCTCTGTGCTTTTTGGTGCGGTTTCTACTTTACGCTTCAAAAATTCTTAACTCATGTTCCCATTATTTGAATTTAGTGATTTTGGTGTCCTTTGGTTTATTACATTTTACTCTATTTTTATAATTCGGTTGGGGATTTTCATTGTTTATTTTTTTAAACTGTTTTTATTGATTTTAATACAACATACAGCATGGATACACAAATTGTGAGGAGCAGTGCTTAACATTACAAAATTGCACATGTTACAGAGTGAAGCAGCCTTGACACCAGTTGTAATCACATTCTGTTTGATTATTATAAAATTACCATCAATGAGGATAGGAACCTTAGTTTGAAGGCCGGTCAGGAAGGGTCTGAATAAAGAGGGGGGGGGTCCGATTTCTGTCTGCCCTTGGGTCCCACCCTGCTGTCTCTGTTGTGTCCTCTCCATCTCCCGCATCCAGCCCATAATGGGTCATCCAGGGGGACCAGATCTTTTTGAACTTTTGAGGGCAGCCTCTTGCTTTGTAGGTCACTCTTTCTGCCACCATATACATATCCATGCTGGCTTTCCACTCTGTAAGTGAGGGGAGAGTTGGGGCTCCCCAATGACGTGCTCTTTTAGCCACTACGAGCCCCAGGTTGCATAGCAGGAGTTTGCTTTGTGGCAAGTCTATTTCAGTGGGGATACCCAGTAAAATATAACGGGGGTCTAATTCGAGCTGTGCATTGAGTATTGCATTCAGTTCTCCCATTATCTGCGACCAGTAGTCTCTAATATGGCTACATTCCCAGAGTGTATGTATGTATGTGCCCTGGGGAGCTTTACAGCGCAGGCAATTAGGTGTGTCTGTTTTATAGCCACCTCTCTTGGGTGCATCAGGGCCGCCTCCCAGTCAATATCCTCCAGTGGCCCTGTGGGGTCCTCCCATTTGGCTCTGAGAGGTCACAGTGTATCTGGGATATTGTTCAGTAGTGTTTTATATGTCCAGGAGATGGCTTTATTGGAGATCTCTTCTTGTAGGAGCCTGCCCTCAAGAGGGGCAAATTCTGGAATACTTGCCGCCTCTATTCCCTCTGCCCTCCATGCGTGTTTCAGCCTGAGGTATCCATAGCGCTGATTGTTATGTAGTTGGTGTGTAGCCTGTAACACATCGAAGGAGGCAAGGGTGCCTCCTTCTAGGAGATCTCCCAATTTGGAGATTCCAATCATGTCCCATTGTCTGAAGCCCTGGAGTTGACTAAATTCCCGTAGCCTTGTCCCTTCCCACAGGGGAGTCTTCCTCGACATTTTGGTGTCCCACTTCATTTGCCTTTCGGCCCCTTTCCAGGCTTCTATTACTCTCTGGGTGGCTGGCAGCAATTGGCTGACACCCTTACCTCCATATAGATAGTGTAGGTAGGTGTGATTGCTAAATTGAAGCCGTCCCAAAGCATATGTGGGGTGGTCTCCTGCAGCGTGTCCCCATTCATTAAGGACTATTAGGTGGGTCGCCCTGTAATATGCTCGTACGTCTGGTAGTGCAAGGCCCCCGTTGTACTGAGTACGGTGTAATGTTTGCAATGCCACTCTTGGATGCGCCCCGTCCCATAGGAGCGTGCGCAATTCACTATTTAGTGTTGGGAAGATTGTCTTGGGTATCTTACCATACATATTTTGTAACATGTATGGCAGCTTTGGAAGCGTAATCATTTTATACATGGCTGCCCTGCCCATTATTGTCAGTGGAAGTCGTCTCCATCTTACTACATCTTCCTGAAATTCTTTTAAGACCCATGTGATGTTCTGCGCTATGTTTGCTGCCTCATTAGTGGTAATGTAAAGGCCTAGGTATTGAAATCCTCCCTGGACTACCTGTAGTGGATTTTCATTGTTTTGCATTTTGACTGAATTACTGTTTTGGTACTGCATAAATACTTTACACATTGCCCTCGATTAAGCCTGTCTGCTCTGTGTCATAGCTACCAGGCAGTTGAGCTCAAGTTAATTTAGTGATTTAATGGTTCACCCTGACAAGGGTTGCTGATTATTCTTCGAGGTGGGTATTACCAATCCAAATCAATAATCCAGTTTCTTACAAAACACATGCAAAAGAGATAATCAATTTCATTTCAAAGTACACCACTCTGTGTTCATCAGGTGAAACTGTATAACAATAATACTCATAGTATGTCCTGCCCTTATTAGATAAACTGCAAGGCTCCATGGATAGAGGTACATAGGGAGCCCTCTGTAGTCACATACTGAAAAGAAGTGTATGATTAGCAAAGGAGAAAAGGTTTGTGGCTTCTGAACCTTGGCCAGTGTAAAGAGGACAGTTAGGACAGATGTTGTCAAGAGAGCATCTTGCCAGAACACCTGTTTTCTGTGCTGCCTCCAAATGTTGTTTTCGTGAGGTTTCGGATCCCCTAGCAAAGAGGGAGACGGCCCGCATCCATGGAGGCCATGCTCCACGTCCGAAGGGTCCAGTGCGTGTGACGTCAGACGGCAGGTGTCATGGTGTCACACGCTGGGAATGCATCAGTAGCCATCGAACAAGAGGTAGTTAAGCCCTCTCTGGGTTCTAACATGTAATGAAGAGAGTATATCGTACCCTTAGTGTGCGTCCACAAGCGTGGATGGCACTGTCATCAGGAATAATTATAGTGAGACAAAGATAATTTAAAAAATAGTCTGACATTGTTTTGTTTGACCCTTGGTCAGTGATCAGCTCTTCCCCCGCAGCTCCGCTCGTCAGCGCTCTGCCCACGGTCCCCACAGGCAGGGTTCGAGACCTCCCCCTGCTGGGTCCCGATTTTTCATCCTCTCATTTTATTTTATTTCTATTGCTCCTCTCCCTCTTGGCTCCTTGCTGAGTGTTGCCCGCACCCGGAACGCTTCCACCGCGTTTCCTTTTTTTCCCGCCGTAACCAGCCCCGCTCCCGCCTCCCAGCCACACGCCCCTCCCCCCTCCCCTACTTCAATGCCGACCGCTGCGGGGAGCGCGAGCTAGACCCCTGACCCTTGGTCAGTGATCAGCTCTTCCCCCGCAGCTCCGCTCGTCAGCGCTCTGCCCAGGGTCCCCACAGGCAGGGTTCGAGACCTCCCCCTGCTGGGTCCCGATTTTTCATCCTCTCATTTTATTTTATTTCTATTGCTCCTCTCCCTCTTGGCTCCTTGCTGAGTGTTGCCCGCACCCGGAACGCTTCCACTGCGTTTCCTTTTTTCCTGCCGTAACCCGCCCCGCCTCCCATCCACACGCCCCTCCCCTACTTAAATGCCGCCTGCTGCGCAGTCGCCAAGCGGGCGCGCCACTGGCACGCCGAAGGCAAGCCCGTCTGCGCCTGGACCGCACCTAGCGCCAGACCCCCTGGCCCCCGCGAGCACCACAACACCCGACGCCGCTACGACGCCAACACCCTCCACGCACTCAACGCCGGCCAATCCTCCACCTGCTTCCAGGCCACCCCGAAGCTCACCCACGGACCCTTCACCTGCCGAAATTGCAGCTACACCTGCCAGCGCACACCTGCACGTCCTGCCCACCCCACCAAAGCAGACCACAACCATCTCAGATGCATACTACTCAACACCCGCTCAGTCCACAAGCACGCCGTCGAACTCTGGGACCTGCTCGACTCATCCTCCCCGGACGTCGCATTCCTGACGGAGACCTGGATGAACGCCTCCTCGGCGCCCGACATAGCAATAGCCATCCCGGACGGCTACAAGATCACCCGCAGGGACCGAAACAACAAACCAGGAGGAGGAATCGCCATCGTCCACAGGAACACCATCAGAATCTCGACCAACACCGAAGACTCCCTCAGCATGGCCGAACACCTACACTTCCAGATCCACGTCAATCACAACACCACCTTCAGAGGAACCCTCGTCTACAGACCCCCGGGACCCCGACTGCAGTTCAGCGACTCCATCACCGACCTCATCAGCACGCACGCCCTCGCCTCCACAGACTACATTCTCCTCGGAGACCTGAACTTTCACCTCGAGAACGCAAACGACAGCAACTCCACAACCTTGATCGACAACCTCAATAACCTCGGACTCAAACAGCTCATCACGACACCCACCCACCCTGCCGGACATACCCTCGACCCCATCTTCTCCGCCAGCAACCACGTCACCTTCAGCCACACCACCGAACTCCACTGGACCGACCACCACTGCATCCACTTCTCCTTCGAGAAACACAACGCGCACAACCAACCGCAACGAATCCCACACCGCAGCTGGAACAAAGTCACCGAAGACCAGCTTATCACCACCCTCGCCCGAGGCCCCCCATCCGAGCGCTCAGTTACCAACGCAGCGGCCCACAACTTCAGACAATGGATCGACGACTGCGCCAACATCCTCACCCCGATCAGGAAACCCTCAAACAGGCGCACCGACACGAGAGCCATCTGGTTCAACGCCGACCTCCAGGCTTCCAAACAAGCCTGCCGAAGACTCGAGAAGCAGTGGCGCTACGACCAGACACCAGACAACCACGCAGCCCTCAAGAACGCCAGACACAAGCACCACCAACTCATCCGATCCGCCAAAAGGACCTCCTTGAAGGAGCGCATCGACAACAACGCACACAACAGCAAAGAGCTCTTCAACATCGTGAAAGAACTCGCCACCTCCAGCTCCAACGACATCCCGCCATCGCAAGAACTCTGCGACTCCCTGGCCACCTTCTTCCACCGCAAGATCGCAGACATCCACGACAGCTTCGACACCCAGACACCGACGACAGACGCCGAAACCCCCGACTCAACGCCCACCAAACACACCGACCTCCTGCTCTCCTGGAACAACGTCAACGATGAAGACACCATCAAAATCATGAACACCATCCACTCCGGCTCACATTCAGACCCCTGCCCCCACCCCATCTTCAACAAAGCAAGCTCCATCATCGCACCCCAACTCCGGAAGATCATCAACAGCTCCTTCGAGACCGCTACCTTCCCGGAGAGCTGGAAACACGCCGAAATCAACGCCCTACTCAAGAAACCCAAGGCGGACCCAAAGGACCTCAAGAACTTTCGACCCATCTCCCATCTCCCTGCTCCCATTCCCGGCGAAAGTCATTGAGAAGACCGCCAACAGACAACTGACCCACTTCCTTGAGGAGAACAACATCCTGGACTCCTCCCAATCCGGCTTCCGAAGCAATCACAGCACCGAAACCGCCCTCATCGCCGCCACCGACGACATAAGGGCCCTGCTGGATAACGGCGAAACCGCGGCCCTCATCCTCCTGGACCTCTCGGCCGCCTTCGACACCGTCTGCCACCACACCCTGCGCACACGCCTCCACGACGCAGGGATCCGCAACAAAACTCTGAACTGGATCACCTCCTTCCTCACCGGCAGAACCCAGAGAGTCCGCCTCCCCCCATTCCGATCCGAAGCCACCACGATCACCTGCGGCGTACCTCAAGGATCAACCCGACCCTTTTCAACATCTACATGGCACCTCTCACCAACATCGTCCGAGCGCACCACCTCAACATCATCTCGTACGCCGACGACACCCAGCTGATCCTCTCCCTCACCAAGGACCCGGCCACCGCCAAATCCAACCTCCACGAGGGAATGAAGGCCGTCGCAGAGTGGATGAAGACCAGCCGCCTGAAACTGAACTCGGACAAGACGGAGGTCCTCATCCTTGGTTCCACCCCCTCCGCATGGGACGACTTCTGGTGGCCGGCCAAGCTGGGAACGGCCCGACACCCACCAACCACGCTCGCAACCTGGGGTTCATCCTGGACTCAACGCTCTCTATGACCCAGCAAGTCAACGCGGTCTCCTCCTCCTGCTTCAACACCCTCCGCATTCTCCGCAAGATCTACAAATGGATCCCCACCGAAACCAGAAGGACAGTCACCCAAGCCCTCGTCAGCAGCAGGCTGGACTACGGCAACGCCCTCTACGCGGGAACCACAGCCAAACTCCAGAAAAGACTTCAACGCATACAAAACGACTCCGCACGCCTCATCCTTGGAATCCCTCGCCACAGCCACATCACCGCCCACCTGAGAGACCTCCACGGGCTCCCGGTCAACAAGAGGATCACCTTCAAGCTCCCCACCCACGCTCACAAAGCACTACACAACGCCGGACCAGCATACCTCAACAAACGACTCACCTTCTACACCCCGAACCGCCAGCTTCGCTCCGCGGACCTCGCTCTCGCCACCGTCCCACGCATCCGCCGAACGACCACCGGCGGCAGATCATTCGCCCACCTCGCCGCCAAGATATGGAACACCCTCCCCACCCACCTGCGACTAACCCAGGACCTGCTGACCTTCAGGAAACTTCTCAAGACCTGGCTGTTCGATCAGTAGCTGCTTCCTCCCCCCCCCCCCCTCTAGCGCCTTGAGACCCTCATGGGTGAGTAGCGCGCTTTACAAATGTTTGATTGATTGATTGATTATGTTCTAGTGTTAATTCTACTGGCTAAATAATAGAGAAATTCATAGTCCAATAGATCAACAGTATTTGACTTATCAAGGTGACGTTATGCAGTGCTTGGACATTCATGTATATGTACATGAGGGAAAACTGATTAAAATTTCTTGAGGACTAATGTGTTATGAAGTTGTAAGTTAAAATATATTGACAAAGAGTACGATTAAAAAGTGCTGTAAGTGACAGGCCTCATTAGTAGCTAAGTCAAGGAGACCTAGTATAAAGGTGATTTCACTGGGCACTCACAGGTAACCAAAAAATCACATTGTTCAGACCTTGATGTGAATCTTCAGGCAATAGACCCATCTTTGTTCTTTTGTAAGCAGCAGTTTCTGGGTAGAGGTGTTGTCAGTAATATTCTCAGTCTTCTCTAGGATGACTCATCTAATGTCATTCTCACTGTGTTTAGTTTCTAAAAATGGACAATCATTCTGGTGGTGTTATATTGGCATTTAATGTTGCTTTGATGTTCCCCTATTCGTATGCAGATTTTCCTAGATATCATGCCTATATAGCGGAGGTTTGCATGGGCACGTGATCATATAAATCACTTTGTTAGTGCTACTATTGGTATGTGTTCTGATCTGCCATGGTATGTAAGTTCCTAGTGAAATTAACACACATACACCAAACAGTCTATTTGTAATATTATCTTTCTTTTACTATAATTATTTCTGGAGACAGTGCCAACCCCGCTTTTAGACATACACTAAGGTACGTCTGCTTCATTACATTTTTGTCCCCAGAGAGGCCCTAACCACATTCTGTCCCCATTGGCACTGATGCATTCCCGGCGTGTTATGCCACGGTGCCTCGCATCTGACTGAACGCACGGAACGCCTTGGGACAATGGTCTTGGCCTCCACAGATGCAGACCACCTCATTCTTTGAGAGCAGTATCGAAGCATCACGAAAACAACATTTGGAGGCAACATAGAAAATAGGTGTTGTAAAGTAATGATCCCTTGATGATGTAAGTCTAGACCTTTATCTTCACTCTGGCCAAAGCCTGTAAACCGCAAACCCTTACTCCTTTGCTAACCATGCACTTCTTTAACTCGCTTTACTGTGTGACTGCTGAGGCTTTCTATGTAACATCGTCTGTGGGGGCCTTCAATTACTCTATTCTGATAGAGACTTCTAGCTGCTGATTCCTCACCTTTTGAATATTCCCCAGGTATCTTCGATCTACTGCTGTGTGACTGAAAGCCCTGGAAACTCGTGTTTTGCTGGAACCACTGTGGATTCGGCACTGAAGTTGGCCGACTTCAAGAGCAGGAGCGAGACGGTTGGCGCCATGTACGCGCTCCATCAGGGGAGTGGGAATGGCGCAAAGGAGTGGAACTCCGTTTTGACTCCTTGTGTTCTTTTGTGCTTATCAGAGGATTTGGAGCACAACAAAGACTGACCTCTAGAGCGGCTCCGTCAACTCCGGAAGCAGGACCAGGATCGAGTCTTTGTTATGGAGCCGTCGCGATGCTGCGTTTTCTTGTGCTTGGTGACAGAGTTTTGCCTTCATCAACGTGCAGTCTCCACAGGTCTTGGAGTCGTGGCCTGACCTCAGACACTAAAGGCAAACCTGGTCGGGATCTGTCACCAATATCTGCTTGCGACAGTCCTTACAGGGTTTAAAACCTGTTATTTTAGGGGGAGACATCCCTTGCACACCCTTGCACACTGTGATAAATATTTGAAGAAACATTTTGAGAAAAAAACTTAATGAAGGGGTCGAGAGATGAGAGATGTTCCGGATCCGTTTCTAGTGGCGAGGACAGTCACGAAAGCAACTGACAGCAGTGCGCAGGAGTGGCACCTTACTAGGCCTTACACGTCACTTCCGGAGTGGAACGATGTCAGTGTGAAGCTGCATAGTGCCACCTTCCGGCACACAGTGGTACTATGGAAATGTTTCTGCATCCAGTCTGACACTTGGGGCTATTCAGAAGGTGAGGAATCTGTGGCTAGATAGGGTCTCTACCAGAAAGAGCATTACCAAAGATAAGTAACTTGTTCATTAGGGTGTGACTTACTATGAGTATGAGTGTAAACAGTCTCACCTGGTGAACACGGAGTGAGATGCTTTCAAATGTAAATTATTGCCTCTTTTTTGCATGCGTTTGCAGTGATGATTTGCAGCGATGGTTCGTGTTTGTCTATGGAGTACAATACTTTGACTCCTAGTGTACCTGAACTACATATATGTTTGTGTATGTCTGGTAATCTGTAATATGTTCCAATAGGATCTCCAACAAGGAAGAGTCAACCGCTGATGCGAATATCGTGTGTAGCACATGAATGTGTGTGCTAGTGTTGTGTGAATGAGTTAGCACCAATCTTGATTGCTATGGAATACAGCACCTTTGCAGTCTATATTATATATTGGGATCCAGGTACTGAAGAAAGGCGGGGCCCCCGGTTAGGGTCAATAAGACTGCTGAAACATGTCGACCAGTGGGATGCGGGATCAATAGATGTCCCTAACATCCCCATGTTCACTTTGTTTTTAACATCCCCTTAGAATGCAACAATAAAAAAAATCTTTTTGACCATATATAGGGATGTTTAATGTTGGATCCCAAAGAAATCAAGAGGAGGCACATATCAAACCTAAGTACTCCCCATCAAACTATGGAGCTCATCTGTCCCCCTAAGAATATCAGATGGATGATGCAAACCCAGTGATGAAGCATGCCCTCTAGGCTGGTGGGTGTGGGTTTTCGTTTTGCTTTTATTTTCATAAAATCTACACAGGAGACAAGAGGGTACCCACTAATGTAGGTACAACTGTGGTAAGTACTCTCACATCCTGATTGCCTATTTTCGATTAATTAGTACTATGCAGACCCTACATATCTACATACCAATAAATGGCAGGATGATTATTTCTCTTCTGTGGCCCCCATGCACGTGACTCGTCTTCTGTTACTGTGAGCTCCAGCGGTGGCAGGTCCTGTACCCCTACTATAAAGTGGTCGCTCTCCAACTCAACCCCACTGGCATGTGACCTTTACTGTGCTGCTGCGCTGGATCACATACCAGTACTAGTTAACAGATTGGAAACTAACTACTTTTGGCCTTGGAGGACCTAGGGAATCCTCCATGAAGCAACTTGCACCTTTGAAACAGCAGTCCTCTAACCTGAGAGGCATCGTGTTACATTGCCCATTACCCTTGATGAGAACAAGAAGAGAAGCAAAACCTTGGGAATCCAAGTACCGGACTCTACATCCAGTAAGCATTAGAATAATAAAAATAGTAAGTAAATAGAGAGGGTGTACAGACCAAGTTGCTGACATATATGCACTTGTGATTAAAAGACCCAAGCTGATGGCCTGGCCCAGTTCCTAGAAATAGTGAATTTTCATGGCGAAGAACTTTAATGCCATGCCTATTGGAATTGCCAATGTTTGGTAGTGATGGCGGTGGTGTTTTGTGGTGATATTGTTAGTGGTGGTAATTAGTGATGGTGGTGGTATTAGTATGGGTGAAGATGAGTTTAGTGCTATTGATGGTGGTTTTAGTGGTGCGAATGGGGGTAATGGTGTTTTTAGGGTATGGGTGGTGGAATGGTATTTGTGCTACTGGTGGTGGTGGTGGCATTTGTTTTGGGTTAGCTGTGGTGGTCGTACTGCATGTTAGCAATTAAGAACTACCACACTTGAGCCAATTTGGATTTCATCCAAGTGATCAGAAAACCCTATGCTTGAACAAGTTTGGTAGCCACCCGGAGGTGGATCTTGGTCTGATTGTCTGGGTATGGGTGCTGACAGATTCCTTGATTGAGGAGAAGACCCACAATGGGAGCAATCACTTTCTAAAACTCGCTTGGGGCTAACTTCAGCCAGAAAGGTAGGACTCAAAACTGAAAGTGTTGCTTCTGGATGGTGTAGAGTCTTGATGTTATGAACATTAGGACCCTTGCGGTTCTGAGAGGACTTCTAACAGGTATTTTGAAAGCTGCGGGAGGTTTTAAGGTGTGGTTATTAAAATCATGATGTAATGCGTACCGTTAGGGGGTTGTGTGATCATATGCTGAAGAATAAAGACGTCTGTTACAGACCTCCGTGTGTGGCGTGTTTCATTTACGTGCTCCAGGGCTGCGGAGGACGCAACAAATGGTGACGAGTAGGGGATACGTGCCCTGAAGGAACAGGACTGCTCTCCCTGAAAGTTTGCGATAATATAGCAAACTGCTCGTGCGTGCCACGTGCATCCCAGATCAATGCGAAGCAGTCTGAGGTCGGCATGTGTGGAACCAGCACGCTACACCAGCCTATACAACACCCTGGGAGAAGTTGAAGGCTTGACAGAGGAGCACAGTAATAAAGCCTGCCAGAATCCGCTGGTAAGGCCAAAGGAAGAGATACTATGCTGCACCATAACACAGAGCCATCATCGATGCAAATCAAACGCTAAAGGCAGTGATAACCAGGTATGAAAGCAGAAACTTACTTAGCGACATAAGTGAGTGAAGCGCTTTACGACCTTTGATCGAGCATGGTGACCCAAGTTCAAGCACAAAGGTCATGCTTGCAGAAGTTGCTGAGGCCGCCGGGTACAGCGAAGACTATCTGGACAGCAAATGCTCTCAATGGCAGAAAAAGCGAGCAAGAAATACAATGCAGCCATGTTCCTGAAACCACCACCGCCATTCAACAAGACAAAGAAGCAAAACATTGGTGCTACAATAGTTGCATGGATCGAAACATTTGATTACTTCATAGATGCGGTACAATAAGAAGATGATAAGCAAATCATTAAATACTTTAAGAACATTGCTGGTGATGGAGTGAAAGAAGTGATAAAGAAAGTCTAGCCAGCTGAAGCCAAATCATACCAAAAGATAAAAGAAGCGTAGGAAACTAAGTTCAATCCAACGCCGAACGCCGACTATGAAAGATGCATCTTCAGGCAAGCATGACGGCAGGTTGGTGAAACGATGGATGAGTTTGTTGAAAAACTGGACACACTCCTTAAACATTGCAAGTTCTGTGATTTCACCATTGAAGAAGCCATGCGACTCAGAATTATTGATGACTGCTTTTCCAACTCGTTTAAAAGACACATTTTGAGAGAAACACGCAGTCTGGAGAAAATGCTAATGGCTGCAAAAGCAGAAGAGCAAGCAGGTCGACAAGCTGCTGAAATGGAAGCTGGAACAGCCCGACATGAATCGCCTTGACCCTGAAAAGCAGGCACCAGTGAAAACAAGATGCAAGTAAGTCAACATCTTTAAAGAAATCAAAAATATGCTTTCAATATGGATTTTCATTTCCCCACGAAGGTAAATGTCCCGCAGTAGGACAAACATGTAAAGGTAGTGGTAAAGAAAACCACTTCATAACGGCCTACAGAGCAAAAGAAAATTTAAATACATCACGAGGGAAGGAGAAAATGGATGCCTGAACATTCAAGAGCATTCTCGCCATGCCCACAAAACCAAAAAGCAACATCAGCTACGACAAATGGAAACAAGACGTACCCAGTCGTTGTCAAGCTCATCATGCAGAGGCTCTGCGACATCACTATCGAGTACCGATAAAGAAGATGGGTGTGCGTTAATGGTAGCTACCAAAGAATGGTGCAAGGAGGAATAGCTGCTTGCAAAGAAGACCACAATTAAAAAGAAACTCACCAAACGGAACGACAATCTTCATTTGGACACTGTCCCAAAATCACATGGAAAGTGAATGATTAATCAGTAACTTTCATCATAGACAGTGGTGCTTCAATTAACATCATGCCCGTGGAAAGGTTTAACAACCTGTCCCCTGTGCCTCGCCTCTCTCCATCAGGCAAAAAGGTGTACACTTGGGCTGCTTCTGAACCACTGCAAAGCCAAGGATCTTTTACAGCAACCATGCGACACAAAACGACATCAATACAAGTGCCAAACCACGTACTACAAGGAACTTCATCAAGTGCCTGTCTACTCAGTTTTACCGCCAGTGATGACATGGGACTGATATCACTCAAATACAACTTTCACACTCAGTCTGAGATTGTGAGTAAGTTCCCATTGTTGTTTCATGGTTTAGGAAGACTCACAACAATGAAAGTGCAACTTCATATCAATAAGAACATTCGCCCTGTTGCTCAACGACACCGCAGAATCGCCTTTCATTTGAAAGAAGCTGTCGGGAAAGAACTAGAGTCACTGTTGAAACATGATATCATTGAACGCTCAACCGGTCCTACGTCATGGGTTTCGCCCATAGTGGTAGTGCCAAAAAAGGACAGTGGAGGTGCCATGCACATTTGCGTTGATATGTGCCAGGCCAATACAGCAATCGAGAGGAAAATACATCCTGGTCCTCACATAGCGGACATGATCATGCAATTGAATGGAGCCAAAGTCTTTGCCCATCTCATTTGAACAAGGGATACCATCAACTCGAGCATGAAGAGAATTGCAGGTACATTACTATTTTTTCAACTCATGTTGGTTTGTTCAGATACAAAAGACTAAGTTTTGGAATATCTTCGGTTGCAGAAATATTTCAAGATATTATACACCAAATAATTCAACCTGTTACACATGCTTTCAATTACATTAATGACATATTGGTATTTGGGACGACACAAAAGGAACAAGACAAAACTCTCACTCTGAATGTGGCAAAGTGTGAGTTTCACAAGAACAAACCAAAGTTCTTTGGGCACTGCCACCGACCTGACGAGTCCGATCCTCCGGAGTCCGAGGCCGTTTTTTTTTTTTTTACCTGACCCGGAAGTCAGGCAGAGAGGAGACACCAAGGGTCACTACGTGACCCGGAAGAAGCTGGTGGTGGTGGAGAGCGGCGTCCAGGAAGATGCGTACAAGAGGAAGAAGACCAGCGTCTCGGTGTGCGTATAGAAGAAGAAAGAGACGAAGAAGGTGAAGGAGCGGCGGAAGAAGGAGCCTAGGGAGCGAGCAGCGAGGCAGATCCTGGGGAATCCGATGCCCAAAGGAAGGAACTGACAACACCGGCGACGTCCAAATAAGAAGCGGAGTCTCCTTACCGCCAGCTGCCCTTAGAGCCCCGCCGCATCCCAGGATGGACGTGGCTTCGCCAGGTGCGTACACGGCTCCTAGATCTGAAAGAGACAATTAGTTATGGATTCCTCACCTTAGAATTACCCCCAGGCGTCAGACTGGATCCAGAGAATATTTCTTCAGTAGTACCCCTCCGCGTCGGTAGGTGGCGTTGGTCGACTCCGCTTTCGTCGTTGGCGTCGTGGTCGCCGGAATGATGTCGCGGTATCTACTTAGACGCCACCCCTGCGCGCTGACATCCGTTCTTTCTTTTTCCGCGCCAGCCAGCCCAGATCCGGAGAGGGCGGTACCTCGAGTCACTTTTTGACTCTCTTTTTGCGACTTTCTGTCGACATCTTTTTGAGTCTTTCGACTCCTGGTGCACATAGGGATGTCCCGTCCTCGAACCGGCTTCAAGGCTTGCGACTCCTGTCGCAAATTGATGTCGGTTACGGACCCACACCTCGTGTGCCTTTGGTGTTAGGAGCGCGACCACGACCCGAAGTCGTGCTCCGACTGCCAGGCCATGAACCCGAAGTCTTTGCGGGAGTGGTCCCGAAAGCTTCTCGAGGCCCGGCAGTCTGCTCCGCGCCGTTCGAGGTCCCGGTCAAGAGGGAGGTCGCAGGACCGGTCGCGGAGCCATCACCACCACTCCTGGTCGAAGTCTTCGTCTTCGGGTAAGCCGAAGCACAAGAAGAAGGCGAAGAAGCATTGTCGCTCTTCGTGTTCTCCCCGTCCGTCGGCCGACGCGACGCGGGAAGCGGAAGGTAGTCATCCGGCTCCGGCCACGGAGCCTGTTGGGTCGACTCTGGCCTTTTCTCCCTTCCCGGGAGCCTGAGCGACCCCTGCTCAACTTCGTAGCTTTTTACGAAGCACTCCATTCCATCTTTGGGCAGCCCGACTCCGCCGGCGTGCCTTCGGGCCCCGCGGACTCGGCTGGGGCTCTAGGCCTTCGATGCCTGCGGCTTCGGCTCCGGCGCCGCAGGGCCCCAGGGATCCAGGCCTGGATCCGGATCGGCGACACCTCCACCGCTGGTTGTGTCCCCAGCCGACGTCGACCCCAACCTCCCCCTCGATGTGGACACGGAGCCGGACCGGCATCGACCGACGCCGGTACCGACGCCGACCGGTACTTTTGTACCACTGTTCTCCCCTGGTGTTCCCTATCGCCCTGAGTGGCTACCAGAGGAGGGTGAGGAGGACTGGGAGGGGTCTGTGGACCCTTTGGCAGACCAGTTAGAGGAACCGGACTGGAGAGAGGAGTTGGGTGAGGCCAGTGGTCTGGACACCTCCCCAGACCTTGGCATGCTTTCTCCCCCTACTGTGGCTATGGAGGAGGGTGCATCTTGCGCAGTGGTGTTGCGTAGAGCGGCTGAGGCCTTAAACCTTGAGCTTCAAACGGTGGCGGTCAGGACTAACCTCCTGACCGAGGTGCTTCAGCCGGCAGCGGCCTCTTCAGAGCCCCTGCTGCCATTCAATGAGGCCCTTACGGACATCCTTTTGGGCACTTGGTCCAAGCCCAACACAGGGGCTCCTGTGGACAGGATGATTGCCCAACGCCACCGCCCGGCCCCGGGCGACCCCATTTTCCTCTCCCAACACCCCACCCCTGAGAGCTTGGTGGTCCAAGCCTCGACTTCCAAGGGCGCATTCCCTACCGCACCACCTGATAGGGAATCCAAGAAGCTGGACCACCTTGGGAAGAAGATGTTTTCTTCCTCCAGCTTAGGACTGCGGTCGGTGAACACTGCATGTCTCTTGGGCTGTTACTCCCACTCGGTGTGGGACTCGGTTGCACAGGTGCTGCCACAGTGGCCAGGGGAGGCCCGGGCCGTGCTCTCCCGTGCAGTTGCCGAAGGGAGAGACGCAGCGAAGTTCGCCATAAGATGTGGGCTGGATACTGCCGACTCACTAGGCAGGACGATTTCAACGTCAGTAGCCCTGAGACACTATGCCTGGCTGAGGTCCACTGGCTTTTCGGGTGATGTCCAAGCAACACTTTTAGACTTGCCCTTTGATGGCCGTCGCTTGTTTGACGACAAGGCAGACAACGCGCTTGAGCGCTTTAAGGACTCCAGGGCTATGGCCAGATCCTTGGGCCTCGCTTCCACCTCCTGCCCAGCGCAGACTGCTTTTCGCCCCTTTCGTGGCTACGGAAGGGGTGCCCTGCCACGTTCCGCCCAGAGCCACAGGCCTACGCAAGCTGTCCAGCCTCTGCGCGGCCAGGGACGTGGGTCCCACCGTCGTGGGTCTGGGGGCCAGTTGGCAGGCCAGTCCACCAGCGCCCCCTCTGCAGCAGCCTCCAAGCCCTCTTGGTCCGACCATTCAGGCCCACCATTCGCCAGTGGGCAGCAGGATTCACCATCACCTTCCCCACTGGCTCAACATCACGTCGGACAGGTGGGTTTTGCAGATAGTCCGAAGGGGCTACGCCCTCCCCTTCGAGACTACCCCTCCATCCATGCCACCTCAATTCCATCACATGTCGGAGGATCACTTGGCCCTTCTCCAACAGGAAGTTACGGCTCTCTTGGCCAAGGGAGCCATCGAGCGAGTTCCTTCCCCAGAAGTAGGTCGTGGTTGTTATTCCCACTACTCTCTGGTGCCCAAGAAGGACAAGGGCCTGCGTCCTATCTTGGATCTCAGGAACGTCTACTGCTTCCTCCGGAAGGAGAAGTTGAAAATGTTGACACTAGCTCAGGTCCTGTCTGCCCTCGACCCTAGAGACTGGATGGTAGCGTTGGACTTGCAGGACGCTTATTTTCACATCCCCGTCCTGCCGGCCCATCGGTGTTACCTCCGGTTCACGGTAGGCCACAAGCACTTTCAGTTTACCGTGCTCCCCTTTGGCCTTACCAGCGCCCCTCGGGTGTTCAAGAAAGTGCTGGCGGTGGTCGCAGCTCATCTGCTCAGATCAGGGGTTCCAGTCTTCCCCTATCTCGACGACTGGCTGTTGAAGGCGGGCTCGCCCCAGGCTGTCGTCTCCCACCTCCAGACTACGGCCGACCTCCAGCATTCGCTGGGGTTTACCATCAATGTGCCGAAGTCACACCTGATTCCCTCTCAGAAGCTCCTTTTCATTGAAGCGGTTCTGGAAACAGCGCAGTTTTGGGCTTATCCTCCCGAGCAGCGAGTCTGGGATTTTCGGGCTATGATTCCGGTCTTTCAGCCTCTATCCCGGGTTTCGGTCAGAATGACCCTGAGGCTACTGGGCCTCATGGCCTCCTGCATCCTGCTGGTGGGCTATGCCAGGTGGCATATGTGGGCTCTGCAGTGGGACCTGACGTTCCAGTGGGCACAGCATCAGGGGAATCTTTCCAATTGCGTCCAGATCTCGGAGGGCACTGCACACCAATTGCAGTGGTGGCTAACGAACCAGGATTGGCTCAACGGCAGATCCCTCTCCCTTCCCCAACCAGAGTTCACAGTGGTGACAGATGCATCACTTCTGGGGTGGGTGGCCACATGGGAGAGGCGGAGATCAGAGGCCTCTGGTCTCCGGCAGAGCCCGGGCTCCACATCAACCTTCTGGAGCTTCGGGCGATCCGTCTTGCACTGAAGGCATTCCTTCCTTCTGTGAATGGGAGAATAGTGCAGGTGTTCACGGACAACACCACCGCCATGTGGTACTGCAACAAACAGGGCGGGGTGGGGTCGTGGACCCTATGTCAGGAGGCACTTCGTCTCTGTAAGTGGCTGGAATATCACGGCATGTCCCTGGTGGTTCAACACCTGGCAGGTTCTCTGAACGCCAGGGCGGACGAACTCAGCAGCCGGTGCTTGATGGATCACGAATGGCGTCTTCACTCGGAGGTGGTGCAAGGTCTCTTTAAGCGGTGGGAAGAGCCTTGGTTAGATCTATTTGCCACCGAAGAGAACGCACAATGTCAGCAATTCTGCGCATTGGAATTTCCAAGGCGGCACTCGCTAGGCAACGCTTTTCGTCGCGAGTGGAGTTGCGGTGTTCTATACGCCTTTCCGCCTATACCACTTCTGTCCAGAGTGCTGAAGAAGATCAAGCGTGACCGGGCCCAAGTCATTCTTGTGGCTCCAGACTGGGCACGAAGAGTCTGGTATCCCTAGCTTCTGCACATGGCCATCGATCCTCCGATCAGACTGCCCCTTCGGGAGGATCTTCTGTCACAGCAGCAGAGGACGGTCCTCTATCCGAACCTGTCTAGCCTCCACCTCCTTGCGTGGAGATTGTGGAGCGGCGACAGTTGACAGCTTTCGACCTTCCTCCCGAAGTCTGTAACGTTATCTTGGCAGCCAGGCGTCCCTCCACCAAAACGGTACACCCCTGTAGATGGAACAAATGTGTGGCATGGTGCGCAGCAAAGGCTGTGGATCCCCTCTCTGCACCCCTTTCAGAGGTTCTCCTCTTCATTCTTTCTTTGGCCCAGCAGGGCTCTGCTCTGGGCACTTTAAAAGGCTATCTTTTGGCCATTTCGGCCTTTCTTCGGCTTCCTGATCAGCCTTCTCTTTTCAAGTCCCCTATTGTAAATCGCTTCCTTAAGGGCATCACTCACTTGTTTCCTCCAATTCCTTTCATAATGCCCCAGTGGGACTTGAACCTGGTTCTGACCTACCTTATGTGCGCTCCTTTCGAGCCGCTGCATAACTGTCCTCTCAGACTTTTGACTCTTAAAACTGCCTTTTTGGTTGCCATCACCTCTGCTCGCAGGGTGAGTAAGCTTCAGGCTCTTTCTTCCAAGCCTCCTTTCCTGGCTGTTCATCCTGACAAAGTTGTACTTCGAACTAGGCCTTCTTTCCTTCCCAAAGTGGTTACCTCTTTCCACATAGGACAGACCATCACTTTGCCCACCTTCTTCCTGCCCCCGCACCCTTCTAAAGAGGAGGAGAGGCTCCACCGTCTGGATCCAAAACGTGCGCTTTCATTCTATTTGGATTGCACAAAACAATTCCGGGTGGATGACCAGCTCTTTGTTGGCTATGTGGGAGCCAAGAAAGGTCGGGCCGTGCAAAAACAAACCATCTCTCGATGGTTTGCTCTTTCCATCAAAATCTGCTATTCCTTAGCGAAAAAGGAACCTCCAGTGGGGTTGCGTGCCCATTCCACCAGGGCAACGGCAGCTACTACTGCTTTGGAACGTGGAGTCCCCCTTCATGACATCTGCCAGGCAGCTACGTGGGCTTCATTGCACACGTTTACCAAACACTACTGCCTGGACAGCCAAGTCCGGAGAGACGGCTTCTTTGGCCGTTCAGTTCTCCAGGACTTTCTGGTGTGAACTTGGTTTGCAGACCCACTTCCGGGGTTGGTATTGCTGGGGTATCTATTCTAAGGTGAGGAATCCATAACTAATTGTTTCTTTCAGATGAACAAGTTAATTACCTTCGGTAACTATATATCTGTAAGAGACATAGATTAGTTATGGATTCCTCACCGCCCCACCCATCCTCCCCGTTCTGCTAACTGACTTCTAGGGTAAGGGACTTCCCTTCAGGGCCCTAGTTTTGTGCACCAGTGGTCAGTGTCTTGCATGGCTCTGCGCTTCTGGCGTGAATGTTGTGTAAAGAACTGACGTCAGCGCGCAGGGGCGACGTCTAAGTAGATACCGCAACGTCATTCTGGCGACCACGACGCCAACGACGAACGCGAAATCGACCGACGCCACCTACCGACGCGCAGGGGTATGCCCTAGTTTTGTGCACCAGTGGTCAGTGTCTTGCATGGCTCTGTGCTTCTGGCGTGAATGTCCTGTAAAGAACTGATGTCAGCGCGCAGGGGGGGCGTCTAAGTAGATACCGTGACGTCATTCCGGCGACCACGACGCCAACGACAAACGCGGAATCGACTGACGCCACCTACCGACGCGCAGGGGTACGGCTGAAGAAAAATTCTCCGGATCCAGTCTGACGCCTGGGGGTAATTCTAAGGTGAGGAATCCATAACTAATCTATGTCTCTTACAGATATATTGTTACCGAAGGTGAGTAACTCGTTCTTCGGGGCCGAAAATAACATTAACATAGTGGGAAAAGGAGGGAGGAGGATTTGAAAGGGAAAGAAAAAGGGGAGAACACCGAAAAACCTTTTTAGTATAACTCCTCCCTTAATAATAATAACGACAATAAAAAGAAGGAAAGAAAAATAGTAACCAATGGAAAGCCTTAAAATAAACGAAAAGAGGCACTAGAACCCCAAGTCAAAAGAGAAGGGTTCATCCTTTATTTCTGGTGACATCGATATTTTTTTCTTTGGAGCGTATTTTGTTTTCTTTTTTTTTCTCTTTCTCTTTCACTCAGCTTTATTAACCAGCACCTCTTACCAGAAGGGATAGGAAGAGGTCACTCTACTAATCCACATTCTGTTAAATAATTTTTTTTAAAAAGGATTGATTCTTACCTGTATCTTTGTTTCTGTCGAGGGTCCTGGCGGAGACGAACGCCGAAGAACCTAAAAAGGAAGAAGACGTTGTTAAATATAACGTGGGACTTTTATGTTACTTTCTTCAGACATACGTCTACCAGTTGCCCCTTGAAATAAAGTATAAGGCAATAACCTACTTCTTGAGTGGTTGATTGGACGTTAAGACCTACGGTTGGTCACAGGCACATATTCTCGGAGGGAGGAATGACTCCTGACCCGGATAGGGTGCAAGCATTGTCATCTGCTTGCCCCCCATAAGATGTAACCATGCTGCCTTCCTTCTTAGGCATGGCCAGTTATTGCTCAAGGTATATCAGTGACTTTGCTACAGTGAGTGTCCCATTGAGAGTCTTGAGAAAGCGAAATGTCCCATTCCAATGGACCCCTGAATATGATCAAAGTTTCAAAAGAATAAAATATGCGATTGAAAATGCAACTGAAATGGCCAACTTTGACCCCAAATTACATACTGAAATCACAGTAAATGAGAGCCTGGTGGGGCAGGGAGCTATTCATGCTCAACACAATGGTCATCCGAATGCTCAGAGACACATTGTGGCCTATGCCAGTCGAAGTATGTCTGAAACTGAACGTGCCTATTCTCAGCCGGAGAAGGAGAGTCTGGCTGTGGTGTGGGCCTGTGAACATTTTCATGTGTTTCTGTATGGAAAACATTTCACCATCATCACAGATCATTTGGCTCATTGTTCGTCTACTCCTGAGAGCTTGAGTGAGGTAAACCCGCCTGAACATCCATGTTAAACATCTGAGTCTATGTCATCGGTGAATAGTCCATGTACCACTCAAATAACTCATACTACTGGATCTGGCAGACAAGTGCGAGAGCCTCAACGACTCATTGATGAAATATGATGTTGATTTTGTTTGTACTTTTTATTTAAGAAAGGAGGAGATGTAGAGTCTTGATGTTTTGAGCATTAAGACCCTCGCAGTTCTGAGGACTTCAAACAGGAATTACGTAAGCTGCTGGGAGGTATTAAGGTGTGGTTATTAAAATCATGACATAATGCGTACCGTAAGGGAATTGTGTGATCATATGCTGAAGAATAAAGACGTTTGTTACAGAGCTCCGTGTATGGTGTGTTTAATTTACGTGCCCCCGGGCTAGGGAGGAAGCGACAGATGGCAAATGTGAGATATTTCTGATGATTCTTATGAGTTTGGATATGGAGATTTGCATCTTGCAGAACCATGTGGTTAAGAGCTCTTGAGGCTGGACTACAGGAATTATTTTCTGCAAGCAATATGATTTGATTTGATTTGTCGACTTATATAGCGCACATATGCCCGAAGGCGTCTTGGCGCTGGGTTTGGCAGGACATATGAGGTGATGGGATTGAGCGATGCGTTATGGGTTTCCAGAGCTCAGTCGGAGAAGAGCCAAGTTTTCAGTAGTCTTCTGAAGGACATGAGTGAGGTACTGTTTTTTATCGGCATTGGCAAACGGTTCCAAGTTTTTGCTGTTCCCAATATGAAACTTCTTCCTCCCCTGTGAACCTGCCTGTACTTGGGTAATTGTAGCAGTTTTAAGTGAGAGGATCTGAGATTTCTGGCTGGTACGTACCATTTAAAGTGCGATCTCAGATATAGTGGTCCTTTACCCTGAAGTGCCTTATAGGCCAGACATTGTGATTTGAAAATAATTCTCTTCCCCACTGGGAGCCAGTGAAGGGCTCTCAATCTATGGGAGATTGCTTCATGTTTGGGGACACCCAGTATCAATCTGGCGGCGGCGTTCTGCAGACGCTGCAGTTTTGTAGATACTGGGATTGTAGCCCTACATATAGGGCGTTACCGTAGTCCAATCTCGAAAGGGCCAATGATGTCACCAACGTCTTTAATGCTTCCGGGGATATGAAAGGACGAATCTTTCTGATCATCTTTAAGATCCCCCAGAAGGTGGATGAAAGCTTATTGATTTGACCGTCAAATATCAGCTTGTCATCAAAGACCACACCTAGGTTCTTGACCTTGGAGACTGACATCGGACAGTCTCCAAGGTTATCTGGCCACCATCTTGGTCTTGGCTATGTCTTGAAATGGATTGTTGACACCCTAAAATGCACTTTTTTCTAATCTAGAACAGGCTGGACCTCTTATGCTTTGTCCACCAAAAACAATATAGTATATTCCAAGCTCTTCCAAGAAAACTGGGAATATTGCCTTTTTGAGAATTAAACATTTCACACCTTCCTATAAGCCTCTGTTATTTTCTTTTCCTTTGAAACAGGAGTGAGGATGAGCACCGACTCTGGAGTAGTTGATGTGAAATGGATATGATATCTGAACGATAGTGAGCACCCTAAAATCCAAGACATCTGTCTCCCATCCTGCTGTAAAGTGTTGGATATGACCTTGAACTGGCTCCACTTTATCCACTACACCCCAAGAGTTTGGAGCACTGGGTCTTTAGACCAGATGATTTGCTGGCTAGGGACGGTCTTCGAAGATCGATGTGCTTGAATCTTCTCCCTTTTAGATTGTTTATGACTATCCTATATGATCGATGAGCTTGTAGCCTTAAAAAGATGAGCATGCTTTCTGTCTTTGAAGTTTTTATTAATCATAACATTCGAATTATCCTCTGGCAGCTTAATTTAAAAACAAGTATTTTTTAGTAAAGCTATTTTTCAGAACTTCTAGCCGAGTTAGAATAGTGCCACCCATAACCATAGCTGAAGCCATCACAAGCAGTGTCAGATATGAACCTTGCCTAATGTTCCATTTTTGACTTAATATTGTGCTGTATATGCAGCATAAGTTCTGGCTCTCAGAGTCAAGTTACAAGCTGCATATGCCTTTTTCAAAGATGACTGTGCCTTTTTTTCCCAGTTCCGAAGGTGTGCAATTTTCTGGATGTACAGTAGTCTTTCTTGCCAATGTGGCCAACATGGAATCAACTTTTACTGAATGTGGTAGAACTGTGTCAGCTTGATCCAGCACATTCATCTTTTGAATAAATATAAGTATTTGTAAATGTTTAAAATCCTTCCATTCTCTAAGAATTAAGGAGTGACACCTATCATGTAATAGAAGAACGGGACCTGCGGGTTTCTCACATCAAGGAAACACCACAATTGGATCCTCCTTCTCTGCTTGTGCTGGAGGAAATCCAAATTCTCTCAAGGGCATAATCATTTTTTTTTGCCTCTTTTTTTCGCACATATTTCCTCTTCGTAAAAGTACTGGCTTCATCTGGTGAAGAGGAACAAAGTGAAGATGAATCCCCTCTGTTATGATGGTTACCTCTCTTTCTTCTCTCGCTCTCTCTCTGCTGCCAATGCTCTGGCTATATTATCTTTTGTTATGTAATGTGTATTTGTATTGCACACGACTCACCTGGCAGGAGTGTCCTGGCTCTGAAGCTGGAGCTGTATGGCCCGAGGCAGGGACAGGTGAAAAATCCCACTTCCGTTTCTTGTGGAGTTCAAGAGCTGAGAAGGTGACTCTGATGTGCAGGGATAGGTCGTGCCAGGCTGTAGGCACAATTTTATTAAGGCACCCTGTACCTGCGTATACTACTTTTTTCAGCTTCCATACATACATCGGTTCCTGCAAGCCATTTTTCTTTTGTGTGTGGCACCAGTGACCCCCATATTTGTGCGATATCCCTTTTTGCCATCGCAATGAGCAGAATGATAGTTGTTTCCGGGGAAGATCTCTGTCCCCAGGGACACCAAGTAACACAAATTGTAGATTGTGCAGAATTTAATTTCTAGTACATCGCTCAGCTCTTTCAGGATTGTGTACCAATAGTTCTGGATCTTAGGGCAGCCCATATTAAATGATAGAAGGAATCTTCTGTGTTATTACATCTCAGACAAGTGGGTATTTGAGCAGTCCCCATTTTGTGCAGTTTGACCCTATCCAGATACGTTCTGTGCTGGACCTTGAGTTGGATTAGGCTGAACCTAGTTCTGATGGCTATCTTTCTAAGGTGCATCAAGGCAGCCTCCCAGTAATATCTTCCAGGGTCCCCACATCCCTTTCCCAGCGCTGCCTTAGGAGTTTGAAATTATCTGGAATGTTGTTTATTATAGTTTTATATATGGAGGAGACTGCTCCCTTACCCAGTAGACCCTTCAGTAAATGGCTTTCAAGTGGAGCATACTCGAGTATGTCTTCCCAGTCAATGATCTCTGTGTAGAGGGCTTTTTTAAGTTGAGTGTATTCATAATATTGTGTACGTGAAAACTTGTGCTCCTCCTGGAGCTGCTCGAAGTACTTAAAGGTACCGTCCTCAAGTATGTCCCCGGGTTTGGATATACCAACCAACTCCATCGACTATATCCTTGTAGCTCGCACCTCTCTCAGTGGAGCACCCTCAAACAACTGTGTCTCTAAGATGATTTTGCCCCTTTATCTGATATGGGTCATTGCTTTATCCCATGCAGTCAGAGCTGCCTGTGTGAGAGCCAGGAGTTT
Source organism: Calotriton arnoldi (assembly GCA_963921515.1). NCBI lineage: Eukaryota > Metazoa > Chordata > Amphibia > Caudata > Salamandridae > Calotriton > Calotriton arnoldi. Next base: position 1,297,551 of record CAWUFW010002778.1, on the reverse strand, counting down.
TGTTCTCCCCATCCTTCCATACAAATAGTTCACCCAGATGGGTGCAGTCATGCACCGTCCATCCAGTCTGACTGCTGGGACATTAATCTATTCTTTTATTACCTGTATCTGAGAAGCACAACAGTAGGCCCTTAAATTAATGTTTCGTGTGGAAGCGCTATTCCCCAGTTATATACCAATCTGCAAAGGATACTGAGAGCTATCCACGGGGTAGCACCATCCCAGATTAACAGTTTGATTTCTTTCTCTGTTCTGATGAAAACAGACTTGGGTATCAGAAATGGCGCGTTTTGCATCACATACAAAAGTTTTGGGAGTGTAATCATTTTGAATATGGCTGCTCTACCAAAGAGAGATAGCGGTAGTCTGCACCATGTGGAAATCTCTCCTTGCATATCAGTCACATGCCTCTCTAAGTTGTAAAGAATCTGTCCAAACATGGTGTGATATAGATGGCAAGGTATTTAAAGCCATCGAACACTGCCCTGATCGGGTCGGAGATGACATCCTCCTGTACCCAGTAACCCATTTTATAGAACACTGATTTACCCCAGTTCACTTTATATCCGGAATACTCTCCAGAGTGCTCAAACAGTGCTAGGATAGGCCGCAGCATCTCTCTGGGGTTGGCCACATAGAGTAGGACATCAATTGTGCAATGGGAAATCTTTTCCCTCTGTTGATCATTACCTCCCGTCCCTCACTCACCTTCCTTCAGCACAAGTGAGGCCCCGCCTCCCACCCAGACCTACCCCCAGCCCATAAAAACTCTGCCCGCCCCCACCACCACCAGTTTTTTTTCTGTCTCCCTAGTGAGACTTACCTTTTCAGTTCCTCCCAGTGGCGGTGCTGGGAAGTCTTCGGTCTGGTTCTCTGCGACGGCGGAGCCCTCTGCAGCGTTCTCCCGTCGGTGCTTCCTCTCCTCGTCTCCCTCGTGGTATGGGGGCGGAGTGGTTGCTCGGGAAACCGCAACGGTGTTCGGCGGTCCTCCTGTCGCTGGGGCTGTGTTTCCGGGTCGGGCCTGCGAGGCTGCCTCTACTCCCGGACTGCGCACATCACGGAGGCCTGGTAGGCCGGGTTTTTAACCCGTTATTTGTTTCTTTTGGGCTTTTTCTGCTGTTTTTGGTGGCGATTTTTCTTGGCCGGCGTGGTCGTATGTCTGCCTTGTCCTGGGGCTGCTGAGGAGTGTTATCTCTGGTTTCTTGCTGTCCTGGGTAGCATGAGGTTGTTTCGGTGGGGGCATTCTGGTGTCCTCTTCTTCTTCGTCATCTACTGATGGGTCTCCGGTCCCCCTGGGGCGCCCTGGTCGCCTGGGCTCCGTGGGGGGTGTAGTGCCTCTCATGTCTACGGATGGTGCAGGGCTTGATTGAGGCTGCTGTGTCCAGTGCTCTGCGGGCTCGGCCGGTGCCTTCTGGTCCGTCCCGTCCTCGTCCATTGGATCCTGTGGGCGACTGGTTCCCGTCTGTGGGGGGGGGTCCTTCTCCCGCCTCTGGCGGTGCATATGTCTCCGGGGAGGTGATGTGGGTCATTCTGGCTCCTGTGTGGGACGATTGGGTTTTCATCATTTCCAGCTGGGCGGGGACTGTGGACATCTTTTTCCTTGGTACTCTCGGCCCTCCCGGTTGGGCTTGCCCTTCGGGCCCAGTGTGGGGAATGGTGCTGTGGGAGTGGCGTGCGATGGACGTACTGCGGGTCCCTCGCTTCCTCCGGTCTCCTGCTTGTTGGAGGGGGTCGACCCCTTTCCTCCCATTGTACAGTTGGACTCTGTCCTGGCCGCGCTGCTTGGCGAGTCTGCTGTTCTGCCTGAGGTTTGTACCCCGTCTGATGCGACGGATTGGTAGGTGGTCTCTGTCCGTGGGAAGGCGTTTGCGGCTGCTGCCTTAGCGCTGGGGACTGGCCTGTTCTATGCTTATTCTGCGCTCTCCTTGGTGCAGGGTTTTGTGGAATTGGCGGCGGCTGTTCAGGGTGGCTCGGTGTCCTCTGTCCTTCTGGCCGCCTTGGAGCATATGCGTGCCTTGCCTTGTGTTGGGCATTCAGCTTCGTCTGGTGTGCCTTGGACTGGGGCCTCTCAGTCATCCCCCGAGGTGGGTGTCTCATCCGTCTTTCTGGTGGGAGCGGTTTTGGCCCGGTTTTTCACCCATGCTCGCTGCCTCCATGCCTATGGGCTTTGCCATGTAGGGTCCCTGCTGCTGCTGTCTGGTTGTTCCCTGCTGGTGGGTTGCCGGCTCCGGTTTTTTTCTTCGGGGGTGGCGCTGGGACGTTTCGGATTGCTGATTCCTGCGCTGTGTTGCTCATGGTTCCGTGATCATCTTTTGGCGGGTTTCTCTGGATGCTGGGGTTCCGTTGGCTCCTGTGCTCTCTCTCCGGTCTGCGCAGAGTGGATCTGCTGGATGAGGTGTCCTGTTTGCTTGCCGATCGGTCCGTCTGTCGGATTCCGGTCGCGGACGTCGGCGCCGGGGCCTAATCCTTTCTGTTCCCGGTGCTGGCGGTGTCCGGCGGTTTTCGTCATGTTCTGGGTCTCCATTGGGTCGACTCCTGGGTTCGGGCTGTTCCCTTCCGTGTGTTGACCCTTCCGGCGGTTCTTCGTCTGGTTTGGCCGGGCAAGTTTTTTTGCCTCCTTGGTTTTCGGGGACGCCTCTCTCCGCGTCCCTGTCGCCGCCTCTGTGGGTGGCGCCCGTTTTCTATTTTGCGTTCTTCCCTTCGGCCTCTAGTCTTCTCCCATGGTCTTCTCGGAGGTCCAGCTCCTCTCCTGGATCTACTTCCTACGAAGGGGGTATTCCTTCCTCATTCTTGGTCGTCCTCTTACTACTTGCAGCCAACGGGTCTCTTTTCGGGGCGACCTTGGTGGTTCTGCCGGGGCGTGGCTTTTTGGTGTACTGGGAGTTTCTTCTTTGTCTCCCTCTCGAGCCGTGGTGTTCATCAGGGCTCGTTTCCGGTCTCTGGTCGGCCAGGTTCCTGTCCGTCTGGCGCCTGGTCTCTCTTGAGTTGCTGGTTCTGGCCTTGAGGTCCCTGGGGGCTCCCCCTACGGTGGCGTAGCTGTGGGTGCGGGGGGCTTTTGGCCTCTGTGCTGTTTCTGGTTCCCTGGGCTAGTTTTCACCTTCTTCTTCTGGCCAGCTGGATCCTATTGTGTTGGTCTCCGGGGTCTCAGAGTCTGTGGTCCCCGCTGCCCGTTACGGATCAGATCCGGGGGGAGCTCTCCTGGTGGCTCTGCCGGCGTCACCTTCTGGCAGGGATTTCTTTTGGCTCCTCTGGATCCGCTTGTGGTGTCTACGACCGCCAGCCTGTCGGGGTGGGGGGGCTTGGCTGGGGTCAGCTCAGGTTCGGGGTGCAGGTCCCTGCTGGACTCCTGAAGGTCTTCAAATTGGCAGGAGTTGCGGGCGATTTGGCTTGCCCTGGTTCACTTTCTGGACTCTCTGAGGGGCCATTGGGTGCTGGTTCAAATGGACAATCTGGTGGCAAAGTCCTATGTCACCCGTCAGGGGGGGACCAGGTCCCAGTCCTTGGACTTGATAGCCAGCGACGTGTTTCTGTGGGCTCAGGTCTGGGTGCTGGGTCTGTCTGCTCTCTACATTCGGGGGGTGGCCGATGTGCGGGCGGCTCTGTTGAGCAGGGCCATTCCTTCGTCGCGGGCTTTCTCTCTCCTTTCCCAGTTTGTTCGACCAGTTGGTGGGTCGTTGGGGCCTCCCGGTGGTGGGCCTGTTTGCGGACCCGGGGAATGCCAGGGTGGCCCTGTTCTGTTCTCTGGGCCGGTGTCCCGGGACTCTGGGAGTCGACGGGTTGACCTCTTCTTGGCCTCGGGGTCTTCTGTATACCTTCCCCACCACCCCTTTCCGCTCCTCCGGGCCTTTCTGGTGCAGGTCCGGAGGGACTGTGCTCAGGGGTCATTTGTATTCTCTCACGCAGAACTGTTTGTAGGCTTCCCATATAACAGTGGGGGTATTGACTGATTCCACGTTCTCCTAAAAGTATATTATCAAGACTACCTGTATTTCCCTTGTGGTTTCTGGGTCCCTCAACTCTCATGTGTTACTCTCCAACATTGTTCCACATGGCGAGTTTTATTACCTAGGGTTATGTTATGTTTTTTTTTTTAATATATCTTTATTGGCATTTTAAACAAACATGACAAAAACGGCATGGACAGTCTCAGAATTATACAGTAAGGGTCATCAGATATTCGTGAACCCAAGGTTGATAGGGCCAGATACATTCCATGCGTGTGAATTAAACCTATCATTAAGAGCTTGGGGCCATATGTATCAAGCCTTTTTCCCGTTTGCAAAAGGGCAGATTCTCAGAATCGGCCCGTTTGCGAATTGGAAAAAGCCTTTTGGGATGTATCATCCCAAAAGGCCATCGCAAAATAGAGAATTGCAAAATTAGCGATTCTCTATTTTGCAAATGCAATTAAGGAATTGCAAATTGCGATTCCTTAAATGCAATTCTGGAAGCACCAGAAATTTGCTATTTGGCCTTAAGGAATTGCAAATTACCACCAACTTCAAGTTGGTAATAATTTGCGATTTTCTTTAAAAAAGCACTTTTTGATTTTTTAAAAGTGCCATATGTCGCACATACATGCCCTTAGGGCATGTATGTGCGCAAAATAGTGCACACATGCATATTTCAGGGGTGCAACAGGGTGTCCTTTTGGCACCCTTGCAACCTTGAAATTGCATTCTCAATTTGCGATTCTCTAATTGGTAATCGCAGATTGAGAATATCTTCCCATTCATTCCTATGGGCCTCCTAGCCCATAGGAATGAATGGGAAGGTATTCCTTATTTGCGAATCTCAATTTGCGATTCGCAAATAAGGAATATGTAGGATTCGCAAAATGTTTAGCAAATCCTACATACATTGCATTTTGCGATTCTCTAATTGCGATTCGCTAAAAATCGCAAAACTCTTTTTTGATACATATGGCCCTTAGTCCCATCATCATGAATTCTTCCTTACCGATTCCCGTCCCCATGAGGCCATATGCCTTGGTCCATGTCTCCACAATGTTCGAAAGAAATCCTGTGTCAAATAAACCCAACGTCCATCCCCCCCACCCGCAACTAAAATATACCCCCCACCATGTCTGGTGTATGTCCCTGTAATGTAAACCAGTGTCTCTGCCTTTTATCCGCATCAGTACGCTGTCCAATAAGTCTAGGACAAGTGTTCTCCCCTTTCACCTCATTGCCCTCTGGCCCACTATCCGTCTGTGCACTCCCCGTGACCTCGTCTCACGGTACAGCGTCTGCCCCCTCACTTTTCAGCTCTCCCAACATCGCCTTCCATGCCTGCAGGTCATCCTCTAACTTTTCATCGCGTCTGATCTGTTGCATTCGAACCACCTTAGCTGTCGCCCACTCCTTAATGTCTCGTACCCATTGCATCATTTTGGGCGGCCTGCGAATCAACCATGAAATAGCTATCCGGCGTTTCGCCAACACCAGTCCCAAAAGGACAAACTTCCTGCTAAGATTCCTGTTTTTAGGTCGGGGCAACAAACCAAGCAGCACCACCCGGATCTCCCTTAATATCTCCCACCCCGTCACTCCCCTCAACGCATTCAAGATGTTAGTCCAGTATAACTGAAGCTCTGGGCAGGACCAGACCATATGGATAAATATAGCCTCCGCCTCCCCACATCTGGGACATTGCCCTGATTGTTCCGGATAAATCCTGTGTAACATCTTGGGAGTAAGGTATGTCTGGTGTACAAAATTGAATTGAATTAGCTTGAACCGTGTATTCGAGCTCACCTGCTTAACCCCTTCGTGGATTTTAGTCCAGTCCCTCTCTGTTATGGGGTCCCCCGTCAGTGTCTCCCACTTTGTCTGGACCAGAAGTGCCCGGACCGTCCTGTGGTCTCGGATTGCCCGGTATAGGTGCGACATCAATCTACGCCCCATGGCCATCATTATCAGAGTATGTAACACATTAGAGACAGGAGGTTCTTCAGGGAACATGGGCCATGGCTCCCTAGCCACCTGTGCTATTTTCCCATACTGTAGGAACTGCCCTGGGCCCAGCGCAAAGGCAACTGTCGCCTGCTCTCGCGTGATGTACTGCTTGTTGTCATATAGGTCCCCCATGGTTAGGCCCCCCCCTCCCGCCATCTACGTACAGACATAGATGAGTAAATTTGGTGAAAGGGTTGAACAACCCACAAGGGCATGTCCGGGGCATAGGGAGCCCTTCTTAGCACTTTCCGGACTACAAGTTACCATATTTCCGCTACATGCCGAACAATATATGGGCTTGTCAGAGGTAGCTGTGCTCCCAACATTAGCAATTCAGGGAGTGTTCTGTCCCCGAAGGTCCCTGTCAGCAGGGCCTTCTCCCAGTTCTCATTGCCGTCCAGCCAGTGTACCGCATGCTGCAGCTGTGAAGCCGCATAATACAATTCTAGACATGGAACTTCCAGTCCTCCGTTCTGCCAAGTTCTCTGAAGAGTGACCAGGCTGACCCTTCGTCGCTTGGGCCCCCACAATAAATCTGTCAGAAGCCTGTCCAGCGTTACAAAGAAATGTCGGGGGATCTTAAAGAAAGAGTGCTGCATCACATAGAGGCATCTGGGTAAGACAACCATTTTAGTCAGGGCAATCCTCCCCATAAGGGACAGAGGCAGTTCCCGCTAGAAGCGCACCGAACCCCGCAATCCCTCAATTACTTTTCCAATGTTCAACGGCAGATACTGCTCGGCCGTCTCCGCCAGTCTGACCCCCAGGTATCTAGGTGTGGTCCTCACCCATGGGAGCCCCACCTCCGGCAATCCCCCATCCGGGAGCAAAGCCAGTCTCCCCAGTGGGATTAATTTCGGCTTCCCTGAGTTAATCCGTAGCCCTGACATGTGTCCAAACCTTTCAAGGGCTCGAGTAGTGTCGGTATCGCCTGAGCAGGTTTTCGGAGATACACCAAGGTGTCGTCTGCATACATTGACACCACATGGTTGACCTCTCCCAGCGGGATCCCAAAGGCCTCCATCTCTTTCTGCAGGCCTGCCGCTAGGAGTTCCATTGCCATGGCAAAAAGAAGTGGCGACAGCGGGATGTTATATTATGTTATAGTATTTATAGAGCACATGGCTGCCCCAGCAACGGGGCGTCCCAGCGCTGACTGTCAAAAATTGTAAAAAGGGGAATTGTAAAAGGTGAGTGGTCCAATATTCAGTGTGCTAGATATTCTGCTTCTATAAGCGGAGGGATTTCCCCAGTGGTAGCTAATATGTGACTTAGTCTGGAGAATGTCCGGAGTGCCCCAAAGAAGTATGAGAATTATCTGGCAGTGGGTGTGTTCAGTCTCCCTAAGTCCACAAGCCCTAGCACTCTACCAAACTGTGCTAGCCGTGTTTATTGTGGGACCTGTCAACTACGGGCCTTGTCCAGTCCATGTCCGCTGCCGTAACATCATTAAAATCATTGTTCACTATTGGTAGTGTTTCTCTGGGCTCTAGCAGTATATGGCCAATTTTCTTTAGTGTGTCTTTCTGTAGGCGTCGGGATGTATAGACGTTAATATTAGTGTAATCTTGTGACCCACGGGTCCCCTGTATCCCTATCACTGTGCCACTTGGATCGACCATCTGTTAGCGACAAGGAAGGAGGGATTCTTTTTTGCTAGTATTGCCTCCCCTCAGACCCCTGAGAGAAGCATGCATGTCCAATGGAAATGAAATGTTCCGTACCAAAGAATCTACTTTTCATCCCTTTCAAGTGTGTTTCTTGGAGCAATACAATGTCTGGTGCTGCCAGTATATTGCACTACCAAGCCCAGTTTAATTTTGTTGCCCAGGCCATTAACATTCCTCGTAAGGAGTTTAAGGGTCCTGCCATCTTTTCAGCCATTTTCAAATAAGTGGATCTGACACGAGGACAATGTTTTGTAAGACTTTGTATGTGTGTGTGGGGAGTTTGAAGAGTGCTTGTTTCTGGATTGGGAGCCAGTGGCGTTTTTTGAGGTGTGGGCTGATGTGAGTGTGGACTGGGATTTTGAGTGTGAGCCTGGCCTCTGGATTTTGTATGGTCTGGTGTCTTTTGGTCAGTTGTTCCTTTGATTACAGCATAGATTGCGTTGCCATAGTCCAGCTTGCTGGTGATGAGGGCTTGGGTGACAGTTCTTCGAGTGTTGGTGGGGAATCATTTGAAAATCATCTTGAGTGTGTGAAGCAGTAGAGACTGTGTTCACTTGGCTAGGCATGATGGGTTGGTGTTTATTACTATTCTTCACATGGGTTGCCTGGAGGGGTGTGGGTCCGAGGTCGGCAGGCCACCATGTGGAATCCCAGAGCAAGCTGTCTTTGCCTAAGATTACTACTTCTGTCTTGTCTTGTTCGTATTGAGGCAGTTCATTTTCATTCATCAGGTCACTTCGGTCATGCAAGGGGATTAATTGGTCCAGCTGTTTGCCGTCATGTTAGAGACGGAGAGTATACGCTGGGTGTCATCGGCATAGGAGATGAAGTTGATTCCATGGGCACGGATGATGCTGGCAAGTTGGGCCATGTAGGCATTGAAAAAGGTGAGGCTGCATGAGGATCCTTGTGGAACAGAAGGGTTGCAAGGGTGGAAGGGTCCAGTTGGGACTTGAAATTCTCATGGATTCTGGTGATCTTGTGGATAAGGAATGTTCCCTTTTTGTTTTTTTAAATCATGAAGCAGGATTTTCTTTTGGAAAATAAAAAATAAAATGCTCTCCTCGCCATGGGAGTCCTCTCCCATGGCAAGGGGAGCATTTAGCAGTTTTCACTGCCCTTTACCGCCAATGTTTTCCTGGTGATAGGCCGTCAAGATTGACCTCTAGTCCACACATCTAAATTAGGTGGGTCGAATTAGAGGTCTGCCTCTGACAGCCCTTATTCCGAAGGGCTGTCAAAGGGGTTTAATCATGGCAGCCGTGCTTAAATCTAATGCCGCCCACATATAACTTTGGCTGGCAACCACAGCTTTGGTGGTTTAGATACTCCATTGCCGTTGCCGTTGCAACGGAGCATTTATACTGCCAAGATATAAATCAGGTCCTTATTCTCCATCTGTGTTCAGGTTGTTTGCAGTAGCATTTGTGAGCCTGAGCTTCCTTGTGACCTGGTTCTCGTGGCTTTGTTGGCTTTGAGAGGATGTCTGCGCAGACAGTGATCCAGACACTGAAGTTGGAGATTGATTCAGGGAGGTTGTTGTTTTGTCAAGGCCAGTGGTGGAGGAGTTCAGAAAACCAGGATGCTTCTGAGATCTTGTTCCAGTTCCGTCATGAAGATTTGGTGATGGTGTTTCTGCGGTGGTCTAGGATGAGTATGCTGAAGTTGACAAGGACTTGGTCAGACCAGGTGATCGGTGTGTGGGCTGGTCTACTGTGATGATGAAGATGGGGTCAAGTAGGTGTCCAGCGGCATGTGTTGGGCCTTCCACTTGCAGGGTTAGTTCGAGGATAGACCAGTCCTCAAGGAAATTGGTAGTGTTCGGATCAGTGAGGCCATAAAATACCGCCTCATCAACAATTTACTGGATATCCGGACAGTGCCTCTGCCCATGAGCAATTCTATTCTATGGTGGAATTCTCTATTCGGACTCGAAACCAAGTGCATCACCCGCCACCATACAATAGAATTGCTCAAGATACAGGATTGGACTGCTTTCGCAGGTTCCCCATGAACGATCAGGATAGGTAGCCATAATTTCAACCGGAACCAGGTGAAATATGAACTCTTGTAAATTAAATAATCGAAGAATGGCATTATGTGAAAGAGAAAGCTGTCTCTGGAGCCCTTCAAATTGACTACTGCCCAGTCTGACTACTTTAACAATTAAAATGATGTGAGAATTTATATTGTAAATGATTGCTATGAAAATTAATTTTGGGCCTGATGAAGGAGGCGTCTAATAATATAAAGTCCTGAAATGTTGACACAGAAGTCTCGAAGGGCCTGAGATATTGACAGAGTTAATGACAGAGTACACTGGTTTAGTACTATTTGAGGTAAGAAATTGGGGTTATCATTTGAGAAGGGCCTGTAGTTTATCAGAGAGGAGGGCGCCACACACACACACATACACACTCACACACACCAATGCATCCACACACACACTCATTCACAAATACACATACACACATCAAACAAAAAAACCACATAAAACGTACCTTCACTGTAGAGACGGAAACCGCGGAGCTCTCAGGAGGGTTGGGACTGCTGCCTTCCCTCAATCATCACAGAGTGGGATGGGGTTAGTTAGACTGCTGTCCCCACCCTACTCTGCGACGAGATGTCACTGATTGACACTCGGCCCTGGGCACTTCTGGGCTTAAAACTGAAGTTTCAAGGCAATTAGTGACGCTCCCCCTCGTCACGAGTGGGTGGGCCTCGAGGCACTTTTGCCAAGGCCAGACTGGCCATACCGGGCATCAGGCATTTCCCCGGTAGACTGGAAGGGTGGGGGCTGGTTTTGTTAGTGGGTGCCGATTTTGGTTCCTTGTATATCCAGCAGTTTTTGGGCAACAATAAAAGTGTCAAGATAACTCTGGTGATTAATGTACCTGCTGGAGAGAGATGGAAGTTTTGTCTAGTGGCAGTTTTAACTGATCTGAAGTAGCGCAGAGTGTTAATATGCCTGCTCCAAAGAACGTGTACCATGCATATCAAAGAACAGTATTCTATGTGCATAGCTTAGTGGGTTACTGCTTTTGTCAGAGAGATTCTTTTGTTACTGCACAGTTCCATAAATTACAATCTTAATCTAGCACAGTGAGCTATGAACGGCCATCAAAGAGCTGCATGCAAACTGCATGGTACAGGTTAGAAAGTTATGGGTTTTTTCCCGGTCTTTCATTATCCTGATGTTGATAACAAAAGGTTTGTTTTGGCAGCAATAAGTTCTTATTATTAAAGTCATCTCTAACTACTGTTTTTTTTTTTTTTAAATTACTTTTTTATGGTTACTATTTAACCCCCAGTATTGCTTTGGGGAATGTCTCCATGCGCTGACAGAACACCAGCCATACACGGGCGGGACATGGGGTGGATGCATTATAAGCCAACTATGGGGACACCGCTGTGCCACTCTGCCACCACCATATGGGGAAGAATCCTCATGCATCCTTATTATCTATCCTTTCACATGGGTGCAATATGCACTGCATTTAAATATTGCCATGTCACTGTAATCATATGTGATATCTCTCTGGATTGTGTTATGCCATGTTCAATAAAGACATGTTTAAAAACAAAAAACCTAACTACTGTGTTATGTTCTGAATCCTGAGTTTGTGCTTCTCGAGACCAATGCCTACCAGTATGGATGACGTGAATCCCACACCTTGTAGTACCCTTTGCCTTATGTAACATTTTCTATATACTGATTTACACACATATGATTCATTGTCTCTGTATGTGTGTGTGATGTAAAGTGCTCCGACACCCTACACCGGTATGAGAAGCGCTATAAAACAGATGAAATACATGTGAGAGAGGGGCAATGGAGAGAGGAAAGGCAATGTTGGAGGGTGATAATGAGAGAATCATTGAAGAGCCCAAAAAAAGATTGTCGTATCCTGGTGCGCACAGTAAGGTCATCATTTACTGTGCTTCAAAATCTAGTACAAGTGAATAGATAATGACAAATGTGTTTTCCCAAATTTTCCTGGGGGGAGATCTTTTCAAAGCCCCCCTTTGTAGCGGTCAGGCTCACTAGCTATGCACTGTACTGGGGATGGTCTGACAACATTTGCCAGGGCTGCTTTGGGTTCCCAGTCCGGCCCTGACTTTTGCCAGGCTGAGGAGGTCACGCCCACAGAGCTGTGAAATCCCCAGCCTGGCAATCTTCAGCTTAGGCAGCCAGGAGCATGTGCATTTAGCACATGTCTAGCTCCTGGCTGTATGACCTGAACATGAAGAGTGTCTGTCAGGCTGACATTTGTTCAGCCTGGCAGACACTCTTCTTGCTGGGAAAAAGATGAAGAGACGTGGCCTTCAGCCCATAGGGATGGACCATTGCTGAGATAGGTGGAAGCCGCGCTCAAATAATAAACACAGTCCTTGTCAGGGTGAACCACAAAAGTCACTAAATCAACCAGTGCTTAACCTTCTGGAAGCATGCCACAAAAGCAGCCAGGCTTAACCTAGAGGCAATGTTTAAAGTATGTATGCAGCACTGAAACAGTAACAAAATGAAAACATAACACAAGAAAAATCCCAAATATTTAGAAAAATGGAATAAACTTTAATAAATAAAATGCACCAAAACAATCGAAATCCAATCAGTCTAACCAGAGTTATGAATTTCCTAAAATTTTAGGTGAAAATAGTGCCAAGAAGCACAAAGCGCCACTCGCGGTTATCTGGTCATGCTAGACCGTGGGAAAGTCACAAGTTCAGGCAGACTGCGATGGATCGCGGGATTGAATATAGGGACCAGGTTAATTCCACTGAGGAGTTACCTTCTCAAAACTGGCACGAAGAGTGCTGTTCGCGTTGGCGGGGGCCAAAAGGAGAAGGCTGTCAGTGCTAGGAGCAAATCGAGCATCGCAGACGGTTGTTGCTGTAGCATGAAGAACTTATTGTCGCTGGAGCGTCGTGTTGGAGATTGTTGCTGTTGACGCGAAGTGTGGGTCTCGTATTGCTGATCGTCGATGTTGGCACGAACAACAGGTTCTGCTGGAGCTTCACGTTTGTGGTTGTCACAGGCAGTTGATTCTTGACACGAAGAGGTTATTTTGCAGTCGCGAAGAGCTCAAAACGTAAGTATCTTCACCTTTTCTTCAGGAGTTCAAACTGATGCCAGATATGGGTCCAGGACCTGGAGCAGGACCTAGGGGACACACTTTGAGGATCAGGGCTCATTCCAGCTGCAGGGCTCAGGCAGGTCCAGTTGGTGACGATAAGCTAGGCAGTTACCGGGAGGTCTCTGGAAATTTGTTGTGTCTCTGTATCTCAAACAGGAGGTCAGCCAACTGACCCTTGGAGTCACTCTGGGTAGCCTGAGTTCAAGGAAAACAGGTCCAACCTTTCTTCTTCAGTCAGCAGGCCAGTCCCTCTTCCTCAGACAGCATGGCAGCCTTTCTTCTGAAACTTTCAGAAGTATTCTGATGAGTGGTTCAGAAGGTCCCATGATTATGCCTGGTACCAGCATTTGTATGGGGGAATTCCCTGGCCTGCCCTCAAAACTGGCTCTGGTCAGTTCTTCCCCCTCCTCTGGTCCTAGCTCCAAACTGTCTAGGGTGACAAAGGGCAAGTGCAGGCCTGGTGTCAGGTTCCTTTTTGTGTTTGGAGTAGGCATGGCCCTTTGAAGTGTAATCAGGGCAGGGTACAGCTCCCCCCCTGCTATCTTGTCAGGAAGACCCTCTCCCCTCACACTTAGGCTTCCTTTGTCTAACTGTCTAGAAGCAATACACATCCCACAACAGCAGAGCCATTCCCAGTCAAGTGATCCAGAACACTGGCATAAAGGCACAGTTGGTTTCTGCAGAAAAATGCCTGTCTAAAAGTGGCATTTTTAGAATTGTAACTTAAAATCAGACTCTACCATCAAAGAGGATTTAAGATTACAATTTATTTGAGTGTAAACATAATTTCTCTACCTGTTCTCAATCTAAAGTTAGCGCTTATTAAGTGTAATAAGGTAACACAGTGTTAGTCCAGTGAAAAAAACAGCTTTATGAGTTTTTCCCTGCTAGAACATGTAAAACTTAAACCCACATGTCCTACTTTTTAAATACCTTGCACCCTGCCCTAGGGGCCGTTTGGGTCTACATTAGGGGTGACGTAAGTATTAAAAGGAAAGCTTAGGCCTGGAAAAAGGTTTATTTTGTCAGGTTGAAATGGCTTGTTAAAATTGCACTACAGGTTCCAGTGGCAGGCATGAGACATGTTTTATAGTGTTACATTAGTGGGTGGCACAATGAGTGCTGCTGTCCACTAGTAGCATTTAATTTACAGGCCCTGGGTACAGGTGGTACCATTTACCTGTGACTTAGAAGTAAAATAAATGTGCCAATTAGATGTAGACCAATTTTACTGTGTTTTAAGTAGAGAGTGCAACTACTTTAACACTGGTTAGCAGGGGTAAATTACACAGAGACCACCAACAAAAACGAGTTCAGCAAAGTAATGGAGGAAAGACAAACAGTTTGGTGGGAATAAAACAGCCAAGGATGCCAGGTCTTAACAAAATTTATATAGAATATAGATTGTATGAGTGATAAACCTAAGACTCTTAATATCTGTCAGACAGATTTTGGTAGGTGTTGCCAAAGGTAAGGTGCTATATGCATGAACGTTGCTACATTTTTTTAAGTAACCGATATGTATTTTTCATAGAGATTTTATGGAAATTAATACATTAGCGATCATTAATAAACCACCTTTGTGTCATTGGAACCATCTTTGTGATATCCACCAGCATATGTGCGACTTAAGCATGGTTATTGATAACCTGACAAATAAATTTCATTGAGATTGGATTTAATTGCACAATCCACCACACAACAGGAGTCTTCAGACTTCAACATTGCCTGCCTAGAACAACTGGCTAGCTTTTTCTCCAAACCCCAAGGTTTGTAGTGCGCACTAGGGAGGTTCCGTGATGAAAGAATGTGTAGTGGTAGCTATGGTCCAGCGGCCAAGGCTTACATAGAGGAAATGTTGTGAATGTTGGTTTCATATTCAAATATAACACATACATTATCATACTTGCTAAATGTCAATATGCTGAGGTATTTCTTTGAAAAAAGGTATGCCTTTATTATACAGTTGTGAAGATAGAACAGTTGAAATGAGGAGCAGCATTGACACCCAGAAGTATCTACTTTCAGAAAAATGACCTAAATAGGTTTTACATTTTTCTGGTGCTCATGAGGTACGGAGAAATCACAAACAGCTAGAGAAACTAATCAGGTTTAACCAGTCCATATCTTGGAAATAGCTTGTCATGGCCAAAATCGTTTGGTGCCCAGGGGTTTGAGAGTCCCAGGAACCTTAAGGTTACGGTCAAAACTAATATGGAACTATTTCAGCATATGCAGCTTATGGTTGTGAAATGTATTCACCATGGCATCCTTCTTGGTCAGGTTTTTGTGGAGTGGGTTCATTAGAAATGTGGCCTTCAAATCCTCCTCATTATCTGGAGGATCACAAATCAGGTGTTAACCTGACTTGTGGTTGCTAGATAGTCACACTTCATACCATGTCCAGTGAAGGTCAGGGTGGATCCCCAAGTATCTCCAGACCCACTCAGGGTACCTGGGGGAGAAGAGCATACGCACCAACTGAACACCAGTAACGCAGACGGAGCATGCTGTAGAACGGGAAGCCGGAGTCTAACAGGAAGTCTCTAATTGGTGCAGAATCAATCAATCAATCAATCAATGCATTTATAGAGCGCGCTACTCACCCGGGAGGGTCTCAAGGCGCTGGGGGAGGGGGGAGTTACTGCTCGAACAGCCAGGTCTTGAGCTGCTTCCTGAAGGAGAAATGGTCCTGGGTTCGCCGAAGGTGAGTGGGGAGGGAGTTCCAGGTCTTGGCTGCCAGGTAGGAGAAGGATCTTCCTCCGGCGGTGGCTCTGCGGATGCGTGGTACGGTGGCGAGGGCGTGGCTGGTTGATCGTAGCTGGCGGGTGGGCGTGTAGAAGGTCATGCGGTCATTGAGGTACTTGGGGCCCAGGTCGTGGAGGGCCTTGTGTGCGTGGGTGAGGAGTCTGAACGTGATTCTCTTGCTGACGGGGAGCCAGTGCAGGTCTTTCAGGTGTCCGGTGATGTGGCTGTGTCGGGGGATGTCCAGGATGAGTCGTGCGGAGGCGTTCTGGATGCGCTGGAGTCTTTTTGAAGTTTGGCTGTGGTTCCGGCGTAGAGGGTGTTCCCATAGTCCAGTCGGCTGGTGACGAGTGCCTGGGTGACGGTCTTCCTGGTTTCAGTGGGGATCCATCTGAAGATCTTGCGGAGCATGCGCAGGGTGTTGAAGCACGAAGATGAGACGGCGTTGACTTGTCTGGTCATCGACAAGAAGGAGTCCAGGATGAAGCCCAGGTTGCGTGCGTGGTCCGTTGGCTTGGGCGCGGTGTAAGAGTAAGCTCATTAAGCATGGTAACTACTCCAGACTGCTTCGTGGCACGTTTTCATCATTGGGGCTTCCTGTTACACTGAGTATGCTGCTCCACTGCAACTTCTGCAGGGCTTCACTGACTACTCTCAGGGGCTGTATCTGGACATTAGGCGGCCCTGGCGCTGTGGACTCTCTGGTCCACAGTCATAGACAAAACTCTTCTGCAGGCATATCTGGTTAGGACACAGATAGAGCTCTTCCAGCTTGGATCCTGCTAGCTTGGCCGCACTGGGAAGCTCCAATATCTGAGACATAACCACCATCCTGCGGGAGCTCCAATGGATCCTCTTGCTGGCCCGCACCATCACCTACAAAGCCACCATGACCGGAACTGCTGCCTACAAATGCACCATGTCAGGTTGCTGTTGGCACAACTGAAGCCAGGACACTCTCAGACAGGAGATGAAGATGTGCAAAAAAGAAAAAGCAAGGCAGCAGGCCTTCTCCATCAATGCATCAAGGATCTGGATCAACCTCCTTATATCCATCAAGACTTCCCCAACCCTACTCCAATTGAAGAGATAGCTGAAGACACACCTTTTTGAAGAACACTACATCACAATACACTAACAGGCTAATTCTGCTCTCAGAATGTAGCTGCCGCCCTAATAACTTGTTAACTGTATCTTTGCCCTCGACCTTGTGTAACAAGCTGCAGCATTTTGGCTAAAGTTGAGCTATACAAATGCCATATACGTCTGTACATACAAGAAGCACCAGACAGTCATAGGCCTTTTGAAGTTTAGCTGTTCAACTTACTACCCCAAAGGGAGGAAGTATACATTTATATCAGTGGCGGCTCGCATAGGGCGTGCTGCGGGGCGGTAGGGCGGGGGAGGGGCAGGGTGGGGGGGTAGTAAACTCGGACATACGACAGAACGGAGGAAAGTAATTATTACGTTACTCCGTTCCGTCGTATGTCGAGTTCTACCCACCTGCCCTCCCGGCCACCACCCGCAGCACGCCCTATGTGAGCCGCCACTGATTTATATTTTGTTTTTGGGGAACTGGGCAGAGGGCCAGCTATGTTAAGCACAGGACGTTCTCTTGTGAAGACCTGGGGAATTAGCATAAGCTGAAGCCATGTGTGTTTTACAGCACCCAAACCAGACATATAGCAAATTATTCCATATTTTGCAATCCTCCTGTTGCCAGGGGTGAGGAGATGTCAGCTAAGAAGTGTATCCTGTGTGACCCCCAGTGGGGAAAACGTGTTATCCCAAGCATTCACCCTAAAATAGGAGTTACAGGTATTCTTTAATCAGGAAGACCAAACGAGTTTGAGGAATGGAAGAGTAACTTTATAGGGCACTAAATAGATTTTAGTTAAATATCACGTACAGACAGAAACATTATGCTACCAAAATATTATGGGCCAAAATATCAAGGAGGTGAGTGCTTGGAGGTAAGGTGAGATAAGCCATTATGAATTGCACAGCTACGTATCCTGAATATATATATATATATATATATATATATATATATATGTCCCGAGTCCTAAGAAAAATGTTTTAAAAAAGATAAAAACCGTAAGGGGGTAGGGTAAGGATACCCTGACCCCTAGGCCTGGCGGTGGGTTCTCAGAGGGATCGAGCCTGGTACACAAAAAATATTTTTTAATTCTGCTGCAAATTTGCGGAGTATCCGTGAATGCGTAGTAATTTTTATTTTTTACAAAAAGTGGGTTCCTGCCCAATAAAAAATATACCCCCGGGATGGGCCAGGGCCTGGGGGAAGTGGATACATAATTTAGGGGTGTGGGCCGTCCCCCAGAGGCTGACATGTTTATAAAGAGAAGGTGACCCGTGGCCTCCCTAAACAAGCCTCTATGAGGCCCCAGGGATCCCATCTCCCGGAGCCGTTATTTAAAAGAAGGGGAGGGGGGCCATGTGGCCCCTCTCCCTGAGCCTAAAACGTCCCCAGGGACCCCATCCCCCAGGGCTGTATCAATAAATAAGGGGAGGGGACCGCACAGCACCTCTCCCCGAGCCTTAAAAAGGCCCCAGGGACCCCATTCCCCAGGCCGTAGTGTACTTAAAATAGAGAAGAGGCCATGCAACCCCCTTCCCCTCCCTGAGGCTCTTAAGGCCCCGAGGACCCCATCCCCCGGGGCCAGCTCGTTTATTGTGTCATGGGGAACCCACCCCTGGGACAAAGTAGTTTAGCTGCTTGCATTAGGGGAACATTTGTTTGCTCCTTCCTGATGGGATTTTGAAATCTCTTGCAGGGCAATAGCAAACATGCCTTCCCCGCCTGCAGGAGCGCTGGCATGGAAGGCATGTCTGCTCCCAGCCAGCTGGAGATTTAAACATGCTCCTGCCAGATAGGAGCAGACTTCTTTTTCCCTCCCCTCACTCCTGCAAAACAGATATTGCTCCCGCCTGGAAGGAGCAAGCATAAATAGCTGCTCCCTCAATGCGGGAGCAGTGTCTGCTCCCGTGCCATGCGGGGAGCAGGTTGAGCCACAGGGGTCCTGGGGCTTCCCCCATGGCCCCCCAACTAGTGGTTTTTGGGTGCCCCTGGTGAGCACCGGGGACTGCATCCCCAGGGGCCAGTGGCGGGTGCCCCTATTAAGGCTCAGGAAGGAGTGCCACGCAGCCTTCCTCTACTTTTTTATTGCATTTGGTCCCAGGGAATGGGGTCCCCAGGGCCTAATAAGGCTGACGGAGGGGGAGCCGTGTGAATCCCCTACCCTTAATTGTAGAGTTCAGTCCGGGGATGGAGTTCCCAGCCCCACTATTGACTTTAGTAGGGGGGCTGTACGTGGTTTGGGGTTGGCTGCCTGCCAGGGGTTTGGCCATAGGGACAGGCTGCAGTCCAGGGCCTGTGACCACCCCCCCCTGTGCACGGCAAAAAACGGTCGCAGTATAGGGTTGCCTGGCTTCGGAGGTGGATGGCCCCAGTCCAACCCCTGCCGCACATGGCCAACGACCATGTGCAGTGTGGGGTTGGCTGCCTGCGGGGGTTGGAGGCAGAGCCTGGCCACAGGCCTTACGGAACAGGGGTTGGCTTTACGTATGGTAACAAAATATCACTTTATGTTAAAAGAAAAATCTAGAAATTCACTGAAAAAAAACAAAGGTTAAAGTAACGTTATAGTTAGGTGTGAATTTCAGTGAAAACTTAACGTTTTAAACGTACAAAACCACTGAAATTCACCAGTTATAGTTAGCTCTCGTAACTATAACTCGTGCCCTAAGGTAACTATAACTTGCGCTCTCACCACACACTACTAATTACCCCATATATTACATCACTCATGACATCTTCTATGACATCATTGATAATATCACTGCAACGTTTGCAATGAAATTATTGATAATAAAACTGTGAATGGCGGAGACGTGAGTAATTTTCAGTATTGATATATATATATATGTGTGTATGTATACATAATTGTTTGGGATAAAAGTGATTATATAAAAGAAGCACATCGTCAACTTGAAAATGTGGAGTATTATGCCAAATTAAAAACGAACCCAACGTCAAGATTCAAAACAGAACTGGATATGAAGTTAGAACAATGGAACAATGGAAGTTACTGGACTTATTGGATATAGATTAAATGAAATATCTAAAAACGGAACATCCAATTATGGCAACAATATATTTTTTACCTAAGGTCCATAAACATCCAACTAGACCGTCAGGAAGACCAATAATTGCAGCAAAGGGATCTTTGTATGAACCAATAGCGAATTATGTGGACCACTTTTTAATGCCATTTGTCCTGAATTTAACTTCATACATAAAGGACACAAGCGACATGCTGAGATATCTGCAAGACATACCGTGGCAAGAGTCTTTCAGGTTGATTACGATGGATGTAATCGGATTATACACGAATATCAAGAACAACATTGGCATGACAGCTTGTGAGTACTTTTTAAGAAAACGGAATATCCAGTACAAAAAACACAATGAAATGATCATGGAGATGATCAATCTTTGTTTGACACGCAATGTATTCCTGTTTGGGGATGAGATTTACACACAATCAAACGGAACAGCAATGGGATTTTCGTTCAGTCCAAGTTACGCTTGCCTGGCAATGGGTTGGTGGGAGCAGCACTTTGCCTGGCATCCGGACAATGAGATGTATACAGAAAAAACAATAGCATGGTTGCGATTTATTGATGATTTGCTAATAATTTGGGATGGCAATGAACAAGACTTCAAAAATTACTTCACAATTCTAAACACCACAGAAGCAAACTTCAGGTTTACATATACAATGAGCAAAGAACATGTAACCTTCCTAGATACAGAAATTTACATAAATCATGGCAAAAATTCAAACGACACTGCACCGGAAAAAAACTTCAACTAATGCTATATTGCATGCAAACAGCTTCCATCAGAACTCACTAATTCAGAGCATCCCTACGGGGAATTCTTGAGGATTCGCAGAATATGCTCGGAAGACACGGAGTGGAACAAACATAGCAAAAGAACAGCTCAGAATTTCAAGCGGAGAGGATATTCCCCAAAAATAATTCAGAAAGGCCTAAAAAAATCAGAAGAAAAAAGAGAGATGAAATAATTAAGGCAAAATCTCCTATCATTGAACTGCCAAAAATCAGATTCATAACAACTTTTTCAAAAGAAGCAAAACAACTGACAAATGTTCTAAAAAGAATTGGAAAATATTAAAACTTGATCCAGTAGTGGGAGAAATTGTGGGAAAACACCCTAACATTACATACAAGAGAGCAAAAAATTTAAAGGACAAATTGGTGCAGAGTCATCTCTGGAAAGACCAAAACAAAAGTAAACAATGGTTACGAACTACTGGCTTCATCAAATGTCTAAATTGCAAGGCTTGTCAAATTGCAAAAAACATGAAGAAAGTAACGGGAATAAACAAAAAAATATGGCACATACGACAGTTGATCACTTGTAAAACCCAGTATGTTGTGTACATTGTTGAATGTCCGTGCTCCTTAAAGTACATAGGGAGCACGATCTGTGAATTGAAGAAGAGGATTCTTGAACATGTTAGAGCTACCATTAATAAGGACAGAAGTAATGCGATTGCAAAACACATGGAGCAAAAACATGATAGCAATTGGAAATCTTTGAAGTTTTATGGTGTAGAGACTGTAGAAAAGCATGCACGCGGTGGAAATCGTGAGAAAAAATTGCGGCAATGTGAATCACGTTGGATATTGTCATTAAGAACATACACTCCGTATGGGCTGAACCAGGACGAAGAGATGTATATACATTTGGAATAAATCAAGCTTGAACTATAAGCCTCCCTTATGATGTCAGTTTGGACAATTCATTTAAATGTGATCTCCCCATTATTATTGACATGGGAAAACTGAAATGCAGTGACACACAAAAAATTGTCAATTGATGGGGTGAACTATATGGTTGTTATAATTTTTCCCTCACCCCCTCTCCCCCGTTTTGGGTTGTTTTTGTTGAGAAACTTGATGTTTCAAGGTGGAGTTTTAAAATGATTTTAGATAATGATATCACAATGAGAAATAAGGTCTAGTAAAGTAAATAGATATGGATTAGACAATAGAGATAAAATACAATGGAAAGGATTAGGAATTTCCAAAATAAAGTTCTTAAAGTGGTTTTAGTGGAAAAATGAAAAAATGCATGATAATTAACATGCCCACCGGAGGGCAAAATAATACATGAAAAAGTGACAAACCGCTAAAACTTTAAAAATAATAAGGAAAAGACCTTTGACTGTTTAGAATTACAACAGGATATATGTTGAAATGGTTAAAAACATGTAATTACTCTTGTGTATAGAATATAATGTACGAAAATGAATTGGTTGGGGTGAAAACTACATGTCCCAGAATTCCCTGTGAGGAAACAGGAAGTCACATGATGTTGATTTTGAAAGTATTAGTATGGTAGTAAAACACAAACGATCAACCGTGATCAAGGTCGAGGAGAGACCGAAACGCGTTGGTTGGAAGCGAGGATTTGCCCGTTAATACTGGATTGTGCATTAAAAAGACATTGTGAACGTCACTCGTGAGTGCGCTCCATTTCTTCTGGAAAGAGGGTTGGAAATATATATAAATATATGTACCTTATTAGTATTTTTTTCCTTGATATTTTATCCACAATAGTCTGATAGCACAATATGCTGAAATCAATATTAAGGTGGAATACATGGATTTGACCAGGGCTGTTGGAAAACTTCTCCCACATAGGTACAGAATGTAGGCTATGTCCATACTTGATAAACTGCTGGTATTTAATCACAATGACAAACTACATGATTCAAGGGTCACGTACAGCTCCCGTCATGCTCCGTGACTGAATCCGCTTCCAGGGTTGCAAGACGCACGTCGGGATGGCTGCTGCACAGGGAGACGCCAAATGAGAAATTTGCCAAAAGAATACAGGGCAAGCCGTGGACGCAGGAGACTCAGGAGATGTCAGGACCTTTCTTCGGAGTAACCTGCTCATGACAAACGGCAGTGGCAACCTGAGCAGGCGTTAAATTGTATGGTTAGTGATACCCCGCGCCTTAGGCTGAGTGCAATGACGTGCTGCAGCGGCTAAGTCCTAGTGCATTGGTAGCAGTGGCTAGCGGGCTCAACAATCAGTTTTGCAGATGTTGAAGAGGGAGCGCCAACCGTGCAGGGAGGGAAGGCTCGTAGGAAAAATTTTAAATGGTCAGTTCTGAGGAGAATACGGTTCCAGGCTTCGTAAATTAAGGGCTCCGAGAACATTCAATGTAATACGGACCAGTCCCTGGATAAAGAGTCAAATGGTCCCGGCATTAAGAGTGGAATAGTGGAACTGAAGAGGAGTTGAAGCAACCTGTGGTGGGTCCTCTAGATCCCGCCACAGGGGGAGCATTAGCCTGGAAATCGCAGAAGCGGTCGGTGTAGCACAGATGCCGCTTGCAGTTTTTTCGGTGAACCTCTGGCGCCTCCTTTCTTCCCTCATGTGAATTAGTTAATTTCACAGAAAGCACCAATGAAACGCATTTCAAGGGACGCATCAATGAAAACCTGCGCTTTAAGGAATCCAAAAGCCAACACGGGCCGAGGTCTGCCCACTTCTAATGCAGTGAATAATCTCAGCCTACAATCAGGAATGCAGCAGTCACCTATACTCGTTGAACCGAGCCAACAATCGTCATTTCAAATGAGTTCTTCAATCGAATCTATTCTAAGTCCCGAGGATATGGATCTCAATCAGCTGGCAACGCTCTCGCAACCATTGAGTCAAACAGCTCCCCCAACAGACACGTTACTGACCAGCAAGCAAGAACCGACAAAATCAACGTACCCCTGTTTACAATGGCTGGCTCTAATGGGGGCCAAAAGGACTTTGAGTGGGGCGATCAAGCACAAGAAAAGGTGCAGGAAATAAGCAAAGATCCAAGCAATTCTGTAGCGTCTGCTACAAATGGAAGCTCAATTTTCCTTTTGGCAGCCGTAAATTTGAATCAAATCATGATCTCCCCAACAAGAGGCGCTATCCCCAATACAGATCTCCTCATTTGAGATGACACTCAATCAGATCCTGTGTGAACTGCGATAAATGAAATTGTCTCAGGAAGACGCTAATGGGAAAAGTTATATACAATTAGGCCAGATCAGTACCAGCATGCAACAACTCTCCTCCCATATGACTCAGATGGAGCAGAGGGTTTTTTTGCTGGACGACTCAAGTAATGATCAGAAAGGAGTCAATACGAGAATCCAAACAGAGCTGGAGGAGCTGAACCTAGATGACGTAGAAAATAGATTGCGACACGCAAACCTAAGATTCGTAAGAATTCCGGAGGATCGTGAGGCTGGCCAATCCATCACAGCATTAATTTCAGATCCTGTCTTCAAGTATATTCTCCCCGATAACCCATCAGAAGGAATTGATCTAAATATCACTCGAGCACATCGGGTTCCAGCAGTTTGATCCACAAACGCGAAGTATCCTAAAATGATTTTGGCTAACTTCTGTGATTTTAGAATCAAAGAACTCCCAAAATAGAAAAAAAAAGGCTGACGAAAAATGGCTGACAAAACTGCATTTGGAAGAAATGCCATAATTTAGAACTACCATTTTCACGAAAATCCAAACATTTTCCTGAGAAAGTATTTCGGTACCATGTTTGAATCCTGGGACCATGGTTTGATTCCTTTGTCCTGAGCTTGAATCCTTGGTTAGATATGCATATAAAAGAACTTTTTACAAATCCTAAAATATTGGGAATTATAAAAAGAAATATTTGAAAAAGGGAAGAAAGGATTAAAAAAACGGATTGCAGTAGGCTTTTTTTATATCTCCTGTGAACCAGTAGTGAATAAGTGGGTAAGGACATAGGGAACAGGAGAGCGAGGCAAAAGTTAGAAGGATAAAGGGGTGAGACTAAGGATGTCGGGGTGGTTGGGATGGGTTAGGGATTAATAAGGCGGCTTTTTAAAAAAACTCAAGAGTAACCTCTGGGGCGGGCAGGAGGTAAGAGAGAAAGATGCTCGAGAGTGAAAAGACAGGAAAAAGAGAAAGGATAAGGGAGAGCCCCACTAATTCAAAAAGGTTATTTCAAGTTACAGTGAATCCAGTGGGTCATTTTAGGCACCACTTACCTCACAGGTGCTAGCTACATTGTAAGCCACAACAACTCCTGGTGCCTCTTCGTAAAACGCTGCTAACTCCATTTGGTTTTTAGGCAGACTTATTGTATGCATCAGCTTGTTGTGACCCTCCTCTCCCACAGCAGCTCATTGTAAACATCAATAACTTGTAATGGTTCACCATTCCATTAGAATTTCCATTTATCATTACAACCACCAGCACAGCAGCCTCACTGGTGCCTTGCTGTAAGCCACGGTGACTCGCACAGTGTCTTGCTGAAAATACCAAAAACTCTCTTGCTGGCCCTTTGTAAGCATAAAGCCCTCATTACGAAGCTCAGGGCTAAAATCCGATCCCTGTGCAAACACGCGTTTCCACTTACACAGGCATCAGAATTATGACTTGAGTGATAATTATCACTCATCGCAGTTTTCACCTGATAAAGTTCGGCAGGGCAAACCTGCCGCAATTTATCGGGGGAAATTGTCTGGAAATGTGAATTTCGGTGTGTTAACAATGATTCTACATGGTATACTTCGTCCTCCTGTTTATAAGGCTGAATAACAGGTATTTACCACACGGGATAAATACCTCACCCTGGGGTACTGGTTATTTCCGGCGCCTTGCTGGGGCCCTCTTGTCTTCCAGCAACCCACTGTAAACAGCAATTCTGCGGTTGCTTTCGAGGCAAGTGCAGTTTCGCAGCGCACGTGCATGCGTTTCCGTTGCCGAGAAATGTCGGTGTCTGCTCTGTGGCCCCTGCCCTTGCCACGGGCGCTGGAGGTCTGTGCCACTTGCGGGGGAGACTAACATTGCATAAAGCGCCCGGGCGCACATGCAACAACAAGCTCCAGGTGTAAGGCAGCCAGACACAACAAGCTCTTTCTTTTCGCGTACTCGGTCTGCGCTCTGCCAAGTTTGTCTCCTGAGGACGCCTCACGCCCAAGAGGAAGAGATTTCCGGTAGACTTTTATGGAAGAAAAGGAAGTGAAATCCCTGGCACTACTTCTGAAAGCTTGGCAAGGAGCCTGTCCTGCTGGACTGGCAGTAGCACAGGCATGCAGAAGACATCACTTAGTACATGAACTAAGGTGCCCCCGCAGGGCAGCCTGGCACGGGGAGGCAGGCCAGGCCCGACACACACGATACCAGCCAACCATACCAGCCGAAGCACTGGTATAGTGCCAATATCTGCCACTCACCCCACCCGCAAACACAGCAATACCATAATAAAGAACACACCAGACACAGTAGTTGTTGGAGAAAATATTGCTGCAGGTTTATTTTGCATAAGAAATATGCCAACATGGTGGGTCAACTTACGGGCGATCCAAGGGCAGGCAGCCCCTACGCTGCCCTGCCCACCTGATGAGCCAAATTGCACCGTGGCCTAACCAATCGGTGCTAACCATTTTGGGGGATTACCCCTTACATCCTGTGGACCACCAGTCCACCCATTTACTCACGCCCCTTGAGGGGGCAGAGCGTATCCAGGCAAGCCCCCGGTTGCTCAGGTTTACAACCGCCCGAAGGACTAACGGGGCGCCGTCGTTCCTCCAGGGTCCTGCCGTAAGGACTTCCTGGGTTTGTTTGGCATTTGCACCCTTCTTGTGCTCCTGAAGAGGGTACCCCTATGTACCATTCAGCCTCTGGATCTCCCTGTAACTCCGCCACAGCTCTGGGTGTGGCACTCGTCACACCCAGGGCCCCCCACCAAGGCAGGCATTCTTACCTGCACCCTGCTGACTCTAAGGCATCACCCCGGTCCAACAGAAACAGGTCCATGCCCACTCTAGACAAATGGACCCCATCCACATCAAACATCCTGTGGTCTTGGCATGCAAGACACCGTGTCTGATAAAAACCAAAACCCCTCTGTTCCGTGAATTTGCACATGGCGCTGTTTATCCTCCTGCGAGAAATTTCATCGAACTCTCCAGACCTGGCCCCGTGCCAAACTAACCGTGGCGTGATCTCGGACCACCCTAACGCACATGTGCCTAATTGGTTGCTTAACTTACACATTGTGGAGTTCATTTTTTGCAGCAGAACCTATCTACCCATGAAAGTCAAGACCTTACCTCCCCGTGGATGACCAAGATGTTAGGAGGGGATCCGCCTCCTGCTAGTCTGTGTCGCAGCTTCTACAGCCAGCTGTGGCATCGCATGCCTGGGAACCCCAACCAGACTAACTCAGTCAGTCCCCTGCTTAGTTTAATCGTATTAAACTTGTGGTATCTACACACTTTCTTTTCCTTCTCCGACTGTACCCTGAAAGGAGTTTGCAACACCAGTCCCAGTGCTGAAATTAAATGACATCTGACACAGTCATTTTTTGGATTGTGCTTAAATGCAGGATCCCGTTACCCATACTCATGTTTACAGAGTGCACATCTTCAATAGAATTGGCCAAAAGGAAAACCTATTAAAACCCAATTTATGTACAGGTTCCTGCCGACTTACCTTTCTGCCCATATGTGGGCAAATGTAACACCTATAGCATTGTGGATCCCAACGCCCTACCATCTAATGCGATAATAGGGGGGGGGGGGGCTGCACCCCTAGTATTCTGCTTCATTTCGTGTCCAGGTTGCATGCACCCCTCCCCGTCTGACTGCGATATTTAAATGCTGTCGCCATGCTGATGTCCCCACCCTAGCGTAGGTAGCCCTGTGCCAACTTCTGCTAAGTATACCCGAAAGCAGACAAGTGGATAGATGCTTTTCTATGGTGAGAACCGGAGGCGAACAGTATGTACATCACCTGCCCTTTCTCAAATTAAGAGAAAGCCGAATGATTTCTAATAACTTGTAGGCTATGTGCTCGGCCCAGTGTTTCCCTGAACTTTGGAACCACAGCACACTTTCAGCTTATGCAACCCGCCTAGCTGCAATGGCGATAAGGCGGAGGGAATTTAGCTTAACTGAAGCAACCTGTAACACACACTTGTAACATAGCACATATTCTGGTACAGTGAATATTTAATGAACTGGAGAGGGAGCCGAGCTGCCATGAAAGTTCCCATTTCCTGTCCATGCTGTTACCTTTTCTTGGGCAAAAGTTAACCGTCAAAGATGATGAAGACTATCACCGCGCCAGGGAGACGTGAAACCGGTAAACATGCAGGACCCCGCCATGTGCATTCTCTTCCTACTTATCGCCCTCTGCCGAGTTCTTTAACGGGGGAGGGGTACTGCTGGGTACTAACTTACCTGAACTTCTTTAATTCGAAACTAGCACTTCGCAGCAGAATCGGATTGGGAAGGCGGGCAGTCGGGCATTGGCCGATGGGCCTGTGCCTAAGGGTCACCTGTGGGCCGGTTTTTGTTAGGAGCTCTGTCAACCGACCCACAGAGCCTTACTGTCTCTTCCCCGCCAGGCCACTGTAATGTGGGGCCAGCATCATGGGGAGGCAGGTTCGGAGGGGGAAGCTTGCATCAACGTAGCTAGGTGGCCAGATTCTGGCTGCTGCAGACTTTAGCTTGGCCCCTGTGGGGCCGGGGCAGCCGCTCAGAAGCAGTGTCCCACTTCCCTGCTGTGTTCTTAAACAGAGGTCTCTGGCTGGGGGCAGGTGATGTGGCTGTTGGCCCACCATCACCTCATCTCCCCTGGAGCAGCAGCAGCTCCCTGCTTTTCTTCACCCCTCCCCTGCCAGGCCATCGCCCTGAGGCTTTAGTTTGCTGGGGAGGGGGAAGAGTAAGTGAAGCGGTTCACTGAGGACCTGTTGTTGGCACTTCGGCCACATTGTCTTTCACGCCTTGGGGGGCAGGGGAGTATGTTTACATAGGCTCACTGTGAGGCATCTTTCTCAGCGAGGAAAATTGAAAGGATGTAATGTTAGGGTCAGAGCTGCCGAATTTGGAACTATGGAAATAAGTTCAAGTGCCAGCCTCAGCTCAACATCATGTGATTCTGGTTAAATGACTTAATTGCCCAAGGCCTAAAATAAAAATGAATTTGATCTGGTGTAATGTGACTGGTGCTCATATAATCACTACCCTTGGGTTGAGTTCACGCTAAAACTACAATAAAAAACATAACCTTCTGTTTGCTGATGTTTGAAGAGTCTGCAAAGGCTGGAATAATAATAAAAGAGGTTTCTTTATACAATTATAAATACGTCCGTATTCCTTTTTAACATGGCTTTTCTGCGTTTGGTTAGTTTTTAACTATCTTTCACAGATCATTAATGCATCTTTAGACCACATTTTAAACTGCGTTCATCTTATGTTTATTGTTTGAAGTACATATTGATCAGCGGAGAAAATACGAGCTTTAGGTGATTTTCATCATTTTCCTTCCCGCCAGGACATTAAAATACCTGTAATGCTGGTTAAAAAAATGACCAGGTGGCAAACATAGCCACGTCAGGAGTTGTGGCCTTTGGGCCTCTTTATTTCACCTCACTTGCCCAGCCAAAATGTAATGCTTCTAGTTTTCACCAATGTTTCTGGCTCTATGAGCTTTAAAATACGTAATTTATCCAATATTTCTCTAAAAATGAGACAAGCCAAATGCTGTTTTATAAACGGGTGTGATCCGGGAATGTGGGCCACTTTTTTGGGGGTGCCCTGGCCGGATTGTGATCCCAATCCGACCCTGCTTCGCAGCACGGGTGAAATACTTTAAATGGGTGAGTAGTTGCAGTTGTCAGTAGCAAAGAAGTAGTGTGGGCTAATGATCACCTGCTCTGATATTTCCATTTAAAGTACTGCCTCTGCCAGTCCGCCCACGTACAAGTGCCTTCTGTGTGTATCTCCCGGCCATTCACGAAGAGGGTGTCCCTTTGTGTTATTTCTAGTGGTCATTAAGAGCAGATTTGCTATACATTATTATCCCCTACAGCATTACATTCAGCCTCGCTAAGTAAGTGCAGGTTCCTCCAAGGTCTTATACTTTGGCACAAAAAATACTGAATGACACGGTCTGTATCTTCTAGCCCAGGTTCAAAGCTCCTCTGTGGATCTTGTGTTTCAGTGAATGTAGACACTCCTGCTTGTGTCTTTACACAGTCAATGCCTATTTTTCTGCCCCAGCATTTGCAGTGTCTTCTGTGTACAGCTTCCTGTTGCTAAGTGCCAATGTCTCATCTGTGTGTTCTTGTGCCCCATTGAAAGCAGGTGTTTGTGTGTCTTTCATCAGCCTTAGTATGGGTGTTACCCTGTTAGTAGTTCCTGCTTCGATAAGTGAAGGATCCCCAAATAGCGAATCCACTCTCCCTGTGCGTAACCATGCACAATAAGTGAAGATCCTCCCTGTGTGTATCTATTGTGAAGAAAATTTGGGTTCCTCCTCCGTCCTACTGCTCATATGAGTTTCATCTTTCATCTGTGTACCTATGACCTTTGGAGTTTCTACCCTTGTTTTGAATTTGCTTCCCACCTAACTCTACACTTCTAGCCTTATACCTCTCTTTGCCCCTGTGATGTTTGTAGCACACCTTCCCAGTGTGATGCAGTAAGACCTTGAATAAGGGACAATAGTAAAAGAGCTGGTCTGCGTAATAGTCTAAAATATCTACTAGTCCAAGGGTCAAGATGCTTCAGAAATTGACTTGTCCCATTTGTTGCCAAGCAACGAGGTGCCAAATTACTGTAGTGTTGCCCTCATACTGGAGCGTTGATGAGAACCTCTCATATTATGGCATGGTTTGGATTCTGGCAAGGCTTTGATTACATCACTTCTCCAGTATTGGATCTTTCATAGATTCACATGCTTTGAATCATTCTCGTCGTCAAAGTGGGAGTCCCACGGTAACATTAGAAAGCAGTATACAATGATATACATAACACAAAATGGTAGAAAAATTCACTTCAATAATTTAGCCACATCATTTATCAAGACCACCAAAGTGAGGCCAATCAGGCGACAGCATCCTCTAGAACACTCTGCATAGAGGCTTACACCCTCAGATTTTCTGCCATACCTGGTGTGATGGGAGTCTCCCTGAGCTCTGCTCAGTTTGATTCAGATGTCTATCTTTTGTGAGAATGTTTACCTCAGGAAAAGCATACAAACTACAACTAACAACATCTGACTGATCAGCCATGTCAGAACCAGCAAGGAACGGACTTTTCAGGCCATGTGGAACGTGTGGGAAGAAGAGGCTGCACTCAGAGGACCCACACAAGGAATGCATATATTTCTACATCCTGAGCATCAGGCAAAGAACTGCAAATGTGCAAATATGCCACACTTTTTCCTCAAAGACATTAAAAGATAGAGAGGGAAGGCTACTTATATGGCTTCAGAAATTCAAATCTAAGGAAGCTCCTCTATCTGAAGAGGATAGTGATGACTCTACAAATACAGAAAAATACAGAAAAATGGATAGGTCTCATGAGCGAGTGCTTCGAGGGTCACCTAAAAAGGCGATGAAAAAGACTCATCATGGGTCATCAGGAGAGCCTAAGTCATCAGAGGATCGTACTCACAAGTCTAAAAAGGAGAAAATCCCATCTCAACATGTTGTCTGAGCCTACCACTCCTTCTTTACGAGTAGACTTGCATGTAAAAAAGTCATCTTCTGCCGTCAACGGCAAAATCTCTCAAGGTTTCTAAATCTCACTTGAAATTCTCGTCAACGACGACGCCGTAGTTGAGAGCCATGATGATGACATCAGCAGTAACTACAATGATAACAACGTTGACCTTTACATGTGCGGCATCGTCGCTAATCATTTCCTTGTCGCCAGTTGCATCGACAACGATACTGTCAACTAGAACATGGTCGACGATGGCACAGTCAACAAAGACATTGACGATGAAGACACCATTGACTACGGAGTCAACGACAGAACCGCCAGCGAAGGCCTTGTAGATGACTGAACCGCTGATGACAGCATTTTCTACGAGGAAACCATCTCCGAAGATTAAGTTATCAGTGGGACCACTGATGTAGTAGTCAACAACACTCTCAGCTAAGGACAAAACATATTCAGAACCATTACAACCTGCACACACATCGCCAAGTAAAATCTCCCCTTTTCCACCAGCGCATCATCTTGATGAAGAAGAGTCAGAGGACAAAGGTCTTTTTAGGGCAGCACGCAGTCCCTCTGAATTACATGTAAAATGTCAGGATGATGATGAGGAGTATTATGAAGAACAATACTATCCATCAGGACCGCATCAATATGCTGAACATCTTGAGCCTTACAGAGACCAGTATCAACGTTAGGGTCTCCAAGAATTCCATGACGATTCAGTATAGATGCCAATGGCTCAAGTGAATAATCTTCAAAACATGGTACAGGATTATTATAGGAGATTTCCAGAACCAGCAAAGGTCACTTCTCAATCACAGACAGCAAAATCAATACAATCAGATTCAGACCCCTATAACATGCATGCTGCATACTATTACTGCACCTACAACTCCAAAAAGAACACCAGCTATAATTTAGCAGAGGCACCAGCAGATGATGCACCTTCCTCGGTTGAAGAAAGAGAGATCATAGACAATAGATCAGTTCCTAACGAATGGGATGACTATTTGATCCCAACACCATCGCTGTCAGTATCACAACCAGTGTATTTTTCACCGGGCGACATTGGCAGCTTTCACAACCTAATGGAAAGGACAGCTAAGAGGTTCAAACTACCCTTAACGACAAAGCAGCCAGATTGTTTCATTTATGACTTCAAGGAACCTACAAAGAAAACGATCAGGGCAATTCTTATCATTGAATGTATTTGGGAGAAAGGCATTAAGACCATGAAGAATTCAGTCTCAGTATCAGCAGTGTTGCCTAGGCTGGATGAAAAGTATAAGGCACCGGATGATTCACTAGCATGCTTAATTGGCCATTCAAAGCCGGACTCCGTGGTAACAAGCAGTTCAGCGCCATTCAAAGAACCCTTCTACTCCCATTTCCACACCACCGAATAGAGAGGCTGACGCTTGGACAATATTGGCAAGCACCTCTCTTCCATGGCAGCCACGACTGTTAGAGCAGCCAATTCGTCAACTATTCTAGGCCGATATGATAGACAAATGTGGTCAGACATTGCCACATACATTAATCTCTTTCCAGAAGACGCGAGAGGGGAAGCGAAAAAGATATTGCAAGAAGGGGAAAGAATTTCTTCAGAGACGATTGATTGTGCAGTAGATGTGGCATTAACTGGATTTAGGCAACTAGTGGGTGCAGGTGTTCTTAGGAGACAGGGATGGCTGACGGCAACATAATTCAGGCCAGAAATACAAAGCAAGATCCTTGACATGCCATACGATGGAGAGGCACGTTTGGCAAGCATGTGGACGATGCTCTACAGCAGGCTTCTCCAACGAGTAGCTCGTGAGCTACTTGTAGCTCTCCAACTACCTGTAAGTAGCTCACCTGTTTGTAGTCCCTCATATTAAATTAGAAGGTTTTGCATGGTTGAATTAATATAAGTATTGCGTGTATTCAAGATAAAAATGTTTGTATTTTCAGAACTCATTAGCGATGTTTGGAGAACATCTGGTACATTTCCAAAATATATTAAAGTTGATATTTGAGTGATAAATCATGTGGCTTTGAGGAGACTTGTAACTTACTTTATTATCTTGGTGTCAGGGGCATTGCAGCCATAGCTATTAGGTATTACTCAAGTAGCTGCATTCAAAATTGACAACACCTTTTTTTACATTAATGCTGGCAACTCTGTCCTATGCACAGAGATGATCACAGGATGTATATGGTGGCCCGTGACGCACTCCTGTCTGACTCTGTCACTATTAGAACACCAATAATGTTAGTCGCTCTGGATGAATTTCATTGAACATATATAGCACCTACTACTAAAAAGGTTGGAGACCCATGCTCCACAGGCTATCAAGGCAGACACGGATACTGCCTGATCCTTAGGTACATTACAGACGACGAAGCAGCCCTTTCGGGGACCAAGAGAAAGAGGTCTATATTCCTTCACGGGAGGATATTAATCATCAATACTAGCCTTTTCAACATCACTACAGATCTTATCTCCACCAACAGTTTAGACAGTCACCAACAGCGGCTTGCCAAACAGGCACCCAGAAGGAACCAACCTTCTCAAGGAGGGGACACTACCCGAAAGCACTGATGACTTGGTAGTGCCGGTTCTCTCATACAATTCCCTGAGCCAGATTGGGGGCCGAATCTCAAATTATCTACAGCAGTGGTCATTAATAACAACAGTTATAGGCGTGTTAGATCGAATCACCTATGAGCACACCTTAGAATTTGCGACTGCAAGAAATATTAACCATGCTCAACAAGGGTGCAATAGAAAAGATACTGGTTACCCAGAGAGGGATTAGGGTCTATTCACGTTTCTTTCTAATAAAAAATAAGTCAGGAGAGTGGTACCCCATCTTAGATCTTCGAAAGCTCAACAAATATTTAAGAAAGCAATTCTTTTGCATGGTCACTCTGCAAAATATCCTACAGCTACTCAATCACGAAGATCACATGACAGCTTTAGATCTCCAGGATGCTTACTTCCATGTACCAGTACACCCAAATCATAGCAAGTTCCTAAGGTTCAAGGTAGCCGACAGTCGCTATCATTTTAAAGTTCTCCCGTTCGGATTGAAATCAGCACCCCATATCTTCACATAATGCTGTGCTCCAGTTGCAGCTCATTTAAGGCAGAAAGGTTGCCAGGTATTCCCATACCTCAACGATTGGCTGATAGAGGCAGCCACGTCTCACAGGCAACAAAGGCGACAAAAGCCTGTCTTGCACTTTTTAACAACCTGGGTCATACGCTCAACAAACAAAAAGAGTCTCTCAAGCCTTCAACAACTTTAACGATCTTGGACGCGGTTCTCAACACGATTCAAGAGAAGGCATTCGTCTCAAAGGAAAGACAAATATGGATTCAACTTTTGGCACGGAAATTGCTCAAAAGAAAGTCTGTTTCAGTTCGCCTATACATATCACTCCTCGGAATTATATACTCTTGTATTACTCTAATACCAAATTGCTGCCTCCACATGTGACCTCTGCAGATTAAACTAGATAGGTAATAGCTGAAGGTTCAAGGGTCGTTCGACAATGTGATTCAGGTCACTTCAGCCATGACATCATCTTTGCAATGGTGGATACAGGACACAAACCTGTCCAAAGGGCTAACATTCCTGCCTCATATTCCCGACTTCGTTATCTCCCTGGCACGTCCCTGGAGGGATGGGGCGCTCATCTACAGGATTTAACCATTAGTGAAAAGTGGACCCAACCTCAGAGGAAAATGCACATAAATCTGCTGGAGCCCAAAGCCAGAGCATTAGCTGTAGAATAATTTCTGCCCAAGATAACAGGATCATCAGAACTAATTCGTACGGACAACACCACAAGGTCATCAGCTTTATCGCAGCAAGCACAGAAAATCTGGAAGTGGGCTCTGCAACATCAAATAGCACTTAAGGCGGAACACCGTCCGGGAGCAACCAATGTCCTAGCAGACACATTGAGCAGAACAAATACCAACTGTCATGAATGGGAACTAAACCAACAGGTTCTGGACAGCATTTTCGATTGTTGGGGCAAACCAAACCTGGATCTGTTTGTGACAAGGCAAAATCAGTAATACTGGTTCTACGCAAGCTGGCACCCACAGCAGGGGTCATGGGGGGGATGCGTTTTCAATCAGATGGTCAGGGATCTTTGCATACGCTCTCCCCCCAATCCCCTTCATCCCAAAGCTCCTCAGAAAATTGAACAGGGAACCTTGTTGAATAATGCTGATTGCCCCCAGATGGCCCAGACAGATCTGGTTCACGGAGCTCCTGCTTCTATCAGAACAGACCCACATTCAGTTGAAGCTAATGCCAACTGACAATGAACCACAACCAAGTACTTCATCTGAACCCAACATCCTTACACTTGTCAGCCTGGCTCTTGAATACAATGAGTTTGTGACCTAGAGTATGCCTAAGGGTTGTAGAGAGATCCTTGCAAGAGCCAGAGCTGATCCTACCAATAAAACGCACAAGCATAAATTGAAACATTTCTGTTTATTGTGCCTGGAGGCAAAAGTTGATCCCATGTCAACACCACCGGAGAAATGGCTCCCATATCTGGTCCTGTTAGCAAAATCTGTCTTGGCTCACATTTCTATTAAAGTACACCTTGCAGCGATATAGAAGATCAGAAAATCACCTTCATTATGGTTTAGCAGAGTGATCAAGCAGTTTCTCAAAGGCCTTTTCAGAGTGCTTTGTCCTGTAAAGACACCTCCTCCATCTTGGCACCTTAACATCATACTTGGGAAACTGATGAAAGCTCCATTTGAGCCCATTCACAAGGCAGATCTAGAATTCTTAACATGGAAAACTGCACTCTTACTAGCGCTTGCCTCAACAAGGGGAGTTAGCGATATTGAAGCGTTTCCCAATTAAAGAACCATTCATGCAGTTCACACATAACAGTATGGTTCTAAGAACCAATCCTAAATTCATACCAAAGGTTTCTTTGGATATTCATTTAAATGAGCCATTCGTCTTAAGGGCATTCTTTTCAAATCCCCAGAGTATGGCTGAAAGATCTTTGCATACCTTGGACGTTAAAAGATGTCTCAAGTTTTATTTGCACAGAACACAACAGTTTAGGAAATCAGACTGGCTATTCGTTGCTTATGGAAACCTTCGAAAGGGTTTCTCAGTTTCCAAGCTGAGTATAGCCCGATGGATCACAGCAGCTATACAGTTTTGCCCCAGAAAAACTAAAGGATAAATTAAAATCTCATTCTACCAGGGCTGTCTCTACTATCACAGCTCTCTTCGCTGGCGTGCCTATTGATCAAATATGTCGAGCAGTGATGTGGAGGAACAGGCACACGTTCACAAAACACTACTGTCTGTATACCTCTGAACAGAGGGATGCAGCTGTGGGACAAGCAGTGTTGCACCATCTATTTCAATAAGGTGAGCCGTGTCTTAATATATTTCCCACCATACGCTATTGTATTATTTTAATATTGATAGTGTATGTGTTTTAACTGCTAACTATTCTGATTCAAGCATGTGAATCTATGAAAAATCAAATATTGGAGAAGAAAATAAGTTACTTATCTGTAACTGTAGTCCTCCAGTATTGGTATCTTTCAATCACTCAAACAAACATTTATAGAGCGTGGCAAATCACCGCGAGAGTCCTGAGGCGCTGGAGCTGTTTGCTGCATAGAAGTTTGATCATCCAAGCATCCACGTCTTTAGTTCTCTTCTGAATTGTTGTAGTGATGGTGCGGTCCTGAGGTGCAGGGGGAGGTTGTTCTAAGCCTTGACTGCCAGGTGCGAGAAGGAGCGTCCTCTGCTGTTGGCTCGACGGATCCGAGGGGTATTTGCTAGCTAGAGGGAAGCTGATCGAAGCTTAGGCGTTTGATGATGTATGCTGGTGCTTCATTGTGCAGGGCCTTGTAGGCGTGGGTCAGCATCTTGAACTAACATCTCTTCTGAATCCGGGGCAAGTGTAGTTTCTTGAGATGTGGTGTGATGTGGGTCCTTCTAGGGAGGTCGAGTATGAGATTTGCCGCTGAATTCTTTATTGTCTGGAGTCTCTTCAGGAGGCCTGCAGTGATTTCTACATAGAGCGTGTTTCCGTAGTCCAGTCTGCTGGCGATGAAGGCCTGCGTGACGGTCCTTCTGGTGAAGATCTTGCAGAGCATCCAAAGAGTGGGGAAGCAGGCAAATAAGACTGCATTGACTTGCTTCTCCATGGATTGCTTTCTATCCAGGATGATGCAGAGGTTGAGGGCGTGGTCTGTTGGGGCTGGGGTGTGCCGAGCTAGCGGGCCACCATGTGTTGGTCTATGGTGAGGTGTTGTTCCCAAAGATGAGGACTTCTGTTTTTTCAGTGCTAAGTTTGAGGCAGTTGTCCATCGAGTCTGCGACATTCATCATGCATCTGTGGATCGTAGATTCACATGCAACCCACCCTCCTCCCCGTAGAGGCTCCCCTTATTCTCCGGCGTTCTCTAATCCCCCTTCTGCTGGAAAATCTGAGGGAGTAAGCTGATAAATGATGTGGATAAGTTATTGAAGTGAATGTTTCTACCATTCTGTGCTATGTATATCATTATATACTGCTTTCTAATGTTACCATTGGACTCTCACTTCGGCGACGGAGAATGATTCAAGTATGTGAATCTATAAAAGATACCAAGACGGAGAACTTCAGTTACAGGTAAGTAACCTATTTTCTTCTCCAACGATACCAGACTATGTACATACAAGGGCTCACCTGTTTGAACATTTACATTCTCAGTGTTTGCAGAGACCCTGTTTATGTTTGCATTCTCAGTGTATGCAGAGGCCCTGTTTTTTTATAGGATCTGTTTAATTCAGCTTTCTGATCACAGTAGGGCTCAGAATATGCCATAACTTTCTTTATTCAAGAATTATGAAAATGAGTTTTGAGTGTGTCAATGCCCTAATTATGACCCTGGTCCTTTTTTAACATTACTATTAGAGGAATAGTTTTGGCAGTTGGTCTCACATATTTATTGTGAAGCATTTAGTTGATCTTACATAATATTACTGTAAATACACTCAGATTGTATCTGTAATCCAGTGTATTGATTACCGATTGAATATTGAAGAAGTCACCCACAATCTGACCTTTTCCACTTAACCGTACTGTGCAATCTTGGGCAAATTGTTTTCCCTCACCATGCTTCATTTCCCTTGTTTGCTAAAATTGTAAGCAGATACCAAGTGCCATATCAGTGACTGGGCAATACATTTTACACCTAGATAAATCCTGCAATGTCTTGTCAGAGTCAAAATATTCTGTGCCATATTCTTTTCAGAAGTAAGTTGGATTACACAATCAAAAGGTGCTTTTGCACTTGTAAAAGGATTTACTCACTCAGGGCCTGATTACGAGTTTGGCGGACGGGTTACTCCATCACAAACGTGACGGATATCCCGTCCGCCATATTACGAGTTCCATTATGTTCCATTGGATAGAATGGAACTCATAATACGGCGGACGGGATATCCGTCACGTTTGTGGTGGAGTAACCCCTCCGCCAAACTCGTAATCAGGCCCTAAGAGTGTTTCAAGTGAGTAAATCTACTTCTACAGCTCGGCGTTGCAGGCCTGGAATGCCATTTCAGTTTGTGCACACCTACAAACTGAAACATTTATACATAAACCTCACGCCTGATAAGGCAAATGAAAAACCTTTACCATGGTGAGAAGAGAAGAACCATGAAAAGGCTAGAGATGCAGTGGATGGAATTTCGCCCCAGGGAAAAAAAATATTTTCCCCATGGAGAAAAAAGCAAACATAGTTAACAAGCGCACTTGCTTGGTAAATGTTTGCTTTTTCTGATATACAAAAGTATGTTTGTGCAAGCAAAACGTGAATGCACAATAGTTTGCTAGGCTTACGCCTGGAAAATGCAAATGTCTGCAGGTTTCCAGGCATGTCTCTGGAAACCTTTTCTGAATTCCTGAAAGTCATAAATCTACATCCGAGTGAGGTATAGAAAGAACTGTGAGGCCTTCCTCGTTGCCCATCACACTGTGAAGGGGGATCGCAGGACAGTTTCTGACCCTTATTGCTTAGTAAAATAAGAGAAGAGTGATGGTGGTGGTTGGGCTAGGTGAGACCTGTAGGCGCCGCTGCAGCGCACCACTGGCTCTTTATTTTTCATCCTAGCGTTGAGGACATTGCTCAACATGTAGTCCACATCCCGGTTGCATTCCTCATGACCACTTCTCTCACATTCGCTCACCACCTGTCACCATCATCCTCCTGCTCCTGATGGAGCAAGGACTCACAATGAGACTTGCTCGAAAGCAATCTTCTCACAGTATTAATTTATTAAACTTTGTAATGTCTATACTAACAAATGCACCCATGAACATTTTACGAGTGAAGCTTGCCTATGTGTTTAAATTAACAAATAACGCTTGTCTAATCTAAAATGGCCGCTAAAGCGCGGGAAATCTATTGCGCATGTGTCAACCATATCACGTGGTGTGACGTCTTTCTTTGCTTGGAGGGAAATCCTTGCTTCTGCGCAGTGTGTATTAAAATGGCTGCTTAATGTTTTCACGTGCTACAGCTTGCTCGTATGTTGCAATTAAACTGTAGTATTCTAACGCTATTAATGCGGGATAGAATTTTAATTAAACGGGAATAGAGTAGACATAGTGGGTATACAGTGAAACCATTTATATTGTGATTTTAATATTTCCTTCTTTTGACTTTTTATTAGTTCATAAATGGGCCTGGGTTGGTTGCACTGCACCTCGAGAGACATTGGTTCTGCGCATGCGCCCTGCAAGGCTGCCCAGAAGAAGCGATGAAGTCAACCTGGACGTCGTCCAAGGCCATGACCTGGTGGCCAACGCTATTGTACCCACGATGTCCCTACCGAAAGAAACAATTTATATAAACATTGTAATAAACTTTGTCGTGAGATGGGTGGGAAATAAAGCAAATGTATTAATTGTGATGGGCGGTATTTTAAAACAATGGGCTTAAAGAAATTGAACTAAATTGACATGGTGTGAGGATCAACCCCCTGTCCCCGTCCAATCAGAAGTAGTGGGCCCATAATTTTGCAACATTAAGGGGAGGTACATGGGCGTAGAAGGGTATAACAGATATAGAATTAGTTAATTAGCATGCAGAGGAGTGCAGAGGAGTGCAGAGGAGCGCAGAGAACAGGTGTTGGCATTAGGACGCATAAGCTCCAGACATACAAGCTGATCGATTGCAGACTGAACTGATGTCCAGAGAGGTCCAGAGGTGGGGGCGGCGGAGTCCATTAGAAGGAGAAACGGGAGAGTTCGAGGAG
Organism: Calotriton arnoldi; assembly: GCA_963921515.1. Classification (NCBI taxonomy): domain Eukaryota; kingdom Metazoa; phylum Chordata; class Amphibia; order Caudata; family Salamandridae; genus Calotriton; species Calotriton arnoldi. The sequence continues at coordinate 1,257,124 of CAWUFW010002778.1, read as the reverse complement.
AAGCGAAGTATCAGAGAGGGGAACGACGCAGGCGTCGTTGATAGAGAGGTTACTGGTCCTGTCCTGAACCTGGAGGAGGTCTTTGCTCTTCATCCTTCCTGGGTCCTATCTTTCCGACTCCTTGGCCAAGGGGTTTGGTTCTCGCACCTTTAGGTAAATATAAATACAACCCTTAGTTGCGCTGCTGTCTCTATCTTCTCCTTTCTGAGGGACCATCATTGATCGATAATTGATTGTTATGCTTCATCCTTGATATACGATTAAGTATCATGTGGTTCTGTATTTTACTCTGCAAAATCTTTAGATAAATATTTTAAAACTTCCTGACTCAGTGATTATTTCAGGATTATGAATTGTAATGAATGTCACTCATTTTAAACTTCCCAATTAGCAAGGGGTCCATTGGTAAGTCATTACTCTTCAATCAGAAAAGTAATTGGTAGCAGGGATTTTGATAAAGAGTACAACTGACCCACCAGCGGAAATTACTAGCGTAGTATGAATGTATGGGCCCAAGTGAGTATTTGGTGTATGACTGCTTGTTGCTAGTAACCCGCTGGATCAGTTTTCTGGTTATCAGAGGATGGTTGTACTTTGTTAATTGGGTAATGAGAGTTTTATTTTTTTAAACTAACATCCGTTTGTTCAAAGTTTGTTTTATGTTGTCCAGAATTCCCCGGGGAAAATTGAATAGCGGATGGTAGGTGGAAGCCATACTGCAGTGAGGTTATCTGTCAGGCAGAAATAGTACTGAAAAGTTAAGCAGGGCTATCAGTACTTGTTAGGGACTCTAGGAGTGTGAGTAAGAGCAAAAGGAATATGCTAGTAAAAATTTGATGTTATATCACCTAGAAAGGGTAACATTGAAGAAGTAGCAGGTATTTCTGAAGCTTACGTGAAGAGTAAAACAGAAGGGTTTTTACTCGTAGTGTATGTTTAGTAAACGGAAAGGGTTTGCTAAGTGTGAATGAAATTATCTTTTTCAAATTAGCGAAACTGACACGATAGCGAATGTTTTATGTTGTTACTGAATTTTAATGAGAATTTTAGAGAAATTAAAGTTTTGCGTACGATTTTGTAAAGGGAGGGTCAGCTGTCGGAGAGGAAGCTGATGTCACAAAACGCCGCGCTGGGATTGGTTGAAATAGCGGGCGTGGAACGACTCTTGTAAAGGAGGGGTCAGTAGTCAGGAGTAGTACTGACGTCACAGGTACCGCGCTGGGATTGGTCGAAGCAGCGAGGGACAGAGAAGCGCAGATTGTAAAGGAGGGGTTGGCAAACAAACGTCACAAAAAAAAACCGCGCTAGGATTGGTTCAGAGACAAAAGTTAGCTGGAATCTGATTGGTTGTTACCATAGAAGTCGAAATCCTAGTGGATAGTGGAGATTGTATGTTAAAACGTGATCCAACTTTAATAGGAATTCGTCCGGATAGGAGATTCCTAGGTTTTGCAGAATATTATTTTATACACCGAGATTTACCCAAAATGTACGGGGAGAAGAGAAAAATGTCATTTCTACAAAAGGTTAAGAATTATTTTAAGAAGGATAAACCCATCAAAACTAGAGAAGGAATTATCATTCCACCAGCTAAAACGCCGGCTTCATTCATGATGATGGAGAGAGGTTATCATACTTGTGTATGGTTAGAAAATTGGATAGAATATACAAAAAATGATGGAATATTAGCATTCCCAAAAAATGGCACCTTCAATGGGAGAATTCTTCAAAATTTGAGACTGAGGATGAATGACTTAGAACCCAGACCAAGATTAACTCAATACGAAGCCTTAGAAGAGTGGGAAACCGAGGCATTCGAACGCGACCGATCCAGGAGTAGTAGGGGTTATCGGGGATTTTTCCCTAGATACCAAAATGAGTCAAGGGATGGTCAGATGAAACAGTGGAGAAGAGCGATGCTTACAGAGGGTTTATATCCAATATTAATGGCAGAAGAATCGTCAGGGTGCAAATGCACAGAGAAGACAAAACATGTGACAGGATTTGGGGATTCGGAAGATGAGTTTATGGTAGAAATATTAAAGAACCCGCCACCATATCAGGAAGGGACAAGTGGATGTACCCCAAGTGCACCACCGTTAAAGACACCATTGGTACCGCAAATATTGCATAATCCCCCAGTTAATAGGGTACTTCAGGATAAGGAAAGGGAAGCTATAGACAAAAACAGAGCAGAATTAATACAGAAGATAACACAGTTGAATGCACATCCTGATTCCCTGACCATACCTGTAACAATTGGTCCCGTGGTTCCCTTATATGGTGACAAAGTAAGTTATCCGAAACCGTTGGCGATGCCCACACCTGTAGAAATCCCAAAGCCTGAACCTGTAATAATTAATGATCAAATCAGTGATTGTGAAAGCATGATATCCTTAATGGATTTACCTATTCAAGGATCTATAAATAGTACTCCTAGAAGAATAACACCTGGTTGCTCCAAAGATGTAAATATAGTAACCTCACCTGGAACTAAAAGTGCCACAGTAGTAACGCCAGAAGATTTAGAAAGGTGGGCACAAGGATCAGACAAACAAAGTTCACCCCCAAAGATCATGGACATTTACAAATTGAAGGTTGAGTTAGAAGAAATGATAGCAGGAAATGTAGGAGTAGACCGTCTAAATACTTATGATGAGGAAGAACTATTGTTTGTATGCAGGAGTATCACCAGAAATGTAAAGATATTTCATGAAAAATTATCAGATTTGGCTTTACAGATGGGAATTGAAATAGGGAAGTCAAAAGTATTACAGAAACCCTATAGAGCAGATTTTTCTGACAAAGACTTAGAAAACATGAATGCCTCTGGTCGAAAATTACAGGTAAAGGAATTAATGACAGTTTTACAGAAATGGGGAGACCTAGATAAATGGAAAGTTAGATGGACAAAGAAAAAGGAAGAGGCACGGTACAGTAGAACCACTTCTGAATATTTAATGAAGGAAACAGGGAAAGCAGATCAAATGTACCCGATGCGAGAAGTTCCTGGAGGAGGATATGTACATGTCCGATGGAGCAGACAGGATATTTTGTCATTTACGAATGATTTTCCAAAATTGAGGGAAAAGCCAATTGAATGGTACAAGCAGGTTGAGAGGTTTGTGAAAGTGTCAAAAGTATTGTTGAAGGACTTGGATGGTTTGTTTGACATAGTGGTACCTGCCGATTTGTCGACAGATTGTAAAATTACAGTTGACTTGGCGAGTGAAGAGTATCCTAGAGATCCAAAGACAGGTGCCCCATCAAGTGATGTGATGAAAAAGTATCAGCAGGTAATAACTTACCTGAAAGGGAAAATACCACCAAAAGAAACAGATTGGGTGAAAATAGACAGAACCACTCAAGAAGCCAGTGAATCGGTACATGCCTATTATGAACGTTTATTGCAGGTATTCAAACAGTATAGTGGATTTGAGGATATTGGAGATAAAAACATGAGTCAGTTTGTTTACCGATTTGTTTATGGATTAAAACCAGAGATTTGTCGGATGATTAAACAGCACATGTTGTGCTGGCAAGGGAAACCGATTGATGAAATTCTGAAATATGCGAAATATTGTGGAGATGATATTAAGGATAGGCATAAGAAATTACAAGAGAAGGTGATGTGGGCTCAAGTGAAAATGGCTAATTTGGATAATCCAAGTGATAATCAGGGAAAAGATTCTGGCACGAATGGTGACACTGGGAATGGTGGTAAAATGAGAGGACGAATGAGTAGAGAAGAGGCTAAAAAGAAATTTCCTTGTCATGGATGCGGAAAATTGGGGCATTGGAAGGATGAATGTAAAAAGATTCGAAATAATAATGGCCCAAATCAAAATTTAAATCCACAGACGCGGAATGACTCACAGCAGGGTGTAAATCCTCAGAGTCAGTTGCCACCTGCACCTATTCAGGGTAATGTAAGCAGAGCAAAGCACGGTACAGACGTCGGATATCAAGGAGGAAGTGGTAAGAATGATTATGTAACTTCACAATTTCTTTTACAGGACGACTTTTGTCCATATAGTCAATGACGGTGCCTAGGAGAGGGGGAGAAGGAGTGCTTACTTGGCGCATCCTTACCGGTAGATCAGTCAGGTCCATATGTCGAAGGAAACGTCAAAGGTAATGATATTACTTTCCTTTTGGACACTGGTGCTACCAGGGCTATTGTGAGAACAGCAGACATCCCAGACCTTCCTCTCTCTGGAGAAGCTATCCAAGTTGTGGGTGTAGCTAATCGAAAGATTGGAACACCTTTTACCGAACCAATGGAAGTAAAAATTGGAAATTATAGAGAAATGCATCAGTTTGTCGTGTGTGATTCCAGTCCAGTAAATTTATTGGGCCGAGATTTGTTGTGTTAAATGAACTGCACAATTTTCTGCACACCGGATGGTGTTGCAATTCAGACTCCGGATGAAGACCATGTATATAAATGTATGATTGCAAAACAAGGTACAGAAGTAGATGAGATGTTTTCTTTGATAACAAAAGACGAATTGCCAGAAGAATTAAAAACTGCAGTAAATTCCATGGTATGGGATTTTACGGGAAAGGAAGTAGGACTTATGGCCAAAATAGACCCAGTTAAAATCACTGTAAAGGAAGGTGCAATTTTCCCAAATACCAGGCAGTACAAAATGAGTGCAGAAGTAAAGGCAGGAGTCATTGAAGAAATTAACAGAATGGTAAAACAAGGCATACTAAAAGAAGTAATGAGTAGTCCTTGTAACTCACCAATCATGGGTTTGAAGAAGCCTAGTGGAAAGTATAGGATTGTTCAAGATCTGCGAAAAATAAATACAATTGTGGAACCTTGTTGTCCTATAGTGCCAAATCCTGCAGTAATTCTATACCAAATTCCTTGGAGTGCAGGATGGTTTACTGTGATTGATTTATGCCAAGCATTCTTTTCAATACCATTGCACCCAGATAGTCAGTATCTTTTTTCATTTAAATTTGAGAACAAAGTCTATGTATGGAATCGTGTTCCTCAGGGAAAGTCCTTCCATCTTTAATCAGATATTGAAAAAATGCCTAGAGAAACTAGTGATGCCAGGAAGCTCAGTCTTAGTACAATATATAGATGATTTACTGGTGGCATCTAACACTAGAGAGGACTGTGTTGTCGACTCCATTGCACTATTAAATCACTTGGCAGAAGAAGGGCATAAAGTTTCACCTGAAAAACTACAGTTTTGTACAACAGCAGTTAAATATCTAGGACACCAAATTGAGAGGGGAAAAAGAAGGATAACCTCTGAAAGAGTAAAATTAATCAAAAGAATGCAAATGCCTGTAACTCAAAGAGAAGTGAGAATGTTCCTTGGAATAGTAGGATATTGTCGACAATGGATACTAGGGTTTTCTCTGCTAGCAAAGCCTTTAATTCAAATGACGAAAAAGAAGGCAAAGGACCCAGTTGAGTGGGATGATGAGAGTGTAGGAGCTTTTGTAAAATTGAGAAATGCTTTGTGTGCAGCACCTGCCCTAGGCATGCCTGATTATAAAAGAAGATTCGCATTAGTCTGTCATGAGAGAGAAAATTGTGCACTTTCAGTCCTAACCCAGAGACATGGTTTGGACAGACGTCCTATAGCATATTTTTCTGCTACGTTGGACCCAGTGGCAGCCGCATTGCCAGGCTGCTTAAAAGCAGTAGCTGCTACCTGTTTGAGCATTGAACAAAGTGAATCAATTGTAATGGGACATCCTGTAAAGGTGTTTGTCCCACACTCAGTTGTGATTCTGTTGACAAGAACAAGAACTCAGCATCTTACTCCTAGTCGGCTGACTAGATATGAGAGAATAATATTAGGTGCTGAAAATGTGACTATTGTAAGGTGCACAATAGTAAATCCTGCTACCTTACTACCAGACCCATATCATGAGGAAGTTAAAGATGATGAAGAGGAACATGATTGTTTACAAGTCACAGAATTATGCACAAAACCACGTCCTGACATACAGGAACTACCCCTCAGGGAGCCAGACAGGGAGCTGTTTGTTGATGGTTCGTGCCAAAGGCATGAAGATGGTAAACTAACTGCAGCATATGCAGTATGTGAATTAACTGGAATAGTCGAAGCATCCTATTTACCAGGAGTAAAATCTGCACAAGTAGCTGAATTAATTTTTTTAATAAAAGCCTGCAAAATTGGGAAGAATCAGAAAGTAACTATATTTACAGATAGCCAATATGGTTACGGGGTTGTGCATGATTTTGGCCAACTATGGATGCAGAGGGATTTCATGACTTCTTCAGGATCCCCCATTAAAAATTGACAGTTCGTAAAGGAACTGCTGGAAGCAATACAATCACCAAAAGAATTGGCTGTGGTGAAATGTGCCGCACACCAGTCAGGAGATGACTGGGTGGTAGTCGGTAACAGGTATGCAGATTTGGTGGCTCGACACTGTGCCAAAAACAGGTTGTCAGTCAATAAAAGGGTTGAAAGAATGGGAATCAGCTGCCAACTTATGTTGTATGCACCTCCTGAAACATGGAATGATGTGAAACGACTCCAAGATGATGCTGATGAGAGTGAAAGGAATGCATGGGTTAACATGGGATGTTCTCAAAGGGCAGACGACGATGTATGGATTTATGCCGATGGCAGACCAGTCATGCCCGACTGTCTGCTTTCACAAATGGCCAGAATGTATCATGGAGACACACATCTAGGGAGAGATGCCATGATTAGACTCTTCAGACAAAATTGGTACAATCCAAGGTTTAGGGTTGCAGCAGAGAGTCTTTGCCAGAGATGTCTAACTTGCCAAGTGCATAATCCAGGGAGAAAAACAATAATTGGGTTTGGGAAAATTGGAAAGGCAGAGGGTCCATTCGTGAGATTACAGCTTGATTTTATCCAGTTACCACCATGTAGAGGACTGAAATACGTACTTGTCATAGTGTGTCTGTTTTCAAAGTGGGTGGAGGCTTACCCTACCAGGAGGAATGACAGTATTACAGTCGCAAAGTTGTTGTTACGAGAACTCATTCCTAGATTTGGTTTCCCAGTAACTTTGGAATCAGATAGAGGAGGACATTTCAACAATGATGTGATTAGAATAATCTGTGAAGCATTCCAAATTGAGCAAAAATTGCACTGTGCATATCGTCCAGAGGCTTCTGGAGTGGTTGAACAAATGAATGGCACAATAAAATCCAGACTGGCAAAAATGTGTGCATCAACATCGTTAGATTGGCCGGATGCATTGCCACTTGTTTTGATGGGACTCAGAAGCATTCCTGATAGAAATACGGGATGGAGTCCACACGAAATAATCATGGGAAGAGCAATGAGACAAGCACATGTTCCTACAAATAAACTGCTGAACGTAACTGATGATATGGTTCTGGATTATTGCAAAGGATTGGCTGACCTAGTGCGTTCTGTCTCTCACCAGGTTGGGGAAGACGCAGTTTCCAGGCAGCTTGAACAAGAGCATGATCTGAATCCCGGAGACTGGATGGTTGTGAAGCATCACACCAGAGAAACGTGTCTATCACCCAGGTGGAGCGAACCTTGTCAGGTCATACTAGTTACGAACACAGCAGTGAAATGTGCAGGATTGCCTAATTGGATTCATGTAAACCACACCAAAAGAGTACCAGACCCTGAAGAAGAAATTCCTCAGTCAGCACCAATAACTGAGGAAGCTGAAGGTTGCCCAGCTGAAGAATCTCAGGTGCGAGATTCCAGGGAAGCTGAAGAAGAACAACCGAGCACAAGTCAGGACTGGATACCGGTGGTGGAAATACCTGAAGTCTACAACAGAACAAGAAGTCAAGCAAATTTAGAAGAAATTGAAGAAGATCAGATAGGTGAAGAAGAAGCAGCTCAGGAAGAGGAAGAAGAAACAATAAGAGAACCTGAGCAGGATCAGATAGGGAGAGGAAATTGGGCTCAAATCAACAATGAAACAACAAATCATGAGCAGGGACAGACAGGTCTAGAAGAACCCGGTCAGGCTGCAGAAGTACAAAGTGCAATAAGCCCTGATCAGAACCAGTTAGATTTAGGAAAATACATTCAAGAAGAAGATCACGACAATCTCAAGCATGAAGTAATAAACCCTGAAGAAGATCAGTTATTGGAAACTCACAGTGGAGCAGCTGAAGAGAAACCGATAAGACCTGAAAAGGAACAAACAGAAGAAGAAACTGAGAACGAAGAAAAACAAACTGTGCCACAACCTGAAAATAAAAGAATTTCTGAAGAAGAAATAAAAAGTAAAGAGACAGTGCAAACAAAGAAGGTCAGAAAAGGTGATCATTGGCCTAGTGTCATTAAAAGAGTAAAATACCACATAACTACCAGAACTGAAGATCCAAAACAAGTAAATGAAGTGACAAGCCTAACGGGACAAACAAGTCGAATTGAAAAATGAAAAAGTAAAAGACTGAAACTTGTGAATAACAAATTTAAAGGTCCTGATTGGACTTATATCATCCTTGAAGACTACGAGAGCTCAGAGTCAAGTGAAAGTGGTGACGAAGGAACAAGTGCGGAACTGACTTATGAAGAAGAAATAAAACCACCTTGATAACGTAAAGAGATCTGAAATAAAGATAAGAAGAGAAATCTTCCTTGTCAAAAATGCCTGATGATAGAGTTTCTGGGAGACCAAAACGGAAATGTTGTAAAAGATGCTGTGCTATATGCATATGTAGTCTGGTAGTGGTGCTTATAGTACGGTTAGTTGTGATCGTAGCAATTCCTTACCTTCTGATAATGGATAAAAAGATTAACAACGAAACGAAGGGAAGGACAGATAACTTGAAAGGTAATAGAGTAGAACTAAAGGCAGAAGATGAACCGGAATTTCATCATGAAGTAACAGATAACGACACTAGTTTGAATGTATTCACAAAATTATTGTTTCAATATGTAGATACCATGGAAGTTAGTAATTGTTATGTCTGTATGAAGTTACCCGAATCAGTAGCAGAAGGGTTAACATATCATCACTTGCCATTAACTTATGGCATATCATGTAGTGTATTGGCTAGTTTATTTTATAGAACAGGGAGACTTCAGTATTACTATTCAAACATAGATGTGATATTTTCTGAAGTTCCGATTCGAAAGAATATGAACCCAGTGCTTAGTAGTCAAGACGCACAGTTTATGGGAGAATTTTTCCTAACGATGAAATCGATAGATATAACACATGCACATAGAAGCAATCTAACATATTCGTTACATGAAGAAGAAAAGATATTTTTGAATTTAGTAGAGAATAGAAGACAAGATTTCCAAAAGAAAGCTTCTGAGCATAAGGCTCATCTGCCACCTTGGGCTGAGAAAGAGGGTAGTTACACACCTGGCAAGGCTCAAGCTGCTATGGCTCTGGATTTTGTGAAGACAGGGAAAATTTGTCTACATAGGTTAAAGACTGATTATAACAATGTTTTCATCGGTACCAGTGAATGTGAACACAATTTCGTAATTCTTGGAGGGTGGGGACTCAAAGGAGGAACAGATTCAGTTTTTCCTGGAATCTATTATGTGTGTGGGAGTAAGGCTTACTTTAGGCTTCCTGCACGGTGGTATGGAAGTTGGTATTTTGGAATAGTATTTCCAAAGATATACCACGTAAAAAGAAACGCTGGGAGCAATGAAAATAATAGTGAATTAACACGTAGTAAAAGAGCTAGTTTTTCTGAAATTTTAGGTGATATATTTGGTGCATTGATACCTTCAGTGGGAATAATTCTGAACTCAAGGAAAATATGTAAATTATCTACAGTGGTTGATCGTTTATCAACAGATACCGCTGGAGGATTTTTAATGAATAATGCGGAGATGGTTGCGATTAGGTCTATGGTTATGCAAAATCGACTTGCTCTTGACATTATATTAGCAAAAGAGGGCGGAGTCTGTAAATTATTGAAAACGAAACACTGTTGCACTTACATACCTGATAAAAGTGCAGAAATTGGGACATATATACAGAATATAACGAAACTTGAGAAGGAACTAAAACCACTGGAAGTTGATAGTGTTTGGGAAAGATTGACAAATAGTATTACGTCAATTGGCACCTGGTTTGCTAATGTAGGGAAAGGACTTATAGGTCAAATATTAGTACCCTTAGCAGGGATAGCAATAATAGTAATGTCAATAATAATATGGTGCAAATGTTGTAGAAAGAATGAGATGTATAAAATAACAGGAAAAGGGAAAAAGCGAAAGTTTGATGAAATTGAATTAGAAAATTTGAAAAGTGAATTATATAAGAAACTGAAAGGAGATGTGAAAAACAGAAAGTGAAAGAATGAAGCTGAGACAATTTTATGCTAAAAGTTGGCATCTGGTTGTGGGTAGTATTTGATGGCTCAGAAACGCCATCAGAGAGGGGATTGATGGAGCAAGGACTCACAATGAGACTTGCTCGAAAGCAATCTTCTCACAGTATTAATTTATTAAACTTTGTAATGTCTATACTAACAAATGCACCCATGAACATTTTACGAGTGAAGCTTGCCTATGTGTTTAAATTAACAAATAACGCTTGTCTAATCTAAAATGGCCGCTAAAGCGCGGGAAATCTATTGCGCATGTGTCAACCATATCACGTGGTGTGACGTCTTTCTTTGCTTGGAGGGAAATCCTTGCTTCTGCGCAGTGTGTATTAAAATGGCTGCTTAATGTTTTCACGTGCTACAGCTTGCTCATATGTTGCAATTAAACTGTGGTATTCTAACGCTATTAATGCGGGATAGAATTTTAATTAAACGGGAATAGATTAGACATAGTGGGTATACAGTGAAACCATTTATATTGTGATTTTAATATTTCCTTCTTTTGACTTTTTATTAGTTCATAAATGGGCCTGGGTTGGTTGCACTGCACCTCGAGAGACATTGGTTCTGCGCATGCGCCCTGCAAGGCTGCCCAGCAGAAGCGATGAAGTCAACCTGGACGTCGTCCAAGGCCATGACCTGGTGGCCAACGCTATTGTACCCACGATGTCCCTACCGAAAGAAACAATTTATATAAACATTGTAATAAACTTTGTCGTGAGACGGGTGGGAAATAAAGCAAATGTATTAATTGTGATGGGCGGTATTTTAAAACAATGGGCTTAAAGAAATTGAACTAAATTGACATGGTGTGAGGATCAACCCCCTGTCCCCGTCCAATCAGAAGTAGTGGGCCCATAATTTTGCAACATTAAGGGGAGGTACATGGGCGTAGAAGGGTATAATAGATATAGAATTAGTTAATTAGCATGCAGAGGAGTGCAGAGGAGCGCAGAGAACAGGCGTTGGCATTAGGACGCATAGGCTCCAGACATACAAGCTGATCGATTGCAGACTGAACCGCTGTCCAGAGAGGTCCAGAGGTGGGGGCGGCGGAGTCCATTAGAAGGAGAAACGGGAGAGTTCGAGGAGAAGCGAAGTATCAGAGAGGGGAACGACGCAGGTGTCGTTGATAGAGAGGTTACCGGTCCTGTCCTGAACCTGGAGGAGGTCTTTGCTCTTCATCCTTCCTGGGTCCTATCTTTCCAACTCCTTGGCCAAGGGGTTTGGTTCTCGCACCTTTAGGTAAATATAAATGCAACCCTTAGTTGCGCTGCTGTCTCTATCTTCTCCTTTCTGAGGGACCGTCATTGATCGATAATTGATTGTTATGCTTCATCCTTGATATACGATTAAGTATCATGTGGTTCTGTATTTTACTCTGCAAAATCTTTAGATAAATATTTTAAAACTTCCTGACTCAGTGATTATTTCAGGAATATGAATTGTAATGAATGTCACTCATTTTAAACTTCCCAATTAGCAAGGGGTCCATTGGTAAGTCATTACTCTTCAATCAGAAAAGTAATTGGTAGCAGGGATTTTGATAAAGAGTACAACTGACCCACCAGCGGAAATTACTAGCGTAGTATGAATGTATGGGCCCAAGTGAGTATTTGGTGTATGACTGCTTGTTGCTAGTAACCCGCTGGATCACTCCCTTTATCTCCCCAATAACAACCCACTCCTCCACTCCACACCCATGGTCCGGCACAGACACTTTACCCGCGACCTTTGGAAAGTGTGCACTGCCCCACAGTAACAGTGAAAAACATTTCAAGCATCACAGGCATAAGCTTGTTTAGAATTTATTACCACAGTTGCCAAGTTAGTGCCAGGGTCTAGGCCTGAATGTAGTGCGTCATTCATTATTTAGTTGCCAACAGACAAGCACTTTGTCTTTACAGGGCCCCGCAGCAAGGCAGAAAGAGAGGGCCAGCTAGGTGAACCCTGAGCACCCGACAAGAAGACTCCTCACATTGATGAAAATAGGACTGTGAGCCTTGTAGTCCGGGCAAGCCAGAGTCCAGCAAAATAGAGTAAGGCTTGGAGAGCTCATCGAGTACCGAACACAAACCTCGTCATCTGGGAGAATCACAGCAGAAGACCAACGACAGAGCTTGAGATTAAACAGAATAGAGTGTGAGCTGTTGAAGCTCAGCAACATTCACAAAAGTTGCAGACTGGAGAGCTCCAAGAGTAGGTAACACTGCTCTTCACAAGGGAGGCCTCAAAGCATAAGATCAAAGGCAGAGCTGGAAATTTAACAGGCACTGAGGTCAGCTGTCAGAGCCGTGTAAAGAAGGAGAGACTTCCTGTAGCTGATAACTTGCATCAGACAATGGTGCTAGGAAATATTTAAATCATACTGCATAAATTAATTATGAAAATGTAATTGAGAAAAGTTTCATGACAAAGGCACACTTTATCAATGTTTTGATGTCGCTATACATATAAGTTGTTGTATGCATCATAACTTAGATACAATATAGGCGGAACATCAGTTGCAGCAGTTAATGTTTAATCAGTTTCACTAAGACCAGCAGTTGAAAAAACACAGCCCACCACCAAAAACTGATTCCGCTCAAAATGTTTGTAAAATTATTTAAAGCTAAAGAGTTGAAGTGATAATGACACTTGCCCTTTGATTCAGTTAGTCTTTAAAATAGTCTCTTTCCCTCTTCTCTCTGACTATCTTGCTAAGTGGGAACAACCTATTTTACTTTCTGCAAAATAGGAAGCACGTTTTAAGTGTAACATAAAGAGTTCCGTCCTATTACAATACAAAGCTCTAAGTTGGCCCCATAATGTAGTGAGCTGTCTAAGGTGAGGTAGTGAGGGTGTTTCATTATATTGAACTTCTATATCTTTTATGTCCTTCTGTAATCTCTCAACCGCTTGTCACCGAAGCATATGTAGATGGGCCATCAGTGAGATGCATTTCCCCATACAACAGCCTTCCTCGCTTCCCTCAGGCCTTTTGGACCAGCCTCCCCTGTGTCATTAGTCTTGAAATATTCTTTAATCTGCTCCTTCAAGGGTTTCTCTTAAGAGAGGGTCCCGGAGAAGCCTCGGATGTAATCTTCAGTGGGCATTTTGTTGCGTTGTGCCACCCAGCTCCAAATGGACCTGTACCTGTGCATGTTCTGCAAGACCATGATGTAAAATGTGTGGGGTCCCGAGAGCCTCAGGGGTTGGATGTCTAACCCTCTGATGCAAGGACTCAGATCAATGCACTAACACTGAATTAAAAAGCCAGTTGGACCACAACCTTGACACGAGCCCACTGTGCAATCTAGTGCAGGCAGTGTTTTTAGGTTACTGTCAGTCCCTTTAGATGAGTTCAGGGGCACGGTGGCAATTCCAAACAATCTTTTATTTATAAAAAAAATACAGTCAAAGAAAGCACTAAGAAATAGGGGTATGTAACTTAAAATTATTTTTTTAAAATCCTTAGTGTAGTGCAAAAAAACTTGAACAGTAACCAAACAGAATGCAAAAGTAAAAGCAGTTAGGCATGTAATGATCAGAGTAAACAAGAGAATCGTTTCTAATATTTTTGCGGGTTTCTGACATACTGACACCCTAAAACTATTTCTAAGCGCTATGATAACTCTTAGCTAAAGCATAAAAGAGCAAACCTGCCTTTCGAGCTTCATAGGATGGATCACACATCATACCTTTCAATAGCTGGCTTCAGCTATTCTTTATCAGAGTGCGGCTGATGAAACAAAATATGTGCCCTCGGTGAAGGACACCTACTACTGCACGGTTTCTGAAATCAACTGGGAAAGTAGCTGGCTCAGCAATCTGGAGTGACTTCTGACGATAATTCTACAGTAAAGACTTCTCCTAATCAATGGTCAAATCCTGGGATTTATATACTGTTTGACCTCTGATTTTATCTCACATTTTCAAAATAAAACAGGGTTCAAAGACAGTAAGAATTCTGCAGGACTAAACTAACATAGTGAAAGATATGTCAACTCTCTCCAGATGTTGATCTTAAGCATCTTTCTAAACAATAAAAAGCATGGCATCCCACACTGAAAGGGGCCATATTGTAATGGCTGTGTCCATTAACAGAAACAAAAAACATGTCAGCCTACAGAGTGGGCGACCATGATGAGATCAGTATTCTGCATGTGTTCTAAGAATTTCACACATTCTATTAAAGATAAAGAAAAGCTAACAACAGGCAAGGAAGTGTGCATATTGCTACATCCCTTGGGGGAACCACCAGGGGATTACTGACCAATGTGAGATCAATACAGGAGTACATGTGATGTACATGCTAGAAACAGAAATGTTCCCTGTCCAGGTGATAAGTTTCACGCCATACGTCCCTAAGTCCAAATTCTCTTAAGCTCGCCTTCAGTGTTTTGGAGAAGGCACACCTCAAACCTCTCTGCCTCCTTTTATCTAGTGCAGTATTCGAGAACAGATTGAAGTAATCTATTAGTATAAGGTTGCCAAATGCCCATTCTGCAAGCGTCGTGAAAAAGCATGTTATGTATTGGTCTTACATACAGGGAGGCAACAGCTAGTAGTCACTCCTCCATCTTATCGCGCAGAATGACAATTTACCCCTCCCTATCAGTCTCAACTCTGTATTACAAAACACTAAATCCCACTTGACCTGTATCGCTTCAAAGGCAGCTCTAGGTGCTCAGGTGGGTCCCGTTGGACCACCACAATTTATGTGTGATATTGTGTGGTCCTGAAGAAGTTGGATCATTATTTTCTTTTTTCCACCTAAACTTGCATTGACTACTTTGTGAGAGATCCTGGCCCACAACACAACAGCAGCAGAAATTAGAGAATCCTTCTCTGTTGTAAATAGCAGTGTATGTGAAATGTGGCTGGGATGGGTGTAAGTGGAATTTGTGAAAGAATGTGTTTTCTGTGAGTGAATGAGTGAGTGGAATGTGATATGGGGGAGATAATAGACACATTTGAGGTATTAATCTAAATATATAAAGTTTTTACAGAAAATGTGCAAAACAAATTGTGTTTTCTTGTTTGTGAAAATATGTTTTGATATCCAAGAGAAAAAGGTTGAAACAATCAAAAATAATGTTATGGATTTGTGAATGGGAATGTATGGCAGTATGTATTCACCATGTAAATTATGATTAAAAAACAATGAAAATCAAATAAAAATGCATATATGGTCTTAAACGGTTTCCGGTCACCCCATTGAGCACTTTGAGCTGCCTTTGAAGAGATACAGATCAAACGGGATTTAGTGTTTTGTTTTGACTACTGCTTCCCCCTTTATCCCAGATCGAAAATTAAATTTTTTTTTTTTTTTTTTGCAAAGTTTTATATAGCGCTGGCTAGACCCGGAGGTATCAGAGCGCTTTACATGAGGATCAGCGAGTTACAGGATACATAGTTATATCAGTTGAATCAGCGAGTTACAGGTTACATTGTTACATCAGTTTGAATCAAAGAATCACAGAGGGAGGGGGAGGGGAGGAGACACAAACGGGGAGATGAGGAAAACAATGTCAGATGACCGGCTGGGTAGGTGACGGCCAAGGGGCCAGACTCCTCTATAGCTGTATAGGACAGCTCCACCGGGCATCGGCCAAGGTTGCTCGGGCTCCGCGGTAGGTAAAAACAGTTTTGGTATCCGCCCAGGGGGCGTCGTCATAGTTCCATCGAAGGGGGAGGGAAAGAGACACAAACGGGGAGACAAGGAAAAACAATGTCAGATGACCAGCTGGGGGTACCGTTTTCTTTTTTTGTTGATCAACTCTATGTATTACAGGGGGTAGGCCTAGTGTAATTAAAACAGAGACATTGTTATGCTTACTTGTGGGCGGGGAATGAAACAAACGCAATGGGGGTGTGACTATGTTGCATTCTATGGTGGCCTCAAGGTGTAAGAGGTGTTTCTTGTAGTCAAATGATGTGTGCTTGGTAGTCTTTAAGCGAATGCCACATTGCAAATCTTTTAACAGGCAAGCTAAGACCCTTCACAGTATATGTTAGTTTCTTCACCATTGCTGCAGTGTCATAATGAACGCTTGCATCTGCTAACTGCACATATTTCTGCTCTGAGGGGCCGAGTCAACCACATCCAGTGCCTCAGCCCAGGCTTCGCTATAAATGTGTGAGAGTGCCTTGTCAGCTTGAACAAATAAATAAAACTCCCCCCCCCTACCACAACATTGAACGGCATTAGGAAACAGTATATGATCTAACGTATAGGCAGGCAACATTAAATAAAAAGTCAAAGTTTATCATATCTTTTCCTGGTTGTTCTATACCGATACAACTCCCCACCAAACGAGTTGGCCTGGTCACTCGTGGCCAATACCTTGAGTTGCAACCTGTTATGTGAGGAGTACAAGTTCAATGTTCTCCCACTTAGCCTGCAGTAATCCTCAGCTATCCTTCGTTCACCTCATGATTCACAGCTGCCCTATGGGCTAAACAGCAATCATTCACATTTTGGCTCCCCCTGCATTCGCATGCAGTTGTTTTTTCTCAACTGATGCAACTCTCAAAACAGACCTGTTAGGCATGCTACCCAATCCCAGGCTGTGGTGTGTTCCCTGGTTTCTGTCCCAATCAATGGCCTTGTGTCCTCTGGATTCTTTATGTCACTGCCCAACTCTGCCAAAGTGTTGATTCCCCCTTCTCCTGCCGCACACCTGTCCTCTCCAAGGTCAAGTTTCATGGTTTTTGATGCTTTTCAATGGTCTGTGACATGATGGGCTGCTCCAGAGTAGCCGAACACCATATTGAATGGATACAATCATATATACCAAATTTTTTCAGGTCTCACCTCTATAAATGAGCAAAAGGCGGCCCTTCTTTGCAGCATGGCATGTGCAAGATCCTGGAAGATGGAACTGGTATGGCCATTATAGGAAAGTGCATCCAGTTGTCTAGCGGCCTGGAGGGCTTCTTTTTTCACAAAAGTAGGCAAACTTCACCACCACATTACGGCAGAGCATTTCGTTTAGTGTTCATCAGGGCCACTTGGTATGCTATGTCAAGCCGGACCATGGGATGGTCTGTCTCTAGAATCTAAGTGAGTAAATCTGCAATAAATATGAGTACGTTGTATCCTTCCACACTCTCCTCCAGATTCCTAACTGTAAGATTTTCCCGTCTTGCCTGACTTTTCATGCTCTCTAGTCTCAGAAGATCAGAGAAATTGTTTGCTCAGGTCTCCCATTTTCGATGCTGCCACTGTGACCACCGATTCCAGGTTCTCAGTTCGGCTTTTGACCTCTATTATCCTAGATTCCACAGCATCCACGTCTTTGCATAGTTCATCCATCTTGGAGCCAAGAGTAGATTTGAGATCTGCAGTGCTGCGTTCAGTGTTTTTCCCCAGATCCTTCCTGAGTTCTTTCCGAAAGCTCTGCAAAGAGGCCTGAAGGTCCTGTTTCACCAGTTACATTTCATCAGCAGCGTTTGTGGGATCTTGGTGTGCTGGATTTTCATCGGGGCCCACCGCCAACAACAGACTCTACGAGGAGTGCAGAAATGCTAATAAGCCTCCTTGGTTCCTCTGTGTGCAGTTCTTGGGTGCATACAGTTCAATGAAGGTTGTATTGTATCAGAGTCATGATACAGTGCTGACTCTAAGGTATCAGCTGCATCTCGGGTTCACCATCTGCTTACCCTTTATGTATGAACTCTGAATAAATTACCTCGAAAGACAGTAGGTGCACTGTATTTGTATCTACTCCATGGTGTTCCAGCTACTTCTTGTTATGAACCTTGTATTTATGGTTGCTCATTCCTTGCAAGGAATAGGGTTTGGGGACCGCCAAGCTATGTTCCCTCGCTTATATGCTTTTCACCACGGCCCCGCCTGCAGAGCTAAGGCCTCCTCCTCGCTATCCCAGGCCTCCTAATTTCCCAGAGGCAGCATATTCTCTCTCCGACTGCACTACGCCTATTTGAGGCACTGCGTCTCAGTGCAGTGGACTCACCACTCTCCCTAAGGGGCGAGATCTTCCAGCCGCAGGACTCCCTCACTCATCCGAGATCAGTGAGGCAGGACTTCCCGCCCCGATGTTGGCACGCTCCTAGGCGCTCGCGGCTCACCTTCAAAGTCTGCCATTTACGTGAATGGTTGCCCCCGGAGATCCCCAGATAAGGCGTCAGGCGCCCAGTAGCGTATCAGACCAGCTTTAGCCTTCCGGAGGCTACTCTGTTCTAGAGGAGGCTTCTAAAAACTGTGGCGGGCAGAGAGTGCATAGGCCCGCATCCACTCACTACGCCATCTTGGTTTCTAATTATTTTTTGCCTCTTTAAAAATATTTTATGCCTGAAATTGCTAAATAACCATACCTCCCTCACATTATTTTAACCAGATGGTTTCATATCTGCGTTAATACCACAATGCTAATTTACTTCAGACTGCTCCATGGGAAAGACATTAAATTCAAAAGCTCCACTTCCATCAAAATTACATTCAGGAATGCCTCCTTTTTTTTTAACACAGAATGCTAACATTGTAGATGTTCATTTGGACTCTGGCGAAGCTATAGTAGATCACTGGGCAGTCAACTGGAAGGCCACATCTAGTGTTGGAAGTACATGTTTCACTTACTATTGTTGACTGTTTTTTTTTACATGGATAAGGAAGATATAGGAAAAGTTATGGAAACTATGTCCTTGGTTTCGCTTTCCAAAGCCCTAACCATCTTTTCCATGACACAATTAAACCCCTCTTTTTGTTCATTTACTTCAGTCTCTTCTGTAGCAAATGGTTTCAGAGCTCTGAGTCCAGCAATGTGGTATTCAGGTGTTCCTCACATTTGTAATGGATAAAGAATTTTAGAGCTCTGGTGCATTAAAGCTCTGTGGTCAAACTGCAGCAGAACATCTGACAGACGGCTGCTGGGGTTGGAACTACATCTTTCACTCAGCATATCAGACATTTATCACACATAGATGAAGAAAACATTTGTGAATTTATAGGAAATGTACCCCCATTTTAGCTTCTGAGCATCTTTTATAGCTTATATACAAAAATCATGAGAGAAACCTGTTTTCTGTCAAATATGGTTCATCAAGTACCAGCAGAGAATCAGAATTATGCTCTGGGTAAATTCACCTTAGAACTCACCCATTGCTAAAATGAATGCGATAACACAAAAAAATTATTTAGAGTGGGATTAAAATCTGTTATCGCCCTTTATATTTGTTCCTTTTTGTGTCCCTCAAAACCAGGCATTCGCTACAATGCATTTCAATGACAAAAATGCTGGATCCTTATTACCGCAATGATAAGTATGCTTCTTGTAACTTTCCACCTAAGTAGTTCCATCTGAAGCACACCCTCTAACACTTGATTTTGTAAATTTCACATACATTTTAAGGGTCTGATTTACAATTGCAGTATTTCCTATGCGGTACAGTATTCCCAGGTAGTTATTGACCGGGGAGGAAAAGCACCCAGGACTTTGCCTCAGGACTCTCCTGTCTCCACCCCAGTCAAAAACAACCCAGGAGTGCCCTAACTGCCTATCCTCCCTCTTCCATTCAGACAGTAGACAATCTGTTAATTAGCTCTGTTCCAGAATCTTCTTAGCCTCTCAGCATTTCAGCCAATAGCTCAGAAACCATCCTGAAGACAGAGCTACACAATACAAGCACCTGTCCGTCTATGGGCATGAACTAATTCTTCATTTTGTGTTTTCAGCCTGATCAGGGGGTGGAGCCAGTGCACTTCTAAAATTGGGTCAACCTCCGGTGGCAAACCCCACTTTAGTGTAAGAGCCCTCAAGAGCACCCACCTACTCTTTGACTTCGTACAGATCCCATACCACAGACATCTTTCTCTTCCAGCTGACGTCTGCATCTTCTCCTCAATTACTGTGATTAATTGTTTGATGGATTTAGTTGTAGCACAGATGTTTGTGTGCGAATAATTTGTAAAGCGCAGTAACATCTTTTCTCCCTTGGAAAGCTCACTCATTTCCGCAGATTGTGGAATGTACCCGCTCACTCTTTTTATTTTTGTTTCTGTACCATACTTCTCATCAAACTATTGGCCAAGGACACCCGCTGCTATCAGATAATCTTCATTCCTGTAGGAACAAAAAATTCATTCAGTAGGTGTGGACAAGCTCGAGCCCCTTCGCCATCGCTATGCAGGCTTCGAGGGTCATGTGCTAACAGTATCGGCTGGTTGGGAATGGTGGCAGGGGGGCGGGGGAGGGGATGGGGGTTTAGAAAAAAAAAAGACTTACCTAATTGTCGCCAATTGCCAGCTGCCGCCTCTCCTCCTCCGATGCAGGCAGGAGCAGGAAGCACCCAGCCTCCCAGAACCCCCTGACCAATCACAGCGCTGCTAAGGTAGCGTTGTGATTGGTCTTGGCGCTCAGACGGGGACTGGGAGGCTGGGCAATGCAGCCTGGGTGGAGAACATGCAAAATGTGCATGCGGGTTTGGCGGCCCAACACGGCCGGCCAAACCATCCTGCGCACTTAAGTGCAGCAGTAACCACTCCTCCTCCCTTTCCCAGGGGCAAGCCCAGCCCCGCCCCAACCTGGCTGGTTCCAAGAAGAAAATGATAATAACGTAACATTTTTATTGTTGCGTTATCATTTTCTTTTTCTTTTTGTACTTAGTGTGGCGACACTCCTCCGCCTTAGCGGAGGAGTTGCCTCTGTGTGCTAACCCCAAACAAATTCCTGTCACCATCAGACTGCTTT
Source organism: Calotriton arnoldi (assembly GCA_963921515.1). Classification (NCBI taxonomy): domain Eukaryota; kingdom Metazoa; phylum Chordata; class Amphibia; order Caudata; family Salamandridae; genus Calotriton; species Calotriton arnoldi. The sequence continues at coordinate 1,236,103 of CAWUFW010002778.1, read as the reverse complement.
ACCCATACATATTCCAGCTCCCTAACATGGTGCCTCCCAGGGTTCAGGTGGTATTGCCTCACATGGCTCCAGTTCAACCATTATTTGTAGCGGAAAGCGATGCCTCCCTCGCCTTCAATTCTTTACTCCAGTTGAACCAGATCTTCACACATGACACTGCCTTTCTGGATCAACGCCACCATTATGCTCTCCTCATTGCCGCAAAGATAGGCGAGTACAGGTCATGCAGAAGGCAAGTTAGTGTGCATATAAGAGGCTGAGGCATTAGAGAGGATGTGAACATGAAGCCTGACGTTAGAGTAGCATAGGCCATTCTCAAGATAGGCCACTTCTTTTTATGATACGCTGGTCAATCTAAAACCTCTTGGGGGATCATATTTGGCATTTTCTCCTCATTTCATCTTGGACCCTTAAATTGTGCTAACCATCATACCACCACCTCTGAGTAAGCATTGAGTGCTTAACCACAGCCACCACTGGGGAATGTAAGGAGTCTTCCTAACTTTTGAAAGAAATAATTTCCAGTGTCCTTGGTGAATAGGAAGATCATGTAATCTCACATTTGATATTGCCAGGTAGTGCATGCACCCGAGAGGACCTGGGAAAAAAAGATTGACGGTAAATTCTGCCAATCTGAATTGTTCTGTTGTATTTTATAAGGCCTTGCACATAAATCGGTAATGGATGTTGCTTTGGCCCTCCAGCTAGAGAGGACGATGTCTCTGTTAGTGTCTCTGTGTGACTTGTGTTTTTAAACTGAAGTCTTTCAATGTCAATTCCCGTTTCAGGTAAATGGTGAAAAAACTTTTTTCAACAAGATTCAGAAGAGCTACCTCTGGGGTGGTTTCCCAGGCAAAGACCTGCGAAGCTGCCCCTTGGGCCTAACTGCGTACTTTTAATACTACACACTACCTGGTTTTCAGTGCTAAAGCTGATTTTAGGTTTTAAAGGGTAGATCCATCATCTCCTTGTGTTTGCTTTGTTCGCCCTAAGTTGGCAGGGTATGCCCAGACGTGGGTCCCTTGCTCACTCTGCCACTGGATTCAAGCTAGCCTGGCTGATGAGGGCTGTTAGCCCGAAACCGGTCCCAGGATGCTTGTTTACTGTCCAGGGAATACATGGCTTGGCAGTTCGGGCTGGACTGTTCCCATGAGGCACAGGGTCAAGACTGATTTGCATATAGCTGTGTCTGAACTGAGGTGGCGAAGTGAGCTAAAGAATGATGATGGATTCAACCTAGATCTGTGACTGGGGGTGAGTGTCTGAAAAGTTTCAGCGCTCCATCCATCATCTCCTTGTGTTTGCTGTGAACTACAAGTTCACCACACCCTATCACCCACAATTCAAAGGGTTGGTTGAAAGGTTCCACAAAACCCTAAAGGGCATGATCATGGACCTCCCAGAAAAGCTTAGGCGAAAATGGGATGTCCTGTTGCCCTGCCTTCTCTTTGCCTACAGAGAGGTCCCACAAAAGGGGGTTGGCTACAGCCCTTTTGAACTTTTGTTTGGGCATCCAATTAGGGGTCCCCTGTGTTTTGTGATGGAGGGAAGGGAGTTACCTGTCAAACCACCTAAGCAGGACATTGTGGACTATGTACTTGGTCTCTGCTCCAGGATGGCTGAGTACATGAAGAAGGCCAGCAGAAACCTTGAGGCAAGTCAAGAATTGCAAAAAGTTTGGCATGACCAAAAGGCTGTACTGACTGTTTATTAGCCAGGACAGAAAGTATGGGTGTTGATGCCTGTGGCCCCAGCAGCTCTCCCGGACAAGTGGAGTGGGCCCCATACTAGGAAGAGGTGTGGCGCAGCGGCCAGGGCGACTGACTCCGGAACCCGGGGGCTCACGGTTCGATCCCCGGTGCCGGCAGCAGATCAGCCCAGCACCATGTGACTCTGGGCAATAGCTCGCTTAATCTTCCCAACGGCCCCCAGCGCCTTGACACCCTCGGGTAATTGTTCGCGCTTTACAAAATACTGGACACTATTCTTGAGCAGAAGGGAGAGGTCACCTACTTGGTGGACCTTGGAACTCCTAGGAGCCCCCATAGGGTGCTCCATGTAAACAGGCTCAAACCCTATGCAGACATGGGCTTGCTCATGGCTACTGATGAGGGACAGGAGGAAGAGAGTGACCCACTCCCTGACCTCCTCTCACAGAACCCTGATGATGGCTCAGTTGATGGAGTAGCCTTGGCAGGCTGCCTCACTGAGCAACAGCAGATTAATTGCAGGGAAGTCCTCAATCAATACAGACATATGTTTTCTTTGACTCCTAGTCAGACCACTTGGTGTACCCATGAAGTGGACACAGGCGAGAGCCTCCCTGTTAAAAATAAGATTTACAGGCAGCCTCACCATGTCAGAGATTGCATCAGGACTGAGGTCCAGAAGATGCTGGAATTGAGAGTAATTGAACCCTCAGATAGCCCTTGGGCTAGTCTAGTGGTCTTCGTACCCAAACCTCATACCCAGGGTGGTAAGAGAGAAATGAGGTTTTGTGTGGACTACAGGGAGCTCAATGCAGTCACTAGGACTGATGCTCATCCTATTCCTAGGGCAGATGAGCTCATTGACAGTTTGGCCTCAGCCAAGTTCTTGAGCACATTTGACCTCACTGCTGGATATTGGCAGATCAGACTAGCTGAGGATGCCAAACCCAAAACAGCATTTTCAACCCCTAGTGGGCATTATCAATTTATTGTAATGCCCTTTGGCTTGAAAAATGCACCTGCCACATTCCAAAGGCTGGTGAATAAAGTCCTTACAGGCCTGGAAGCCTATACTGCAGCATATCTTGATGATATAGCTGTCTTTAGCTCCACCTGGGAGGATCACCTGGTCCACCTGAAGAATGTTTTGGAGGCCTTGCAGAAAGCAGGTCTCACTATCAAAGCCACCAAGTGCCAGATAGGGCAGAGTAAGGTTGTGTACCTGGGCCACCTTGTGGGTGGAGGCCAGGTTCAACCATGCAGAGCAAAATCCAGACCATCATGGATTGGGTTGCTCCCACTACCCAGACTCAGGTCAGAGATTTCTTGGGCCTGACAGGGTACTACAGAAGATTTGTAAAAGGATATGGGTCTATAGTGACTCCCTTGAATGATATGATCTTACTTCCAAGAGAATGCCCAAGAAAGTTCAGTGGACAGTTAGCTGTCAGAAGGCGTTTGATGATCTCAAGCAGGCCATGTGCACTGCTCCCATTCTGCAAACTCCTGACTATTCCAAACAATTCATTGTCCAAACAGATGCATCTGAGTTGGGGGTAGGGGCTATGTTGTCACAACTTAATGCAGAGGGTCAGGATCAACCAGTAGCTTTTATTAGCAGAAGGTTGACCCCTAGAGAGAAACGTTGGTCAGCCATTGAGAGGGAAGCCTTTGCTGTGGTTTGGACTCTTGAGAAGCTGAGGCCATATTTGTTTGGTACTCACTTCATTGTTCAGACAGACCATAAGCCCCTCTTATGGCTAAAACAGATGAAGGGTGAAAACCCCAAACTTTTGAGGTGGTCCATTTCCCTATAGGGGATGGACTATACAGTGGAACATAGACCTGGGAGTAACCATGCCAATGCAGATGGACTCTCCAGATATTTCCACTTAGAAAATGAAGACTCAACTGGGCAAGGTTAGTCTCATCTCCTTACATTTGGGGAGGGGGGTTGTGTAGGAAAGTAGGACCTGCTTCTTATGGTTACCCCCACTTTTTGCTTCATATTACACTGTTTTGCCTAGTCTGACTAGGAGCCTGCTAATCAGGACCCCAGTCTATCTGCTTTCTCCTTAAAATGTTATGCATGTACTTAGGTACACTCCAGATTGGATACTGGGGTACCCTTGTCAGTCCCTAGTATATGGTACACATGTACCCAGGGCATAGGTACCCCAGAGGCCTCCCATGGGCTGAAGCATCTATTATGCCATCCATGAGACGCCATGCAAAATGGAACTACAGGTCTGCATTGCAGCCTGTGTAAGATGGTGCATGCACCACTTACTTTAGATATAGGTTTACTATATCTATAGGTCACTACACTTAAAACCTAAAAGTCACCCCTATAGCAGGGCTTAATAATCCTGAAGGCAGGGCCCTGGTTTTTTACGTGAGAGGGAGCCCCTGCATGAGCAGAGCACCCCTGCAGCCTCCGGAGACCATTCTCCCGGGTTGTCGGTGACGCAGCCAGACATATAGGTAGAGGTGCATTATATGCTCGCGTAAAATGCTATCCCGAAAACGGCTGCAACAAACCATGTCGTGTTTGGTATCAAACACTTTGGAATCATACCTCCACACTGGTAACCGGTGTGGGAGGTATGATTCCACCCTTCAGAAGCAAGCTTCGTGGGGTCCCTGGTCTTCTCGGTACCAGCCTTCTCGACCCAGACAGCACAAAATGGATGCTGCCGATCAGACACATTTCTGCCCTCCTGCTGCTGAGCCAAGCTCGAGCAGAGGAAGGCAGCACAATAGGCATCCTGTCACAGGGAGGTGTGACCACCTCCCAGACATGATTTAGTGTATTGGGGCTGGGTGGGTGCACTTTCAAAGTGCCTGAAAGTCTTCACGAGGGGCACATTTGGATCTGTCCAACCCTCTCCCGTGGGTACAAAAGGGGTTAACTGGCTGTAGGACCCTAGATTCGACGTGGACAAGATTCTGATCAGGAAACAACTGACCTTCGACTGTCTGGACACACTGGACTTCGACTGGGCCCGACTTTGTCTCCCTCTCTGTCCAAAGCATCGTCTGTGCCCGTGGACCTTACAGGCGCCGTGCAGGACCTGTGGAGCATCAATGACAACTGAAGTATCTCCCTTGGGGTGAAGGAGTCACTCCCCCCCATTCACAGGCACCGTAACGCAACTGACCGGTCTGCTGATCCTGAGCTCCTGCGGATTCCGAAGGTTTCAGCATCACAGGAGGTGGGTTCCTACGTTCCTTGAGGCCGAGCTGCCCTCTCACCAAGTCTGAGGCCAGTATCCCTCGTGGGAACAGCATAACCTGAACCCCTGTTGACAGCATAATTTTGCAAGTGCATATGCTTCTTGGCGTTCCCCAACCAAGTGCATTGGTCTATCGATAGCCCCAACCTCTGCGCACATTTCGTACAAAGGACTTCGGCTTCCTCGCACTCTGTGCCCTGCAAGCTGTGACTTTGCGAAACTGCTAGAGGTCCCCTCGCGACTCCTGTGCTTTTGGCCTGTGGGTCCACTTGAGGGACAACACTACTTTTCTTGGGCTCCCCTGGTTGCTCCAGGCCTGGCCTGACTCCCCTTACTGTGGTGAGTCCCCTGGTTCTTGCTGGGCCAGACCGTAATCTTCTTTGTCCTTCTTCGTGGGTTGCCGCTGCCAAGGCTTGTTGGTGCTCCCTCCAGATACCGACCCCTCAGCACTCGACATCCTTCATGGGACAGCTCATATCCTGCTCCTGGTCTTCCTCGACATCTCCTGGTCCCTGCAGCTGTAGATTCAAGGTCTCCATCTTCACACCTGAAGCACCCGACATCGGTGGGCATTCGTCCACCGAGCCCCTGGTCACTCCTGAGTGACCCAGACTCTGTCCCCTCTGCTTTCAGGTTCCTTCCATCAAGAATTCCCCTGTGGGTTCCACAGGACAATTTTCTTCTTTCCAGCAGTGGCATTTCTTTGAAGACTTCCATTGAGAACAACGACGGGTTCCAACGCCACTTCAGCCCTATGCACCCGGCTTCCCTGGGATAGGTACCTCTGGTACTTTGGTATCCACGGGTGGGGTGGCTCTCCAACCTTCTAAGTTCCAAAGGGTTTCTTCGTAATCCAATTCCACTGGGAAGCAAGAGGGGCCACTCTTTTGATAGGGAATACCAATTTCTTGAGCTTGAGAAAGCTAGGCTTAGGCTCAGGCAACAGAAAATTGGCCCTTGATAAAGAGTCCCTAGAAGTCCAGAGAGCTAGAAAAAAGTTGGGACGATAGTCCTATGGTGGCAGCAACAGTGTTCCTAGAGTTAAAGAAGATTCTTTTGACAATAGGAACCTGAGCAAGATTGTCCCTCCCTACCATGTTGGGGATGACATCCATAAATGGATAACTGCTTTAGAGAGGGCCTGTAAAGTTCAGAGGGTCCCTCAAGAGCAGTGGGTAGCTATCTTGTGGCTCTCCTTTGCTGACAAAGGTAGAGATAAGCTCCTCACTGTTAGAGAAGAGGATGCTGACAATTATTCAGTCCTGAAGAGTGCTCTCATTGATGGGTTTGGCTTAACCACTGAACAGTATAGGATTAAGTTCAGAGACACCCAGAAGGCACAGAATCAGGACTGGGTAGACTTTGTGGATAGTGTCATTAAGGCTCTGGAAGGCTGGTTGCTTGGCAGCAAAGTGAATGATTTCAAGGGATTGTACAATTTGATTATGAGGGAGCAGATCCTTAATAATTGCCAAAATTAGTTGTTGCATCAATACCTGATCTGACTTCTCCCCAAGAATTGGGAAAGAAGGCAGATAGGTGGGTCAGAACCATGGTGAAGCAGAGAAACCAGAACCATGGTGGTGACCAAAAGAAGCAAGATGCTAAAACTTCAGATAAGGGTGGGTATAAGGGTAAAGATGACAAGTCTTCATCAGGGCCCCAAAAACCTCCATCTGGGGGGGAGGGGGAGAGTCACAATCCAACAAAGGAAAAGGCTAAAAGAAACCTTGGTGTTACTTATGTAAAGAAAAGACCCATTGGACAAAAGATGCCAATTGTCCAAAGGCCAAGGATTCAACTCCAACCACCACTGCCCCTAAGGCAACTGCTCCCCCTAGTACAGTTTCAAGTGGTGGTACAGGGAACAAGGGATTAGTAGGGTTATCCTTGGGCTCTGAGATGGCTTCTGGCTTAGTCAGAACTCCAGCTCAGGCTGTACTTGTCTGTGATGGTGGCATGGATATTGCCACCTTATTTGTTAGTCCCAGTAACCTGGGCAAATACAGACAGCAGCCTTTGATTAATGGTAAGGAGGCCATGGCATACAGGGACACAGGTGCAAGTGTCACTATGGTGACAGAGGATCTTGTGAGCCCTGACCAGATCATACTTGGTGAGATGCACCAAGTGACCAATGCTAACAATGTCAGGACTGATCATTCCCTGGCAGTTGTTAATTTCAGCTGGGGAGGGGTAACTGGCCCAAAGAAAGTTGTGGTTAGCTCAGACCTTCCAGTAGAATACTTGTTGGGCAATGATTTGGAGACCTCAACCTGGGCTGAGGTGGAACTTAGGACTCATGCAGCAGTGCTGGGCATCTCTGCAGATGTGTTTGCTGTGACCAGGTCACAGGCCAAACTGACTTCTACTGAACAGGCCCTGGATTCTGAAAGAATGGACCAGGTGCCTTCCAAGAGAAGGAGCAGGAGGGGTAAGGCTGTGTCTTCCCCCCAGGCTCAGAGAGAGAATCAGTCTCTTGAGGGAGATGATCACAGTCCCTGTGAAGGAACTGTCAGATGAACTGGAACCTGATCAGGTTGAGTTCTTTGGGACAAGGGGCCCTTCCAGGGCAGATCTGAGCCAGGAGCAGCAAACCTGCCCCTCTCTTGAACCCCTCAGACATCAAGCTGCTGCTGAGGCTGCTGGGAGTGTCAGTGGATCCCACAGGAACTATTGGGATGAGGGAATCCTTTACTCAGAGGGTAGAGACCCCAAGCCTGGTGCCACCAGGAGGTTGGTCATACCTCTGAAGTTTAAGGGCTTCCTACTCACCTTGGCACATGACATCCCCTTAGCAGGACACCTAGGCCAAAGTAAGACTTGGGACAGGCTTGTCCCTCACTTTCACTGGCCTCACATGTCTGAGGACACCAAGGAGTTTTGTCGCTCCTGTACCACCTGTCAAGCCAATGGTAAGTCAGGTGGTACCACAAAGGCCCCCCTCATACCACTACCTGTGGTGGGGGTTCCCTTTGAGAGGGTTGGGATTGACATAATTGGTCCCATGAACCCTCCTACTGCATCTGGGCACAGTTACATACTAGTGGTGGTGGACCATGCCACTAGGTATTCAGAAGCAATACCCCTTGGAACCACCACAGCTCCTGTGGTGGCCAGGGCCATCCTGGGAATATTTTCCAGAGTGGGTTTCTCTAAGGAGGTCTTAACTGACAAAGGTACAAACTTCATGCCCAGTTATATCACTGCAATGTGGAAGGAATGTGGCGTGCACTACAAGTTCACCACACCCTATCATCCACAATGCAATGGGTTGGTTGAAAGGTTCAACAAAACCCTAAAGGGCATGATCATGGGCCTCCCAGAAAAGCTTAGGCGAAAATGGGATGTCCTGTTGCCCTGCCTTCTCTTTGCCTACAGAGAGGTCCCACAAAAGGGGGTTGGCTACAGCCCTTTTTAACTTTTGTTTGGGCATCCAGTTAGGGGTCCCCTGTGTTTAGTGATGGAGGGAAGGGAGTTACCTGTCAAACCACCTAAGCAAGACATTGTGGACTATGTACTTGGTCTCTGCTCCAGGATGGCTGAGTACATGAAGAAGGCCAGCAAAAACCTTGAGGCAAGTCAAGAATTGCAAAAAGCTTGGCATGACCAAAAGGCTGTACTGACTGTTTATTAGCCCAGACAGAAAGTATGGGTGTTGAAGCCTGTGGCCATAGCAGCTCTCCAGGACAAGTGGAGTGGGCCCCATACTATTCTTGAGCAGAAGGGAGAGGTCACCTACTTGGTGGACCTTGGAACTCCTAGGAGCCCCCATAGGGTGCTACATGTAAACAGACTCAAACCCTATGCAGACATGGGCTTGCTCATGGCTACTGATGAGGGACAGGAGGAAGAGAGTGACCCACTCCCTGACCTCCTCTCACAGAACCCTGATGATGGCTCAGTTGATGGAGTAGCCTTGGCAGGCTGCCTCACTGAGCAACAGCAGATTGATTGCAGGGAAGTCCTCAATCAATACAGACATATGTTTTCTTTGACTCCTAGTCAGACCACTTGGTGTACCCATGAAGTGGACACAGGTGATAGTCTCTCTGTTAAAAATAAGCTTTACAGGCAGCCTGACCATGTCAGAGATTGCATCAGGACTGAGGTCCAGAAGATGCTGGAATTGGGAGTAATTGAACCCTCAGATAGCCCTTGGGCTAGTCTAGTGGTCCTGGTACCCAAACCTCATACCCAGGGTGGTAAGAGAGAAATGAGGTTTTGTGTGGACTACAGGGGGCTCAATGCAGTCACTAGGACTGATGCTCATCCTATTCCTAGGGCAGATGAGCTCATTGACACTTTGGCCTCAGCCAAGTTCTTGAGCACATTTGACCTCACTGCTGGATGTTGGCAGATCAGACTAGCTGAGGATGCCAAACCCAAAACAGCATTTTCAACCCCTAGTGGGCATTATCAATTTATTGTAATGCCCTTTGGCTTGAAAAATGCACCTGACACATTCCAAAGGCTGGTGAATAAAGTCCTTACAGGCCTGGAAGCCTATATTGCAGCATATCTTGATGATATAGCTGTCTTTAGCTCCACCTGGGAGGATCACCTGGTCCACCTGAAGAATGTTTTGGAGGCCCTGCAGAAAGCAGGTCTCACTATCAAGGCCACCAAGTGCCAGATAGGGCAGAGTAAGGTTGTGTACCTGGGCCACCTTGTGGGTGGAGGCCAGGTTGAACCATTGCAGAGCAAAATCCAGACCATCATGGACTGGGTTGCTCCCACTACCCAGACTCAGGTCAGAGCTTTCTTGGGCCTGACAGGGTACTACAGAAGATTTGTAAAAGGATATGGGTCTATAGTGACTCCCTTGAATGATCTTACTTCCAAGAGAATGACCAAGAAAGTTCAGTGGACAGTTAGCTGTCAGAAGACGTTTGATGATCTCAAGCAGGCCATGTGCACTGCTCCCATTCTGCAAACTCCTGACTATTCCAAACAATTCATTGTTTTAACAGATGCATCTGAGTTGGGGGTAGGGGCTATGTTGTCACAACTTAATGCAGAGGGTCAGGATCAACCAGTAGCTTTTATTAGCAGAAGGTTGACCCCTAGAGAGAAACGTTGGTCAGCCATTGAGAGGGAAGCCTTTGCTGTGGTTTGGACTCTGGAGAAGCTGAGGCCATATTTGTTTGGTACTCACTTCATTGTTCAGACAGACCATAAGCCCCTCTTATGGCTAAAACAGATGAAGGGTGAAAACCCCAAACTTTTGAGGTGGTCTATTTCCCTACAGGGGATGGACTATACAGTGGAACATAGACCTGGGAGTAACCATGCCAATGCAGATGGACTCTCCAGATATTTCCACTTAGAAAATGAAGACTCAACTGGGCAAGGTTAGTCTCATCTCCTTACATTTGGGGAGGGGGGTTGTGTAGGAAAGTAGGACCTGCTTCTTATGGTTACCCCCACTTTTTGCTTGATGTTACACTGTTTTGCCTAGTCTGACTAGGAGCCTTCTAATCAGGACCCCAGTCTATCTGCTTTCTCCTTAAAATGTTATGCATGTACTTAGGTACACTCCAGATTGGATACTGGGGTACCCTTGTCAGTCCCTAGTATATGGTACACATGTACCCAGGGCACAGGTACCCCAGAGGCCTCCCATGGGCTGAAGCATGTATTATGCCATCCATGAGACGCCATGCAAAATGGAACTACAGGTCTGCCATTGCAGCCTGTGTAAGATGGTGCATGCACCACTTACTTTAGATATAGGTTTACTATATCTATAGGTCACTACACTTAAAATCTATAAGTCAACCCTATAGCAGGCCTTAACAATCCTGAAGGCAGGGTGCTGGGTTTTACGTGAGAGGTTGCCCCTGCATGAGTAGAGCACCCCTGCAGCCTCCGGAGACCATTCTCCCGGGTTGTCGGTGACGCAGCCAGACATATAGGTAGAGGTGCATTATATGCTCGCGTAAAATGCTATCTCGAAAACGGCTGCAACAAACCATGTCGTGTTTGGTTTCAAACACCTTGGAATCATACCTCCACACCGGTAACCGGTGTGGGAGGTATAATTCCACCCTTCAGAAGCAAGCTTCGTGGGGTCCCTGGTCTTCCCGGTACCAGCCTTCTCGACCCGGACAGCACAAAATGGATGCTGCCGATCGGAGACACATTTTTGCCCTCCTGCTGCTGAGCCAAGCTCGAGCAGAGGAAGGCAGCACAATAGGCATCCTGTCACAGGGAGGTGTGACCACCTCCCAGACATGATTTAGTGTATTGGGGCTGGGTAGGTGCACTTTCAAAGTGCCTGAAAGTCTTCACGAGGGGCACATTTGGATCTGTCCAACCCTCTCCCGTGGGTACAAAAGGGCTTACCTGGCTGTAGGACCCTAGATTCGACGTGGACAAGATTCTGATCAAGAAACCACTGACCTTCGACCGTCTGGACACGCTGGACTTTGACTGGGCCCGACTTCGTCTCCCTCTCCGTCTAAAGCATCGTCTGTGCCCGTGGACCATACAGGCTCCGTGCAGGACCTGTGGAGCATCAAGGACAACTGAAGTATCTCCCTTGGGGTGAAGGAGTCACTTCCCTGCATTCACAGGCACCGTAACGCAACTGAGTGGTCTGCTGATCCTGAGCTCCATGCGGATTTCGAAGGCTCCAGCATCATAGGAGGTGGGTTCCTATGTTCCTTGAGGTCGAGCTGCCCTCTCGCCAAGTCTGAGGCCAGTATGCCTCGTGGGGACCGCATAACCTGAACCCCTGTGCACCGCGTACTTTTGCAAGTGCATGTGCTTGTTGGCGTTTCTCAACCAAGTGCATTGGGCTATCGATAGCCCCAACCTCTGCGCACATTTCGTACAAAGGACTTCGGCCTCCTCGCACTCTGTGCCCTGCAAGCTGTGACTTTGCAAAACTACTAGAGGTCCCCTCGCGACTCCTGTGCTTTCGGCCTGTGGGTCCACTTGAGGGACAACACTGCTTTTCTTGGGCTCCCCTGGTTGCTCCAGGCCTGCCTTGACTCCCCTTACTGTGGTGAGTCCCCTGGTCCTTGCTGGGCCAGACCGTAACCTTCTTTGACCTTCTTCGTGGGTTGCCGTTGCCAAGGCTTGTTGGTGCTCCCGCCGAACACCGACCCCTCAGCACACGACATCCTTCGTGGGACAGCTCGTATCCGGCTCCTGGTCGTCCTCGACATCTCCTGGTTCCTGCACCTGTAGAGTCAAGGTCTCCATCTTCACACCTGAAGCACCCGACATATGTGGGCATTCATCTACCGAGCCCCTGGTCACTCCTGAGTTACCAAGACTCTGTCCCCTCTGCTTTCAGGTTCCTTCCATCAAGAATACACCTGTGGGTACCATCGGACATTTTTCTTCTTTCCAGCAGTGGCATTTCTTTGAAGACTTCCATTGAGAACGACAACGGTTTCCGACGCCACTTCAGCCCTATGCACCCGGCTTCCCTGGAATAGGTAAGCCTGGTAATTCGGTATCCATGGGTGGGGTGGCTCTCCAACCTTCTAAGTTCCAAAGGGTTTCTTCGTAATCCACTGGGAAGGGTCCTTAAACTGTAAAAATGCAACCCGACTCTCCCATTGAATTGTACGTAGCACGCGGTCGTGTTCTCACACTGCACCCATCCTCCGTGGGGTCCCTACTTACTCACCTTAGGTGGTTCCTTGGGGTCCCAGCGATTCTACACCCTCTAGACACTGTCTTGACTCGAGTCGTGGTTCTTATACCACTATTTTAGTATATGGTTTGGTCTCCCCCTGAAGTCCACTGTATATTAGTGCTACTTACGATTATTTCTGTGCTACAGTATTGTGTGCTTTGTGTTTATCTGTGTGTAGCAGATACTGTGAGGTATTTAAGGTGTGTTATAATAATAAATACATATTTTTATAACTACTGTGTGGTTCTCCTTTCATTTAACCAATACTATAAAGTTGCATTCTGGTAAAACAAGCTGCTTAACATTCCTTCAAGACTAAGCCTGAAGGCTGCTCTCCACAGCTACCACTTGGGTAGCTTTCTAAGGTTATCTTTGACCTCTTAAATCACAATAAGGGTTGTTTGGACTGGTGCAAGGTGCCCACTTTAATTAGTGGACATCATATACCAGGCCAACTTCTCACAGTATGAGTAAGAGAAATTGGGGGAAAGAGAGAGTATGAGTTAAAGAGTGCAAGTGAGTAGGAGTGTTTTTGTTTGCATGTTTTATGATTGTGAGTCTGCCACTGGTCATGCATGGCCTACTTGATATTATTCTGGACTTAAGGTTGCACCCAAGGTAACATGGTGCTGCTTGCATGTTGAAGGTAATTTTTGGAATAAGGGAGGGCACCCATAGCAAAATGTAAACCCTGACATATTCAAAGTATTTCTTTGCATGGGGTACCCGTGGAAAAATGCTGGCACTGGGATGCTGGAGTAAATTCCTGACATGGGGGCACTTGTGGCAATATGCTGGTGCTGGGACATTGGAGGTAATTCTTGGCATAATTGAGAGGACTCAAGGCAACATTCAGACACTGAAATACTGGAAGTAATACTTGACATATGGAGACACCTATAGCAAAACACTGGTGCTGGCATACTGGAGGTAATTTTTGTCCTCAGGGAGGGAACCCATGACATATTGGGGCTGAGGGGACGGGCTGGTGGAAGCAAACCAGTATAAAATGCGGACTTTGAAATACTGGAGGTAATTTTCGACATACATGACATATTTTTGACATCACCCATGATATATTGGTAGTATTAATGGAAACATTCTGGGACTGGAATATTGTATTTAATCCTTGGCATAAAGGGGGACCCATGGCAAAATGCTGGCATTGGCAACTTGAAGGTAATTCCTAACATATGGGGAACACCCAAGGCATATTTAAAAAAAATTGGCTTTACTCCTGGCAGGTATTATCCCCCACCACTTTCAAAACTCACCAGCTGCCAGTGTCCAGCAGAGATTAGAGTCTTTCAGTTTAAGCTTCACTAGTCTGTCAAGAGTTCAGAATGTCTTACGTATAGCAAAAATGTTTTGTTTGAGAAAAGTAGGGGATACGTTTGTTCTTTGATGCATTGGCGCACATTTTTTATCAGGTTTCATTTGAGTGGGGTGCCAGTATTCTTGAAGATACTATCCCATTTCTTTTGGAGGTGGGTGAGAATTTTGACTGTGTGTGGTCACTTTTGTATATATTATTGAGGCTGTACGTCCAGATGAGTTCAATTTCCTGAACTTGGTCGAAATATCAGAATGTTTTATGGAGCCCATCTTGGAATTTTTTGTTGTTATTTTAATGAAGCTGTGGAAATCGAGATTAGGGAGGGAGTGTGTGTTTTGAAGTTCTGCAACGGATAGCAGGCAGTTAAAGAGAACAGATCTCTGATGAGAGAAATACACTTTCTCACACAAGTCTGACTTAGCAAGGGCAATGCTTCTATAATGTTTTTTTATTTCTCCAGAACGATATTAGGTTAGATTTTGCCAGTTAATTGGTCGTCGTTTGGTCTGATAGCTAGATGACACTGTGTTCAGTATTATTTGCTTAAAATGTGGAATGCAGATAGGGTTCATCGATAGGAGTGAAATGAGGTGGTAAGGGTAAGCTAGTTCCTGTTCAATATGGAGCCAATATAGTTGGCTTTCGAGATGATCAGTGAACCAGTGGATACCCTAAATAGTGAGTGGGCAATGCAGTTTTGATAGTTGAACTAATTTGGGAACTTATAACTACCTTAACTGATGTTTGCTATTCTGGCTTTTTATCAAGTTCCACAGAAAGGCAGAGGTGAGTTTATCAAAGGAGGTAAAGAGTTTATTTGATAGACTTATAGGATTCATACTTGATGGAAAGTTGATTATGGACATGATCATCATTTTAAGGTCTCAAGTCTACCCCACCAGGAAATGTATTTTGTAGTCCAGGAGATCTTTGATTTTGGTCAGTGTTTTTGTTCATTAAATCTGACTGATTCCAACAGGTAATTTGTGAACCAAGTACCCAGATATTTAACATATTTAGATTGCCAATGCAGGTCAGTGTGCTGAATACAAGCGGGGAGGCACCGGGGATTTAAAAGAAGAACTTTTTTCTTTGTTTATACAATAACTCGAAATATAAGACAACTTCTGAATAAGATATAGTAGTACTGAAATTGAGGTTTCTGGCTCCGCTGTTAATATTAAGTTATCCTTATATGTGGCTGAATTTACACCTAAAGCCTTTGATATTCTTACAGATGGTTATGAGATGTAGTAAGGGATCAATGTCAAGGAGGAATAACAGGTGCGATAGAGGCCATCCTTGTCGTGTACCCTGACCTAACACAATGGGTTCAGACAGAACAACATTGATTCTGACTCAAGCTGTTGGATTCACATGCAGAGCCATGGTCACTTTGATAAATTGCTTTCCTAAATCATGTCTTTGGAGTACCGCCCAAAGGTAAGGCCAAGCAACAATGCCAAAGGTTATTTTTGCATCTACGGCAATAGCTGCCGCAGGTGAATGGGACAGACATGCTTTTTTATGATGTGGCAGATGGTGCTGGTATTGGTGATCGGTAGTCTGCCCCTGACAAACCTAGGTTGTGATTTATGAATTAATTTTGTGATTATTCTTTCCAGCTGCCATGCTAGTACTGACTATAGCGTGTATTTTTGTATTCATATTGATTAGGGATATGGGTCTTAAATTCTTTGGGTGTAGATGGTCTTTGCCCTCTTTTGGTATGACTACAGTAGTCACCTCAGCAGCTATACTGGTGACCTCACTAGTTAGAGTGGAATATAGCATGTCACAACGCATGCTATTACATCGCGTGCTTTTACAACGCGGTCGTTACAGCGACCGCGTTGTTAGTACGAGATACCTTTACATCGCAAGTCATTAGAACGACTTGCTGTAGGGGGCGCGCTGGACTTAGGAATAGTATTATTTACTATTCCTACTCCAGTTTGCGCAACAGTAGGGGAGGTGTTGGAATTAATTTCCAATACCTTAACGCCCCCTACAGCAAGTCGTTCTAATGACTTGCAATGTAAAGGTATCGCATACTAACAACGCGGTCGTTGTAACGACCGCGTTGCAATAGCACTGCGATGTAATGACAGCATTGTAAACGCTTTCCCGTTAGAGTGAGATGTTTGAGAGTAGCCTCTAACGGGTGTATGATCATGTGGCAAAATTTTTTATAGAAGATAATTGGGAAACAATGGGGGCCAAGGGCTTAACTGGAGGGAATGGCCATGATAGTGTCTATGATTTCATTCTTTTCAAGGAATTTATTCAGGGCAAGTCTATATATTTTGGATGGTTTGATGCCCACCATTTTCAGTGTGTTTACCCAATCACCAGGTGGAAGGACTTGAAACTTTTTCAGATTCTGGCAAATCAGAGCTTTGCATGTGGACATCAAGCACACATGCATATGTCATATGCACATACCTGCTAGTGTGAGCACATATTTGCGCTCTCCAGTTCCCTTGTTTAAAAAGGAGCCACAACTTGTGTTTTACTGGCGGCTGACTGAGGAGTCGGATGAAGAATGTTGATAATGGAAAAAGAACCCACAGAAACTTGGAGCAACAGACTCACAATAAAAGTAACATCATACTACTGTGTAGGTAGATTTCACTGCACGAACAAAGAGAAAAGGGAGGAGAAGAGGGTAGCAGCAAGCAGCTTGGCCGAGTCATACAGGCGCTGAAGTCTTAAAAAATATCGGTAAAATTTGTGTGAGCTGCCTCACATAGTCTCCAAGCATATTTCTCCAGCAAAATATGCCTAGAGAAAACCATGGCTGCCCATTTATCTCTGATGAAGTGTACATTCAGGTTTTTCAACTGGCATTGGTCTTTTCAGAAGCTGGTCAGCCAGCATCAGTGCATCTGGAGGTAATAAACAAAAGAAGAGCAGAATGCCAAGACTCCAGGGTAAAAGTGAAAGAACTATTTGATGGCTACATTTTGTTGCATCTCCTTAGTCAAGGAGGCCTGAAGACACAGGAATTCACTTTGGGATAAAAATAGGTTTGGTGAGATAAAAATGTGTTGTTACCTTGCTAGCAAATGTGCGATGAGTTTTCAAGACCACCCTGTCCCTATGAAACACATTGTGAGGTTATAAATCATAAACTTTCTAGTTTGTCCTTTTAGTTTCATTTATAGGAGACAGATTTGGAGTCCTCAGACATGCATTGTCCATGACTGTGATTAAGTTAGTTGCTCACCAGCAAAGTAACCAACTCTTCTTGGTGATAGGGTTCACTGATGTGATACTCCTCTAGTGTGGGACTACCATCACCAGACCATGACATGACTAGAGTAGGATGGCAAGGTAGAGACCGGTGATGGACAGGACACTTCTCCTGCATGCCAACCGGTGAGCCTGCCTATTAGTTATCCCTGGTATATAATGTGCAGACTTCCATGAATGAAACCCCTCACTTGAGGTGTATGCATGTGTGTACGTGAGGGTTGAGTTGCCCAAGACTGGGAATCCCCAAGTGTGCATTCAACCCAATCAGGTGGGTTGCCCTAATTAGGCAGCATAAATACAAAGATCACTGTCTCCCTGACCGCCACTACATTCCCACATTACGCACCCCTCCCTACCCAGGGCATTCTAAATTACTTGCTGTTAATCTGATACTGGGACAGTTCAGTCTGTAGCCTAAAAGGGATCATCTTAAAAATGACTGTGACCAAGGACAGGGTCAAAGCAACACCTGAATAAAGGAAACTTGCTAAATTCCCATCCCCACGGACAGTTATCAACTCTGGAAGAAGAGGACTGACACCCAGGAACAACTCCCAGAATGGCTGAAGAACTGTCAGAGTTGAATCCACTAACCATGGTGATATTATGGGATATTAGTCATAATATCAGAACATTGTGGCATGTTCATTTTCTAAGAGCCTGAGCTCAGGTTTCAGAAAGTTTCACTTGTACCCAATTGGATTCCCTCCCCACGTATATTGAAGGGATGCATTTATTCTAAGTGGCTGGTTTGGTTCTTCCACCTACATCTCTCTAAAATATAAATTGGCCCTGTGAAGCAGTGTAGTAAAGTGAGTTTTTGATTGAGGGTGGTGAGGACCCTTCTCAAGCAACAGCCACAATCCTTGTCAGGGTGAACCACAAAAATCACTAAATTAACCTGTGCTTAACCCTGTGATAGCTTGGCACAAAAGCAATCGAGTGTAACTTAGAGGCACTGTGTTAGAACTGAAAACACAACACAAGGAAAATTCCACACCAATTTATACAAATAGAGAAAAAATGTATGAATAATTTAACAACAAAACAAATTAAATCCAATTAGAACTGGAGCTATGAATGTTAAACTTTTTAAGTGAAAAATAGCGCTTAAAATATCAAACTACAAACTGCGGGTATCTGGTGATGCAAGATCGGGGCAAAGTCAAAAGTTAAGACTGAACGCAAGGGAACGCAGTTCAGCTACACGAGGGGGATTGGGTCCGGTCTCGGCTTACACTTCGGACTTAAAAGACATATTGAAGAAAATTTCCTATGAAATTAAATGTCAGCTGGGCAAGGCAGCTGGTGGTGTCCGAGGAGGAGGTGTCGTCATCGGTAGGAGTGGGTGGAACTTGTGGAGTTTCACTCCGCGGAATTCCACGGAGTTCTGCGAACTGCAGAATCCGGTTTGCCGTACACGCTCGTGAGTTTAAGGGCACCATGGAGCAGGGCTATACGGTCACATCATCCGCTTTTTGTGCATAACTCTTAGTGCCTGCCTTGTCAACGGCAGGGAAGTCAGTGCAGCTCTCTGACGTGACACTACAGAGGGCAAGTGGAATATAAACAAACAATAAACCAGCAATGACAGCGTCTGAAAAGCATATTTGGGGTCTTTGAGAGCCCTTTATGGGAACTTGGGGCTAAACAGTCAGTCGTTGTCGTCTTTAAAGCTCAACATGCATCTAACAAGTGGATTTTATGAATAATGTTACTGCCTTTTGTATAGCCCATTTTCTGGCATACCGGTGTAGTTAGTTGTCTGGGCGCAATCGAAATGACATGCAGGAACCCACAGCATTTCCGCAGCCATCCTTGGACTCCGAGCAATGCAGCATAGTTACTGAGCGTGATGTGTGGGAAGGGAGGGGGGGTGCTCTCTGTGACTCAAAGCCCCTCCACTCAGGAAGAATGTATCCTTGTGCTTGTGTTACTGAAGAACTGAAAGCCCACCTCTATCCACCCTACCTAAGACTGCTGGCCTCCCGGAACCTGGACAGTGGGTGGCGCAGGGACAAAACACCAGCTGCCTCTGCCCTCAGAGCATACAGCAATGAGTCTATGTTGAGAGCTAATGAGGGTTATTTTTATGTTTGGTTTCCACCAAAAGGCTTGACTCGCTAAAGTATTTCGGTTATATAAGCATATGGACAGGCCTGCTCTTTAGGAGGTCTCTGCTGTGAAAAACCGGACCATCGAAACTGCAAACTAAACCATTCTACTTGTTACACATTTCATAGACTGCAATCCTTTCCATGTATTTGTGATATATGCCTGCTTGTTTAAGGTAAGCCTGTCGGAGAGCTTTAGAAATATTGCATAACTATGCTTGCAAGCTCTGCTGAGTACAAAACAGATGTGATTCGTTGTCACCCTTGAATTCAGTGGCTAAACTAGAGTTTAGGAGCTATATATTCCAGCTGAGCACGTGGTCCGGAGTTCTGCATGTGTCCAATGCATTAGGCCCGATATGCACTGGTCAGGGAGCGATGCATGTACCTGAGAGCATTGTGTGCACGTGGGTGAGAGATGATAATGTGTTTTAGCAACTGTAGCTCAGAGCTGTGAACCAGGCACACACATAGTGCAGGCCTGAAATGGTTTCACACTCTGTGAGAAAGTGCCCTCTTTCTGCATGGTATGCCCCCACTTTTGCTGAATTGCTGATGTTCTTTGACTGAGTGTGCCCTGGGCTCCTGCTAATCAGGTACCCAGGGCCTATGTTCCTTCCCTAAAAACTGCATTGAAGCCTAAACCCAATTGGCATCCCTGGCCACAGGTAGGCCCCTGGTAAAAGGTACCACAGGTACTCAGGGCACTGTGACCAGGGAAGGCCCCTAAGAGCTGCAGCACTTATTGTGCCACCCTTAGAGGCCCTGCACCTTTTCACACACGCACTGCCTTTGCAGGCTGCGTGTCTTGGTGCAGAACAAAGTGAAGAGTCGACATGGCACACATGTGCCATGCCCACAAACCACTGCCCTGGCATACATCAGTCACCCCTCTAGCTGGGTGCCCTATGCCAGTGGTGAGGGTACAGGTGCATGAGCCCTGTACCCCTACAGTGCCCAAGTCCATTCCTGGGCACTGTAAGTGCAGTGCTGCCATTAAGAGTATATGGTGCTGGGAGTTTGTCATCACGAACTCCACCACACCATAATGGCTACACTGAAGACTGGGAAGTTTGGTATCAAACTTCTCAGCACATTAAACCCACACTGATGCCAGTGTGGGAGTTAATGTAAAATGCACAACAGAGGGCATCTTAGAGATGCCCCCTGAAACTCGACCAACTTCTAGTGACCTGACTGAGTGGCTGCTTAGGCTGCAACCAACAGACATGTTTCTGGACCCCTGGGTCGAGAGCCTGCTGCTCTCGGGGGCCTGAAACAATGCACATCCTGGGACGAGGTGCCAAGCCTCCTCCCCCAGGATGGGCAGGGTTCACGAAGGAGAAGCTTCAAAGGCATGCCGCCTTTGTGAGCCTCTCCAGACCAATTGCTGCTTTCAGCAACTGGTCCCCACTGGTTCTACCCCCACTTTGGGCGGGAGAGCCGGCGGGAAAAACAAGTGAGGGAAAGAGGTGTGCCCACCTCTGCCAACTCCACCCTCAGGTGGGGGAGGCGAGGTGAAGCACAACTCTGAGTCCCCACCATCTTGAGGATGGGGGACCTAGCCAACCAGGGACAGGCTCCTGCCCCCTCCCACTGGAGGGTGGCACGATAGGGGTGTACCCACCCCAGGGAAGGGACCCATTGGTCCCTGCCCTTTACCTACATGTAACGCCCCTAAATCTAGTATTTAGGGGGCACCCTGAACCTTGCTTCCTCAGATCCAGCAACAACAAGAAAAGAAGAAAAGAAGGACGAAGAGCCGTGCAGAGCTAACAAGAGGACGACGCCCACTGACTTGGCCCCAACCCTACAGGCCTGTCTCCCCTCGAACCTGCTCCTGCGAAATCCCTGTGTGTCCTGCAGCCAGCAACCTCAAAAACCCCGGAGGACCTGCCTGCCTTCACTTCCAAGCCTGCTTCTCCCGTGAACACCGGACTTGTTCAAACTGCAGCCTCTGGCTCCGGCCGGATACCGCGAATCCAGCCCACTCTGCACCCGCCGAACCCGGCCCGAACTCGAGTGGAAAAACACCACGAGGAGGTCACCCCGGCGATCCTGACCCGAGATCCGGCGACTCCTGACCTGCCTCGAGCCTCCAGACGACGCCTGCAGCCTCAATCCAGAGGATCCCCTCTACCGCGACCAGAACGGGTAAGACTTTCCGATGTCCCAAGGCACCCCTGCACCCGACGCCCCACGGCCTTGTGTGCCCAAACCAACGGTGCCTAATCAACCCAAGACATCCCAACTTACCCCTCGAAGTGGTGGTCGCACCCAGAAGATCCTCGTCCCCGAGCCTGCAGTGTTTCTTCTAACTGGAGGTTCTCCATTGAAAACAACAGGGCACCCGACCTCAAAACAGCACCCTGCACCCGGCCGCCCTAGTGCCGCTGAGGGTGCACCTTTGGTGCTAATTTGGTTCCCTATTTGCCCTGACCTAAACCCTAGGAGCTTTGCTCCCACAACCCAGTGGCCTGCTTGCCAGCAGCCACCAACCGGAGGCCCCCTATCCTCCATAGGATAACATTGGGCCTCAACACTCTGCACCCGGCCGCCCTAGTGCCGCTGAGGGTGAAACAAAAGTGCACCACTGACCCTGGGGGACCCCTGAGTCTAACCCCAGAACCTTAACGCCCACAGTCGATTACTTACCTGTGAGCCGATAACCTGTTTTTCCTCCATAGGATAACATTGACAATTTTCTTTCAAAAAGTTTCTAAGTGTGGAGCTTTGAAATCTAAAAATATTCTTTAAAAATCGCACAGATAACCAAAACGTATTTACTTACCTGTTTACAGGAAATGTCCCAGTGCTGAATCCAGGTATCCTAGCAAAACCAAAGGGGATGATGGACGGAGTGTTGAACATTGCAAGCACTCACCCCCATTCAACTGATCTGGGTTTAATCCATCATCATTCTTTAGCTCACTCCGCCACCCCAGTTCAGACATGGCCATATGCAAATCAGTCTGACCCTGTGCCTCATGGGAACAGTCCAGCCCGAACTGCCAAGCCATGTCTTTCCTGGACCGGAAACAAGCATCCTGGGACCGGTTTCTGGCTTACAGCCATCATCAGCCAGGCTATCTTGAATCCAGTGGCAAAGTGAGCAAGGGACCCACGTCTGGGCATACCCTGCCAACTTAGGGCGAACATAGCAAAACCAAAGGGGATGATGGACGGAGTGTTGAACATTGCAAGCACTCACCCCCAGTCAACTGATCTGGGTTTAATCCATCATCATTCTTTAGCTCACTCCGCCACCCCAGTTCAGACATGGCCATATGCAAATCAGTCTGACCCTGTGCCCTCATGGGAACAGTCCAGCCCGAACTGCCAAGCCATGTCTTTCCTGGACCGGAAACAAGCATCCTGGGACCGGTTACTGGCTTACAGCCGTCATCAGCCAGGCTATCTTGAATCCAGTGGCAAAGTGAGCAAGGGACCCACGTCTGGGCATTCCCTGCCAACTTAGGGCGAACATAGCAAAACCAAAGGGGATGATGGACGGAGTGTTGAACATTGCAAGCACTCACCCCCAGTCAACTGATCTGGGTTTAATCCATCATCATTCTTTAGCTCACTCCGCCACCACAGTTCAGACATGGCCATATGCAAATCAGTCTGACCCTGTGCCTCATGGGAACAGTCCAGCCCGAACTGCCAAGCCATGTCTTTCCTGGACCGGAAACAAGCATCCTGGGACCGGTTTCTGGCTTACAGCCGTCATCAGCCAGGCTATCTTGAATCCAGTGGCAAAGTGAGGACCCACGTCTGGGCATACAGGTATCCAGCACTGAGTAAGAAAAGTAACGTACAAAGTAACTTACCTGTAATTTACTGAAAAGCCTATTCATTTCAATGCACTGTTTTTCTTCCAAAAGACGACTAAGTGTGGAGTTTTGAAATCTAAAGATATTCTTTAAAAATCCTGCGAATAACCAAAACGTATTTGCTTACCTGTTTTCAGGAAATGTCCAAGTGCTGAATCTAGGTATCCAGCACTGAGTTAGAAAAGTAACGAGAAAAGTAACTTACCTGCAATTTACTGAAAAAGCCTATTCATTCCAATGTACTGTATTTGCTAAGTGTTGCATACTACTGCTCCCTGTAAATCAAACAAAGTACAATTTCTATTGCATTTTCAAACAGTTCGACATTCAGTAACTTATTACTGTGAAGTATTTTATGCTTACCTGTGCCAGGCTTGCTTGGTTCTAAAATAAAACAACCATATATTTTTATTCAAAAACAATTGGCCTAGAGTTCAGTTCTTGAGTGTGTGAATTCATTTGCTGACTGAGTGTGTACATCAAATGCTTAACACTGTCTTCTGATACTGCCTTTCTGCTCGACCAAGCTACCACAAGTAGAGAGCAAGGTTCTATCTAACTTTAACATCTGCCTACCTTTGGAGTCACCTGGACCCTATACACACTATACCTCATTTTGGTGTAGTATATATAGAGCCAGTTTCTTACACACTCCTGCTGCAGAGTGCAGACATGCTGTCCTTCCTGTCACCTCGCCGTGCCCTCTCTGCCCTGAAACCCCAGCACTCACCATCGGCAGCAGCCCTCCAGGGTGAAGTTAATTCTCGTACCACTGGCGTAGGGAATCAGCACCTTGGTGATGTTCAACTTGGAAGCCATTTAAGGGAGATTAGCAGGAGCAGATACAGGGGAGCCAGCAATTTGAAGTGCTGCGTGGCGGGGCCATGCTGCTTCCATTGACCAAAATGCACAGAGCCCAGGAGCCCCTCGGCCACCTAGAGAAGCAGCCAACTACTCAAACCCGCTATCCTCAGATCACAGGAACCCTGTGCGGTGGAAGGAGAGCTACAGCAGAGTCTTGGTACAGGATATGGGATATAAAAGCTGCAGCATGTTGCTCTTGTATCTTTGCTTACAGTGGTTACTCCTGGGGCTCTTAAGAACAGTCCGGTGACAGAGTAGGTCAAGGAGGAACAGGCCAGGAGCCACTGTATTATTTATTTTCAAAGCTGACCCTACAGGAGATGCGACTCTCTCTATAAAAGAAAAATACCTGCCTTTTGCCGCTATTAAAGCGACATCAGTACTAGGGGTGGGAGGTAAGCTCTGCCACGTGGCGGTTGGTGCAGTTTTTGCCGAACTCCACGTCCAAGCAGAGCGCGGAGTGGGCAAAACTTCGCCAGTGAAAAGGAGTTTACCGCCACACCTAGTTGTTGGGGAGCCACTGGATGGAGTCATAGTGACGCCAGATACCCTTCCTGAGAAGTCGTGCTGAACAGGATTTACTGCTGTAGAGAAGAATATAGTGGGAGCTACTGCGCAGTCAGGCCAACTGGCAATGAACCTCGGATGGGTCGGCGAGCAGATAGGTCTTGGTCTCCAGTCGGTTCTCTGGACATTTTTAGTGGAATATTTTTAAGTCCCAAGTTTCAGGTTTTGGCTGTTTGGACACCTTTAGCACCAATTTCAAGGGCCCAAGACTACTTGGTCATCACTTGGAGGGAAGGACTCACTTCAAGCAGGCTCCAAATGCAGGGTTCAAGGTTGTTGGAGCTTGTTGTGTTTCTGGAGTTCAGGACAGGAGGCCAGCCAACTAGCCCTTGGAGTGACTCTGATAGCACTGCGCTCAAGCAGCACTTCAGGTCTCAAGCAGCAGGGCAGTCCTCTGGTAGCAGCAGGCCAGTTCTCTGAGGTACAAAGCAGGCCTCAAGCAGTAGGGTAGTGATCGGAAATGCAAAGCAGTCCTTCTCAGTGTCCTCTGCAGGTCGAGGAGTGAACTGAAGAGTTGGTCTGAGGGTCCAATATTTATACCTGGTGCCAGTCTTGGAAGTGGGAGAAACGTCTAGTCCACCCCTAGATCTGGTTATGGAAACTTCCTTCCTTCCCCTGCCCAGGTCCCAAGTGGTTTAGGGTGACAAAAACCTGGTGTCAAGTTCCTTTGTGAGTGTGCTGGAGACCGCCCTTTGAAATGTAAGTGAGGCATCGAAAAGCTCTGCACCACCCATCCTGACAGGATGGCCCATCTTGCTAACATCTAGTCCCACTTTTTATTACTTTCTGGAAGGAATACACAAGGCCACCTGCCAACTAATCAGGAGTCAGGACACAGTCTGCAGACACCAAATAGTTAGGACAAGAAAATTACAATTTTCTAAAAGTGGCATTTTCAGAATTGTGACTTTAAATCAGACTTTGCAGCTAAAGAGGATTTTAAATTACAATTATTTTGAGGCCACACATGACATTTCTACCTGTTCCAAATCAAAGGTTAGCACTTACTAAATGTAATAATGTAACCCGATGTTAACCTATGGAAGAGATAGACCTCACAGTAGTGAAAAACAAATTTGGGAGTTTTTTCACTACCAGGACATACAAAACGTAAAAGTATATGTCCATCTTTCTAAATACTTTGCACCCTGTCCTATGGGCTGTTTAGGGCTTACCATACAGGTGACTTATATGAATTAATAAGGAAGTTATAGGCCTGGCAAAAGGTTTCTTTTGCCAGGTCCAATTGGCAGTTTAAAACCGCACACAGGCTGCATTGGCAGGCCTGAGATGTTTTAATTGGCTACTTAAGTGAGTGGCAAAATAAGTGCTGCAGGCCCACTACTAGACTTTAACTTACAAGCCCTGAGTACAGGTAACACCACCCTACTAGAGACAAATAAGTAAATAAATTTGCCAATCGGGGTAGGCCAGTATTACCATGTTTTAAGGAGTGAGCACAAGAAATTTAGCACTGGTTAGCAGTGGTAAATTGCACAGAGTCCTAAAGCCTACAAAAAGGAATTCCAGCAAACAGGAGGAGAGAAGGCAAAAACTTTGGGGAAAGTCCATACCAAAAGCTGTCAGGTCTAACAGGTACCATGTGTACACAGGCACTGTAAATGAAATGCTACCAGTGGACTGCAGCACACATTGTGCCATCCTCTGCAGTGGTACTGTAAAGCATGTTTCCGGGCCTACCATTGTAATCTGACTGTGCAATTTTAAAACTGCAGATTCAACCTGTCATATTAATCCATTTTGACAGGCCTAGTCCCTCATTTTAAGTATTAGTTAGTCATCTCTAAGAAGGACGTATTCCCCATAAGGCAGGGTTATGGTATTTAAAAGTAAGACTTGTAAAACGTTAATGTTAAACGTCCTTACAGTGAAAAAAGCCCTCAAAGCTATTTTCACTTTAGCAGGGTTGGCTGTTATATAGGATAGCATTGGGATACAATGTTAAGTTTAATAAATGTTATCTCTGCCCAGGAAACACCTACAAATTTAATTTGTGTTTTAAAAAAAATATTTATTAGAAGGCCAATTCAGTGGTAAAGTCGGATCTATAATAAATATTTTGTAAAGATGACTTGTAGAAAGTTACCTCGCCTAAAGTCCATGGAAGCTAAATCTGCGTTTTGCTCCCCCTCTTCTGCAAGCCAGTAATTACCATTTCAATAGGTTTAAATGAGGTGTGAACTCGCTCCTAGGACATGGACAAAAGGCCTTGGGTGCGGGGAGATGGTGTTGTGCCTGTTGTAGTTGGATTGAAGAACAGCACGACACCTTCATCAGGTAAGGAAAGTAGTTTTATTCAAGAGTACAGCTGAACGAACACCTCGCCAGCTGACCAGACCAATAACTGAACCTCGTAGAACATCAAGTGTACAAGCTAGAATACTCGCAGGTATTCTGGAAGGGTGAGGAGAAGCGAACACAAAGAAAGGCTTCATGACCACAGACAGCCATGTTGTGAGGAGTGCCGATATACAACACATCTTCCTCTTTTACAGAGAAAAGAAAAGTAAAGAAACAAAAAAGAAACTTAAAACAATACTAACAACAATAATCATTTAAATAGGCAGGAGGTCTGCGACACCTTGAGCTTCTGGTTCCTAAGGGCAAAGAAGCGTTCTGGGGATCAAAGGTGTTCCGAGAAACATCACCTGAATCACAAGCATCACCACCACCTACCCCCCTACGACTTACAAGCACAGGAAGGGAAACAGAATCCTCCATTGCAGATAACATGTAGCCACTGTTGTTCTGAGGAAAGTGACTGTCTTGATTGACTACATCAAGGGAATGTGGAGATGAGTTTTTTTGATAAAGGGCTACACGGCGAAGATTCCATTTCTCGCCATTGGTCAAGACAACAAAATGAGGAAAAACATCCTTGACAGTAAAAGGCCCCCTAAATTTGGTAAGACCCTTAGACACCCTTCCTGGTTTAACCTTGACTAAGTCTCCTTTGGAAATATGAGACGAAGTGCATTGCGAATCAACAATGGGAGTAGAATCGAGATGACCACCTTTGGCAACCCAGTCTTTGATCCAGGACGGAGTGAGTTTGGTACCAGGAAGTCTGCCCCGCATGAGCTCAAAAGGGGACTTGTCACTTTGACTGTGTATAGTAGTACGATAAGCCCAAACCATTTCTTGAACCATTTCATGAGCAAATCTTCCACTGGAACAAGCCATTTGAATTATGCCCTTAACAACCCGGTTGGCCCTTTCGCACAAACCATTCCCCTGCGGGTTCTACAAGGATGTGCGATGATGTACCACACCGCATCCAGTTAGAAAGGAACACATATTGGGAGAGACGAGCTGAGTGCCATTGTCTGTGATGAGTACAGAGGGATAACCTTCTTCTTGAAAGAGATTTTTCAAGAAGGCGATAGTGCTGTCAGTGGTGATATCCTTAACAAAACTCACAGTCAACCACTTTGAAAATGCGTCAATGACCACGATGGCAAAATGTTGGCCAGACGGTAGCTCATCCATGGGCCCTATGAAATCTAGACAAATGGTATGCCATGGACGGCTAGGAGTTGTGATATGACCCATGGCTGACCCTACAGCGACCTTGAGTCTTTTCTCACCCTCTTTGCATGGAGGACAATTCTCGATCCAGGACGACACCTGCAGATCCATGCCCGGCCACCAGAAATCAGCTTTGAGTCTACGCTGGGTCAAGGTTTGCCCTAAATGCCCCTCATGAGCTAATTTGATAAGTTTGGGTCTTAAAGTGGAAGGAGGAATTAATTTATCCCCCCTCATAAGAACAGTCTCATCACAAACAGACAGCTCATCCAAAATCTTAAGGAAAGGACGGACTGAAATGTTCACGCAATTCTCCCGTCTGGAACCCAGTATGACCAAAAGCATGACTTCTTTGAGAACATGGTCAACGGCCATAGCCTTACACCATTCATCATGAGTAAAGGTGCTCTCACAGACATCAACAACATCTTGAACAGAAGCCACAGCATCTTCTTCATTGGCAATTGTAAAGGACAAGTCATCGAGATCCTCCCACTTGATAGAGAGTCTAGAAAGACAATCTGCTTAAAAATTACGCCAACCCTGAATATGTGAGATCTCGTATTGATATTCCTGAAGTTTGGCTGCCAGTCTCACCAACCTGGGAGAACCCTTGCCTGCCCCACCAGGTGACAGTATGCGAACTAAGGGTTTGTGGTCGGTCTTGAGGAAGAATTTCGTGCACCAAAGGTAAGTATGAAAGTACTGAACACCCCATGCTGCAGCAAGTGCCTCCTTTTCAATAACAGAATAGTTCTGCTCCGAAGCAGTGAGGGTACGGGAGGCAAAAGCAATGGTTCTCTCACCTTCTGGATATTTCTGTAAGAGTACAACACCGAGGCCTGTGGCACTCGCATCGACCATGACAACAGAAGTACGTTTTATGTCGAATGGTGCTAACACATTGGCTTCACATATTTCTTTTTTTATCAAATTAAAACAGGTGGTTTGTTCATTGCCCCATACAAATCTCACACCTTTCTTGAGCAAAAGCCTTAAAGACAACGTCTTGTCGGAAAAGTTCTTCACAAATTTAGAATAATATTCTATTAGCCCCATGAAGGATCTCAACTGGTCCTTATCAGAGGGACATGGAGCTAAACGAATAGCCTGCAAGATGTTCCTTTTGGGCTTCACTCCCAGAGCAGAGATTTCATACCCCAAATACTCAATCTGTTGGACAAGAAAGGAACATTTTTCCTTGCGAAGGGTGAGACCAGCTTCAGCAATTCTATGCAAGACAGATTTGAGTACCTGGTTGTGATCAGCGATGGAGTCCCCAAAGACAAGGATGTCATCCTGAAAGAACACTGCTTTCTGAATGCCCTTGAAAATCTCGGTAACCATTCTCTGAAACACGCTGGCTGCTGAAATTAGCCCAAAAGGAAGTCGTGTGAATTGAAATGTCCCCTCTGTCGTTATGAACGCTGTAAGATGTTTTGAGCTATCGTGCAATTTTATCTGGTGGTATGCGCTCTTGAGGTCTAATTTCGAGAAGAACTTCGCTCCCTTCAGAGTAGACACTAATTCTCTGATGTTAGGCAAGGGAAAAGTGTCTGCAACCACACATATATTCAGTGACCTCAAGTCCACACAAAACCTTATCTTGCCATCAGCCTTCTTGGTGATGACGACTGGAGACACCCAGGTGGAAGCCTCAACAGGTTCGATCACACCACCTTGAAGCATTTCATTTATTAAAGCTCTGACCTCATCCCTGACTACCAAGGGAACTCTATAAACAACAAGATTAGGGAGTAAAGAGATAGAGCCCTAACCGAGCTCTGGAGGTGGATACAACTTCCACTTAGAATCAGTAACAAAACAAAAGGATCCACCTCTAAAGAAGGTACAGTCAAGTATGTTCCTCACTGTGTTATGGAAAGTGTGAATCCTCCAATGGTTGGACGCACGCTGTGTTTGCTAAAATACCCCTCACACACCAAAAGGGCCCTTGGTGTCATGCTTCATCATAGGGGTCTTCCCGCCCGCTGCGGGACGGGGCGTGCTACGACCTGCAAGTATGCGGGAGCAATAATAATGTAATATTATGTGTGGTGCAAAGGTAGTGAGAGGGAGGGTCAGAGGTAAATACAAAACAGTGAGTTTAAAAAGGACCTGGCCTCGTAGACATACAAAATTTAATAGGTCAGTTGAGGCTGGTGCTGTTAAAAGCGTGGTTCGGAGATGTCCTACATTATGTGCGGATACTCCTAATGAGTCAACATGTTTCGAAGCGTCAAGGCTTCTTCGTCAGGACTAACAAGGATCCCTCCTGTATACACTATGTTACTCAAAAATGTGTGATATATACAATGTGAGAAGAAATGCAATCAGTCAAGCATTTTATACGGTTGTATGTTGGAACAACGAGTTCCTCAACAACGACTCCCTAAACCACGCGGTCTGTACCACGACCGCGTCTCAACAACGATTTCTTTTACCACACATTCATTTACCACGAATTTTCGTGATAAAGGAATGCATGGTAAAATCCTCCCTTAATTCTATTCCAAATCCCCTACCACTCCCTAAAATCTACCCCGTACCCCCCCACCTCCCACCCCCTAAAAACTTAGATGAACCCCCTACCTCCTATTAACTAACACTAACCCCTCCCACCCCCTGAAAACTAACTCCTACCCCTCTCACACCCTTAAAACTTACACAAACCCCTCCTACCCCCTAAAACCGATCACGAAACCCCCAACCCCTAAAAACTATTACGAGCCCCCCCACCCCCTTAAAACGAACTCAAACCCTATCCCGCCCCCTTTTAACTAACACAAACCCCTCCCACCCCCTAAAAACGATCACGATCTCCCCCAACCCCTTAAAAATTATACGAAGCCCCCCCACCCCTAAAAACTACCACGAATCCCCTACCCTTTAAATATACCCCGAACCCCCTCTTACCTCTCCGGTTCCTCCGACGCTCCTCGGGATTCCATCCGGAACACTAGACCGTCTTAGCCTGAACCACGCACATGCGTGGTTCAGGCTAAGTCGTTGTTCCTGCAAGTCGTTGTTCGTCTGGCGTGACTCCGGAACTCGTTGTTCCGGAGTCGTTGTTAAGGATGTTCCCCATTTTATACAATACCCAATGGTATGCCTTAAATAGTATTTATGTAAATGAGAAACAATGCCCCATGAGCCTCAAGAACGGGTGGAAAGGATGTTGCCACTTAGTAGTGCCCTTCAAGTAAGGGAGTAAGGGACTGTTGAAGGGCACTACTAAGTGGCAACATCCTTTCCACCCGTTCTTGAGGCTCATGGGGCATTGTTTCTCATTTACATAAATACTATTTAAGGCATACCATTGGGTATTGTATAAAATGCTTGATTGATTGCATTTGTTCTCACATTGTATATATCACACATTTTTGAGTAACATAGGGGCACATGCATCAAAGGTTTTTGCGATCGCAAACGGTGCGAATCGCAAAAATCGGCCGTTTGCGATCGCAAATTGGCCTTTGGAGATGCATGAAAGTGTTTCCTATGCGCAATTTAAGAATTCGCAATTAATTGCGAATTCTAAATTATGATTGCATTTAAGGAATCGCAATTTGCGATTCCTTAAATGCAATGCTATAAGCACTTTCAAATAGCGATTTCGCTATTTGGGACCGCAAATTACAGACAAATCAAACTTGTCTGTAATTTGCAATACCTTCGAAAAATGCTCTAAAATGCATTTTTAAAGTTTTAGGTTACACACACACATGCCCTTGGGGCATGTGTGTGCGCAACATGGGTGCACATCACAATTTCAGGGGTGCAACAGGGTGTCATTTTGACACCCTGGCACCCTTGAAATTGCATTCTCAATTTGCGATTCTCTAATTGCGAATCGCTAATTGAGAATGTCTTCCCATTCATTCCTATGGGCCTCTAGGCCCATAGGAATTAAT
The DNA here is from genome assembly GCA_963921515.1 of Calotriton arnoldi. Classification (NCBI taxonomy): domain Eukaryota; kingdom Metazoa; phylum Chordata; class Amphibia; order Caudata; family Salamandridae; genus Calotriton; species Calotriton arnoldi. Next base: position 1,204,066 of record CAWUFW010002778.1, on the reverse strand, counting down.
GGGAGGTATTCTTAATTGCGACTCGCAATTAGCGAGTCGCAATTAAGGAATGTTTAGGAATCGCTATTTTTATAGCGATTCCTACATGCATAGGCTTTTGCGATTCCTTAATTGCGATTCCTTAATAATCGCAATTAAGGAATCGCAAAAGCCTACCTTGATGCATGTGCCCCATAGTGTATACAGGAGGGATCCTTGTTAGTCCTGATGAAGAAGCCTTGACACTTCGAAACATGTTGACTCATTAGGAGTATCCGCACATAATGTAGGACATCTCCGAACCACGCTTTTAACAGCACCAGCCTCAACTGACCTATTAAATTTTGTATGTCTACGAGGCCAGGTCCTTTTTAAACTCACTGTTTTGTATTTACCTCTGACCCTCCCTCTCACTACCTTTGCACCACACATAATATTACATTATTAGTGCTCCCGCATACTTGCAGGTCGTAGCACGCCCCGTCCCGCAGCGGGGCGGGAAGACCCCTATGATGAAGCATGACACCAAGGGCCCTTTTGGTGTGTGAGGGGTATTTTAGCAAACACAGCGTGCGTCCAACCATTGGAGGATTCACACTTTCCATAACACAGTGAGGAACATACTTGACTGTACCTTCTTTAGAGGTGGATCCTTTTGTTTTGTTACTGCTACCAAGGGAACTCTTCTTAACTTATGCTGGACCGGTAAAGCATCTTTTTTCATTAGAATTTTGTGAGCACACCCTTTCAACTCACCCAGTTGGTTCCTGAATACCATGCTATTCTCTTGAAGTATGTCGTCCAAGGTGTGATCATCGACTACCATGACCTGAGAGGGTGCCCTGGGGTTGACAATAATGTGAAGGTCGTATTGATGGATCCACCCTAAGATTGGGGGTCCATCAACAGCTACGTAGATCTTGCCTCTAGTAGACCTGTTGGCGAAAGAAATATCAGATTCGAAATAACCTAAAAGATCTATAGTATCACCTTGGTACCCTGCAGGAGATATGTCGCTATTCTGCAAAGTTTTGGGCCCCCATTCTTTCTCTAGCATAGATCTGGGAATAATGGTGTATCTAGAGCCCGTGTCTACCATAAGGGACACTTGCCGACCATAAATGAGAAATAGAGCTTTTGGCCTATTCTCTCTTTTTTCATTTTCAATAAGCACATTGTCATCATCAACCACCAACAACCGTTCTTTCTCTCTCTTAGTGTCTGTAGAGATGTCTTGGACAACTGCTACCTTGGAACGACCATTGGTTTTGCACATTTTAGAGAAATGGCCCAGTCGACCACACTTCAAACATTCCTTGTTTGACGCAAAGCAAAATTTTGAGTCGGATGTGTGCCCATTACTGCCACATCTCGAACAATACCTGTTGAATGTCCTTACAAACGTATTCCTTTTGTTAAAGGACCTATTCTTACCCCTTACTAAAGCTACTGATTCGTCATCCCCTAAGTCGTTGTCTTCCCCGTCATTTTTTTCTGAAATTTCAGACACCTCTTGGTGTATACTACTCTTCTGTAGTTCTTTCATGCAGATTTCTGACTGTTCAATCACTTTAGCTAGGTCGATCGCAACTTTTAAAGAGGGATTCTTCGCCGCCCACAGTCTCTCCTGTATTTTACGATTATTACATTGTACGATCAATTGGTCCCTAATTACTTCATCGGTCATTGTTCCAAATTTACATTTCACAGAACGTTCTTGTAGTCTCGCAACAAACTCATCAATAGATTCCGCATTGCGTTGTCAGTGGGTGTAAAACTTATAACGGTTCATTACCAGGCTCTCTTCCTTCGCAAATCTTACTTCTAGCCTGCATATGGCTTCTTTGTATTCATCTGGCCTAGGTTGCCCATTAGCTTGCAGAGCTTGTGGGAGAAACCTGAACACTCATTGACCCTCTTTGCCCAGTGCGCTGAGTAGCAATGCCTTTTTGCGTTTCTCAGAAAATTCTTGACCATCTAATGCATCAAGGTAATTATCAAAAATTACAATCCAATCTTCCCATGGTATAGACGGAGTACCAGGTTCATTTAAGAACTGAGGGTGTAAAGCAACAGCAATTTGTTGTGTAGACATAATCAATAACAAAATGAATTATGCAATTTGTATATACCAGACAAACAGATTGGCGGTAAATGAGAGATGTATTAGTTCAAGAAGTGGGTGTGCGCATCATCGTATGACAAGCACTAGTGAAAAGTAAATGGTACCTGTAGATTGAATGCAGAAGCGATGACTTTTGAGAAAGGAACACAGGAAAATGCTCACATAAATGGTGTGCGTGTCACCAAGATGTATTAAAGGTGTGTGCATCACCGATGTGTAGGCATGGTGGTTGCTCCGTGTGACGCGCTGTAATATAAGATTGCTGCGAGGTCGTGAATAATTTATGGCTGAAAATGCGGCTGGCTGTAAATGCGTCGTAGCGTGGAAGTGCACTGGCAAGAGGGCGAAAAACAGAAACAACACTTAAGATGGCCGCTCTACATTGAGTAAAATGCGTCGTTGCGTAGGCATGCACAAGTAGACAGAAGAATGAACAACACCTAAGATGGCCGCTCTACGTTGCGCGATGACGCACCCATAGAAGACTGCAGCGCAAACAGGAAGCTTCTTGGCAACGGGGAAGGCTTCCTAGCAACCCAGCTTCCTAGCAACGCACCGTGCGAGTAAGGGTGATGCATTCAGGAATAGACGCGCGCAACCCAGCAACTGACTCACGGTTGAGATGAGTGACGTCAGAGGTACTTGCGGCTTGTTTCGTTGTCCTTATTCGTGTCAAAATCGAGATCAAGATTACAGGATGACCACAGTTGGGTGAACCGCCGTGGGTTCTCGGTGCGAAGTGTCGCTCGAGGCTGTGCAGAAGGAAAGCTGAAACAATGATGGCGTACACGGCTTCCTCTCTAGTCTGATCAGCACTGTTCTGCCCAATCGTCGCCAAATTGTTGTAGTTGGATTGAAGAACAGCACGACGCCTTCATCAGGTAAGGAAAGTAGTTTTATTCAAGAGCACAGCTGAACGAACACCTCGCCAGCTGACCAGACCAATAACTGAACCTCGTAGAACATCAAGTGTACAAGCTAGAATACTCGCAGGTATTCTGGAAGGGTGAGGAGAAGCGAACACAAAGAAAGGCTTCATGACCACAGACAGCCATGTTGTGAGGAGTACAGATATACAACAGTGCCCTTGGCAAGATGGTCTGTGGGCTGGGAGCAAGGACTTGATTAACTTCAAAGAGGCCTACCCTGTCACAAGCAATGCAGCTAACACCCAGGACTGCAACCTTCTTTAGTCCCCAGCTAGACCGACTTTCATCACAGTGGGCCTGTTGTTGACATCACAGTGGCAGAGCCTGCTGGAGTGTCATGACCTTTTGACAGGTCTTCTGGGAATTTTCCATATGATATTCATACCTGCCAACTTGAAGAACAATCTCACTGTGTGAAGAGGGGGTGGGGCCTTAAAGGGTGGGAGGGCTCGTGCCAGCAGTACCTACAAGGCACTTTTGAACCCCACCCCCAAACCTCCTCCTCCCACAAAAAAAAAAGGTTGCTGAGGCTGGTGCCGATGTCCTGGGGTGTTTTTACACCCCTTAATGGATATCAGCAGTTCAAAGCCTCGGAAAACGAGCTGGAAAACAACTATTTACAGTGGTATTCAGCTCGTTTTCCCAGCCACCGGGTGATATCAGCTCCTCACCGGAAGATTGTGTGATGGGAGCCGATATTGTGTGTCACACGGTGGCACCGTGTGAGTTGGCAGGTATGTGACATTTGAGGTAAACGTCAAAGAGGCCTCCCTGTCACAGACAATTATTAGCTGACACTTGGGCAGGGGCCTTCTTTTCTCCCCCCAGCCAGACAGGGTTCAATACTAGTGGACATTACAATATCAAAGTCTGTTTGACAGGTCTGCTGGGTGTACATTTAACATTTGGGGCACACTTCAAAGGCGGGAAACAGAATGCCAAAACAGTTTGTGTGTATCCACCATCTGATTTCTGAAAAGCCAGCTTTGTTCTACCAGACTTCCATCTCTGAGGTTGGTGTGTGTACCAGGAC